>OY978526.1:23610072-24810072 GCA_963854835.1 Megamerina dolium | reverse complement strand
CATTATCTTTCGGTAAGCGGTGCGCTGCATTCTCATATACATATAAATTTTTGCTTTAGCCAGATGTTCCGTTGATACAATACAATGTTCTTATTTTCAACCGACAATCTACAATTAACCCCATATCTGCCCAGAAATTGTCTGTAGAGGACTCAAATTTATGATCGACCCACACTAATTTGCTCCCACAATCTTTTTTCATTTGCTTCGATCTCGCTTCAGAACCTTTGAGACATAATTTTTCTGAGCTTTGTTACAGAGATCTTTTAGAAGCTTTTTCATGGCAAATTGTTACTGCCGGAAGAATTGCTAATTGCTGTCCGTTCGAAAGAAACATCTTTACGATATTAAAGTCGTGCTTCAGCAGAAAATTGAACCCACGACCTATAGATAGAAGGCTATCGTAAAAACCACTGAGCTACGGCATCCTTTAAGGCTTGTCGCACAGAGGTCAGATTTCAGATTACCTATGGAGTTTGAAAAAATTGTAATTATTTTTTTTCGTCTAAAACCGAAAATAGATACTACTATAGTCGAACATATTACATGTAAATTTTGGTCCCGATTGGAGACGGTTAAGGGACCTGAACTTTGATCCCTGTGCTACACGCCTTAACCGTCTCCAAATTCGGACCAAAAATTTGTATGTAATGTGTTTGACCGTGGTATTACCAATTGAGGGAGTGAAACTGAAAAAAAAGTTAATTTGATTTTAAGGACCACCTTAATATATATATATATATATATATATATATATATATATATATATATATATATATATATATATATATATATATATATATATATATATATATATATATATATATATATATATATATATATATATATATATATATATATATATATATATATATATATATATATATATATATATATATATATATATATATATATATATACAGTGGCTCACAGCTTATTTCGTACAGTGTATATATTTTTATGTACATGGCTGTAACATCGAAACTAAAAAACTTATCAATAAGTTTTGAATGTAGATGTCTATGTATGTGTTTAGTAAACCTAATAAGAAAACGGGGAACCCCAAAAATTGTTCTTTTTGTCATGCAAGAGAGAAAAACTATTGATCAGCTGATTTTCAGCTCACATCTTATTTCGTACAGAAACTTCAATGTAAGTAAGTTTCATTCTGCCGCGCAGTTACAAAGTTTTTTTGAATTGTATGAGTTTTTGGACCCTTTTAACTATTATAACAATTTTTATTATTATTATTTTAAATAGTTAAAGTGCTGTAAATTAAACATTTAGCGTTATGGGTCGTCGTACAACGATGGAACAGCGTAAACTGGTAATTAACCATTTTAGGAAAGGTCAGAGTGTGCGAAAAATTGCTGAAATGACAAATTTAAGTGCCTCAACTGTCCAATACATCATTCAACGCTTCGTTCGCGAAAATCGGTTGGAGAACAAGGGCAGAGAAGCACCTAATAAGATTTTCAACGCTTCAGACGAGCGTTATATTGTACGAAAAATTAAGAAAAATCCAAAGTTATCCGCTCCGAAGTTGGCTGCAGAGGTTCAGCGTGAAATAGGAAAATCATCCAGTGCTGAAACTGTCCGACGTGTGCTGCGCAATCATGACTTGAACGGTCGAGTAGCCCGAAAGAAACCATTCATTTCGAAAATGAATATACAACGCCGACTTGACTTCGCCAAAGAGCATATTATTAATACTCCTGCGTTCTGGAATACCGTTATTTTCGCGGATGAGTCTAAGTTTAATATTTTTGGCTCGGACGGAATGTCATATGTTTGGCGTAAAGCGAATACCGAGCTAAACAAGGAGAACCTTAAGCCCACAGTGAAGCATGGTGGCGGTAGCGTGATGGTTTGGGCCTGTATGTCAGCAGCCGGAGTAGGTGAATTGGTTTTTATTGAGGAAACAATGGACAAAATGAAGTACCTCGAGATTCTGAAAAACAATTTACTTCAAAGTGCAGACAAACTGGGTTTGCGGGAAGAATTTCGGTACTACCAAGATAATGACCCAAAACATAAATCTGGGATTGTGCAATCTTGGCTTATTTGGAACTGCCCACACTTGATGTCTCCACCACCACAGTCACCTGACATGAATGTGATTGAAAATCTTTGGTCTATTTTGGACAATAAAATAAGAACACACAAGATTTCTAATAAGCAAGACCTAAAGAAGGTACTGATGGAAGAATGGAAAAAAATCACACCAGACATCACTCAAAAATTGGTGGATTCAATGCCAAATAGACTCCAGGCTGTCATTAACGCTAAGGGATGTCAACTAAATATTAAAATCAACTTACTTTGTTTTTAGTTTGAACTTAAAGAGACTGTACGAAATAAGCTGTGACATGAATTTTCCTATTTTTTTCTTATTTTATTTTTTTATAGTGTCAAACACTAAAATTTTGAAAAAGTAAATTTTGGAAAATAAAAAACAAACCTTCCTTTCTAAAATGGCATTTATATTTTGTTCAAATTTTTGCTATATTAGGAATTACTACTGCAGCAATTGTTAAACTGTCACTGTACGAAATAAGCTGGGAGCCACTGTATATATGTAAGGTACGTATATGAACACGATAAAAATATTTTAATAAATATTTCCTCAGTTTAGAGGACAAAATTTAAATAATATTAGCAACATTGGTATTGCTCGAAAGCTCTTTTTTGACGTTACAATTTGTAATGTTTTAATATATTAAGTATTTCATCATAATACTTAATCGTAAATAAAACTTCTGTAGAGAATAAAACTACTGTAATTTGACGGCTTGTGTTGTCATTTTATTGACTTTCTAACTACGAATTATGTTTTGTGTATATATGTAACAAAAGTGACTGTTGCGTTTTAAAATTGGTGTCCGACCGTCTCGCTTGCCGTCGTAGGATGGAATGCCCGCACATAAACAATTCAAAAAGAGTTGAACTACGCTGTGGTGAATATCAGCCTCGTGTTTGCAGTGTTGTTAATCGACATCCCACTCCCCGGTGAATTCTCTAGAGGATTCACATACAGTCAAAGCGGCTAGCTTACTTGCAGGTCGGTGTAGCAGACCGGAAATCGTGCGAACCTTGGCACTCCTGACCTGTCCATCTTTAGCGAGAAAAACCTCGGTCACTCTTCCTCGTTCCCATTGGCTTCTTGGGCGAGTATGATCACAAACTATTACCAATTGTCCCGGCTTTAACGGAACTGTCTCATTTCTCCATTTTGAACGTCGCAGAAGTTGAGGCAAGTACTCGATCGTCCATCTTTTCCACAGTCGATCCTTCAAGTTTTGGGCAATTCGCCATTGTTTGCGAAGACATACTCGTTCCTCGGTTGGGCTAGGCGTTTGAGTAGAATTAAGGCACCCCAACAAGAAATGATTGGGAGTCAATGGCTCCTCATCTTGCGGTGTTATGGGTAACTCTGTCAGTGGGCGACTATTTATTATGTTTTCTGCTTCTATAAGGACGCTATGAAACGTTTCCAACCGTGGTGCTTCTTCTTTTAACACACGCTGTAATAAACGCTTGACGCATTGTATGAGGCGCTCCCAACAGCCTCCTGCTGACGGATTAGCAGGGCAATTGAATACCCACTGAATGCTACGGCGTGCCATTTCACCTTCGATACGGCTAAAGTCGAATATTCGTTCTTCCTCTTTGAGTACCTTCTGTGCACCCACAAAATTTGTGCCATTGTCGCTTCGGATCTTTATTGGCACTCCTCGACGGTTAACGAAGTTTCGCAAACACAAAATAAAGGCGTCAGTTGATAGTTCCTGAGCAATTTCTAAATGAACCGCTCGCGTTGTGAGGCAGGTGAATAACGCGACCCATCTCTTCTCTCTTCTTCGACCAATGGCGACAAAAAATGGACCACAGTAATCAACTCCAGCATAGGAAAACGGGCGAACATATGGCTTGAGGCGATCTGCTGGTAATTGTCCCATAAGCGGTACGGCTGGTTTGGCGTTGTTATATATGCACACTTGGCATTCCTTCTTCACGGATTTGAGCAAGACTCGAGCGCGAGGAACCCAATATTGTTGACGTATCTCGTTGATTGTGAGTTGATCGTTCTGATGATGTAGCTGGCAATGATAATACCTCACAATAAGGCGTGTTACATAATGATTCTGAGATAGAATCACCGGACGACGAGCGGTGATTGGCAGACAGTAGGCGGCTTCGATTCTACCATTCACTTTCAATAAACCATCTGCGTCTATAAACGGCGTAAGTTGCTGCAGATAGTTTGATTTTGGCAGGAACCCCTTCTGTTTGATCACGTTGATTTCGCTAGCAAATGACTCAAATTGCACCCTGCGAAGAATTATTTTTTCGGCATCAACAAGCTCCATGACATTCAGTTCACCCTCTCGACGTATACCAGACTTGATGTTGTGAAGATAGCGTAAAATCCACGCTACGACTCTCTTGATCTTCAAAAAAGATGAATAATTAGTAAAATTTATTGGATACTCCACTGTTTTAGCTAGAATTGTGACACGCTTCACCATCTCCTCAGTAGCACAGTCACTAGACGTCAGCTCTGGTATCTCTTGCGGCCACTGCGTTGAGTCTTTATGAAGAAAATCTGGACCAACCAACCATCTGGACGTTTGATCACATCTAAACGATGTACGAAATCGCGTGGCCTCATCTGCGACATTTAACGTTGTTGGAATCCAGCGCCATTGATCTGCTGATGTAACGCTTAAAATTTCGGCTATACGATATGCGACAAACTGCTTGTAGTCTCGGCTTGTGGAACGAATCCAAAGAATGGCTGTTTTGGAATCACTCCAAAACGTCGTACTGTTCACGCGGAAATCATGGCAGCATACGAGTGATTCTTTCAGACGGCAACCCAAAACGGCTGCTTGTAATTCCAAGCGTGGTATCGTCATACCCTTCAATGGGGCACATCTAGATTTCGCGCATACCAATGTAACGTCGACTTTATCTCCCTTTCTTACACGGAGATACGCGGCAGCAGCATAAGCGCAAGAACTAGCGTCAACGAAGATATGCAGCTGAATCTCATCGGCGACAGGTAAGATTACAGAGTAACAACGTGGCACCGAAAAGAGTTTCACAGATTGAAAATTGAACCACCACGTTAACCATCGCTCAGCTAGCGGCTGAGGAACGGCTTCATCCCAGTCCACATGCAGCTTCCACAAAGATTGAACCAATAATTTCAAGCATATGGTGATGTTTGCCAACAGGCCAAAAGGATCATACATGGACATGGTTATACCCAACAGCTCTCGTTTGGTTGGAATACGCGTACCATTGAGTACATCACGAGCAATTTTATGAAACTGAAAGTGAAATTCTAGCCCATCGTTAGCGGTATTCCAATACATACCAAGCACTTTTTCTGTTGTTGATTGGCGTTCCATTTTGACGACCTCTAAGTTGACAGCATCATTTTCACCATTTAACCTTCGTTGAACCTCTTTGTCATTGGATATAAAATTGCATAAGTTGAAACCTGCGGCGGCGTTGATTCTGATAGCTTCATCAGCGACCTCGATGGCTTCCTTGGCGCTATCAAAACTGACAACCAAATCATCAACATACATATTCTCAATGACGGCACGTGCACCACTGGGCATTGTTGGTTTGAACTTGGCAGCGTTCGTATTTTTTATGTGCTCAGCACAACAAGGAGAGCAAATGGCTCCAAATATCATTGACGACATGACATACACACGTACGAGTTTCTCTGAGTTACCATCTCTCCAGAGAAATCGTTGTGAGTCCTGATCGGCATCTCGAATCTTCACTTGCGAGAACATCTCCTGTATGTCTCCGGCTATGGCGATAATACCCTGGCGAAATTTGTGGATAACGGATATAAGTGGCTGTGCCTGTTCAGGGCCCTTTAACAACACTGAATTTAACGACGTGGCATTTGCAACTGCGGCTGCGTCAAAAACGATACGGAGCTTTTCCGGCTTGTGTGGATTAACGACACCAAAGTGCGGCAGATACCATGTCTTCGGTTTCACCTGGGCAGCTTCTTCAGGCGTTAATGGTCGTGCGTATCCCCTATCGAGGTACTTCGCAATTTCTCTTTTGTAACTTTTGGCGAAAACTCCATCTCTCTTCATACGCGTCTCAATATTTACTAAACGTTGCTTTGCCACAGCATAGCTGCATGGGAGTTCAACTGAATCATCGCGCCATAATAGACCAACTTCATATCTCTGGCCGAGATCTTTTGTTGTTTCTGCAAGTACATTTTTGGCGCGTTGATTTTCGACTGAGTCCAAGGCAACCTTACATTTGACTCCAAAGCTTTCAATTGAGAAATATTCTTCTACCAATCTGTTAAGCTGCATTAATGATTCTGACTTACGTACGTGAAGAACCCTTGGCATGGTGAGAGTGTTTTGGCGATGTGGTCCGAATACCACCCAACCCAACTTTGTGTAAGTAGCTACTGGTTGATCGCAACCAATTTCGACTGTCCTACTAGGCACACACAAATGGCAGTTGTCCAATCCAAGTAGTATCACGGGTTTTACATCGTCATAATTACGCACTGGTAATTTGTTTAAATGCGCATAATTGTATTTATTAAACGATTGTCTCGGCAAATTGAGACCCTTTATTGTATGTATGTTTTTGAGTGGGAACATATGACGACTATTTACCCCCTGAATTTCGCATGCGACTTTTCTTGAGCTCTCAGTAGTTTGACTATCACTGTACCACTGTAAGGTAAGTGGCATAGCGTGTCCTCTTAACCCCAATTGCACGGCAACTTCTTCCTCAAGAAGTGACACTGATGACCCTTCGTCGAACATGGCGTACACTGACATACTACCTCGTGGACCAGACAAATTTACGGGCAGTATTTTAAATAGGCTGTTTATCTTGTCTTGGTGACAGCTCAATATGCGTTCCCCATCGGAAGACGGCATCAAATTTGTACGATATTCTTGATGCAGTAATTTATGATGCATACGCTTACAACCATTGATAGCACAAGTTTTACGACGACGACAATTAGACAAACCATGGCCCCCTTGCAGACAACCGAAACACAGACGATGTTGTTTGACAAATGACCATTTGGCAGCACAATCAAGCAATTCAAATTTACGACAATTGGCTATGATGTGCGACCGACTGCAACATAAACATATAGGCTGCTCTTCACTACTGTGTAAGATTCGACGTGCTGGACCTACATTTGATGTTAACTGACGATTAAAGTTTGTGTTTGGTCTTAGCGGCAATAACGGTTGGCCATAATGTAGTGAAATATCTGCAACGCCTGGCATGATTGACACGACTTTGGCCAACTCGCTTAGCCAATCAGCAAAAGTCTCTACTGTAGGGAACGGCGAAATGTTGGCGGCATACTTGCTCCATTCAAATTGTTTAGTCGGTGGCAGCTTTGATATCAATTGTTCCAACAATGTGGGGTTCATCAAATGATGCTCGCATTTGGCTGACTTAAAAAATGCTGATATGTTGCGAACACGATTTGAAAACTCCAATACTTGGTCCAGACGGTTGTCATGGATAATAGGAAATTGCTGTACTTTCTGCAATTGGGATCGTATTAATAAATCCTGTCGTCCAAAATTAAATTCCAGCTCTTTCATAACCTTAGGAACATCATCTGGATAGATAAGCATCGACGTGACTGCTCGCTTTGCATTGCCTTGCAAGGCTTTTTGTAGACGCATAAGATTTTGCCTATTGTTGTATGAAAATTCCGCTGTTGTATCCACATAGTTGGCATAAAACAATGGCCAATCCTCTGGATTGCCATCGAATGCAGGTAACGGATATAGCTTAGCGGCAGAACCTTCCAAAAATAACATCGCATTTGATGACGGCTGTGATGCAGTAGAAGACAATTGCGGTAACGTTTGCGACAATTGCGGTATAATTTGCGGTAAATGTGCGCCTGAAACCGGCACATTCGACGCTGAACCGTTATTGGCGGCATTAGCAGAGTCCATCTCTATACGCTGACGAAGCTGCTGGACCTCTGCTTGACCACGGCTGGTTTCGTTGCGCAACTCTTGCACGCTTTCCCTAAGTGCTGTTACACTTGCCACCAAAGAGGCTACTGCATCACTCCCGATGCTTACTTGTGTTTGCATTGTGGCGCTCTGGGCTTGTATGTTAGATGCCGTAGCATCTGTTTCCGAATCGCCACCACTACCATCCACATCGCCAGATACTGTTGTTTTATTTATTTTTGCCCTAGTGTACATTGTATTAAACCAATTTTAATTGTTCTCCTTTTTTAATTCTCTTTAGTACAAATTCCAAATATTGAATAAACGACAACACCGAATATACGCACAATGTACAAATACTGGCCAAATTCACAGTTATTACTTGTACTCGTCGCTACTGATGTATGAGCATGCATGTACATGAACACAACTCAACTTGATCATCGCAAAGTATGCCAATGTAAAATTATCGTTTGCAAAATGATATGTATTTTTTCTATTTTCTCTACTGCTTGCTGTTAACGGTAAAGATAAACCATGTAACTTCGACAAAGAAAAAACAAAAAACGTTGTAGCAACTAACGGTAAACTTCCAGCGAATCCGTAATCTCCAGTACAGCTATCTCAAATCCAATCGACAACAAAAACACTACGACGACTATACTCGAGCGAACGAACAATTTTAAAAACTAATGTAGAGAATAAAACTACTGTAATTTGACGGCTTGTGTTGTCATTTTATTGACTTTCTAACTACGAATTATGTTTTGTGTATATATGTAACAAAAGTGACTGTTGCGTTTTAAAATTGGTGTCCGACCGTCTCGCTTGCCGTCGTAGGATGGAATGCCCGCACATAAACAATTCAAAAAGAGTTGAACTACGCTGTGGTGAATATCAGCCTCGTGTTTGCAGTGTTGTTAATCGACAACTTCGGTATTAGTTATTTTTTTAATAATCACAAGGGAAACTACAAAAGTTTTTATTACAATTTTCTGTTTTAGATTATTGGCAAAATAGAATGAAATCTATTAAAATATTATTTGTTTGCCTTGGTAAGTATTATAATTTTACCACTTAGTGTATTATAAAGGTATTAAAGGATTCAATCACCTCTCGCAGGCAATACATGCCGGTCTCCCATGGCTGAGGCAGTGATGCTGCATTGGATTAGGAAACATAATTTAGACTGGCAAGTGGATAGCGCAGCCCTACGGTCTTGGAATGTAGGTCGGCAAGTAAATGAGCGTTGTATTCTCGTTTTACGAGAAAACCATTTAACAACAAAACATCTTTCAAGAGAGGTTAGATACAAATGAATTAACGAAACAAATTACCTTCATATTTTGTATTACACTTTGCAGATCACACTGGAAGATTTCGATAATTACGACTACATTCTTGGTATGGATTATAATAATGTCAATGAATTAGAAAATCTAGCACGGAAGACCAATAAGAAAACTAAGGCCAAAATTGAATTATTAGGTTCCTATATAGGACGCAAGGACGATGAAGTTATTCCAGATCCCTATTTCGTAAATATCTAATAAATATTTTAAAAATTTGTATTTTATTTGATAGATTTTGAATAATATATATTACATTTGATTGCAGACAAGTGGTATGGGTAGTTTTCGAAGTGTCTACACACAAATCAACGAAAGCTGCCGGAATTTTATAAAGACGCACACGTGATAATATTTAATTAGAGCGACAAATCAGACAGTATTTTCTTTTATCGCACAACTTAAAAACTTCCTTCAACAATACATACTTGGTGTCGAACTTATAGTTTTCTAGTAGAGAGTAAAAGAAGGAATCGAAGAAATCATATTTTCCCCACAATAAACTGAAGTGTATGAATCTATATGTTTCTATTACAAATACTTGACTTTCAAGTTTCAATCCTAAATGAGGAGATAGGATCACTGTTTTTTAAATATAAAACTGAAAACGATTTAGGTTTGGAATTATACAAAGTTCTACATATGATTTACCTGTAATTTCTTCCGTCGTGTCGACGCCCAATATATATATGTAAATATCCAATTAAATGTACCTGAGTAAAGGAAAATTGTATTCAACGTTTTTACTATTAAGTCGAAATGAAAATGTTGTATACTATAAAAGTTTCACTGATCAGTATACAAAAGTCGTTTCAATTTAATTCTTGTAATAATTGATTCTAGTGTGATATCATATCTTGAGTTGTAAGCATTGGCAACTCTCTTGAAATTGCAACGATACAAGAAGCTTCCACATTTGTAATAAACCGAGTGTCACTAAAATTGACAAATCCATTGGATGCTCTTTTTACATGTCTATAATAAAAACACATTTTTTTCTTATATAGTATATGTGTATATGCAATAGCACCTTTCTTTCTTAAAATATAAATAATTATTACTATAATAACAAACGACATTAGTGTTCAAATTTCTGTTCATAATTTTACAAAATTAATTTGTTCGAGCGCTAATTGAATTAGAGAGTTTTAAACATTTTATCACCCTCTATATCCATGCAATGTTCCACTACAGCATATATTACTAACAATCGACGTTCCAGACCGCGCTTGTGCTTCTCAGTGATCAGGGGATATAGCATATCGTGTTTGGAGAGACGATCAATTAGCTCAGTGAGTACACCGCCAGAAAATACTTGTAGACGATCCCATGTTGATTTACGTAAACTGATAATAGTAATGACAACAAATGAAAATAACACACATAACATTGCGGAAACATTAATTTACGTACAGACAGCATTGATACAATGGTGCCAATATGTCCAGGTGATCTTTGTTTGGATTGCCAAATGATTTGCCGTTATCGATAAGCACAACACGTTCTTCGCGAGTCTCATAATGATGTCGATCACCGTTTTGCATCAAATAATCGAATATGGCCACATCTATAAGATCTAGAAGTCTTATAGTCTCTAACTTATTTTTTAAGGATCTGCAAATGCGAATATTCATTTTCATTAGCAAGTGATGTGCTGTATTATTAGATCTACTCACTTGCAATAATTCATGTCATCCTCCCATGGCGCCCGTTTATCATCTTTGTAGGTACGTTGCCATGGTGAACGACGTTTGGATAAACCGCCAGGTATGATGTAAATGATTACACCTTCGATGTTATTATTTTCGTCGCCGCAAACACTTTCCTCTTCGTTGCAGTAGTGGCATTTACCGAAGAGACAATATTGATCTGTTCCGTTCTCACCTTCGGTAATTGTCATGGTTTGTCGTAGTTCGCTATCACCGTGTTCATAGATTTCACTCTTCAAATTCACTATACGCCCCACTACAATTGGTGTCCAACGAAAATCTAATACAGCACCTAAATAGAAAGCGTACACCTCTGCGGAATGTCGATCTTTGCCAGCGTAAACTGTGCCTTCGATCACAGCCTCACGTTCGTACCATTGTGGCTTGAATATCACTTTTTGTTTTCCTGCTAATCGCATAAGCAGTTTTAGTTGTGTGCCTCTCGCTAGATTTGTAACTTTGGTTATTGGTTCAAGTCGGAGTGTTTGTAAGAGTTGACCCATTGACGAGTCATACAACGGATATATTTCATTCTCACTGGGCCACTAAATGATATAAATTATATTTGTATATTAGAAGGTATATTTTTTAAATAGAAATTAGCTTACCCAATTGGCAATGTCCCACAATACTGAGGCATTTTCATACGGTGCAGGTTTATAATTTTTTAACAGATGATTACGATACATAAAAAAACGTGGATTCCTGTTCAAGTAAGCTGGCTTCAGGTGACGTATTTTATGCCGTATCACATTCTCCAGGGCGCGTACATTCGCCAAATGTGCCTCTTCCTCATTTAGATTGTACATTAAATAGAAATTCGCACTGATAACGACACAAACTAGACCGACCAGTGCTACTATAATGTAAACGGTGCGTTTGTTTGTCATCTGATGGGCGCCAAATTAAATCTCCACCAAAAATTAGCCTGACACGGTGTGACACTCACGACTATCTGTGCTAATGCTAAAAATGCTGCTATTACGTGTGTATGATGTGAATTTGGCTTAAATTTTGAAAATATTGTTGCTGCTGTATTTATTATTATTGCTATTGTAATAATTGTATTATTCTTCATTTGAAATGCTCTTGATTTGTACGCGTGATATGTTGAGCAAATGGCAAATTGGTTGAAGAGCCAACAGTAGTAGCGAGCCACAGCAAACAAATACTACTTTTGTTGTCTAAAACTTAAGTTGACAGCGTCATGAAACCTGTGCGGCAGCTGTGCGGAATAGTGTGTTCGTACTATAAACACACACACACACACTTGGGATAGTGACCAACGGTCTGCACTTTCGTTTTGGTTGATTTGATGAATTTCTTTGCGTTTCTTTATGTGTTTTTTAGGTGACAAATAAGTATATTTATTCACAAGGCACTTCTCGTCTTTGTCGTTGTTGTCGTCACTGTTATGCTTCTTCGAATGCTTAAATGGGTTTTTTGCTATTGTTGGCTAACTTAATATTTGCTTATTGTTACGTCCGAATGCGAAATTGCTTAATTTTAGATATTTCGTTTAAAATATATCATAAATATATATCATGCAAAAGTATGGGTATATGCGCACAATTGGTGTTATACGAGAAATGTTTTAATCAGATAAGAAACATGTAAGTATATTGAAATTTAGAACAAATATTAGCCTGAAAAGAACAAGTGTGGTAATACGTATATAATAATTTTATAATCTTTGTAGCCATATTACCTTTTGACCGCAAATGCATGCAATAAAAGAAAAGATCCATATGTAAAATTTAAATGCACTTAATTCACCTGGCACCGCACCAAGTGCAATGTGCATCAATGTTTGATGCGACACTGCGATTCACTTAATATTGGCTCTGGTGTCAAATGCATTGCACATACAATGATGTAATTAATTATGGCACTAGTGTCAACTAAATGTAGACACCAAAAATAATTACTTATTTAGGTGTGCCGTTAAAAACAAAAACTTTGATGTACGATCGGTTGTTATGGGAATTCAGGCATTCCGTTGAAGTGCACAACACAATAACAGCTGATGTACAATAGGTGTGTTCACATTGGCAAATTTGTACAAATTATTTCAATTGCAGAGAAATATATAAAAACTAATGTTTGCAAGTATTTACGAGCGTTTCGTTTCGTATTGTACAATTTATTTTTAATTTACAATTGAAAGGTGGCAAAATAAGAGAACAAATTCTTTCACGGTGTGCTACTTCTGAGAGAGAAACAAAGTGTCAAATTACCGAATAAAATTTAGATATTTACTAAATACGTTTGTTAATTTAGAATTTTAATAACAATAGAATAAATTTGAATAAATATTCCTTTATTCCGTTCGTATGAGTGTTTAATTACAAAAAGTGTTAAAGAAAAACTTACTAAAATTTGAATATCTTATTTAACGCTGTGTCTCTTTAACTTTAAACGAGCGTTCGTCTTGTTTTTTCGTGTATTTTCACTCTTAAATATGAATTCGATTCCCTTGTCAGTAATAGCTGGTTGTCGTTGGCCGAGAAAGTAACAAATGTGAAATCCCTAAGTGTTTGTCCACATTGGTCTACCTAGAAGCGTCCTGGCCGTGAATGTCATGTCCACATTAGCGCAATTGCGCTGGTTTTATTTGAATTGATATACTACAGTGGAACTGGAATTTTGAAATAAACTAGCCCTGTGCAAAATCGTTTATTCAAAAATGTTGATTAATCAAAATATTCGATTCATCATATGTAAAATTATTTGAATAATCACGATTTGGAATATTCAAAAATTGAAAATTTTTCGATTAATCAGAACAAAATTATTCGAATAAAATGTTCAAAATATTTATAAAATTTTTTTACATAAAGTTTTACAGGAAGTTTCCCAAAGCTATGAATATGAGAATGCGTTTAAAATTTTTAATCCCAAAGAACAAATAAGAATTAAAAATATTTTGATATGGTTATGATAAATCATAATTTTGATTAAGCGAATTAATTAGCCGAATAATTTGATTAATCAAAATGTTTTGAATAAACAATTAATCGCACAAGCACAATATAGAGCGTTTCTCGCGTTCCCGAAAAACTTTGGACATAGAACATAGCTCGTTGCGTCGATTTTTAATTTTGGATTGCACTTTCGGCTTCCATCTTTTTCTGACTGCCTACTTTTCTATCTATCTCGCTTGTTTAGTTGCGCCTGAGCAGGCCAATGTGGACAGGCGCTAACACAAACACGATTTAAAATAAAGAAGAGAACTGTCAAAAGAAAACGAAAAAGCTATTGTTATCATGTGCGCCGCTAAAATGGATGATTCAGGCAAAAAAAGGGAAGAAATAATGGAAGAAACAATTATATTATTAACATTATTTGTTTAATATCTTTTACAGCGTTTGCATTGTTAAAAAAAAACTATCTCAGTTTGATGAGCTAGTAAAAGAATTGAAGAAAAATTCAGATTTTTAAATTGGCTGCATATAATTTTTTAACAATAGTAGTTTTATGGAATCGAATTTGAAGAATGAATAAAACTGAGCGAGTGTAATTTCACACATTACCTATTGAAACCTATGCTTAACAACCTGATTGGACCTTATCAGTGTGGCTTCAGACCTGGTAAATCTACCATCAACCAGATTTTCACACTCCATCAAATCCTGGAGGAAACCTAAGAAAAACAGATCGACACACACCATCTATTTGTTATGTCTGAGTTTGGTATTCCTGCGAAGCTCATTCGTCTTTGTTGAATGACACTGTATAACTCCCGTTGTTAGACAGTGCTTTGCAGCTGATCTACGACACATTGACACTATCTTTAACAAAAGTATCATGCTGTTGGCGAATGAGGATCACATTGACATAATCGGCATGAACACGCGAGCAGTCAGTGCAGCTTTCTCGGAGTTGGAAAGAGAGTCGCGTCGACGAGAGTCGGTAAGACGAAGTACCTAGTATCCCATCGTCTTGGACAGCACAGTGGATTGTGAGTGAATGATAATGACGTTGATTTGAGTTGGGTTACCAGGAGAGCATAATCGTAGCAAGCAGCTATGTAGGAGAGTATATCGTAGTGGACGGGAATGCTGTAGCTTAGGTCTAGCTTATCAGCTATATGATTGGTATAGAAAGCACATGTGCGTGTGTGCGTGTGCATATGGTTGTAGATACAAGGGCGAAATATTTATCATACTCAGCAAATTGGCTATACCCTAAATAGTAATATTCAGCATGCTACCTCTTTCACACACACACCATCCTCCTATCATGTTGACTCACTCTTAAACACGCACTTAGATAGCTGATCCAGAATCCTCATATATCCTCGAAAAATTCTGTTTCCTATAAGTTAGGTTAGGGGCTTCTATAAAAAATATTAGATTTGAAACTTTGTTTCAGTAAAACTTCTTAGATATAAGGACCAAGTATAGCATAAACATTTTTTGATATAATTTTTAGAGGTTTTTCAAAACAGTTTTGATTACGAACGACTTCTCTTGAGTCGTTATATTTTGGTGTTATAGATGTTTGCAAAAAAAATAAACTAAATTTCACATTTAACTAATAAAAACAGCAATATTTTTTGGGTGAGTCATCTTAACGTATTGTAGATACACATGTTCACAATACAATGTTTTCTATATCACCTATGCCCGTATACGTACAAAAAATAATATAAAAAAAATTATATATGTATGATAAAAAACAAATACATACGTTTCAGGACGCAACAATATTTACTATCCCACCATTACATATTCCGTAACACACTTTGTGGTTTGTATATTTTTCATAGCACAATTTACACTCTCAGTGTTTTCTACATCACAAATCCAAAACAAGTAAAAAAAATTAGCACTTTTTATGACTTTGTGTGTGCTTTGTTAAAATGCGATGATAATGAGAACAAAGGTGTAATTGGTGTAGTCGTACATACTCTGATTAAAAAGTTTGCGCAAAAAGTTTGAAATAACATCAAAGCTATTCATTTATTAAAAAATGGATTTCATCTCCTTCAAAGTAATACACTTCGCATGCAGTGCGAACTTCGAAGCAGTCCGAATTGTCTCTTTCAAGGACCAATGAGAAGAAGCATATCTGAGGACCAATTGGTATTTTCAAATCGATTGAATCGAAAACCATTACCTACGTAATCATTTTTTCGGTCATATTGTATTTTTCTTTCGTTATATGTTTGTATAAAAAAATTACCATTAAATTTAGGTGATACGTGTACATCTGGTCACATGTAGTATATAATGTAACTTCCTAATATAGAAAAAGTGTGGTAAGAGAGAGCTTATGCGTGTGTGAGATAGACAAATCATAATAAAATATTATCAACGGATACCACACAGAAAACCATAAACCACACAACAATAACAAGGTATATTCACTTGAAAAGACAACAATAAATGATGAAAATCAGGGAAAACGAGTACATGAAAGGAATAATAGCGATACCGACCGCGTTGATATGGCAAGGAACGGTTACCGAAGTAGCTACACAAATATTATGTATGTGTACTATACATATATCTGAGCATATTTGCGCTCATGTAAAGTATCTATGTACATAAGTATAGTGTAGCATTAGGACTCTTATATACGTTAAATGTTATATACATTCACGCATAGTTATGTGTTTATATTTGCATATACAACAAGTACAAGTGGTACAACAAGTAAGGAAAACGAAACGAGTTTAACTTGCTCATATAAAATTTGTTCACTAAGTTTCTGCAATGGAAATACAAAAGACATTCTTTATAGATCAATATATGTTATGTTTTATTATTCCGTATAATCTGCCTGGAGATTCACACATTTATTACGAAGATGCCCCAATATATGAAGCCGTTCCCTATATTGATTTTTCTTTAATAAAAGTCGTTTTCACAAAGATATTTCCTGATCTAAATCTGATGAACATGGTGGCTGTTGCAATGATTCCTACTTTAATTCACCAATTTTCGTTATAGTTTTTGAGCGACGTTAGAGTGCATTCTCTTAAAGAAAAAATATTTGATCCTTTTGTAAACTAAATGTTATTTATATTATTTATATATACGCGGTACTATATGCTTTTCGTTTGTGCTTCAAAACCTTCCAAAAATATGAATTTAATCACTGCAATCAAGCAGAATTTATCCATATTAAAAAACATTGCTTAGAACAATTGTAAATTTATGAGTGAATTGACAGATTGAAATATAACCTTACACATGTTCAAAAAAAGGCGTACCATTTTTATAAAAATAAATTGTCTGGCCTAATTACGCTATCTACGTGTAATTGAAGAATCTTATTAAAAAACCTTAAACTCATATTGTCGTCCGGGGATTATTTTGACGTATGACACATTTGATCAAAATTGAGATGACATTACATAGTTTATTAGCTATTTTGACATCAATCTGTCTAGTCAATGGTTTATTAACTCAAATAGTTTTCGAGACATTTATAGTTCATTTTGTCATATCCGTCGATGTGAATGAATATGCCCAGAATTATTTCAACAATTTACGACAAAATATAATGCAAAAGGGGGAGAAAACTGAGGAGATTGGTTCCTGAGTACCTGAAAACGTTGATCTCACACAATGAATCATTATTAAATTGCGGAAGGAGTAAATGGTTCTGATTTCTGAGTTTAATATTAATAAACACTTATTAAAGACCAAATTCATGTGAATATTTTATTATAATCACCATTCTGGAAAGCTTAATTTGGTTCAAAGAAAACAGAGTGCATGTACAAAAGAAGACTGAAGGGAAAATCATATATTTCTTTGACAGGAGTTTCAGAAGACACCACTTATAACTTCTAACATTATTCAATTATGAGAGCACTTAGATAAGACAGTGCATAACTTTAATGATTAAGAAATGTTTTACTGAATTCCGTTGTGATTGTTCCAGCACAAGTGACGTCGAATATTTAGGTCGCCTAAATCTGGTCGTCACCTCGAAATCGTCGATCAAATTCATGGAATGATATTGGACGATAGTGAATGAAAAGGTGTCCGCAATTTGGGGTCCGTTTGCTTTTTCTCACAATTGACAAACAAATGCAATCATATGATCACTTCAAAAATGTACTTTTCTATCTTCAACCGCAATTCGAACGAATTTTTGCGCAATCCACTGCTGGTGGATAAAGCATGGATCCATCACAACACACCACAGACTAAGAGATAGTCAAAGCAGTGGACTTCTCCGGGCGAAGCTGCACCAAAGAAGGCCAAGGTGGTCCTCTTGGCCAACAGGGTCATAGCGACAGCTCTTTTTGGGTGAAGAGTGGAAGAGCCCATCACCGGCACACAAATCTGCAATACCAATGGCACAATTATATCTATCCTATCCTATCTACCCTATCTAATATTTTCCCAGATTTAGCCAGATTTGGTCCAACGGAAATAATTCTATTGTATACAAAATAAGAACAAAAATTTTAAATAAATAAGCATTTACTTTTTAAAATACCTCCTTAGCACTTTTAAAGGCCTTTTAAATAAAGAAAATGGTTTTAGGAAAAATTACATTTGTCAAAGGGCAAATGTCTTGTTTAATGCCTTTTATTCATTTATTCTGTTACTTCTACTGCTACAAATTAAATTCAAACATCAACTTTGACACTAATAGTTATTTTCATGGAAAATTGTAAACAATAGCAATTAAAATCACAATAAGAATCTTTGATAACTAAAGGATACAAAAATCTATACTACAAAATGTAAATACCTACTATACTAATTGTATGTGTGGTTGAATCAATAAAATGTTCCACATGTTTTTGCTTATGATTGAAGGAAACCGCAAAAATAAGCAATGATAGCAAAACATCAACAACAATAACAGAAATGGCAGTAATCATAATAACAATAACAATAACTAATCGAAAATCAATTAAATGGTGTAGCCTTTAACTGTTAGTGTTGTTGCTTTTGTTTTTGGGTTTTGCTGATTTTTATTAGCTTTTCACGCCTTTCATATCGCAAATTAATTTATTCATGCGGTTGTGTGGCATTTGAGCTGTTGCCTTCTATTGATCTTTCTTCTTTCTTGTCTTTCCTTTTGTGTATATTGTATGTACGTCGTACGTATGTACCTGGGTATTTAACAAATACATATTACAAGTTGACTTGATTCAATCACAGAATCTCGGCCACTTGACATGGAATAACTGCTTAAGTCGATATAAGAAAGTATTGAGTAATAGTTTGTGTGAAGATGAGACTTGACATATTTGAGATATTAAACGTAAACAACTACAAATTAGTTATTGAGTTTATTCTGAAATTGTGGATATCTCTAGTATTAGGAAATTCAAGCATATACTCAAATTTGAATAAATTTTCGTTATTCCATGATATTGCCATAGGCTTATTATAGCGCAACAGCTATTGCTACCACTGCCGTTATTTTCTGTGGTACTAATTTGTAACATTTACATTAACATTAATGAGCAACAGAAAACATTAACTTGCTGTTATTCTTCTTTAATTGCGCTTTAATTTGTGGTTAATTGATTATATACATGTGTGTGTTCGTACATATTTTAGTGCGTGAGTGTGTATGAATGCGGACGCAAAAGGCTAATTTATTCGTCAATTGTTAAATAAACGTTCATATAAGAAATATCAAAATTATACGTGTTGGTTAGTTAAAGTTCAAAAACAAAAGACAAAAATATCAAAGTTCAAGTGTTTGTGTTTTATGCGTACATTTCTGGAACATAATTTATCATATTTAATTACTTTTGTGTACATATTGAATTGGAATTTGATTTGATTTGTATGGAAATAAATATCAATAAAAGCAATTATTATTACTCTTTCTGTACGAGTGTGCTATGTATGCGTGCGTAAGTTAGAAGTCAAAGTTACAACCAAGAACTTCAAATTATATTTAATTTTTGAAAATTAATATCAACTTCGAAGAGCATAGTTGAGTACATCAAAATAGTACTCTCCTGGTATTTTTTTATTTTATGAGTGTTAGGCGAAATGAAAACAAATTAAAATAGATTTCTAATTTTCGATTCTAAAAAGCAATTAATTTATTTATTTAAAATTTGTTAAAAAAAAAAAATTATTTTTTTTTTTTGCTTAAGAATAGACACTATTATTTTTTTAGTTTATTTCTTGCACAAGAATAAACACTTTTTCTGAATTTTATATATTTGTTTTTCTTTTCGAAATATAAAATTCAAAATGTCATACATACAGTTTGGTTACTACGAGCAGAGTGGCAATTTTAATAAATAATAAATGTAATATATAAAATATAAAATAATAATAAATAAATAAACAAAAATCAAGCAATAATTGTTATACATGGTGATTTTTGGTAGCTCAGCTGTTTTCGTGTAACATGTTACTATAAAACATATTCAGTTTGGTCAATAATTTAACCACGAATCGGTTTACAAACGAACAACGCTTGCAGATTATTTAATTTTATTATCAAAATTCATGCTCGGTTAAGAAAGTGCAAAATTGTGTTTAGTGACGAAGCTCATTTCGGATTGAATGGATACGTGAACAATAAAAATTGCCATATTTGGTGTGAAGAGCAGCCAGAAGCATTGCACGAACTGCCAATGCATCCCGAAAAATGCACTGGTGTGGATTTTGGGCCGGTGGTATCATTGGACTGTACTTTTTCAAAGACGACGAAAGCAGGAACGTTCCTGTGAATGGCGAGCGCTACCGTGCGATGATTACAAGTTTTTTTTTTGCTTTTGGAAGAGCTGGACTTAACTGACATGTGGTTTCAACAAGACGGTACCACACGCCACACAGCACGCGAAACAATGGTCCAATTGAGAAGCGAGTTCGGTGAAGAGTTTATTTTACATTTGGGGCCGGTCAATTGGCCGCCTAGATCGTACGATTTAACTCTTTTAAACTATTTTTGGTAGGGCCATGTTAAGGCTCATATCTATAGCAACAAGCTTGCAGCGGTTGACGCACTGGAAGCCAATATTGAAGAATGTATTCATGAGATACCGACCGATATGTTGGAGAGAGTATACCAAAATTGGATCCAACGTATGAAACATTTGAGGTGCAGCCGCGGTCAACATTTACATGACATAATATTTAAACATCATATAAATCTTTCTATCGACTCAAATAAAGATTTCATACATTTCTCCAAATTTTATATGTTTTTGTTTAATTCAAAACCGAAGGCTCTTAAAAAAATCACCCCGTATTTGATTGAAAATGATATAAATAACAAAATAGTTATTTAATTTCTATTTTCAAATATTATTATATTTATATGTAGGCACATGGTTTTGTGTCATTCGAAAAAAAATAAAAAAAATATTAAAGCTTTTGCACACATAACAAAATTCCATATATTCTGAACAAAGAATTAAAAATAAAATATTTTCAATTACTAGTTGCTTGATATCAATTCGTTTGTTTATATAAAATGCAAATAAATATTAATTTAAAATTTATCTTAAAATATTCATTATGTTTTCTGATATGTACAATCAAAAATTGAATTTCGTTCGTAAGATCTTAGTGACATACAGCCTGCTGGACGATTAAAATTCAAACAAAACCAAAAAGTGAACAAACTAGTAAAGCAACAATAAAAATTTACACTAATACCCTTGATCTTTTAAATGAACCTCTCTTTGAAGCATCCTTTATTTCAAATTCAAGTAATAAACGTTGACTTTGACGCCAAAACAACGTCACTGTATGCGTATAAACAAAAAGTAGTAATCTAACCTAAAATAATTGACATGTATCTCTGATAAGTATAAACAAACGCCTACACATATTAGCACTGAAAACAATAGCGTTTCCTTGCATACGGATGAAAGACAAAAAATTGAATTACTATAAATATGTAGTACAAAATCGAAGACAGCGTAAAAGCTTTATGCACGAGTTTGAAACAAGTAATAGCTTTCCATACATGTGTTCGTGTGCGAAACGCGAGTTACAGGCTCAATAACAATGTGAAAAGCGATTGAGATAAAACTGCAGTAAAATATTGTGGTAGCATCCATGGTAGTAGTTTGTGATGTAGAGATGCCAATTTTTATACGGAAATACTTAGCTCTTTTTTGTTCCGTACACATTTACACACAGTGGAATTACTTTGACAAACTTTTATGCTTTGTATTGTTATTACATGATTTCTGAGAACGGAAGGGACAAACGAAAACTTTTTAGTATATTAACGATTGTATGTACCTGTACCCTTTTGTGTTCCTCTCTTACCAACGAACTCAATTCTAAAGAAAAACAATGTTCTATGGATGTGTGTGTGTGAGTGTGTGTGGAGATTGAGACTAGAAATGCCATCGTAAAAGCTCTGGCATGAGCCTCAACAAGTAAAAGCTCATCTGTATAGTACTGTTCGATGCGTTCGTGTGTAAAACACAATCTACAACAACAATAACAATGGCAACAGCGACTGAAGTAAAAATGTAATAGTAGTAGTAGTAATTGTAATATGTATTGTAGTAGTAGTAGTAGTAGTAGTAGTAGTAAGTAGTACTATACGTAGTAGTAAATACGAATGCCGCTTGCAAACAGGTGTTGTATGCATGTAAACAATATGTGGGAGAGCATGCAATGTGTCAAGAGAGTCACACAAATAAATATATGAACACATTTACTCATCTACATTTTACGAATGAAGATGACAACAGGAACTTTAAGGAAAAAATGAGACTAATATTGTGGGTGAAATCCTGTTGCGTTTGAATTAAAAAATATTATTTGCAACATGTATGAAACATATGCGAACATGGAGCAACAGTTATTGCTATATTACAGTCAAGTGGATGTATGTCGAATGCTTTGTAAATCGGTTGGTTGGTTGGCTGATTGTATGCTGGATTGACTGGCTGGATACTTCTCATTTCCATTACCATCATCACAAGTGATATATATATATATATATATATATATATATATATATATATATATATATATATATATACGTACATATATGTGTGTGTTTTTGTGTACCTGAATTACGACCTGAACATGAGAGCAATAAAGAAGTAACAACTGAAATAATAACAAGTTATTACTACAAGGTAACTACTTGTGTATGAACGACTGAGTACAATTTCAGTAGTAGGGTAGTAGTAGTAGTAGTAGTAATAGTAGTAGTTGTATGGTAGTAGTAGTAGATGACGTGGTTGTAGCTGCTATGGGTCTTAGTGGCATTATGTTTGTGGCAAAATGATTAAATATTAAACATATAATGCATTAATCACACATCGGTCGTACAGAGTGTTAGTATTGAGTATGGAGAAAAGCCATATGATGTTCTTATAGAATATATGTAAATATGTGTACATGTATGTCATCACATACACAAACAGATATTACTTTGTAGAACGAGTAAATAGGACCAACAAATATGAAGCTAGAGAATGATTGAAATGACACACAAACGCATACATAATACACACACACACACAGAGAGTCAACCAACCACCTATCCAACCGAACTAACCAACCAAGCAGACAGCTAGCAAGCCAACCAGCCAGTTATCCAGGCAAATGCATGGACAGACGACGATGGCACGCGCGTATGTTTTTCGTTTGGTTGAATTCAGTGCCTGGATTGTTGTTGTTAAGTTCGTACGCTGGTGAATTTTTGTAACGGGAAAATAATAGAAATATGTATATAAACATATATGGTATGTATACATATATACATGTATGCATATAATAAAACGTATTGCAAGCAACAATATAAATATGATTAATTTCAAGTTCTTGAATTTGTGAGTGCGTGTAAATGTGTTTTTTTCATAATTTTGAAAAATTTTGTTTTTTTTTTGTGATATGAATAAAAAGAAAATAGAGAAAATCAACAACAAAAGCTGAAATAAGAGAAATTTAATTAAAAAAAAAAAATTCATTTACATATCTACATATATAAAATCGGCCATATTAATAACACATTAACAACAACAACAATCATATCGAATATCTAAGTGAACTCACCGAAAAAAAAAAATAATAAACGTGAAATATTCATGTATGTAAGTATGTACACTTGTAGCTCATAAATAATTTTATATATGAATGATGGGTGGGGATAGGTACCTAATCATTTTTTTACAGCACTTACTGCTAAAAATAAGACAACAGTAAAATTTGAAACCAAAAAAAAGGCAAAAAAAAAACAGAAAAGCAACAGTAAACTTCCACATCATTATTAGTGTACACACATGCGAGTATATGTCTGTGGATATACATATGTATGGATCACACAAATGCACACATAAATACACACACACATATAAAAGCACTGAAACACGCAAATACACTCGTGTATATCAGAGTAGACAAGCAGCCCTGTAAAAAAGGCATAAATGTGTTTTAGTGGTGAAGTTGTTGTCGTCTCCATGATGAAATGATTAAATACATACAAATGTACATATATGAGGACTACTGGTATTAGTCGATACCAAACGGTGTTCCTATTGGATCACATCACTCATTTCGAGTTTTGTTAAAGAGTTCTTTTGAAAGCGTTATCATGAAAAATGTTGATTAAACCAATAATTTTGAATTATTAATCATAAGCAGCTTGAGCACAGAAAGACTACACAATTTACTCGAATTTAATGCAGGAAAACAAAAAAAAAAAAAAAAAAACAACGAACGTAAAAGAAAAGGTGAAATAAAACAAAAAAATATATAAAGTGAGAGACAAGGAATGTAAAAAATACCACACAAATCTGAATGTGTGCGTGGTGTATTTATTTATTTATTTTATTTTTTTGCACATCTTGAAAATCCTTGTGCTTACTTATCTTACGCTTGTAGCATACGCTTCTTACAACTTCATATATCGAATCTTTGCAGTCGTCATCAACCACGACAAGAATACGAGATAATATTATTACGATTATATGCTGCTCATCAGTGATTTAGGCCATGATAAAGACATCGTCGTATGCAAAACCAAACAACCAACCAAGCAGCCAATAAACTAGTATGTCTGCATACGAGTATATAGAAATACCTCAAAAAGTATGCTATGAATTTTTGCGGTTAACGCACTTCATCTTTGCTTGACCATTATTACATGCATGTTGTTATTACTTACAATACACACACACACACATACACACACACAAACACACATACACATGCAACTAATATCATTGTGTGTATGTGAGTGGTTTAAATGACAACATCTGGTATACAATTTTTCCCTCTTTTATATATTTCTTATCTTCTAAATTGTACTCTCTTTCGTTCACCAGGTCGTATACTCATTATACTCGTCTGTGTAGATGTATACTCATTCATACACATGCAAAATTTTTTTTTGTGGTCTGCACGTACAATGTATGGCATCAGTGGTAGAGCATCTCTAGACTTGTTGTCGTCTGTCGGCTATAGGAGATATGAAGCTTCAGTGACTAATAATCAAATGCAGAGTTACCACCTGAGAGAAGATTTTTACGTATAGCATTAATGTCGAAAAATGTTTGCAATAATATCGCAATTTTTTTGTGTATGAACACACTTTTATTATTACGAAAATCTTTGCAATAATGTCAAAATTGTAGTTTTAACAAAATTTTGCTTTGCAATAATGACGAAAAATCAAAATATACCGAGGCAATGTAAAATTTAATGCATTCGTCCACCAAACTATCACGATTTTTGTAAAATTTTCTTTTGCAATAATATCCTTATAAATCCATGCATTATTTGTTCGGCATTATTAAATATTTTTTTTACAATCGAAAAATGAAAATGTATTGAACCATCCACCATTCATCCACCAAAATACTTTGACTTACTTGCAAGTCATGACAGATATGGAAAATTGTATTGATCAGAATCACGATCTGAGTCAATTTCGGCACCTCTGACGTTTCTCTGTCTGTTTGTCTGTTATTCCATCTTTCTGACAGAGTGATTAAGCTGAAAATACATAAATATCCACGTCCATGGAAATGCAGATCTGCCCACAGCACTAAAGTATTCTTTATCGAAGAAATGTCTATGGATCTGTTCTGGTGTAGGTAATTTAAATTTGGGTATTCGTTAAGTTTTCCAAAAAGTTTTTGTTGAAATTCAAAAACAATATGGCAGCATCTTCAACCGTTCCTTTTGTAAGGAAATGCTCTTCAGAGTTGAACTCTCTCTCTCTCTCTCTCTCTCTCTCTCTCTCTTGTAAACTTTCTTTTCTCTCTCTTTCTTTTTCTACTACTATTTTCGTAGAGTCTACTACTTAATTTTTCAACTAGTACCTTAGTACTTGTGCTATATCGCATCATTCCAATTAGATTTGCACAACATGTTGCATGTCGTATTAGAGCATCCCTTGATACATGAACCAATAAACTTGACAGTAAAACACAAAAGAGCAACAGTTGCCGTAATTAAGTCGATGTGAATGGTTCGTTCATCGTTGTCATCATCGTTGCTGGTGTTGTTCGCATTTTCGTTGTCGCGTTGTTTAATGCTTACAAAACGTACATATGTACATACAAAATATATATATATATATATATATATATATATATATATATATATATATATTGCCTTCGAGCAAGTTATTGTAGTTAGTTAGTTGAACAGTATTGGTTGTCGGAAAAGTATCTACATATCCTAAGGTGTTATGTTTTTGTTTTTTTTTTTTTCTTTTTTTTTTGCTTTGCTTTGCTGTTTTGATGTCTTGTTAAATATTTGTGGACAACATAAAGACACACGTAGCAAGCAGTGTATGTGATGTGATTATTATCTCCGTATCGGTGTATAGGTACATATATGTGTGTTCGCGAATGTGTAAGAAAATTTTATTGAGCTTGTGATGAACTTGGACGTACTTGGAAGTGTATGTTAGTATGTGTGCATAACCTAAAGTGAACTTTAGTACTTTAACTGAAATGGAACATTATAAAGGAGGAGTAGATGTAAAAAAGTTTTCGTCTGTCAAAATACTATAGCAAAGAAAATAAATAAATATCGCAGACAGACAAATATATGTATCTACGTATGTATGTATTCAAATATATACAAACAGATGCATATAGCTACAAAAGTAGCAAACAAATAAATTTAAACATACTCGTACAAGAGTAAATAATAACAATACTATTGTACTACGTACGACAGTAGCGCAAAGTCGAAAGTCGTGAAAGTGATGGAAAACGAAAAAGTTATAATTTTTCGCTTATTTTCATGTGAAAACTTTGTGAAAATATTCTTTACGGTGCGTTAAATTAATTGAAAGTTGCCACATTCACTCAGTTACCGAATAGAGGATAATAGAGAGGATACATAGACAGTCAGGCATTCAGGCATTCGGCCATAAAAAGTAGGTACGCTTGTCATTTTCATTGTTGTTGTTGCGCTTGTTGCCATTATTATTGTATCTTTATGTAAATTTGAAATCCTAACTGCCAATTGTAGGTACGCGTGTGTGTGTGTGTGTTTGTAAATAAAAAGGAATTATATGATGCTGCTCTATGCTTGATGAGTATTGGAATGGTTTTTGTTCCTTCCGAAAATTTACAATTTGACTTTTTTATTACCAATTTAAATGTGCTGCCTGTATAATATGTATTGTACATATACCATTTTGTAAAATAATAAGATCAACAACAACGATAATATCTATTAATCAAATTTAAAATCAATTTCAAATAGTACGTATATATTGGGCAAATATTTGATAGTATGAAAAATATTGTATAATGTACTGTAGAAGGAAAAGCTTAAAGCAATTGAAAAAGTAATTATTCATAGCAAATTGAATGAGTCCGTCGCAGTCTTAAATTTGAATTTATGAAGGTTTATTTTTAAAATTATATTCCAGTATACTTGCTCTTATATATTGTAATAATGGTCCTTTAGATTAAGTGTTAAGTTATTGCAGGTCATTGACAATAAATAAGCTGTGTGTTAAATTTTGTAAGGGGTACCTATAAAAAGCAAACACTCAATACATAGAAAGGAAAAAAAAAAAATCTAATCAAATCAGACTAATCAAATGCTGAATGATTTAATAGAACATCAATTAAAAGAGTTAGATATTTTGCTTGATTGTAAATAAACGTTGCTTTATTGCTGGACATGTGTTTTATTTATATTTTTTTTTATTCTCCAAATCTGATAAAAATAGTCATTAATTTAATGACTTAACTTAATTCTGATACAAACAATCGGATCTATTTAAATGACTTTGATTATCAGTGGGAAATGTACTATTCTTCTGAAATATTCATATTTGTGTCCCTAATTGTATATAATAGTAATTTATTTGTGAGCTAAATTTCGTGCACAGATTTCAATAGAAAAATGTTTACAGAGATTTTTTTCGTGGAACATATATACACAGTACTTCATGTTCTGGCTGGTCATTTTAGTGCTTTTCAAAAGAATGCAAATAAAATTAGCGCTTTAAGAAAAAAGCTCTTGCGAATGCTGTGTTTCACAATTGATTATCAAAGATGAATAGTCAATTCGGTGAAAGTGAACTACTGAAAAGGAATATTAAGGTTAACTATTTTACTTTATAATTTCAAAGAATTAAAAGCGGTTTTGTACTGAGTTATCATTTTTTGGAAATTACAATTGCTGTAATTGTTTGCTCACTTTTGTTACCATTTGCTCCAAAATCCATACATTTTTACATTACTTTAGAATTTATTTGTTAGTTAAAATTATAAATTTACATAAGAATATATATTCTTGTTATAGCTGTATATATAAATACTGAATTATTAACTTCAATTGATGAAAGAATCTAATTAAACAAAAATGAATCGATTAATCAGAATGTTGATTATTAAAAAAATATATGGCTATTATTTAGAAGTAAAAATTTCAGACATACTTTTATCTGTCTTTTTTATATTGTGAAAAATATTGTAAATATTTTGATATATTGTTTTAATAAATTTTACACTTATTACTAAGAATTCTGATTAACCAAATAATGTTAATTTATACACAAGAGACACACGAATTTTAATTAATCAGATTATTTGATTAAACGACAATACTTCAAAGAAAAACGCATTCATTTTTTTGAAAACTATTTTATTCAAAATATTTTATTTATTTTATAATTCTGCTTTGATTCCATTTTCGAATGCACCTTTTATTTGACATATTGTCAAATAAATGATATTTGCAGTAAAAGTAATAATGAAACAAAAAGTTAATACAAAATTTGGTTTTGAACTTAGAAAAAATGTTTTAAATCTTATAATTGATTTAAAAATTATTTAGATGAAAAAATAAATAAATATGTGGCACTTAAAGCCCCGAAGGTCTCATTTGCCGAGCTTCTCTTCCATAACTGTTGTGCGTGTTAAATATGGACAGTATTAGAAGGGACCTACTTATTTTAGCCGGTTCCGAACGGCAGAATCCTTGTGACATCACTTTTTCTGAGCTTTGTCACAGAGTTCTTTTAGAAGCTTTTCCATGGCAAGTTGTTACTGTCGGAAGAATTGCCAATTATTTTGATGAGTATAATCAAATTTTGACGAGAGAATCAAAACCAAAAAAATTCCACTTTCAAAAGTCTAGAATCTAAATACTGTTTATTAGTTTTTCTGATTTGAAGGAATTAACCCACAAAGATTGCATTCCTGAAAGTCAGAAGCCCATGTGAGAGTACTATTTCGAAGTTTTAATACCAAATATAATGGGCAGGAATTGCATCATTACGATTTGAATATGCGAAAGACAATCATAACGTTTTGTTTCATAATTGTTGTTGAGGTGTTCTTGACTGAAAAATCATTGTATCATTTTATGATAGAGGTGCTGGAGAACATTTCTTTTGATGGCTATGAAAAATCAATGCACAAATTAATTAATATGTTGTATTGAGTTAAATAGAGATTATTTTGAATAAAAATAACTTTCAAAGGAAAATCCAATCATGAAAACTCTTATTACATAAAAGGACATATGTGTTCTTTAAAAAATTTGAACTTGTATTTTTATACTACGGCCTATGTCCGAAGTGTGCATGTACCTTAAAGTACACTTTCAAATTGTAATTTTACATAATTAATTGTATTCAATTACCTTTCCACTATGGTATTATTTAATAAGATCGCTAAACTTTTACTTATTTCAATGATTTTTTCATTCATTTAAAATTATTTCAAAGTCGAAAAAAAATTCTTTTTTTGACGTGCTCCAGCAAATCGCCAAATACGTATACATATCTTCTTTTGATGAATATTTTTAGATTCTTTTGGATTTGCTCATCTGTATAAATCTTCGTCGTGCTGTGTTATATACGATATATTGCACGTAATGTCAATTGAAAGGTTCACAATTTATTGAACTTAATGTTTTCTCATTTATAATTACAATAATTAGAGTAGTAGGTACATCAAATGCTTGAATCCTACATTTTCTATTGAAAATATTAATTTACAAGGAATAGCAATGATACGAAAAAACAAAGAGAGAGCAAAGAAACCAAGAACTACAACAAGCATATTTAATGCGAAAGTAATGACCCGTCAAAATGGTTGACATTGTCACCAATACCAATGCCTATAGTTCAAATAATTCGAGTACAAGTCACAATGTATCAATAGAGTACGGATGCTAGTCAAGAAATGATATCCTTTTGTGTGTGGTCGGTCGTAGTGATTTCAAAAAAAGTCAAATAATGAAGCCATATTATATACAAACTTACATAAATAAACGATTATATGTATGAGTATATAAATAATTTGCGTTGCTGATTATTTTACAATATTTATCTTGTTACTATTGAGGTTGTTGTTGTTACAACAATTAAGGAAATTAGAAGTGTAAAAGGAAGAGCAAGTCCATGAGTGACTGTGTGTGTGTGTGTGTGTGCATATTTGTGTGCTGAAAACTTTTATTTCGCATGAAATGTTTCGACAGCTTCTGTATCAATATTTTATTTTATTTTGGGAATATGTGTATGTATGTATGTGTAGGCTAGAAGTCAAACTGTTTGAGGCAAATTCGAAAAAACATTGAAGAAAAACCTTTTCACACCCTGCACAAGCGCAAGGGTATATTTATTTTGGTCAGATGTTTGTAACCATGTTTTAAGAAAACTTCAAAGATATAGAACTGCATAAATTTTATTGATCAGTGCCTTCTAAAATTTTAAATCGTCATAACTTGCTTAATTTTCCATTTAAAATAACACTATTTCGTAAATGGTATTATAGTATGCAATAATCCGGAAAAAAAATTAATATAGCTGTTCACATGTTACATAAGTCACCGTTCCGATTTGCTCAATGATGCCGCTGTAGACCGCTTGAAATAAAGATTACCCACTTTTTACGGGTGCAGGGCATAAATGAGACTGCGTAGGCTGACTATTAGGTCATTTGTTATATAATGGATTTTGCTGATATGGAAAATACATAATGACGTGAACTTAAGTACGTATAAATATTCAATTGATTTATTTATTTAGGACCTTTTTTGATTTATTATTATTATTATCATTATTCTTATTGGTGAACATACATATTCATCGATGATATTATTTTTCAAATTTGAATTGTATATGTTACAATAAAAAAATATAAATACATATATTTTTATTGCAACATTTCAAACGAATATGAAAAAGTTATATGAACATTCTTTTCCCACCATCGATATGCATATTCTTATGAAAGAATATTAAAAGAGCACACAGGTGGTAATTAATTATAAGATAAACACACATACATGCACAAAGTACACATAATATATATGTACTTATTCACACGTTAACATACGTACATAAACATGTAAAATATAAAGATTTCTTATAATTGAATGAATGGTCACTGAATGGTCATATTCTGCTGTTTTGTTATTTCTATACCACATATGGATATGTGCATTAGGGATATTGGGATACGTTGGTATGGCGTCATATTTTCGAATATTTGATGAAATATTTTATTATAGTTTTTTAGTTCAATTGCTTAAATTTAGCTGGTGATTATTTTAAGAACAAATTTTTTTTATTTTTAATGTTTTGAAAACGGTCGAAGGATTTTTTTTAATAGCAACATTTTTCTCCTACGCATTAATTCTATGCGGTGGTATTTAGTGGGTTTGCAGACTCCGAACTAAATCGTACTACATCGAGCAATATTATTATAAAGTAAATCAATTAAAAGAAGCAACATCTGCAGAGGATAGAAAAGAGACCCAAAGTTAAGCCGCAAGAAGATTCGTACATTTTAAAAATACTAATCTCATAAATATTTTCATACATTCAGTTAATTTTTTTTTATATCATTTTGATCGTAATAATTCGATCATCAAGTTTACACGTTTATGATATATATTTCAACCTAAATATTAAATTTAAAATATATGAAATAAGTGATTGTTCATTTAATAAAAATTCATAAATATCAAATAATAATTTCCTTTGATATCGCAATTTTAGTGGCGATTACAATACACGCGACAAAAACAGTTTTTTTTTATGTGTCAAGTTCAAGATCTTTAGAAAAATATTTTTAAGCATTTATTGAGAGACTTTATACTCTTCAAATGCAACTTTAGCTTTAAAATATATTTTCCCGATAGATCATTTATTTGTGGCTCTTATATATATATTTTAGGGATTAGCAGAATCAGACCACTTATATGGGTCCCTTTTCGTCCCTCAAATCGTGTGTTAATTATTTGTTCGGTTGCAGAATTCTTCTACTTCCTTCCTCATAATAATATTACGCGTTATTTCAAGCATCTCTTTGTGGGGTATGTTCCACATTTCGAGTTCATAAATAAATTAGCGACCCAGTGTGGACATCCTCCTGCTTGCCAATGCAGGACACTGGCACACTATGTGCGCCGCTGTCTCTGCCTCTTCCATGCATAATCTGCAAATATCAGCATCCTCCCCATCAACAAGACCCATCTTGCTGAGGTGGTACCTGAAATTGCCATGCCCAGTTATTAATGCAGTCAACCAGCTTAGAGTCATTCGTCCTAGACTGAGAGCCCTCCCCGATTCACTGCCCTTTGATAGCCTCAACGAAGCCTTTGCCTGTCTTCAAGTAGATAAGTTCTCCCATCTCGTGAGATGAAGTTTCTTTATCCACTCTTCGACCTTTGCCTTCACCGTCCCGCTGCTGAGAGCAACTACTGGTTCCGGTCCATAAAATTCAGCTTCAGCTCCTTGTCTAGCCAAGGAGTCTGTAGCTTCATTCTGTTCTATACCAATGTGTCCCTTCACCCACATAAAAGTGATCGCATTAGTACGAGCACACCCATTAAGTTTCTGAACACATTCGAGCGCCAACTTAGAAGATACCGTAGGTTGTTGCAGCCGCCTGACCACCGCCTGGTTATCGAGTGCTAGCAAGATTTTCTTAACTTGCACCTTTCCATCCAGTAGATGGTCTAGCGCATGCATTAGACCAAGCATTTCTGCTTGATAGACCGATACGTATCTTCCCAGATTCAGAGTGCATGCCAGTCCCAACTCTTTAGAGAAGATTCCAGCACCCGCTCTGCCATCCATTAAAGAACCATCTTTAAAAATACTGATGTCATTTTCCTCACATACATCATGTATGAGGCCGTCTTCAATGAGTGTTCTGTGTGACTTTTCAGTCATCTTCAGCCTACCCATTCCCTCCATTGGCATCTGCGCCTCCTTTACACTGCTATATAGCTGTGACAGGATGCCCCTGTGCCCCCTCTCTGTGCCGAATCCATACCAATTATTGGTTGTCTTCAGACGTAATGCTGTTAATGCTGCTGACTTCATAATATGCAAGTGCAACGGCAGCAGCTCGAGAAAGACTTCCAATGCTTCTACTGGGGTCGTCCGGATATCTCCGGTAATACCATTACAAGCCATTCTTTGTACCCTATCTAACTTGCTTTTCGCGGTCTTTTGGGTGACCTTAGGCCACCAGACCACAGCAGCATATGTTATTAAGGGTCTGACCATCGTTGTGTAGATCCAGTGCGCTGCTCTAGGAGTAATTCCCCACATGAGACCGAACACTCTCTTACACTGATGCAATACCCGCTTGCCCTTCTGGATCTTGTCATCGACGTGACTATTCCAAGTCAGCTTGTTATCCAGGATGACACCTAGATACTTTACTTCCTTGGATACGTTGATGTTCGATCCAAAAAGCCTAAGAGGGTCTATTGTTAGTCCAGTCCTCCTTTTAGTAAAGAGTACTGTTTCCGACTTACTAGCATTTACAGAGAGACCTTGTTCCGTGCACCATCCTTCAACCATTTTGAGTGCACCTCTCATGGTGTCAAAAGTAGTGTCCAGGAACTTACCGCACACCGTTACCGCTATGTCATCTGCATACCCGACGGTGTGTATGTCTTTTGAGTCCAGAAGCTGAAGTAGGGAATCGACCGTGATGTTCCAAAGATGGGCGATAATACTCCCCCCTGTGGACACCCTTTGACTACCCTACCTCTGAGTCTGTAACTCCCATTTTGAAAATTTATTGCCCTTTTCCTCAGCATGCTGTCCACCCACCTTATAATGGTTGGGCTGACTTCACGAGTAGCAAGGGCCAACCTTAGCTTATCGAAACCAATTTTATCGAAGGCACCTTCTATATCCATAAAAGTAGACATAGATATTCCTCTACAAGACAGTTCCCTCTCCGCTACGCGAACGAGTTCGTTCAGGGCCGTTTCAGTGGATTTGCCAGCTCTGTACGCGTGCTGACACCTGCTCAGTGGTTTTGTCAGAAGCGTTGTTCTTTCCATGTAGTCCGCCAGTACTCCTTCCATACATTTAAGCAGAAAGGAGGTCAAGCTAACCGGCCGGAAAGATTTAGCCTCTGAGTAGTCCCTTTTTCCCGGCTTTGGAAGAAAGACAACCTTAGTCTCTCTCCATTGAGTCGGGATATATCCTGTAGCCTGGCAAGTAATAAATATTCCCAGAAGCCTGTCTACCAGAGCTTCTGCACCCCACTGAAGTAGGGCTGGAAATATCCCGTCTGTATTTGTGGCTCTTATAGTATATTACAATCTATCCGACTATCAACTAGATGTGTATGATGAAGGTGATGATGATGATGCTATGTTTTCCTATGACCAATTTTAAATTTGATCATTATTATAATGGGAACTGTTTGAAACACTTTTATGGTATTGGAATGATATTCTATTATAATTATAATTATTATTATTATTATTACAATATAATTTAATATTTTATTATAATAATAATGCATCTGTTTCTCTCTCTCTCTCTCTCTTTTTTATTCTTTTTTGTCTCTTCATTTCTAGGAAAATACATAAATAAATTGTGTTTACCCATAGTTGTACATGTTGCTGAATATCGATTACTTATGAAAAAGTGATTAAATTTGAGAAAAAAATAGCATTTCCTTAGCATTTCATATCTGAAACAAAAAAAAAAAAAAAACAAACAAAACCAAAAAGTTTAATTAATCCGAAAATTTTTCAACAAAACCCACCGCAATGATAATATTAATACTAATACTGATTAAAGAAAGTACATACTAAAGAAATAAAAAGAAAAAGAAAACCAACAAGTTCACACAATACACATAGTAGTAACAAAGCAACTATTTGTTTGCTCAATATTACAATATTTTTCATACATTTATAATTGTGCTGCTGAACAACAACAACATGGTGATCAGTATTAATACTTATGTACACATTAGTTATATGACCTAACTCACTTACATATACTTATATATATATATTTATATATTTATATATACATATATGGTATTGTACATTATTATAGTAATTGCTAAATACATATAAATACGACATCTGTGTTTTTGGCTAATGCAATTTTATCATAAAAATTCATAAGCAACTTACCACTTAATATTCGTTTTATACTCTTTCACTTATACTATATCTACCTAACTAACATACTTACAAATAAGCAAGTAAATCTATACTAAAAACCAAAAATCTACAAAAAACTGTGCTGCCTTCAGAAGAAATTAAGAAAATTGTGTTGTGGAATTTATTAGTTCATGAAATATTAAAGTATATAATTATACATAATTAGATTGTAAGAAAAATTCATACTATATAGTAATACATAAATACTATAGTATATAGTGTAATATCGAAAAGAATAACTAATGTGTGCTGATATTAAAATAAACTTTTTAAAAAGTGTGTTTAATGTATAAAAAAAAAACATGAAATTTGTAGAATTTAAATATTAAGAAATATCTTACATATTGTGAATGAAAATAGTCAATAGTTTTACACATATAATTACTACATACTACTCATATATATCGATATACAGATGCAATTGAATTAAATTGTATAAATTCGAGCATTTACGATTGAAAGTATAAATCCATTCGACGATCTTCATAATTGTAAAATTCAATGAAATCCAATACAATCTATACAAACACTCCAAGTTTTAATATGAAGAATAGTGTGTGTAGTGCACAAATACATAACCATAAAGGAAAAAAAACTCATATATAAATTGTAGCAATTAAAAGAAAGAAAAGAAAAATACAGATCTCATATAACATATTAAATTGCATAAAAATATTCATATATCCCTCTCTACTGTGTTCTGGCTGCTGTGGTTAAGCACCGACTTCATATCGTATTTGCCAGTTGAGTGCGAAGAACAGCACAGGAACAACAACAGCAATATATTCTTTATTTGCCATCTAAAAACATTTATTCCACAAGGTAAGCTTACTATATATAATTTTATTAAGTTTTCCTTTTCTTATACATATATAGCTCACACGCATACAGAATGTGAACATATTACTACTTAATTTTTATGTATACTAGGTAGATCAATAAAGACGAAGGCAAATAAAGAAAACTAGAATAAAAAAATTTTTTTTCTTTCTTAAACTAAATTCATTTTAACTCAATCAAGATTCCTTGTGTTTTTTCCGCTGCCTTTAAGAAAGCACATCCTCTTGAAATATGGCTTCTTTCCTTCTTTAAAATTTGTTCTCTTAAAGTCATCTTTTTCAATTTGAAAATAGATTATAATTGGTGAAAACCCAATTTAGAAAAGAACCAGTTCGTTCCGTATTTGAATGAATTTTGCTGTAGTTTTCACGTTTTCAAGATAGCCAGTGAATAAAATACTACGCGCTTCCCAAAGCAACTGACGCCGCTGCTACGTCTGTGGTTGTTTCAGTCCAATTTGGTCCTATTGTTCAATCCAATATCATGGTTTTGTTCGATCCTTTTTCCCGGTTCAATTCTTTCAATTGTGCACATTCAGTTAAGTGCGTCATTATTGATTCACCTAGTATACGACGTACATATGAATATCAATTTTGTACTGCTCGATGTTCGTTAATTGAATTTGAACATAACAACAAGAAATAACACTACAATAATGAAAACATTTAATAAATATACCAATTTTATTATTCTAAGCGTGAGTGTGTGTGTGAATTTATTGTTAATATTTTCAATATTATTTGAAATGTTTAGTTTCTATGTGGTGTTGTGATAGCATTATTAATTAATAAAAAATAGAAGAAAGAGTTTGAATCGAAATAACTGGAAAGGACAATTAGAAAAATTCTATGAATTTAATGTCATAAACTGTGACCATTTGTTGTTTGTCTATATTCAATATTTCTTTGTTACTCTGCCCATTCTATCGACTGTTTAGCTTTTAGACGAAATAATATCATAATTTTTATTTCAAATGAAAAATGGTTCAATATTTCTAAAAGTTGAAGTGTAATAAGTTTTGAATACACTGATAATGAAATTAATGTTTAAAAACGAATATATAGCAGTTTTCCGAAACACTGATCTTTCAGAGATAAAAAAAAAAAATAAATATGTGGCACTTAAAGCCCCAAAGGGCTCATTGGCCGAGCTTCTCTTCCATTACTGTTGTGCGTCTTAAATTTTGGACAGTATTAGAATGGACCTACTTATTTTAGCCGGTTCCGAACGGCAGAACACTTGTGACATCACTTTTTCTGAGCTTTGTCACAGAGTTCTTTTTAGAAGCTTTTTCATGGCAAGATGTTACTGTCGGAAGAATTGCCAATTGCTTGCCGACAGGTGGGTACCGTTCGAAAGAAAAATCTTTTCGATATTAAATTTGTTATGCATCAGACGGGTATTGAACCACGACCTACAGGTCAGAAGGCGAACACACTAACAACTGAGCTACGGCACCCACACAGATACTCTACGTTAATTGCAACTGGAGAAGTATTGGCCTATTGTGATACATGCTTGCATAAATAATGAATCCACCGTAGTACTTCTAGCTGAAGCCTTGAAATTAATTCCAAGTCCCAGAATTCCTATAGTGTGTTCCACAAAGTCGGACCAATGAAATTGGTTCGTCTTCTATGAATATTTGTTCAGTCGCAGATATTACGTTTCGACCTCCTCCTCCCCCTCATCCTTCTCTCCTCCTCCTTCTCCTCCTCAACACAACTCCATCTCCTGTTCGACTGTTCGTTTTCTGTACCTTGGCCTCAAGCTTTACAACCAATTGTACAATCAACTGGAGCAATCCCCTGATCTTTCTCATTTGTGAGGCTTCGTCTGTGGCAAATATTACGGCTTGGAAGACGCTGCAGATATTTGATAGTCTGAAAGGCTTTTCAATTTCTAGTTTGTCTGAGTGTGTAAATGCCTGGCAGTGTACCGAATCCCAAACGCCCCATTTTTGCAAATAATCTGTTGGAAGGATCAAATATGCATAGATCCTTCTCAGTCATTTTAACCACATATCTCTTCCAAGAAAATATGAAGCTCAAGCTTATTCCAAAGTAGTTTGCCTTCATTGTCATAGTCAATGTGGTTCCATCTAAAAATGGTAAGTTGAAGACTGCTATATTATATTTCCGTGTGAACAAATCAATTTCATTTTTATCGATGATAATCTTTTGAATCTTACTTTCATATCCTTGAAAGCATCTTCTATGTGCATAAAAGGCACTAATATATCCATAAAACTAATAGTCACCCAGAAATGAACTAGTCCCTCAAGTGTTTTTAATACAAACCTTGACAAATTAATCCTTTGGAATATCGCATACATGGAGAGCACGGTTATGATGGCTATTATTGAAAAATTACTTGTGATGCAGTTCAATATGCAAATGTGAGTTACTAATAGCTGCAAACCATTAAATTCAAATTCAGTTTTCAGTAATCCTTGTTTATTTTTTTTCATTTGAACGATTTGAAATTACAAATATGTCTAAAAGGGTTGCGAACAGTTAATAAATTATTAAAACCAAACATATACGTAAAAATATATTACGATTATCCATCTGTCTTGTCCGTTGTAAATGATGTATTTGATATAAAAAAAATAATAGAAATATACATATATTTAAAATTTTGCAATTTAAACATTTTTTTTTTTTTTTGAGTTTCATACTTTTATTGCCAACATTTAATCACAATACATATACTTATATACATATAATGTTTATACTAGGAAAATATGTACTTATATATACATAAGTATATGTACTCTGACAGTTACGCACCATCTATACTTTACATATGCTCTGATGAAGTATACATGTGTTCTGTCACAATGTGATATTTCAATTTCATTTACTTTGTTCTATCGTACATACCCAACGTTATAACGTTATAATGATTTAAACTAACTTGCTCGCATATATGATATTGTTAATTTTGTTGCTAGAATCATGGAGCATCGGAAGAAATAACGAGAAAACATAAATGGATTTCAAATGAAATGCTTAAGAGCTGCGATAAGTCATTGCCGGTATATGAAATTTCATTTTGAACAATTTAACAAACATAAAAACAAAATTCAAGCATAAAAGCCAATCCAATGCTTGTCAGCATTCACACTTGTAGTATACGACAATCTATGTTGTTATGCACATATGTGTATGTGTATGAAGTACCTTGAAGTTGGCTGATGTTTTGCGTAATATTTTGCCTCCACATATCCAAGTCATTGCTGTTGTAGTTGTTGTTATTCTTGCTATTACGATATAGTGCAAAATGTGCGATTGAATGATGAGGCGAAAGTGAAAAACAAAATATGCTAAATATCAAAATCATTTTTTGTGTTGGGTAAAAATTAACGGACTTGATAAAGAAAACTGAAAACTTTGTGTGGTTTATGGTTAGAAAAATTGGCAAGAAATGATTCAGTGATTCTTTCGGATGTAAAATGAATGATATGAACCAAAAAGCCCTAAAATTCTACAACGATGTAATAATACTTCTATTTAGAAATTTGTTAAATACAGCGGCTCATGATGGTGCAATTGAATTGTATGAGAAAAAAAAAACCGAATATAGCAGCTAAATTTTCGGTAAATTGAGGTGTTTTTTTATTACTTCCTACAAGCTTCAAAAATGTGTTTGGCACGCAGACGTCAAACCTCGTGACGCACCTCGTGATTCCGTTAATTCTGGTCACTTTTACTTGATTACTGCGCTTAATTCTTCAGTTGCATGTGGATTTGAATTTGATTTTTTTAGATATTCATAAATTTATTACGTGAATGATCGGCTAGATCGAGGTGTACCTCGTGACTTTTTCATTGTGACTTTTTCCCCCAAATCGATACTTTTAATATAATAAGTAAAAATAAAATTTCGAGGAAAATATATGAAATCAAAATAAAATGAAAACAACAACAACAATCATATAAGGTGTAAAAATAAAAACAATAATAAAAATTATGGCAAACAATCAAACAAGCCGAACTCCACCCGCAGAGAAGTGACGAAAGAGCGAATTAAAATAAAAAAAAAAACTTTCACCATCAAATCTCAAATCTCATATCAATGTATAGACACGCATATGCATGTATAACTTAAGAGATTACTTAAGGATTCGGAAAGCATCAATCTTTGAATGTCACTGAGCAAAAATCTGCCTCGATGTTCACTTGAGTAAGGCAACGATTAGGACCAACCATCTGACTGACTGACAGATAGGCAGTTGGGTGGTAGGATAGTACATGTATTGTTTGAACAAAAAAAAAAAAACACAACGTAAAATAATACAACACAATAATTCGTATCGTTGTATACATATCTGCTTAGGTACACGATATACCTATACATAGTGTAAGATGCCAGCAACAATGGCAATTGAGGTTTACGAACACGTGTACGTGTATGTATGCGTGTACTTATGGATGAATGTAAAGAAAACCTATTCATAAATCCATGTCAGATTAGATTGTAAAACCATTCAAAGCATTCCTCCCAATAGATGGATATACATATGGATGTTTCCTCGGTTAGTATAATACGTACGTATATATGCTAATATGTTCATTTATTACTGTTGTTGTTGTTGTTGTTGTTGTCGTTATTGTACTGCTTGTGGCGAAACGTGATAAATGTTGCTGGTTTGTAACGTTTGTCTTCTTAGGTGGTGATTGTTTTCGATAATAATAATAATAATAATAATAATAATAATAATAATACTAATGTTGATGACAATGGTGCTGTTATTCATAGGTGGTGGGTAATGTGATGGCACAAAACAATAGCACTCCTCTATTCAATTAGTATAATAAATATTGAATAAAATTGATTAAGATTAATTTATTTGTATATAAATTTTAGTTTAGTATAGTCTTGCATGGTCAGGCTTCTGGAAACATGGACACGCATATTCATACGCTTAAACACTAAACGATATGAATATAATTCGATAAGATTTTCTACTCTAACTTGATGAAATCGTATTTAATTACATGCACAAAGTACAATCCCTCCATACGTAATATGTGGATAGCTGAATACCACATATTGGAAAACCAAAATTATTCAAACACCAAATTAAATTATGTGACACAACTATGATCACATACACCTACGACATATATATATATATATGTGTGCATATTCATGTGTTTATTTCCACTTAAGCTCACATATCCGGGCGCGGTTAATATCATCAACAAATGTCAGCTGCTATGTTACGCGTATGAGAGGATAACATTTTGCATTGCAGATGAGCAATCTAACGAGTAAGTGAACGACCGAATGAACGAATAAAGCAATATCTACTAATGATTAAATCGATATTTTAAACTTTTCTTTTATCCTCTGATACAAATCATGATTACGGTGAGTGCTGTTGTCACACATTTCCATCAACAGATGCAGATGTGGCACTCTTTCGTTCTTCCCCTTCACTGCTATTATCAACAACATCATTATTGTCTTCGTCACTTATCTGTATATCGTTTTTGGCTTCCGGCATAATTATAATAAGATATGGAGATGGAGGTTATAATGATGCAATTTCTATTACTTTTGCTCTTGTTCACGTTGCTAATGGCAATGTGCATAAAATTGCTGACCATGATAATATACATGTAGATGACATGTTGATAAAATGCAATTTGTGTTTTTTTCTTTGAATTTACCTAGCAAAAAACGCAAACTGCAATCAGAACAAAAAATTTGAATATTTCTTGCATCCCTGATTTAAATTTACAAAAAAGTTTATTAATGAATAGTTCTCTTGGCAAAAAAAAAAGCAAAAAAAAATAGTTACACAGCAAAAATATTTATTCCACTTCCAGTTTTAAATTATTGTTTTTCAAACGGTTCTACAAGCTTTTTCCCATCGGTCATCTTAAAGGAAAAATCTTTTACCAAAATTTGTTAGCAACAATTATCCTTCGATAATTACTTAATATTGTTGAGTTTATGACAAAGCCACACGAAAAGAAATGTATTATTCAGCAGATGAGATAAATATTTCAAAATTCGAATTCGAGTTCGGTTGAACTGGACACATTTCGTGAGTAACCTCAAAAAAAGTGTTCAAAGGCAGAAAATTCTTTACAATTACAAAATTGTTTGTGGAAAGAAAAATGTATAATTGCTGCCTATATCCACTATTTCCTATCTCCCTTACAGAATTACCATTATTCAAAATTTTGATCCCCTCCTAGGTGGGACAATGTATGACCTACCTTCATTAATTTTTGCTACTTAATATTTTTTCTCAACAAACAAACTTACGCTCTCTCGGAGGCTCACCTCTATAATCAACTTAAATACACTTATAAATCGGGAAATAACTTCATAATGAATGATCGAAAGCTATTTTTTTTTCTGCACCAACAATTCCCTCAAATATACTTACACCTTATTTCCATCTCTTTGGGGATCCTCTACCAAATTTGGGTTTTTATACATTTCGAGCCCACCGCTTCCAGAGTTCCTTTAGATGTGATCAATTTGTGATCAACTCCATGTAACTTCTGGTACTCAACATTTTCTGTGAACAGGGAGGCTTACCTTCAAAATCGTGTTAAAAGCACCTGAAAATCGGCAAATAACTCCAAAATTATCTCACACAATTCAACTTATAAAGAGCATACCTTTGAAGACATGTACAGCTATTCGCAAGAAATAGACTATTTTTTGAAGCACAATACACTTTAAAGATGATTTTACTTGGTAATCAATATACTTTCAACGTATCATCACCAAGTCATGTCCATTAATAACACTGCAGCTGACCGTATTATTCATGCATAACTCTCGAATTACCATGGTCAAAGATGTATATTAAAATATTGCTATTAAAAAAATTTTCCAGGCATTTCTATGATTTTGATTAGCTGAGAAGCATTATTATTAAATTTTGCTTTTAAAAAATCCTCCAGGCATTTCTATGGTTTTGATTACCTCAGAGTTATAATATTGAGAGTGTGCTATTCTATGGAAATACAAATTATTGAATATTCTTAAAATAGCCAGTAAAAGAGTAAAGAAAATAAAAACCAACTAATTTATGTACTAACGCATTTGAATAATTTTGCATGAAGCTAGTAGAGAAAACAAAACTTTTGGAATAATTGCTCAAGTTTATATGGAGGTTAAATAGCAAAAGCTGTAAAATGATCACATATATGTGTTTGTATGTATATTAAGGATGGTTTATGTTTTAAATGGCCTGTCTGAAAAAATAAAGTTAGTATCAGGAAGGAAAACAAAATTAGAATTACCAACTTTTTTTAAAAAAGGTTGTTTTTAAAGAAGTACAGAATAGCACAGCCTGAGGAAAATAATTAAACATTCTTATCCCCTACATTTATTCCTTAAGAAACCTCCTATACAAAAATACATGGAAACGCCGAAACCAATCCCGAATAATTTGGGTTTCCAAAAACTTCTTCTAAATATACCAACCATCTATCTTCACCCCTGAGAGGGGGTTCCCTACAAAATTAACATAAAATCGACAAATAACTTATTAGCTGCCCAGAACTCACTCCCAGAGCTATCAAATGTATGACGGACCTCCATTAGTTTTTTCTCCTTAACATTTCATCCAAACGTACTTACCCACTTACTTACACATTTCCACTTTTTAGGGGTATTTACTTACAAAACTTATGCTATTGCCATGATTATAAAACCAAAAAATACGAAAGTCCAATATTAGAATTTATTTATGCTTCCTTTGAGGAAAATACTAAAAATTTTCACTCAGGCCAATTGTCAACATTTTACTGCATACAATTTAACTCACCTTAACATATATGTTATACATTTATACATATATATTCAACATGATTGCACAGACAAAGTTTTCAACAACTTTAACACTCTCTATATATGTGGCTCATTCCATTTGTTTGTATGTATACATGTGTCTACGTGCAATATTGTTTCAATGATGTACGACAGTAGCATAAATGTCTCTTCTTGATGTGTTTATTACATAGTAAAGTTAATGTGAAATATTTATTCAGTTGTTGTTAGTTTTATTTAATAGTAGCAATGTATAACATTATTACAGTCGTATACACTTTGTTGAGCACAAGGTTCTCGCCACAAAAGAGCAACATTAATATTAGCAACAATAGCGTCATCATTATGCTCATCATTACCATCATTAGTTATGGTTACATCGAAGTGCAGTCAATTTTAGATAGTAAAAAAAAAAAAATTTTCCACTAAATTAATTCATTTCATGTGCACAAGCTCATAGGATTACAACAATAATATTAGTAATAAAAAAATAGTTCCTTCAGAGCACCCTAATTTTTTTTATCACACAAACGACGGTCAATGTTACAATTTGATGATAGGTGATGTATTACAAAAAGATAGTAATTCACTAACATCGAATGCAACAAATGTGGCGTCGTACTTGTATGTATGAATAAGAGCGTTGGTGAAATATACTGAAATAAAAAATTTACAACTTTAAACCAAGAAAACTATATGTAATATATTTTATCTACCACACCAATAAAAAAAGCAAATTTGATTGTTCTTTTCGAGTGAAACATTTAGTTTGGTTTATTTTATGACGTCCATCGTTATGGAAGAAACCAAGAAATTCCAACAAATTATATAAGTTTACAGATACTTATCGCCACAAAACTATCATATTTGTTACATTATTATTATTACATTGTTCATCTCTTCTATACAACAGCTCATTTATTATTTAAAATTGCAATTTTCACTTGCAGCTGTTGCAATAGCTTCTAATGTATCTGGAATGTGAATATATCGATTCAATACGATGTTATATATACATATAAATAATATATAATAAAATAATATGTAGTGGTTCGAAATATGGAATTTTTAATTTTGCCACTAGTGTCAATGTGTCAATAAATGTGATACCAATTCTTTTTCCGATTGCTTTCACACTATACCTATTTCTATTAATGTGCTAAAACTAAAAATGTATGTAAAATAATTTATAATTTGCATTGTCAACACCATTGACATTTACTTGCGTCACTTGTGTATGACCGTAAATCGATAAGTATGCAGTTATTAAATTTTGTTCAAAGAACTACCAAACAAACAGAAACAAAAAACAAATAAAGTAATAAATCATATAGAAAATAACAAAAATTATACTGAATTTGTTTTATGAAATATGCATTTTCAGATAATATTTTGACACTTTCATTTTAATTAGAAACATATTTTCTTTTCGAGTTTATATTCCTGTTTCCAATTATACAATCAACTCTCAAATTGAAATATGTATAAAATTGAATTTATTTAGAATATTTTTTTTAATCAAATGTTATTTTCACAGCGACAGCTCTTTTCCACTAGAAATCTTGACAAAGTCAGTATCATATTTCCGCGGAGCGAAAATAATCATTTTAAGTTTGAAAAACGTTAATAATAATGCAAACTTATTGCCAAGTCAATGTTGTGTGGCCCAAACAGTGTGTTTATTGAAAAGAAGTTTCTTTCATATTTTCTGACGGAGCGCATTTTCACCTACGCGGCTATGTTAACAAGTTTTGCTTTGCCACATCTGGGGATCGGAAAACCTGCATGTGATCTTTGAGAAGCCAATGTATTCTTAGAGAGTGACAGGTTGGAGCAATGGCATCTTTGGCCCATTTTTGTTTGAAAATGCTGCTGAGCATACAACGGTGAGCGCTACAGAGGCATGATAAACGATATTTTCTGCCCGGGAATTGAAGTCATGGACTAGGACGATCTTTGATTTCAGAGGGATAGTGCACCATGCCACACAACCCATTGTCACAATTGATCTTTGCGCGCCAAGTTCGGTAATCGTGTTATCAGCCATCTGGGCGATGTAAATTGTCCACCTCGGAGCTGCGATTTGACGCCGTTGGACATTTTTTGTGAGTTGTTGTGAAGGACTGATGTTGTACGAGAAATTCACTAACGATTCAGGTCCTTAAGGCGAATATCGAGCAAGCCATTCATGAGATAGAGCCAGAAACCGTCATCAAGATCTTGAAAAACTAAACAGCCGAGACGGCCACATGAATGAAGTCGTTCTCCATAAATAATGGGAATGTTTGCTCTTTTGAATATAGCGAAAGAATTTAGTTTTGGTAATTTTTTTGAATTTTTGATAAGAAACTTGTATATGGTCCCTGTACTTTTTTGCTTTTATATTTTATTTATATGAGAAGGGTGTTTCCTTCGAACGCATTAGCTTCGAGTGGAAGTAGAATATCCAAAAACGATTGAAATGAATTGAACATTGCTTTTATGCTTTAGATAATTTTATGCCATTTAATATTTGAATATGAAGATGATTTGAAGAAAAACGTGATTTACTATTAATCACTAAATGGTTTTTCGAACCACTCGAAACCCACTCGACCCAAATTATGGTCATTCGGCTTCAATTGTGACACAAGATTGATTTCCCAGTGATATTTCCGCAACAACAGGAATAAAATGACCAAACATATGTTTAAATTTTGCGCACTATATCCAAAACAACGAAATATGGCCATTCTGAACTCTACGTTCAACAACGATGATATTTTATACATCATTTGTAAGGATGATTGTTACTGATTGGCCTGCATGAGTTCTGAAATTTATCGATGTTTCACTTCATAATTCGTCGGAGTGGGCAAATCGATCTCAGAGTTTGGAAAATATTCTTCTTTCGCTTTTTTATTGAATTGAACTAGCAATATGTGTTTAAATTTTAAAGCTAAAAAAGATTAAGAATCCTTTTCCCACCACTCAAAAGTTTTTGTGCATTAAGAAATATTAATAAAATTATAATTTAATATATTTGGATGATGTTTTTTATTTTCTTCAGATATTGATTGTCTTTGTTCAAGAGTAAACTCTTTGTCAATGCATTGCAGTTCTAAGTATTTTTTATTGTCCTCTTTAAAAATTTTGTTTTGTTTAATCAACTATGTACCACAATCATACAACACATTTATTATGAAATCAAACAAAAAAAAATTGTATACAAAAAGGAATAAAACAATAAAGAGAAATATATAGCTACATACCAGTATATTCGACTACTTGTATTAGTCATATACATAGGTAAATATAGTTATAGTATAAAATTACACAATATTGGTCTCATGTTGTGAATAATTTAACATGTAGCTTTCATATTGCTGTCAACAAAATCATTAACGGCAATTGATGTTAAAAGTATTTCAAAACATTTTCAATAATTGTAATATTTCCGTCTGTCTCCACATTTCATGTGGCATAGTGGGTATGCAATATGTCATATAGTATCAATACTGCCACATCAATAATGACGACAAAAAGAAAAATGAACCAACAAATGAAAAGTGCATTGAAAATAACAACAAGAATAAACAACAATACAATCTAAATACGAAAACAATACAATCAATTGGTTTGCCGCTTGTCGTTTTATTAAACATGATTGAGAAGGAAGCTAATTTTCAGTGAGTTGGTACGAAGGCAAGCTAATGAAAAAAGACCACCTCAACGAAGCAGAGAAAACATTCTTAAATTATATACAATAGTATTAAATATTTATGTATAATACCTATCCAAATGTATATATGTTTGTGAATGTATTGAGTCAACATGTAAAATATCATTCATTCATCATAGAGTAAAACGAATACAATACAATGAAATGCATAGAAATGAAATAGAATACAAGAAAATCAAATATGTAGTAAACAAAAACGTGCACAAAGTAAGGACAAAACAAAATGAAATGACAACCAACAACGGTATTTAAACCGGTAATACAATATTGTATATATATATAGAATTGTATATATAGAATTATTATTGACATTTAGTAAAGTAACCTTAGTGTGCTTTTCATCAACAACAACTACTCTATTTAATTATATGCAACAATAGAATAGTACTACTCACATGGTGGTAGTTCTACTGATTGTCTTGAAATCTGTGACAGATTTCCATTTCGATACGTTCCAATGTTTACTTACACTTCTAATTGGATGTAAGTAGTCTATTATATTATATAGAAGCTCTGTAGTATTTATATGTAATGGTAGTTCGATTAGTTTTTAGGAATCTGTTGCATTTGTAATTATATGTCAATAATTATATCATAGCTTCGTAGTATTTACATGTAATGTTTGTTGGACTAGTTTTCTCGTAATCTGTGCTTGATTCCCTATCTCAGCTTCTCAACAGCTCAACAACATAAACGTTTCATTTGTGAGTGGATGCAATCTGTTGTATTTAAATATATATGGCTGGTTCTCTCTTTGATTTGTTCTGTTGTTTTCTTCTCTTAACATTTGTCATTAGCTGTATTCAATGTGAGCGTACTTAATTTCTTTTCAAAAATAAAAAAATAAAAGAAATAACGTTGATATTATGCTTATTTCTGAAACTCATTTGACGCAGAAAAATTGTTTTAAAATTTTATGCTACAAATTTTATCAGTCGATGCATCCTGACGGTAAAGCTGGCTACAGCTATTTGCGTAAATGGCAGAAATACTAAAACAGTATTTTGTGCTATCTACTGTCCTCCTAGATTCACAATAAGCACAGGAGAGTTTCGTAACTTTTTTAATGGCCTCAGTCCTCATTTTCTTGTCGTTGGCGATTTCAATGCAAAACACACATACTGGGGGTCTAGGTTGATATCTCCTAAAGGTCGTCAACTATATAATGGTCTTGGAAGAGATCTAGACGTTATTTCTTCGGGTCATCCAACCTTCTGGCCGACAGACAACAAAAAGATTCCGGACTTGATTGATTTTGGAATCATTAAAGGTATGACGCAAAGACATGGCAGTAAAACCGTCTTTTGATTTATCATCGGATCATTCTCCAGTTTTGATAGCATTAATGAAACTCAATATTATTCCTAATATCCAAAGCAAGCAGTTCATAAATTGGAAGACATTCAGAAATGAAGTAAGTGAAAAAATAAACACCTATTTATCTCTTAGTTCGCCACTAGAAATAGATAATGCAGTAGATCGTTTAAATAAAACATTAAATGATGCAGTGACCGAGGCCACTCAAAGCAAAAGCCACTCAGCTAATTCTATTATAACTTTTCAATCCGATATCGATAGTCTCATAGCAACCAAAAGGCAAGCTAGGCGAGAATGGCAAAGAACCAGATCTCCAAACGCGAAAAAGAAACTAAACAAAGCTACAAAAGCTCTTAAAAAAGCATTGGATGAGGACCGAAATCGAGCAGTTAATGAATACCTAAAAAGGCTTGACCCTCACAGAGGAAATAATTTTTCTTTATGGAGAGCTGCGTAAAAATTTAAGTCTCCCATAGATAACCAACCGCCACTTAGAAAAGCTGATGGATCCTGGGCGAGTGCTGATAAAGAAAAAGGCTGTATTCTAACCAAACACTTGAAAAGTGTATTTCAACCAAAACCACAAATTTCAAATTTCCAACCAACTATCACCAACTAAATGATTCAACAACTACCTGACATAGCTATTTTGTTTCTTACGGTGTTTTTTATGGTATTCTTCGTTATGGCTACTTCCCAAAACAATGGAAGATATCAAAAATAATAATGATTTCTAAGCCTGGAAAAGATCCAACTGTGCCGTCACCATATAGACCTATCAGTCTTCTACCTCATTTTTCAAAATTTTTTGAGAAAATGCTGCTGCAAAATATATAAAGTTATACCGAATCACCAATTTGGCTTTAAGAAAGGTCATGGCACTATTGAACAAGTGCATAGGATCGCCAAAGAGATTAACACCGCATTTCAGAACAAAAAATACTGATCTGCAATATTCTTAGATGCAGCCCAAGCTTTTGATAAAGTGTGGCACGAGCGCCTAATATATAAGATTACGCAATATCTCCCAGAAAATACTCACAAGCTCTTCAATTCTTACTTACTTACTTACTTACTTTGCCGGAAATTTAAATTAAATTTCAATTCTTTTACATGAAAAAAAGTTGATATAATGGCTGGCGTTCCTCAAGGAAGTGTTCTAGGACCATTCCTATATTTGATACACACTGCTGATCTTCCACTGCATTCGAATCATGTAGTTTCTACTTTAGCAGATGATACTGCAATCCTCTGTTCTAGATCTCCTTGAAAAGTGGCTTGCAAACTGGCGCATCGAAGTAAATAAAGCAAAGAGCGCCCACGTCACTTTCACGCTGCGAAAAGAGATGTGTCCCCCTGTGAAGTTGAATAACATCATCGTACCTCAAGCAAATTATGTTAAATACATTGGATCCATCTTGATAGAAGACTAACATGGACTAAACACATAGAGAGCAAAAAACTACAAATAAAATTAAAGTCTCAGAAACTCTTTTGGCTAATTAATAAAAACTCTAAGCTCAGTTTACCTAACAATGTCCTGATATATAACGCATCATAAAACCTATTTGGTGCTATGGTTTTGAGCTGTGAAGTTCAGCCTGTTCTACGAAAGTAGAAAAAATTCAGAGAGTGCAATATAAATTGCTCAAACAAATCACTGGTGCTCCATGGTATATCAAAAACATACACATTCACAATGACCTTCAAATTCCCACCGTCTTTGATGTAGTGCGGCGAAACATTGAAAAGTATAAAGCAAAGCTAGAACTTCATCCAAATCCTAAGGCGAAACAGCTGCTTGTGACTTCTAAAATCAATAGATTAAAGAGAAAACTGCTTATGTCAACATAATTACAAAAAAAAAAAAAAAAAAAACAGAATCCAGCTAAAAATTGTAAATCTTTGCTTTGTGATTTTTTGTAGTAGGTCATTAAATGTTATTTTTTAAGCACATTGCTATTATAATAGTTTTTTAAGATTTGAATATAAATTGTAAATTTCCGAATAAGAAAGATACAATTAATCAATAAATATATGGGAAAAAAAAAAATAATAATACAAAAATGTAAGATTGCGAAAAAATGTTCATTTTCTCAGGAATAAATATCAACTTCACATAAAACGATTAGTGTTTTGTATGTTAACGAATATAATCATATCAAATCGCTTTGTAGTCACTATCACCTATCATTTACGTTACCTGTTCTTGCTTTTGTGCAAGTTAGCTCTTTGTATTGTTTTGGCTTTATTTACCTATCAACACCTGAAATAACTTCTCGTTTCATATTACATTTTTTAATTCATATCCTTTTACCTCGTTTACAATTTATACAATTTTCCATTAAATTATTCTCACTTATTTCACTTACGTACATGCGTTCGAAGATTTTGTGTTCAAACAATGAAAGAAGAAAAAATGTAAAAAGAACAGGAACACAAAAAACTTTCAATATTTAAGTATTCACCCAACTGCCTTCCGCTGCATTACCTATAACCAGATATGAACTAGTTCCAAGTAGTTACAATCATATTTTTAATTCGGTTAATAATTAAAATAAAAAAAATTCATATTTCTCGTTTCAAATAATTCGGCCATTGACTCTCGCCAAAATAGTAGGGTATAGCAAAAATTTAGATATATATTGACAATGCAGTAAGGATTAGAGTTAAATTGCAATCCATATAAAAATAGACACAACATCATTACACGTACTATACTTTTACTGATGTACCTTAAATACGAATTATACAAATGTATGTAGGTCAAACAAAAAAATATATAAACACCCACACACACATACATGAGTATCCCCGCATAAATGCTGTGTCAGAAAAAGTAGATAGGACACAAACACACAAGTGACTATATATTCTGCGTGAATGTTTACATGCAATTGTAGTAGGCAAGTATGTACAATACATGAATACGAGTAAGCGAATAAGGTCGTGGTGTCGTGTAAAGTTTTTCAATAATAAAAAAGGGTGAAAATGAAAAGATGAACATACGGTCACTTTTCAAGTGTACAAATGCGTAAAAACGACAACAATCAAAAGTCGTGCTTCAATATCATAGTGATTCAATGGTAATGTAATTTCATGAGAGTGTACGTCTCTGTGTGGGGGTAGTACTAGTGCATCGTGGCATATTAAATTGCTCAAGTATTACATTTCGGTATTAAGGTGGGTCAAATGTTTTTTAGCGAAAAAAAATAAAATTTTAATCATTTAAAGCATTTTTCCCAAGAAAATAGGTGTTTTTGGAACAAAAGTAGAAGTGAATACCCTGAGGAATGGAAAAAATTATCTTATATAGAGTTTATTTTTATGATCATAAATAAATCAAAAGGTTTTTGTCGACGACTCTCATCAGACATGGTTCAAATTTCTGATCTCAATAGTGCCACAATTCTCCACACTAATTTTGGATCAGATTAAAGATATTTTCGCCGGGCCTCTATCCCATAAAAACAAATTTATTTGTTTTCAAAATGTTTGGTAATGCTAACCCTTAGTATATACATATCGCTACTATTATCAAGCAAAATAAAAAAAATCTATGGGATTAAAAATTCTTAACCGGGGTGCAAAAAAAAAAAATTTGTTAGTGGTCGAAAAAAAGGAGGTAGCTGCGGTCTGGGTAATATCCACATGCTTGGGTAATATCCACTTGTCTGCGTAATATTCACCTGTCAACTCTTGAAGCTTAATATTGATATTTGCTTTCAAATTTTGGCAAGTCCTTTCTGGCGGCAAGTTTGGCACGAATAAAGCCATCTTTCGCTCCTTCGCTACATACTTTTGTTGAAATCTCAATTATAATTTGAGGATAAGGAAAATGGTCAAAATTCGGAATCTCTTTAATAATATCTCACAATTCTTGGTCAGATAAATTCTGTACTACGGAAGGTTCTGTTGCAGTATAATTATAATACACGAATCTTACCACTGACCGATGTTAGTAATTGGTTATTTCAAAAAATTAATTATGATAATACTCATATGTTCTCGTAATACGCCTGTCCTAACAAAAGTGCAATTCATATTCGTCAATGGGCCCAGTCTAATGTTCATATATATGAACAACATTTTTCTAGAAACTTCATATACCATATTAATAGCTTTTTACTAGCCTTGGATTAAAAAAATTTTTTTTTGAAGACCGGGGCCCCTGCTGTTTTTTTTTTTTTTTTGTTTTTATTCAACCCATATTTGGTGTGAGATCTTTTAAAGACTAGTTAAAACTTTTGGCAACTAGCCATTTGATAGAATCAAAAGAAAATTTTATCGGCCTGACCTAATAGATAAACAACCTCCATTTTTTTTTTTTCATCAACATTTTCTCCAAACATGCTTACCCCATATCTTTACTTCTTTTGAGGGCTTTAATACAAAACCTATCCACCTCCTGTGTCGATTTCTTATGGAAAAAAAATGTGCAAAAAAATATCACAAAATCGACATTTAACCCCATAAATGCGCCTAGAGGAATGAAATGTAGTATGAAATTAAATTATCCAAATTTAATATTTTTCGCTAAGCCATGTCGTCAGTTTTTGCTCCATGCAATTTGACCCACCTTATCGTATATACTAGAGCTATGAAAATTTAACAAAGGCCTTTTTGTGAAAGTGGGTGATAATTTAAGCAATACATAAATTATACCAAATTAGAAGTAAATTAAGGTAATTCTACAAATGGCATTGCATTATGAGTACTTATAAACTATCGATTGGCCTAACACCCAACCAAGAAAAACATTATTAGTAGTTTCAGAAAATGGCAAAAAGTCTTAATTAAATTTTCATAGCTATATATATGTACATACCTTCATATATAAACATTTGAAGATGTGTAGGTGTGTAACGTTGTCTCACAGCCGCGGATATAAGTATTGTTGACATTTGTAAATAATTCGATATCGTGACATATCAGAACTTGCTCTGTTTTTCACGGCTGATGATTTTATTTTGTTTTTGGATAATATTAGAATGTCGGTTTTATCATATCACGCACATTGGGGGGAAATACTCTTTTGACTCTGTCGACACATACGAATACAACGTATGGTCATATGATGGTGGATATTCTTTGTTCATAAATGCTATATGTACAAATGTACATAGGCATATATTAATATAAATATGTGTTATGTTATGCTACAGAATGCTGTAGCTGACATTTGGCATTTTGTTGTTGTTGTTTTCCCTCATATAAAATAGCATATGTAGCCATATATGTATGTGGTTCCGAGAAGGCACTCATAAAATTCGATTTTTTATTACTTCTATATTTTAAGAGCATACTTATATGTAACATACATATATACATACATAGTAACATCTTCATATACTTTGGTACACTTAACATTTACATGCCTTCATGAATAATACGATATATATAATGTGTCAACATTTATATTGTGTTAGTTTTATTGTGTAAGTATATGCATATGTATAGGGCAATATAATGAAATTTTTTATTTGATTTATGACTTATATACAATACAATACAATACATATCATGTAAACTAGAAAAATCATAAATTTTTTTCTTCGGGATTTGTCTTTCCCTGTATTCAAAATGAATATAGCGTACTTATCATTTCATTTCATTTAATAGCATGTTGAATGTAAACATTCTAATAATATATCTGCTTTTATTTTATTATGTACGTACATAGATTTGCAATTATTTTCAGTCGTACATGTCGTATGAGTGCCATTTATTTATGTATACATGTTTGTTCGTTACTCATACGACATGTATTTGCATATATGATTTAAAATGAATTAGAATCGGTAGTATCGAACCTTACGCTTACCCTACGCTATGAGAGATAAACAAACATACTTTCGAAAAAGTATACTTTTGAATACAGGAGGTAGGTGCGGTTTTCATCTAACAGCGTTAAATTTTAAATATATTCGCTCGTTGATAAAAATAATCATATGTGCCGAGCTTTAATCCTACAACTTCATACGTTTGTGTGCAAAGGCTATAAGCATGGTTTAGGCATAGGCATGGATTTCTTCCGATTTCGCCCATTTTTAAACTCGATAATTCATTAGCAAATATAATCGTATGCACTAAGTTTCAGCTTGGTATTGTTATATATTCGTATGAAAATTGTGAAAAAATACTTTCGGTAGTATAAATTCGTATGGGAGGTAGTCGGGATTTTGATCCAATTACTCCCATTCTCCAATATAATAATTCAATGATAGAATTAAGTTCATACAGCAAGTTTTGGTCTGTGAGCATTATATTTTCCCTTATTTAGTCTTGAAAAGACACTTTCAACAACATACTTTTTTACAGGAAATGGGTGTCCTTATCGTCCGGTTTAGGTCACATGTACATACTGTCATAAGACTAACTTTATGTGATCATTTCTAATTTGATAGCTTTATATTTTCTTGAATGAAGTGTGAAAACACTCATTCGACAGCATATTTTTGTATAGGATGTAGTCGCCATTCTGATTGATTATACGCTCATTTTCGCACTTGCATATGATCTTTTAAGAACCTTCGGATTTGGAAAAAAAAAAATACATAAAATTTAGAAAAATGTTATTTGAGTAGATAGAACGATCTATATATTTCAATGTTGAAAGATGATTTCATGTAAATGTTAACCGCGACTGCGCCTCAAATGGTTCATACGCTGGGTGCAATTTTGGCATACTCCAAAATATTGGCCGGTATCTCACGAATACATCTATAATTCACGGTCATCAACAACACTGGCGGATACAGCTGCGATATTTTCCTCTGTCTGCACTCTACGTATGCAGTTGGGGGTTTAATATCCAATAATGTAAATTTGGTGCGAAACTTAGTCACAAGTCGCCAAAACAGACAATAAAATGGACGAATGAATGAACCGAGCATGAATTTGGTAATAGGTTAGGTTAGGTTAGGTTATGTGGCTGCCCTCTCTCTGAGAGGACACACTTAGGCCAGAAAGGACCATTGTGACACCACCGAGCTTCGCTTCCAATATTGTTGTGCAAAGAAAGGACCTACTTATATTAGCTGGTTCCAAATGGAAGAACCCTTGTGACATCACTTTAACTTAGCTTTGTCACAGAGCTCTTTCAAGAATTATTTAAGGCAAATTGTTACCGCCGGAAAAATTTCCAATTACTTGCCGACAGCTGGATATCGTCCGAAAGAAAAATATTTTCGATATTAAAGTTGTGCTTCAGCCGGGGCTTGCACCCACAACCTACAGATCAGAAGGCCAATGCACTAACTACTGAGCTACGGCAAAACATATATTGGTGTGCAATAAATGTAATCTAAAACATAAAATATTAATGAATATTAAAAATTTCTTCTTGTCAATGGTTATTGGGTGAATACAATATGCTTTATTTATACGAGTACAATATATTGTACATGTATGTAGAAGCATGTTCTTTCAAATGGTCCTTGTTTATTGATTTTCGAACTCATTTAAATCTTTTTTCTGTTTTTTTTTTCTTCTATAAATGTGTCAAAGTATTTCATATTGAAAGATGGCTTGTGTTTCAAACTGTCATCCATTATTCTCCCTACAGCTAAGTACTACTCTTATGAATATACATATGTTATACATCTATACAACTATACAACTTGTTGACTGATTCATATATGGAATACATATGAATCATTCATACATATCGCAAACAAGTGATGCTATAAAAATCAATATTTTAATTGTGTGCACTGAGTTGTATGAACAACATTAATTATTATGAAAGCTAAAAACAAACTAAGCTAATTAACTCATCAATTGCAAACATTGCATTACATTACAGAAAATCATTACAATAAAAAATCTTAAGTGTATATTCCTCTATATATGTATACATAATAGTATTTCATTTCAAGTTACTTTGCCTTTCTTCATTGTACGTATGTAGTAGTAGTTCATAACGCTTCATCGATTATGATTGAAAATGCACAATACAATCATAGTCAGGGAGTGTGGGTTGTATGAGAAAAGTAAGGAATTATTAAAATAGTATAGTTTAATTATATTTTTGCCAAACAACACACAACGCCAACATCATCGTCATCACTCGTACGATGCTTATACTTACAATCTACCTACAGATTGTACATCAACGGCAATATTCAGAGCAATCATGAAGGGTATTCGATTTAAATGAAGCTGTTGTAGAAGGAAGCAAAACAATGACGTGCGTTGGTGGCTCATGAAGGGCGCGGATGTACGTTAACTTTGTATGTGTAATAAATAGAATCGGTACAATATTGTTTTTATCAAAGTCACTACGCTGTTGCTGCTGATGTTGACGGTTGTGTGAACGTTATTATCGAATGTCATCTCAATGTATCCGATATATATATCAAATATTGTAGGTAAAGGTATATATATGTTCGTGTAATTTTCTGACGTTCTCATTTTCACTTTTTCTATTCATACTGTGTTGTTATATGGTGCATATATACAATGTATATCATGCAGCTACAAACGTATGTATTAACAATAACTGAAGAACATTTAGTTGATAATATAAATTTCTCTCTTGCTGATAAATATGTGTATGTGTTGTGGCCTTTAAGTTGTCATTCTTATTACAATGTCTTTTTAATATGCCAGTACTTTGATTTCCCTTTTTCCTTATTTTTGCCATATGGTTTCTTTTTTTTTTATATGCTTACGCTTGTGCATGCACTCAACAAAACCCTTTTACAATTTACATGATAAGTTTTTGACTGTAGTTGGTTTGATTTATTTTTAGTACTTTATGTATGATATGTTTGTCATCATCTTTTTGTCCTTGTTTTCAATTTTCCATTATTGTTTGCTTTCCCTAAGGGTTGAGATATGTCTTTATATAGCGATATGCATATGCATATGAAAATAGGGCACTTGTCTCTTTGATTCATTGGTTGGTGTTGTATTTTATTTTGATTCTATATGTGTGTGTGTATGATTATGAATAAATTCAATTGCGTTCAATTTCATACCATTGAATTCTTACAGTTATGAAATAAGAGATATTTTTGTATCATACATGCATCAACTCTTAAATGCCAAAAGGCATTAGTATTTATGAGTAATAATATATAAAATGGATAACTAAAAATCAGATTCAATTTGAATTTTTACAATGCTATTGGAAAAATTCAAAAATTGGGTGCCGTGGCTCAGTGGTTAGTGTGTTGGCCTTCTGATATGTAGGTCGTGGTTCAATCCCCGGCTGATGCATAACAAATTTAATATCGAAAAGATTTTTCTTTCTAACGGTACCCACCTGTCGTCAAGCAATTGGAAATTCTTCCGAAAGTAACAACTTGCCACGAGAAAGCTTCTAAAAAGAACTCTGTGACAAAGCTCAGAAAAAGTGATGTCACAAGTGTTCTGCCGTTCGGATCCGGCTAAAATAAGTAGGTCCCTTAACGGCTGAATGACTTGGATTCTGTTGCCAAGAAGTTGAACACAAAATTAGTGAATACCCTGTAGTAGCGAAAATTTAGAATGTAAATCTGTTTTCATTGTATTATATTATTATATTTTTTCGTTGATAGGCCTCTTGATTAATATGTATTAGGTCTGACAGCTGTCTGAATTTGTCAACTTTGAGCATCAATGCTTGCTCTCGGTCTTATATTGTGCCCTCGATATCGACAAAGGCAAACATCAGATGGCCTAGAGGTCTTGTCTTTGGTCCATAGGTCTGCCTTGAGAGTTTTCACTTAATTGGGAATGATTATCACATAAACTTTAGTTCATCTGGATGAAATGTGAAATGTGTAATTTAATGCAAACTTCAAAGATAAACTTCAAAAAGTAGCAGTTCTTTTCAAAAGCAAACTTCTAAAAATAAAAGAATTTTACTTATCGACATATGGTCATCATCAGAAAAAAGCTATCATTTTGCATTTCTAAAAAAATGTATACCAACTACTATGCTATAGTACTACTATAGTAAAATGTCTCCATTAAATTTGCTAAATATTCATGCCCTTTTGCTAGAAATAACAATATTTCCTACTTTATGTCTTTCTCCCCCCCAAATTTCATTGGAATATTAAATAAATAATCAACTAAATTAACTTGTACGGATATTTCAATTGCGCCCTTTACCCTTTTGTATACCAATTTCCTATATTCAAAAATTTTCATTTATATTTATTACAAAATTCATGAACAATTAGCCTCGCTACATGATGCTAATACCTTTTAATGTTTCTTTTATAATATGATATTAAAATTTTAATCTTAAAATTGTTCACCTCTAAAATTAATTATTGTGGACCCTGCCGTATTTATGGCAGTAAGTAGTAGTAGCGTGAACAGAATATCTACGCAATTAGAGTGATAGAAAAAAAAAATAACATTGAAACATCTCTTTAGATAAACCCACACGATACACTATAACATTTTATTGAATCGAACTGGCGTATACGTATGTACACTACATCTGCAAAGTAAGAGTGAGTGCGTAGTCGACTTTTAGGAGCAAACTGCAGTATGAAATGGTATTTAGTAAAGTTCATGTTATAATGTAAATATGATGTTGATGTTAAAGATGATGATTGCAAAAAAGAAAAAAAAAAAGAAGAAAATTATAAGAAAAACTCCCTTGAAACCCCCTAATCACAACTCAATTAATTGGTGTCCTTATGGTTTGCACTTCATTTTTAATGGCTTCAATTTAGCTATGCTTGGTATCCAGCTGATTTTTTTTTTGCCTGGCAGCTATTGCTATTACATGCTACCCGTTGGCATCTAATAGTTTTTGATTAAATTGTTTAAATATAAGAATAAAAGCAAGAAGAGGAAGCAAAGAAAAAATCCAAAGAAAAGCAAAAAAAAAAAAATTGCCACACTACTTACTATACATATTGACTAATGCGCCACTAACAGACCAACTGCTGAGTTTGTGTGGGAGTAGGTGTTTTTACGTGATATAAAAATTAAATTACAACAATTGAATTGGCCATAAAGTTTACTTGTTTTACTTAATAATCCTATTAAATACAAAAGGTTATATATTAGGGTTGGTCAAATTATATAGGGCAACAATTTGTCAGCCAGACTTCTCGGAGTACATACATTTGACATACAAAATTCAAACGATTTATATATTTTAAGAGGGTAAAAGGGGGGCGTGCGAAGAAAAATTAATTGGGTCAGTCATACATATAGAGTTATTTGACGATTTCAAAATATTTTCACGTTCATTTTGTACGGGAGTTCCCTGGGATGGTGAAGAAAGTGGTACGCATGCTTAGGGAGGGGAAAATTAATAGAGATCGGTCATATATTTACCAATATAGGGTAGATTACTGTGGAAATTTGGATTTATTTGTCGATGTTTAGATGGAGGGTAAGCATATTACGAGGAAAGTGTGGAAAGGATAAAATATTGAGGGTCAGTCATACATTTTAACCCTCTAAAGGCTATTCCTCGGCAGCTATGGGAGTATTGGAAGAGAAGCTCGGTGGTGTCACAATGAGTTTTTCTGGCCTAAGTAAGTCCTCTCAGAGAGACAGAGAGAGAGAGAGAGAGAATAACCACAATAACTTAACCTAGACTAACATATGGTTGGAGAAAATACTGAGGGGGAATTAATGAAGGAAATGTTAGGAGTGAAAAATTAATGGGTAGCGGACCACTCTAAGAGTAATTCCTGGGCAGTTCTTTCGGTGGGAAATTAAAAATTTGTTTTTTAGCCAAAAACCTATTTTTCATAAAAGTAGGCTGGTTCAAATCTGGATTTCCTTTTTGTTTCTTTTTTTTAATTTTTTTTCATCTTCTTTTTTCTTCTTCTTCTTCTTCTTTTTTCTTTTTTTTTCTTTTTCTTCTTTTTTTTCATTAATTTTATCCAAATTTAATATTTTTTCTATTAACTATGCCATGACCTACCTTAGTATCGTATACATACAGGCATAAATTTGTTAAAATATTCAGTTGAAAATTCTGTGTAAGAGTTCATTTTAAGAGCAGTACTTGTTGTATATATTTACATTATACGTTTCTTTTATCCGCTTTTCAGATTAATTTACATAATGAAATGCATCGAAACGGCCGCCATTCTTACCACTATCGATGTTATGGTTGCATTTTAACATAGCAATAAAGTTAAATAAAAGTCAACATTAATAACAGTGAAGTAAACAAAAACCACAAGCACTTACCGAACCTACCAAGAGAAGATCACTTAACCAAGTCATCAAAATAACAGTAGCAACATACAACAGGGCAACAATAACGTACAACTCAACGTACACGCAGTATATAGCGCAAAAGGTCCTTGCCGACGAAATCGAAAATTATTATGTCAAGTGGTCGGAGTGCACGTTTGCCGCCCACGCCTAGCACAGCAGCTACCGCAACAGCAGCTGCAGCTGCAGCAGCACAAAAGCATCGTGGTGGTGTTGGTGTTGGAGGTGGTGTTGGTAGTTTTGGTGTCGGTAGTGGTTTTGTAATGAATGCTTCCCAAGAGCCGAATAGTAATAATGTGCTGCCATACAACAATGCGACGATGTCATCAACAATGTATACCCCAGGCATAAATACTGTCGTAGGCAATGGCGGCGGCGGCGTCGGCGGCGGTGGTGGTAATATTATGACTGCAGATGCTGCTACCGAAGGTATTCCCGGTGAAACACTAGAAGCATTGGGGCCTGAGCTGGCAGTGGCCACGTCTCAGGTGTTGGAGAGCTTATCGGAGAATGAACGTCGCATGATTATTGAAGTACTGAACCGTGACGAGAATGTGCGACAACGTGATGCCACTCGTATAATGTAAGTACTTATTTGCTTACTTTTAATATTTTCCACGGGTAATTGTGTTTATATCGGGTAATACTACACATCATATAAAAATATTTACGAAGAGCAATACAAATACATTTGTCCTGTTTAGTGCCGACGTTAAAATTTATAGCCATCAATGTGAGTGTACTTTCGTGTGTGTGTACCAAATGGTATCCTCACCGTCACCACTATATATAGTCGATAACTCATACACAATTTCTATCAACAATTTCATCAACATTATAACGACCACAAATATGACCACAATCATAAGCAATCAAGTTTGCACACTATGGGATGATGGTGACAGAATATCAGGACGCTATTGAATTGAGATTGAATGAATTTTTGGTGAAATGTTTGGCGATTTTCCCATTTGTAGTTCAGCCATTGTGTCATTTATTTATATTTGTCATTTTTACATTGTTCATCATACAATGGTTCCGCTTTTCAATTTAATTTTGTACATTTTATTTTAATACGTTAATTCTTTGTATTCATCCATATATCCATTTATTCATTCATTCACTCATTCATTTGCTTGTTTATGGAAACGTATTTTCTTTATTGTTGTTCTTAAGAAATTTAATTTTTAAAATTTCTTTTTGGACTCGGTCAGTCACTTTTTATTGATTAAATAACATATTGCTGCAATGATGCTATTTTCTTCAATTGAATGTAACACAAAGGTAGTACCTTCCTATTATCTTACTTATGTGGCTATTACAACCGAAAATCAATTTAGGCACCTACCTATGCTCACTGTAGTTTATGCCCCTATTGCCGTTCACCACTCAACCCAGTTTGGTCGTCTTAGAGTCGACTCGACTTCAACAAGACCAAGCTATTTTTTGGTATTGTGGTACACCACTGTTTTCGGTTGAAATTGTTATGGCGTTACCAGCTTAAAATATCACTTATGACAGAAAAGCGGTCGGTTAAGTAAAAATTAAGGAAATATACAATTGTGTTTTGCTGTGAAAATTATTTAAAATGGATATTAGTGTAGATTTGTTTTATGAAGATGAAAACGAAGTCGCGAAAATTGATTTGCTACGCCTACGGAGAAAAATTCGTGATGACTCTAACCCTCTTGAACTACCTAGCGAAAAGTATAAATATTGTTCAAAATAAATAAAAGCAAATAATAAATTTTTTTATAGATTTATTAGCTATTTTCGACTGAGCAAAGAGGCATTTTGCTTTTTGCTGGATGACGTAAAAGACCATTTCAAGAAATCTGTGCGTGTCGTATCTATACCACAAATATTGAAATTGTGTGCTGCTCTTAGATTTTTCGCTTATGGAAGCTACCAGAAGAGCAGCGGCAATGACTTCAATATAGGAGTGGCTCAATCTACAATGTCACTTGTTTTAAAAGAAGTATTAGATGTATTGGAGCAGCGCATTTGCGGCAAATAGATTAAAACGCAAATGAGTGAAGAAGAAAAAAATGCGTCAAAGATCTCATTTTTTGCAAAAAGTGTGTTTCCCGGCGTGCTGGGCTACAGTACAGTATTCCTTTTATTGTTAGCAAGTTTTTTTTTATATTGGCCTTGTAATGGATCCAAACCTGTATGAAGTAAATTATTAAAAAAATATGTATACCCTTTCACAGTTTATTCATACACGTTGCCATTCGTTAAACGTTCTACTTGGTGGTCCCAAACTATTTAATTCCAGAGCAAATCCTTCCCACAATTGTTTTATTTCATTTTTCGTCACACCGAATTGTGGTTTTCCCTGTGCAATGCTTGGATTCTGGTCCATTAGTTGAACAAGCCTCTCAAATTGAGCTTTGGTTGTAATTTTTAAACTTCTGAAAATGTATAAAATGTTGAGAAATTACAATATGAAGCCAAGCTAATTATTACTTACGATCTCTCCATTATTTTTGGCTTTATTAGTTTAAAGTAAACTGCAACTGATGCAAACCCAACTGCTTATGAGCAGTCGTGTATATTTAACGTGCTTGTCGACCAAACTGTAACAGAGTTGCAAACGGTAATACCACAAAAATAATGAACACAACCAAAAAAATCAGCCGCCAGTCGAGTTGAGAACGGCAATATGAATTTCTCGACGGCGACCAAACTGTTACAAAAGTTGTGAACCGCAATAGGGGCATTAAATACCACTGAAGAGATTTGTATAGATTGCCAATTTTTATTTTTCATAAGTATTTCAAATATGCTTCTCAACCTTTCACATTTAGCTCTCTTTAGAAGCCTCAAAATAATGTTGGCCACCAAAGAAATATTTTGAAAAAATCCTTAATTAAATACAGCGCCTCTATAATGGCAAATATTTTATTTGATAATACGATTTTTTACAGCGTAAAGATTTTGTAATCACAAGGAAATCGCAAACCTTTCGATCTAATGCATGATTTACTTTTCATAGCGATTGAGCTTAATTTTTCCATAATATACATCAAAACTTCTATTGTTTTTCTTCCAAATTCAAATCTTTTTATTTGCTTCTTAATAACACAGTGAGACACGAGAAATCGGTATTGACTGAAACCAAAATCAAATGATAGTTTTAGGTGTCAATAATACAAGTTTAATGGCTTTTTGCGAGTTTAGCTCAAATAAGGAAGAGTATCCTGAATTAAATAAGTTCCTGAATAATATTCTTACGGCATTTTGGTACGAGTAATTCATTTATAAGGTTTACTTTTTTATCAGCCGGACATTAGATGGCGCTGTAGGAAAATTTCATTGAATTTCCATCATTTTTCTTAGATATTCTTGGAAAAATTGGACAATATTAAAAGCCATTAGCCTAGTTTTGTTGACATCTAAAACTATCAGTTACTTTTGATTTCACTCAATATCCGATTTATTTCATATTTTTACATCTTAAAGGGGGTCCCCTATCAAAATTACGTATTTTTTAGAAATGTCGCTCTCAACTTTCTCAGAATTCGTATAGAGGAGTAAAGTATATAATCAACTCCCATTAATTTTTACTACTGATCATTTCTTCTGAATATATTTACTCCCAATTTGTATTCCTTACGGATGCTTTCATAGAAAATATACTTAAAATCACTTGAAAGCCATCGACAAATAACGCCCTAATTGCTGAATAATCACGTATAACAGTCTTCTTGCTTCATCTTGAGAGGTGCTCCCATATAAAATGAACCTAAAATATCCAAGAATCTACAAATAACCACAGATGTCCAGGAATTGCCTTAGAGTGATTATATGTATGGTAGACCCCGATTAAATTTATATTCCAAACATTTTCTTCATACATACATATCTCATACCTGCAATTTTTAGAGGTGCTGCCATACAAAATGAACAGAAAATCACCGAAAAAACAACAGTATATCCTATGATGGTCCTCCCAAAGGTATTCTTTAAGTGCATACCCCATTCTGGGTTGTTCGTCTTCAGCCTTAATTAAATATAAACATATAAACAAATTCCAAGTAAAATTTTTTTATATTGATGATTAATACATATGATTCTTAATTCTAATCAATTAATTTTGAATTTAAGAGATTTAAATCGTATTTGTCACTCCAAGAATATGATTTATATATCAGCGTTACCATATTCTTGAATTCTTGTGTTAGACAAATTCGAATAGATTTGAACGGATTTACACCTAATTAAAATTTGAAACGATTAAAGTCGGCAATGATTGAAATAGATTTAGATTATAGTCGTTTACAGCTCTGCTACTGAATCATCTTCAGTTTGGCTGTGTCATCACAACTTGATATATATTGTATGCCCTAATGTACATCTTTATTTATAATTCAATCGTTGTGGCAATTAGATTCATGTTATTTAGTCATTTACGTAGCATTACTTATGGTTTGTACATATTGATGGCCTTAGAATGATTTGACTATAATATCATTATAATAATTAATTCACCTCTGAAAACAACTCAATTTAAAACTAGTCGAAATGTTTTGTATTTACATCTCCCAATTGATTTCAAATTCATAATTTTCTAATTATTTGTCCGAAAACATACCGAGTATGTATGTATGGTGATTTAATTGAAAGTATAAAAAGTTATCCTTGAGAAATCTGTTAATATTAAATAAAATCTCTCCAGAGATAAAGACATAAATGGCAGCAGATAGTGGCAGATATTGTAAAATTAAATAAACATATAGCAAAGTAAATATTGATTATTTCGTAGTCTACTATGTGTACATAATGTATAAAAATTTGAGCTGTTTAAAAATGAGATGCTTAAAATTTAATCAAATGTGTGTCCAATTCAATTTTTCAAATCCATCATAAATCTACAAAAAGAACACTTAAAAATATTCCTATGAAATTGATACTTCAGCTAACAAATACACAACGATTACGATATATCGAATGATATCACAAAACAACGCTGCCAAAGTGGCTGTGGCAAGAATATGGACGAATAAAAGAATGTGTAAGAATGAATGAGCTCGTGGTGTGGGGAAAATTACTAGCAGAGTAAACAACAAATAAAGTGAGGCGTTTATATGCGTTATGTCATAAATTTCGTAGTCACTTCACTTAAATGCCATACGATTTGATTTTAATGACCATATTTCTTTGTGTTTGTCTTTTTCTCAATGGCGTTGTTTTATTTTTATATTTTTTTTGCCCTCAATTTAATACCATCCGATTCACTTACAATTGCTAACTATGTAGCATAAATGCTAAGCTTATGATAGAGGATGCTTTGAATTATAAAGAACGATTAGATGGTCTGTAATTTTCTGTCTCTTCAACAAGTGCATCTGCTATTGATAATGATGATGATGATGAGGAGGATATTGTTGACGATATTTGTATTTTTCCTTGGTGATTACATCATCTTGGCCACCAACGTCAATAAAAAATAATAAAAAAGAAACAAACGAAAATTATATAAACGGATTTTTCTAAATTGCTTAATAATATCGTTGATGTAAGGAGACAACAACAGCCAGCCATCATATAGATAAGAATAACAGTTATAATAATAATGTCGCCAACAATAATGTTCTATAACAGAAAACGGATATTTTAGGAAATTGAAAATCACCATTGGAGACAAAAACTTAATTGACGCATATTTACGTATAAAATTCTACTACGCTCACACATAATAAAAGGTGATTTTTGATGGGTATTATGATGGCATTATAATAGGTGATATCAGATCTTAATTTGTACTTCCTTTCCAACAACTCCTTCGAACATACATATGAAGATAATTCACTCCTTATGAGGGCTCCCATAAAAAATGAATTAAAAAACTCAAGAAAATCGATAAATAATCCCGTAACTGCACAGCAAGAGCGTCTAATAAATTTTTTCACCATAACAACTCTTTCGTACATACTTACCTTGTTCACCTTCACCTCTTAAGGCGGCTATCATATAAAATGTACTCTAAATACTGGAAAATTCTATAAAATCTCATAGCTGCTCAGGAGTTGTTAGAAGGGTTAAACATAAGACTGAAAAACAAAAAAAAATTAATATGTGGCACTTAAAGCTCCGAAGGGCTCATTGGCCGAGCTTCTCTTCCATTACTGTTGTGCGTGTAAAATTTTGGACATTATAAGAAACATAAGACTGCTCTCTATTAATTATATCCCAAACAATTGTCTCAAACACACACTTACTGCTGTCTTCGCCCATTAAGATGGCTCACATACAGTATTAACGTAAAAACAACACCACAAAATGAGCTTTAAATCCTCAAAAAAATTATAAATTACTTCAAAACTTCCCAGGACCGTCCCTTTGATGGTGCGATGTACGAGCCACCCCCGTTAATTTTTCATCTTCAACATTTCATGCGAACTTACTTATCCTAGGTCTCTTTTTAGACCTAGGATAAGGACCTTATGGGGACTGTTCTACAAAATTTATGCTTTTCTAAAAAGGCTGTAAAAGTTAAAAAGTAAGTGAGCTTACATCTCGAATTTCTTACTACTTTTGTTAGTTTTTTGAGGTTAGAAAGAAAAAAACTCCAGATGATGGCAAAATTCTGAAAGAGGATTAAGATTCAGCAACCCAAAATCAATACAATGTGACTATTTGGGTCTGCTATACATCTTACTTTTTATATGACCGACGGATCAGTTAGTCATATTTTATGGATTTTGGGTCTCCAGTTTTCTCTCTGACCCCAAAAAGCAACGTTTTTTAGCTATTTTTGCAAGCTCTATGGGATAGAAAGATACCTGATGGCCATGGATGAAATCAGATGACGGATTCCCATGCAGCGACCTAAAATCCATCTTCTAACTTCCTTAATCTGTCGGATATCATTCCGTTTGTATTGTGGGGCTATGTTTTCCGAAGAGTTTTAGTTTCAATATTGGCAGAACAATTTGGTCACCACATTATGACGAAATATGTCCACAATTATTTGAAAAAGTGTTTCAAAATTACACTCATCAGATTCGATTCGATTCGATTGATCACCCTAAAAAAAACACCCATTTTTCATAATGCACACAACAAGCACACAATATCATTATAGATGGGTTTTGGATGACGATGGTAGTACTGGTGGTGATATACGAATACAGATGCTATTTGGGAGTAATATTTGTAATTGTGTCAGCATAAAATAATCAATGGGAGAGTGAGAGAGAGAGAATGAACATACGTACATCGCATAGAAATGATATGATAGATAAGAGCAATAACAAAATTGACATTCGCAAAAGAAGCACTCTTTAGTAATAGCGAATCGAACACGTGATGAATATCTTAACAATGGCGTTTGCAACACCAGTACAGAATTGGTTTTGTGTTGAATGAATTTGAAAAGTCAATGCTATTGATGCCGAATGAGTAGGTAGGCCTTTATTGTAGGCGACCTTACTCTCTTCACTCTCAAACTCGCATACTTTTTCACATTTCCTTTTATTTTTATTTCTATTCATTTCTTCTTTTGAATTGCGCTTCTTTTGTTTTGCTCGAAAGAAAAAGAAATAGACATAGAGAGAGAGAGCGAGAGGGAGAGAAATAGAGAAAGAGAGAGAGGGAGAAGTTAAAAACAACATTTTGTTAACGTAAGCACCTGCTTATGAAATGTCATTACGTTGCACAAAAACTATAATAGTTGCTAGTGCACGCGGGTAAAACAAGAATAAACAATTTATGGCCCTGACGTTTACCCACTTGTTACATATGATGCTTACACGAATATTTTTCTATATATACTTACATGCGAGGTAGAAGCATATGAGAAGAATAATAAATAGTAGAAATAAATTCATTAAAATTTACACTAATTTGAATATTTATATGCTGTAAGCTTTTGCATAGTATGAGTACTTAATGCACCATATCTTTATGTGTATGCAAATTCAAGCATATCCCCTAGAGATGTGTGAATATAATTGTATGAGAATGATTGCGTTAGTACTAGGAATGCCAATTTTCAGGTTTTCTGCTAATATGGGGATTTTGAAAATATTCAAAAGCAATCTTGAGTATTATACTATACCTCTACTATCCAATATGGTCTGAAACTATAAATTGGAGTGACTATTTTTGGAGTTATAAGTTTCAGTCATATTTAAAACTTTTATTTCGGTTCTTATTCTATATCTCCACATTCTAATATCAATTGAAAAATGTTTTCAATAAATTTTCCATATAAAAAATGTGCGGTATTAATGCAGTTCACCGAAATTTCAAGTATTCCGTTTAATTTAAAATATTCTCATTGTGTTTTTTGATATGAAACATATCAGCACGACAATAAGATTTTTCGAATTGAAATCATTGCTAATCCCATGATTATTGAGACAAGATTTACTTACTCTAGAACCACGGGAATGGCATCGTTAATATGTACTTGGTGCCGATTACAACTAATTGCATCGTTGTAAGTCGTAAGTTTTGCATAACGTCTGCCATTAGTACCGATTAGTGCAACGTTAACTTCAATGTCAGCAACATCATTATCACTATTACCATCATTATTATTATTATTATTATTTTTTTTAATATTAGTATTCGTAAGTATATTTCACTTGCTAGTATTACAATAGTTTCATATATTACTTACTCAATTTTGTTTCGTATGCAACAGCCCTGCTTTTATATTGGAAAACAACTTCTCCCCCTCTGAAATGGTAGCAAATTTTAAGCAAAATTCGTTACCGTGCATATAGTGTACATATGCACTTAGTCAATGTTATAAAATTTGTGTAAACATCTGTTTCCTTTCTTGCTTACATTTTATCTCGTGTATAGTCAACAATGTTCATGGATTAAAAATAATTGTAATTATTATATAAATCTACATATATATTTTACATATATACTATATAGTAGTAGTTTAGTTACATAGTAATGAGTGAATATATAATTTATTTTACATAATCATTATTGCACTATTCTTGCAACATTAATGACCTCAATTTACTTCGGGTACATCCAAGGTCCTATTCTATTTTTATAATATACAATATTTGTGTAGAATATATAAGGTATACACATATTTTCTATATGTAGTTAATATATAATAAATATTTATAATAATAGCTTCTATTTTATATAACAACTTTCACACATACTCTATATTTCGTTAAAGAACTTTACGAGTTACTCGCTCATGCTTATAATATAGTTTAATTAAAAATTTTAATACAGAGAGTTAACAGGATTTAGCTCATACCATAATATCAAATTATAATTAATTGGATTCGAATTATAATTATATTTATACATACACATTAGGGCAGATGTAATTGTTCGGCAGGATATTATGAGACAATTTATTAAAAGGCATTTCAAATAATTAATCAAAGAATAAAAAATGACCCTACAGTTGGCTGGGGCCTACCAAATTATACCCTGCATATGTAGATATATATATATATATATAAAAAGTTTGCTCGAATTCCATCTTTTTCCTTTATTTCCACTGCTGTGGCTAGACAGTTTTTTGAGAAGCTATCTACACCCGAAATGTGGTTGACTTTGACGAAGTACTTTGTAAGTTATGAGGGTTTTAAAAGGGATAATTTAAACGACATTTTTTAGATAATTCCGAGGCTTAGTTTGGGAGCTATAAAAATAGTGGGTGTGGCTCACCTCTTTCTTGTATATCTAATTAATTTTTCAATATTAAGCCACACCTTAAATTTGGTTGTCCTACGCTGAATAATTCGTAAGTTATAACTGTTTAAATTTTTTTTAATTTTCGCAACTTTGTATGGCAGCCCCATTAGGAAGTGAGCGTGGCATGTTGATTTTTTGCCAGATTATCTCCGACTACCATATTAAGCTAAGCTTCCATTATAGTTATTCTAGTCAGAAGATTACAAAAGTTACAGCTGTTTGAATTTAGAAGAAATTCGGTCATTTTGTATGGGGGCTACTATAAAAAGAAGGCGTGCCGCATCCATTTCCTGTGAGTCTAGTTGCTCTTACAATACAAATTCATACCTTAAATTTGGTTGTTCTACGTTATGACGGCTAACATTTTTTTTTTTAATTTCCGCAACTTTGTATGGGAACCCCAAGAAAGAGTGGGCATGGTACACCGATTTTTTGCCAGTTTATTTTCGACTACCATGTTAATCTAAGTGTCAATTATAGATATTCTAAACATAAGATTGCAGAAGTTACAGCTGTTTCAATTTAAATAAAGTACTTACGCTTTGTATGGGAGCTACTATAAAAAGTATGCGTGGCGCTCTCATTTCTGGCAACATTATGTAGTAGTATAATGTGACTCTATGTGCCAAATATTGTTGCCCCAGGTGGTATTTAAGTGAGTTATAGCAAGTTAAAGATTTTGAAACTTCCGAGGTTAGTCGCTTTGAAGGCTTGGTGTGGGCGTGGCTATTGACCGACCGATCATGCCCAATATCAATCACCACCGTACCCTTGGATCAAAGGTTACTTATGCCAAATTTCGTCAAAATGGCTCAATATTTGCTGAAGTTATCGTGCGAACCATCCAGGTGACAGACTGACAGACGGACGGGCGGACGGACGGACGGACATCGTTAAATCGAAAATTTAAACGACGCTGATCACGAGTATATATCTATATCTATATCTCCGGAGATTCCTTCAAGTGGTTGCAAACATCCGACCGAAATGAATATACTTTGCATATTGCATTATGCAGGGTATAATAAAGAAAACTAAACGAAAACATATTTATTTTAAAAGTACTTTGATTTAAGTAACTTCCATTATCTATATATTGTATCAAATTGATATGAATCATAAGGGTTCTGCGATTCGGAACGGGCTAATTATATTAGTCGGTCCTTTCTAATGCTGTTCAAATTTAACATGCACAATAGAAGCTCGGTGGTATTACAATGAGATTTTGTGGCCTAAGTGTGTTCTCTTAGAGAGAGGGCTGCCACAATAATCCCAACCTGCACTACACAGCGAGTTTTATGTAATCTCATGCTGTCAAGTCTAATGTTTCTAATGTCTAGAGAAATCATAAATTGTTGCGTAAATTTGAACTCATCAGATTATATAGTTATTCTCGCTGAATGATGGCGCATCTACTTCGCACGCAAGCCCATATTGTCAACCACTGAACAACGTAGTTCTGAGATCCACTGGATGGCAACTAGAGTTAGTATCGAAAAGTTCCTATTTTTGCATTGGGTTTGGGAGCCGTCATCACCTCAATGGAATCTCGATGGTGCTTTGGATACGGCTTACCATTTCTCTTGTTCTGTTGCTAGTACTTCGACCAGAAAGACCAAAATGAAAGCAGGCACTTTTTTCAAACAGTGAATATGGTTCAGAATTGAATATATGACAAAGGGAATTATCAAATGTAAAGTTGATTTGAAAAAAATTTAATCTGATTTGCAAAAGACAGAATTTGTTTTGAAAAAGAATATAATTTTCTTTGTACAAAGGTGAAGTTCACTTGAAAAGAGATGAATTTGATTTGTAAAAGGATACATTTGAATTGGAATAGGATGAATTTGATGTGCAAAACTTGTAATAATAATTATAATAAGCATCTTACATTCATAGTTTTTGCAACTAATGTCAACAATATAATATGGTAACATGACACAGCGATGTGTACAAAATTAGAAAATGTATGCTCACAAGCAGTTTTACTAGAAATTTTCATAAAATTTAATTAAAAAAGTTATCAAATGCATAGCAAAGTCATCAACACAACACCTCCATGAACAATTATAACAACAACAACAATGATAAAAGCAATAAATAAGAAAGTGCATGCTGAAAATGACACGCACACACACACACACACACACCCATCCGTATATGAATTCAATCATTGCAAGTTGAAAAGAACATAGTAAAAACAACACTACCGGCAAGTATCACCACAAACAGCAATAACAATAACAACAACAACAACAATCCCACCACAATAGTGGGAAAATATTTTATTTTATTTTATTCTTCACTTTTTTTCTATAATGCATATGAGAAAGAAGAAGAAGACAAAGAATCAAGAAACTTTTATCATCAACGCAAAGACAAAAATTAAAAGCAAACATTTTTGCCTTTTCATAAAAAATATATTTTATTCTAAAGAAAAAGAAAAAAACAGGCAGAGAGAAAGAAGACATGGAGCAAGAACAAGAATAAGTAGAGACCAACTATAGAATATAACAACAACAACAACAACAATAGTTAGTTAATATAAATGTGAGAGTTGATGTGCTAATGTGACACAAGCATACTCGTACATGCATGCTTACAAATTAATAAACAAAGATTTTTCATTATGAATATATGACTATGAATATGTGGATAAAAGTATTAGTTGGTTGGCACATACTCGTTCATATGAGTAGGTACATTAGGGTGAGTTAAATTGTAAGGGGCAAAATTTTCACACATATAATTTTTGGTTATTTCAAGCATTTGCTCCCGCCCTCTCGATTTCGACACGCCTGCTTTTTGGGTTTTTTACATAGCTCTAAGGGCGATTCGATTTTCAGATTTTTTTTTATCATTTTGTACGGAATGTAAGGGAGTTCTTTGAGGAGAGGAGGTAGACGGTAAGTATGTTTCGGGAAAATTTTGCGGAGGAAAAACTAATAGGCGTCAGTCTCATATTTTCTTGCTCTAATGGCGATGCCTAGGCAGTTTATTTTGTATGGAAGCATTGAAAGAAATTTTGTGAAGAAAAACTTAATAGGTGTTCGTCATATATACTCTGGAAAAAATTTCAGAGCAGCTATGAAGATAGACAGGGTGATTTTCTAAGAGCCTTCGGATTTGATTAAAGAAAAAACACATAAAATTTAGAGAAATGTATGAAATCTTTATTTGTTGACCGCTGCTGCGCTTCAAATGGTTCATACGCTGGGTCCAATTTTGGTATACTCTCTCCAACATAACGGCCAGTATCTCATGAATAAAATCTTCAATATTAGGTTCCAGGTCGGCAACCGTTGTGCGCATGTCCCTATAGACATTAGCCTTAACAAAGCCCCACAAAAAATTGTCTGAAGGCATTAAATCGCACGATTGACCGGAACCAAACGTGAAATAAACTGCTCACCAAACTCGCCATTTTTCGCGTGATGTGTGGCATGTGGTAGCGTCTTGTTGTACAAATACGGCAATTTTGATTGTTCACGTATCCATTCAACCAGAAATGAGCTTCGTCGCACAATTTTCCGATAAAAAAGTGGATCTTCGACCAATTTTGCCAATTTTGCCGTTGTGGTAAGACGTGTGGCTTCAATTCTTGCATCAGCTGTATTTTAAAAGATTTTACACCCAAATCCTTCCGCAAAATTTTCCACGTAGTAGAGTAACAGAAGTCCAATTGCTGCGAACGTCGCCGAATCGATAATTCACTGTCTTCAACAACACTGGCGGATACAGCTGCGATATTTTCCTCTGTCCGCACTCTACATATGCGTGTTGTTGATATAATGTCCAATAATGCAAATTTGGTGCGAAATTTAGTCACAAGATACCAAATAACCGCCTCAAAAGGTCGCCCAAACTGACCATAAAATGGAAGAAGTGCACGATGCACTTTCTTAACCGAGCATGAATTTTGATAATAAAATTCAATAACCTGCAAGCGTTGTTCGTTTGTAAGTCGATTCACGGTCATACATTATAGACCAAACTGAACATGTTTGACTGTAACATGTTACACGAAAAGAGCTGAAAAGTCAAAAACAATGTTGCCAAAAAGAAAGTTGCTAAAAATCACTCTGTATATCGGTTTGTTCTGTTTCTAAAATCGATAAACTCCCCCAAGAATCGCCCCTAGAGCGATAAAATGTATAACAGACTCCTATTTCTCCTTGTCAACATTTCTTCTAAACATACTAGCCCCTATATATACCATAAGGTAGCTTAAGGTAGAAAATTGGCCAATACTGCCCAAAAATCGCCCTAGGGAAAAATAAATATATGATCAATTTCCATGAATTTTTCTCTTTAAATATATTTTCTGAACATACTTATCCTACTTCCCCACTTCCTAGGGGGGCTTACCTGCAAAATTTGTACTTTCATTGTGGCGGGTAGAACTAAAAAATATGCATGAAATTATTCAAATTTTATACGTCTTTGCTGAGCAAACCATTTAAAAAAAAATTTCACCCGCCTTAAGGTATATAGATTTGTGTTTATATAGTGCTAACGCCTATGTGCTGCACGATAAGATGAGCTCTGAGAAATATGAAATTAATTAATTGCAGAGCATAGTACGATGAAGATGATAATAACCGCGACACACTGAAAAATGCTGATACGGAAGGAGTGCAATGTATTATTCATGATGCAATAACAATAAGAATAAGATATCATAAAGCCAAAGAAAGATAAAAAAAAGAAGAATTTTCAGCCCGACAAGCGAGAATAAAAAAAAAAGAAATAAGAACATAACTTCAACAATACCACAAGCGTACGTTGAACGTACGAACGATATGTGTGCGGTTCTATGTGTGCACACACACACATTGAATAGAAGAAGACTATCGGCGACAGCGACAGGTAGGCAAATGATCGTCGTTAACAAATGCAAAGAGAATGAGAAGTGTTGTATTAGTACTATATGTATACTACTAGTTGATCGTGTTTTTCGTCTACTCTACACGCCAGTAAGTGCAAGTCTCCAAATTCAGTGCTCAGTTCAATTTTGTTTCAATCGTTGTCATACAAACATTGTTCAACGATAAACCTGTAGAGGCTTGTAAAATCACAGCAAACAAACTTGTAAGATCAGTTAACGATTGGGAATCTACGTGTACGTGTCGTCGACCGCCAACGGACAGTGAAATAAAAGTAGCTAAGAATTTTTTTTTTTTGATATATCTTGGATACAAAAAAGTTGTCTTTATTTATCATCTTGTTCTAGTGAAAATTTATAATTTAAGTAACGACATAGAGGAAAAAGGCATATAATTTATCCAAATGATCTAGTAATAAAATAAAGTTAGTAAAAAAAGATATAGATTTCTTAACAAAAGTGTTTAAGTGGGGAAAAAAAAGTCATTTCAAAGCGAAAATTATTAACATAAAATTAACGACTTTTTCAAGAAGAACGACGGAAAGGAGAAACAATTTTTGAAATACGACAAAAAATATTAATCAACGAAATTGGCGAAAAAAAGTTATATACTAAAAAGATGATCATTGAATCGATAAGATCATAGAAAAAAAGAATAATAACATATGTAAAAAGAAAAAAAAAAATATTTATGGAGTAGATATCATTTGAATAAGAATTTAAATGAAATTTTCAAAGAAAGAAAGCACAAAATTATCGCCGGTTGAATAATCTTATAAGAATCAGCAGCAGAGGAATTTGAAGAAGCGCATAAGCAAGCAGCGCTAGAAAAAAAAGAGTTGTGAGTAAAGAAAAATTAAAGATAACGCAATTTTTTATGCACAAACTCCACTGGACAAGGAGATTACAAACGCCAAAGAAGACAAAGAAGGCGAAGGAATACATACAAGAGTATAAGGCTGAATATACACACATAAAAAAGGTAATTTGGCACATATATATATATATTTATGCATATGTATGATATGTGAATATATATGAAGATGATCAAATGAATATAGGCAAAAATAGCAAAAAGAACAATTCAACAATTCTTTATTGTTTTATTACTTGGGCTACATTGTACGCGTGCTGGTAATGATGCATGGGGTGTGTGTATGTGTGCGCATCTATTATGTATTTTATTTTGGTAAACAATTACAACCAGACAACAAGCAAAAAATAAAAAAAAACAAATTTAACGGTTTCAATTTGAGCTTACTTATGTGAAAATTTAATTAAAATGATAAGCGAACAAGAACAGCCCAAAGAATTAACACCAACAATAATAGTGGTAACAAAAGATACATACGAGTACATAAACCCATTAACAACAATAACAACAAAAGGCAACAAAAGTTATAGATGTACACGAGGGAGGGTCAAAAATTGGGTTTGCTCAAAAGTAACGATGTTTTTAAGTATATTTGAACAAGAAACCATGGATCTAGAATTAATTTTAAATCCTCTGCATTTCTACAAGAGTTGTTATCCATACACAATTAATATTTTATGGATTACAATGATCATTTGACAAAATGCAGGTTAGTTTCTTTGGCAAATGTTCTCAAAATCAACAGAATTTTCTTATTTAAATTATACAATTTGTTACATCTGTTTTGCTGTAACAATTTGACACTTCCTAATGCATATAATGTGTATACATTATATACATTATATACATTTGTATGTCTCATATTTACCCATCAACGAATAAGGAGTAACAATAGCAACAAATAATTATAACAATACTTGTACGAATCTGTTTCTGTTTTTACATATGAGCTACCAACATATTCATATATGAATATTTATCTATCTATTTATGAGTATGAGAGTATGATGTACTCGTACTTATGACTGTATATGTGGTTATATGCACCAATATCAGTTTTAATACATTCAAGTACACGATGACGATGATGATGATGATGCTGTATGAAGTGTATAAACTTTTTTTTAAACGTGGTGGGGTTGGTGCTGCTAGTAATGGTTATGATGATTATGGTACTGTGGTGTTGTTTGTGGGTCTTATGAATGTCTGTTTGTATGTACTATATGCTATATGGAAATATTTACATATGCATATGAATTTATAAGTTATGAATAAAGTATCGTTGATATTATAAATGTATATTATTATTATTGTTCTTGTTGTTATAATTGTCTCTTATTATCGGGCACGTTGTTGCTGCTCGTGCAGCTTTTGTTCTATACTCGGATTATGGAATTAATAAATGTATAAGTACATATGCAAAGATATATATAATATATTTTTTTGTATGTACTTAATACATACTGTGTATACATTTATAAATGCAAATATTCTTATATTTGCTTTAATCTATAGGGCAAAGTCCGATGGTTTGGGCTTTTAGTTGATTTTTTTTTTCGGGGCATAAAATCAAACTCATTAGGAATGATTCGAAATATAACGTTGATAAGGTAAAGATTATACCTACAAAATAAACTAACTGAAAACCATGAAAAGCAGACAAAATTAGACATTTTGTTTAATTTCGAAAAAAAAGTGAATTTCAAGCGTTGATAAAACACTGTTTTTTTTAAGAAAAAATCCAATCTGAAACAGAAGTTTAACTCCAATAGCCTTATAAAGGCTCACTATTATATGAAACGAATTTCGTTGTGGTCGCATAAATGACGCTGAGAGCCCAGAACGTCCAATTGACACCCTAAGTTCTGAAAAAATTATTAATAAAATTAATGATATTGTATTCGAAGTCCGCCAAGTGCAGTTGGAACGTGTAGGTAACATCTCAAATAAACTTTTGCGTATAAAAAGACCATTAGTGGAATACCGTGTATTTTCTGTTTAGCATAGCTACAGTAAAATTGATTGAATTGTAGTACAAATTACTGTCGCATCTACCTTATTCCCCAGAGTTGAGTCCACTATGACTTCTTTATATTTTCATACATGAAAAAATTAACTTTTAGATGAAAGATTTAAGTCCAACGAAGATAGCACTATTGCTGCAACAGAGACCTATTTTGAGTAGTTTGTTAAATACTATTATTCGGAAGACTTGAAAAAATTGAAAGTTTCGTTGGACGAAGTGTATGGAGCTCAAAGGGGACCACGTTGAATACGTTTTTGTGAAATAACTTAATTCTGTGCCTCATTTTTCACAGACCAATCAGCCTATGCTCATTAACGCATGAAAATATAAAGAATTTATAAAAGCTTAAAGATATTCGGCTTGAAAAATCGATTTTTAAAAATGTACAAAAAAATTTTATTTATTTTTTTTTTTATTTTATTTATTTATTTTTTTAAAAAAATGTACATTAAACAAATTTTTTTTTAAATCACCAAAAACATTTCTGTTTTAATATTCAAGCACTTTGGCTGTGGTATAGCAAGTGCGTCTTCGTATTTTTTTTTTTTTTTGACTATTAGAAGTCAATTATCAGTTCTACAAAGATTTGAAACTCGAATGACATTTGAAATATCACTGTCAAAAGATTCAAAATAAACGATGACACAAACCAACCGACAGCACCCTACTCCAATGGGTATTATAACATGAATAACTAAGAATAGGTTGTCTCAGTCAGCCTGTTGCAAATTCTTAGAATTTAATCTGTATTGCTTGTTGCTGCTTATTCCTAGTATGATTGTTGTTTGGCTCAGCCATACCATGATTGTAGCTTTCACATTTTTTTCCTGCTGCCCTTATTCCTGTTCATATTTAGATTCATTTTGCATACTTTCCTTCTTTTTCAATCTTCGTTTGTTATATTCATTATTAATATACACATGCTCGTATCGCTCTATCTCTTTTCATTTATCCTTTCATTTTTTCAAGCCTATATTCAAACAACCATACATACAAATATCGTATGTATGTACATATAAGTGCATACATTAGTACATGAAATTAATACTTATTTTGTTGTTTGTTTTACTATTGCTATTACATTTTCATCGATTCCATTTTTGTTTATTCCATTCCATTATACCTTACATATGAGTACAATACATACTCATTCTTATGAATATGAAATTATTACTGTATGTCTCATCCTTATAGCAATCTAGTTGCGTATATATACAATATATATGGTACACATATGTGTGTATGTGTTTTATATATTCTTCTCTGTCAACTTAATACTTATTCAACGCTTGTCTTTGCAAAGTAAAATACGACTATAGTCAGCACAGAGTTATTGGGTGAGTTCTGTAAGAAGAAGTGATGGCATTGGCCCCACAATGTCATCTCATAGAAAATAGAATTTCAGTATTTTCTGTTGTTGTTTTTTATTTGTTAAATCTTTCATTTTGCCTTTTTCAACATAAACTTAAAGTTCTCTGAATATGAAAACACAACAATCAAGAATGCTACAACATGTAGCAGTACTTAAGTGTAGCAAGAACATTGTCAACATCTTGTTTTTATGGTCCTCACGCTTACGCATACCGAACATCACACACACATAAAGAAAATTTTGCATTTTTGCGTAACTTATGAACTTAATGTTGTCCTTGTTTTTGGTGGTATTATTATTGTTGTTGCCGTCGTCGTTGTTTTTTTTTAATAACTTGTTGATATTGCTAATGTTGCAACACTTTGACTCATACGATAGGTATCAACCTACCTACATATTGTAGTAGTTTTAACGTTTCACTTCAGTTAAACCTTTGCTCTGCGGTGCTTCGCGGTGTCAAATGATGTTTTAGCATTTTGTTGAATCTTTTCATCATCAATTTCTTTTTTCCTCACTCATTTTATTTATTTTATTATATAATCCATATTTTATTTGTATATTTTTAATCAAGGTTTCGCATTCTTTTTATTTTATTTCTCGATTTCATTACATTCTTAGTAGTTAAGCTGCTTATTAATTTTGTTGTAGTATTTAAACGCTAAGTAGTCTATAGCTTGTCAATTATTTTGAATATTTTCATATTTGGTATTTTTTTATTTTGATTTTTCATTCATACACAATTTGTTGTTAATGTATTTAACTCGAGCAAGTAAATAAGATACATAAATGTATTTACGTATTATTGTACTATTCTTTATCTGTTTTCATTATACGAGTATTTCACATTCGTATGAGTCAATATTTTGTTATTGCTTTTTGCTAGCACTTTGTATTATTTATGTACAATATATCGTTGAATGAAGGCGTAAATTAAAGGTTATATTCATAAAGAAGGGGTTATTCATAACAACTGTGTCCATTAAGGTGACTCCATTCTATTAAAAAAAAATAAATTACTGTTTTGATAAATCAAATATTGGTTTATTTATGCCAATTAAGCCAAGAAAAATATCCGAAAATTAACAAATAACTCCATAGCTGTCCAGAAATCGCCTCTAGAGTGGTAAAATGTATGACTGACCGCCACTAATTTTTTATTCTCAATATTTTCTTCACTCATACTTACCTGCTATCTCCATCTCTTAAGAGGACTGCCATACAAAACGAAAGTAAAACAGCCTAAAATCGTCAATATCTGCTCAGGAATGTGTTCTAGGTCAGTCAAATGTTTGATCGACCCTCTTTTTTTTTGCTTCTCATAATTTCTCCTGAACATTCTTACCTCATATCTTCACTCTATGGGGGTGCTCCCGTACATATATGATGCTTTTATAGTGGCTGTTAAAACTAAAAATTAGGGGGCTTCAAATTAGGAATATATATCTGATTCCCTGGATGAAATACTTAAAATGATAAAAATATTATGTTTTTCACTGAGCCAAGCTGTCTAAAAACTTAATACCACTCAATGTACATTTATTTATGCACTAGGATGAGTCAACAGAAAATATCAAAAATTGTTGAAACTTATATCTTTAAAGAGTTTGAATAAAATCACAATTAATAATTCTTTAGCAACAGAGATGTTGTGAATCATGGAATCATTTTCAAATATAAATAATTTTGCAAATCTAACAAAAAACACAAAATTTCGGATAAAAACCGATTTTCACTGTTTTTAGGAATTCACAATTTAAACTTTCAATTAAGGTATGAATATTTGCGTCTGAATTTTATGTATTGGAAGAAACCCGACCTAATGTACATATTAAGTGTGTGTATACGTACCAATCATTAACTCGTTCACTTCTTGCAATAAAATAAATCAACTTATATACTTACTGGTATTGAAATCGACGAGGTTCCCATAATTGCACAATGTGAATATTAAAATTAATCAATCTGATTTTAAGAGGGCTTCCATCGCATGTACTTCCATGTATGTAGATACTTAAGCATTTTATTTCAATTTGATTTCAATGATAAATATAAGAGAACAATTATAAATATTGATCAAATATGTAGTACATACTTTTGTATGTGATACAATATATTGATGAAAAGTAGTTGAAAACATAATAAAAATAAGATTTTGATTTTGTGCAAAAAAAAAAAAAAAAACCACAATCATATTTATAATATATGCAGCTGACCTATTTTGGCAATTAATATATACGAATGTTAAACAAAAGAATAAATAAACGGAATAGAAAGTCACACTTGCAGACATGTATATACGTGATCCCACATAAGCTCGTTATAGGATGTGTTGTGTGTGTGTAGAGTTCCCCTTCACTTTGATAAACAAGCGGTGATATTTGAATGGCAATCATAAGTAATTGGTGCGTTCGAAATAATGAAAGCAAGTTGACTGGGAAACCAATCACATACACACACACAGAGTTTTGCTAAATTTTCAATACAACATATTATTAGTGTATACAAAACTATAAAATAGCGACGAGATTGTGTTGCCAAAAGCAATGTGACGCAGTGTACTACACTTGCATTTTCTATATTTTATTAAATGAAAGCATATAAAATGAGTTTTATAATATACCCGTAATGTGAATAATAATAATAATAATAATAATAATACTAAAGTAGTACGAGTAACAAAACAAAGAAACAAATATTATGCTCGTACTCTAACTGACAGACATTGGATAATGGAAATGTAATTAAATGTTAACTTTTTAATTAGAAAAGTTAAAAATTAACACAGCACTTCGTACATTCGTACAATTTTTATGAAATTATGCAAACTCTATTCCATTTTGTTCATTTTGTTAACTACTACCTACTCATACTTACCTAGTATCTACTTAATATAACTACCCCCATACAATAGAGACATTCTGCAAAGAACCAGAGAACGAAACTAATCGAAAATGTCTAGTGACAGATGTAACAACAACAACAACGACAATAAGAACAATAATGATATAAAATAAATGCTAATAAGGCTAACTGTTTCACAAGAGATACTATATTATTTATAAATGCAAAATTATGATTATGAAATGAGTTAGAAATTAACTGCTATATGGGCATACTTATACACGTAATATACGAATATTTGTATACATGAAAGAACACGATTAAAACTATGAATTATTTGAATACAAAAATTAAAAAGAAAAAAAAGTAAGCAGTTCGTTAGAAATAAAAATATATATAAAAATATTGTGATGAGCGCGAGAAAGTAGCATACGAAAAAGCTATAAGCTACGGCATGATTACACCATGGGAGAGAAATGTGGGAAGAAAGCCCAAAATCAAAGATAATAAACACGTTAATTGAGCATTAAAATTATAATGGACCTATTTGAATGAACGACAATGCTACGAGTGACGCCTAAGAATTATACAACACTTACGTACTAGTTATGTAATACTCAATTGTTGCTAAAGGGTATTTTATTAAGTCTGCATATCTTTGAAATTAAATAAAAACAATGAAAGATAATATTGAAATATATGTGGACACTGACATGAAGCTCAATATTTGTGTTACTTATATGTACGTTGGTCTTTTATTGTAATAATATCGATGGTATGATTTTCTATAGCGAACTCTTCTGATTATAAAAATAAAAAAAAAATAAATATGTGGCACTTAAAGCCCCAAAGGGCTCATTGGCCGAGCTTCTCTTCCATTACTGTTGTGCGTCTTAAATTTTGGACAGTATTAGAATGGACCTACTTATTTTAGCCGGTTCCGAACGGCAGAACACTTGTGACACCACTTTTTCTGAGCTTTGTCACAGAGTTCTTTTTAGAAGCTTTTTCATGGCAAGTTGTTACTGTCGGAAGAATTGCCAATTGCTTGCCGACAGGTGGGTACCGTTCGAAAGAAAAATCTTTTCGATATTAAATTTGTATGCATCAGCCGGGTATTGAACCACGACCTACAGATCAGAAGGCGAACACACTAACCACTGAGCTACGGCACCCACGACTCTTCTGATTATGGCTTTCAAAAAAGATGATTTGATTTAATTTTACTATAAAATATACTTGAATCGAAAATAAAGAATTAATTAGATATTTTATCTACATACAACTCATCTCATATATGATTGTTCACCGAAATGCCCAAAATGCCAGGGGAAATTATCTTCCATAGTGTTCTCTGATCTATCGTATATTATCTTAAAGTTCTACGTGCTTAAAAACACCCATCTTTCTTCCACTTGCTTGCGCACATAATTATATATTGCTACATACACATGTATGTATAGTTTATTGTATTTTCGTAAGGTGTGTAGAATAAGTAAGAGAGAAAGAAATAGTTTTTAGTTACTTAAGATAACGTACCATTGGGAAAAAGGAGTGTTGTAGGTGTGAGAGTGAAAATTATGCATGTAAATTTACTATGTTCAGAAGATTAAATTCAATTATTGATAAACAAATAAGATACATACATACGTAGTTACATACATATGATGTGTACGTGCGCATATTGTAGATTGGGTCGGTGAAAAAGTACCAACCTCTTAATTGAAAGCATACGGTATATTGGAGGAATTTCGGCATTATTTAAAAAGATTTCGGTTTTTTGAATAACTCTAGAAATAGATAACTGTAAACTATAAATCATTTAAAAGGTACCCATAGGGTCTAGAAAATGGTTGGAAATTTCTATAAATTATCTTTCAACAAAATGAAGCCCAAGTTAAATTAAATTGTCAGTCAAAAGTATTTTAGTGCTATAAAAACTGATGGAAATTGTGTGTTTGGGGTGAGGTGTCTTAAAAAATGACAATTTCTGTCCGATATTTCAAGACCATACCTTATATTCTGCAAATGGTTGAACATTTGAGCATTACTTTTTTCAACCAATATATAGAAGAAAGTCGTATAAAGATTTCATTGACTTTATTTGACTTTAATTGGAAATTTCAATCAAAGCAATAAAACAATTTATTTATTAAAACTTCTATTTAATATCACAGTATATTTACTACATACTTTGAAATGAGCGACTCTGTAATTCAACACAGTTGTTGTGTTCCGATGTTAACTACTTGTAAGCAAAGCACTTAATAATCTCCTTCTGAAAAATACGAATATAGAAACTCTCTAGAGTCTTATTTTTTTGCATCGTCATCTTTTTATTTCTCACTTATTCTTTCGTTCTGATCATTTTATATTCTCTTTAAACGACAACTGACAATTCTTGTTGACTCCAGTATATTTACCATTATTTGTGTCACAATTGGTTATTTAGTTACCAATAATTGTCATGACAATATCATATACTTTATTTTATTTGAATATTTACATACAAAATTTTTGTCGTTTATTACCATTTTGGTGCAAAAATTTATTTTTTACTATGGATTTTTTTGAACCCTCACACGAAACAGTGTATTTTAATGTTCACTTTTGTTATTTTGTGGCTTGCTAGTATATATTCTGATATATACAGATATATTGAGTCCAGAGAATATAAAAATAGCAAAAAATTAATTTACTATTTCTAGAATAAGTCTTTTCCTAACCCATTTCTAGTAAAATTTTAAGAGGAATATGTCTATGATTCCGATAATATTCTATTTTAACCGTTTCAATTCTACATTTATGTAACTTTTCGAAATATTTTTACGAATTTCTACGAAATTTCTCTTAAAGATGGTACTCTGAATTAAAATATTATACTGAAATATGTTCTGGTAAGTACTATTTGGGGTCACCAAAGACATAAAGCACATATGGATTTTATTTTCTTAAGAACTTTCTAATGAAGACGAAAACATCGAAAGTCAATTTAACACACTGAGCATAGGCTATTGTTATATCCATTAAATCCAATATTTATAGTACTTTTCGAATTATTTTAAAGTTATCCAGTAAATGCCTTCTTAAATAAGCCACTCAGCATTTTACTCAAATATTTTTTGGAAATATCCAATTGAAGTCACAAAAGACATTAATTACATGGGTCAAAGAAAATGCTCAACTAATAAAATTTTAATATGCATTTAAATTTCAAATATTTTTAAATTGAAATATGAAGCATCGAAATCGTTAAGCCGTAGTCTTCAGTTCATCATATAGAAACACTAAACCCAAGGGTATCAGGGTAACTTCCATAAATGTATAGAATTTTAAGATAATATTCGCCTTGAAATTCTAAAATAACAAAATGTTAATGATATTTGTTAAATTTTCGCCAGAACTCGGATAGCCATATATATATATTTAATTGCAGCAATATCACCAATAAACGTAACAACAAGAACATATATATACAATGACAAATTATACACAATTTATTTGGATCGATCGTGTGATCTTTTGATTATGTTGATAGTTTTGTCAAATCAACGAAATAAAATTCTTAAATGTTAACGCAATTAAACTGAAAATGGCTAAATGCCGTATTGATTGTGAGTCAAAACAATAGTGGTAACAACAGTAAACATTGCTGTTTTTTGTTTGTTTGTTCTCTTTTTAATTTCAAAACGATTGATCAATTTATTGATCAACATTCTTTTGTTATAGATTTACCATGTATATACATATATACTCGCATATATCTACGATATATGTATGTAGTATATGTATAGTCTATTGCTGTGTAAAATAACATATTCGATTCTTTGTTGTTGCTATAGTTGTTTTTGCAAATTACAATTGCCATCAATGCTTGAAATAAAATCACGTTTTGTTATACGTAGTAGATACAAATGCAATATTATTGTTTTCATGTGCTGTAGGTACACTCAAATGTGGTGATTTCTAAACGTACTATTGTCAAAATACAGATACTAAAAAGAAACAAATGTTCACGACTTTAAGCCAGAAAATTGATAATGACATCGCCAACAACAATGAGTAATAACAATTTGTGATTCCATTATAATGAAATAAGTATAGTAGATATAGACTAAAAAATATACATTAATATTCAATTGAAAATACTAGTGTGAAAGCAGTTATTGCAGATTGTGTTAGTCGAGCACGTAACAATCAGTGTTCAATAATTGCATTCGGTGAATGTTGCATTGAAAATAACGTATTGTTGCCACCAACGCAATATTAAACGCTAAAGTGGCAAAATCGTACTGCCTTGAGGATCGCCGTTGGCACGACATTTATGCAAATCGATTATATATTTGTATGTATAAATATAAACCCATATTCGTGCATATGTATTGACGAATACCTAATATATAATTTCACAAAAAGAGAGCAATAATCTATAATTTTCAATATAGTTGTTTTTTTTTTTTTTTTGAATTTCAATCCCACTTTTTTATAATTTTATTTTATTGATTTTCCATTGAATTTCTTTAGTATTTTTATAAGAATTTATTAGGGCTAGTCTGTACCCACAAAACGATAGCAAAAAAACCATAACATTTTTATTTGTAATTACCCTAAAAACAGGCAAAATGTATTAAATATGTACAAACGGTAACATAGATTTGTATGGGAGACAGGCGTGGTTTGTACAGGCGTGAAAACATACATACGGAAGCATACTTTTGTATGGGAGGTAGGTGCGACCTTTATCCGATTATCACCATTTTCGAATGTGATGGTTCTCTGCTCAAATCAACGTCATATACCCCATTCTATCCTGATTGTTTAATATTTGTATGTATACAATATAAAATACTTTTTCAGCTCTAAAACATACTTTTGTATAAGAGGTAGTAATAGTTTTTATCCAATTTCACCCATTTACGTACTCAAATATTCGTTGGTAAAAATAATCTTATGTACCAATTTTCAGTTAGATTGCTTCATAATTTCAGTGCTTATCGCGCGAGTACGATACTTTTAATGTTGCTAAGATGTTATGAAGAAAAACTATTTCAAAATATTATTTTCAGCTCATCCTAATGTACTTTTATATACTTTTATATACTTTTATAAATATATGTATATAACTGTGAATGTTTGTTGTGTACATTTTCGTTGCCGTTGTTGTTGTTGGCATTAACTATTGTCATTTTTATTTTAGCGATCAATTGAATTCTTATACTATTCGTATGAGTATGTTATATGGGTATTTGTAAAAAACCGGTTTTAAACGAACGAATGACTGTACGTGTATATACAATTGTATAAATAGCTAAAACTGAAGAATAAGAAGAAGAAGAAGAGAAGAAATGCATGTTGTATGAATAATATTCTTACTTCTTGTACTTACTTACTTACAATATCTTTTTTCATTTACGATTTATTTTATTTTATTCTTCATTTTCATTCTCTGTCATCGAAGTATAAGATCGGCTTAGATATGTGCGTATTTGTGTGCTCATATGTCGCTAATAAGAAATCCTAATACGTGATGTGGTGATCTATACAAAATCCCTACAATAAATTCGTCTAGTTCAAGCAATAACTTGTACTAACAAATAGCCACAGCACACAGTAATGAGTGCTTCTAATTTATATATTTTATATGTAGCTACATAATTTTTGCCACTAACAGCTCTAAAAAACGTGGCCAAGCTTCTGCAATGTACCAGATTTTGTTGTGCTTTTAAAATTTGACTGAAAAGTTCGCTAGATGTGGGATCCTATATATTTCTATCTTTATGAAAGTACTGGTTGAGTTCGTCGACCCGAAAATTTGAACTCGGAGACCGTATACAATCGAAGAGCGCCTAATTTATAAACAAACAAAAAAGTAAAAAAAGAACAAAAATACGATACAATGACAAATTATCTATGAATCAATCCCAATGATAATAATCCAACAGAGAGTACACAATGTACATCGAAAATGTAAAATTATTTACTTATATCCAAGCACTTGTTTCCAACTGAGAACCGACTCAGATTATATTTTTTTTAATTCACTATGAGCACTATTATTTGTGAACATTTTGTGAAATTTTTTATTTTCACCTTTTGCCTTTGCTTCTTCACATCCTCTTTATGATTGCAACATAGATATGACTAAATAAAACAAATAATATACAATTACGATATAACATCTAGCAGCTGGCAAAACTGAACAAGGTCGTCGTTGTTTAATGCATGTGAATGTAACTGCAGGCGACAGCAAGTCAGAAATCTCTGCTTTTACGAATCCTTTTGCTTTGACTTAAATGTGTGCGTTTGAGAAAAATATAGAGAAACACTCGAAAGGGGATAGAGAGAGAGAGAATAAATCTGTATTGTTGACATCTTTAAACCAAACTCGTAAATCTGCTCTTAAAGAATCTACTTATAACAACTACTGTTGCTGTTGTTGATTATTATTGACTATTTACTTTAATTTCAAATCCGACTTAGCCATACTTAATGCTGTAATATTTAATATGATTTTCAATTCTAAATACACTTGAATTAAATTCAAATATTGTATACGCATTTTAAATGTCAGTCTAGGTATTTGTTTACAAATATATTATTATAGTGGTTTTGTTATATACGAGTACTTCACCCATACTATAAAATTTCAATTTTATTATCCACTTTAATATGCCCACCTAGTATGTTTGTATATTAACTTGTGCTATGATTACTTATCGATTTGATCAATTCAATTCAATTCCTTTTATATAAATAGGTATCTAAACGTAAATGTAAATAATATTATATTCATCATAGCTGTAAAAGTGTGAATTCATTTTTGGCTTTTCATTCTTTTATATACATTTTCAAAAGCAGAAGTCCCCTTTTTCTCTTTTTAATTATGTGAAGTATTAAGGCTGTTGAAATGCCTGAATATTAATCATTTTTAAGTCATGAATTGCAAAACTTAAAGAACTCATATTGAATTGAAATTTTGATGAATGTAGTCGCCTATGGCTACAGCCTCAAAAGAAAAGCAATGCCCATGTCCATTCAGTAGCAAAATCGCCATATTAAATTTTAATGGCGATAACATTAATTTTAACATAAAAATATTCATAATAACATTACAGCTTTTCTTCTTCATGTTGCGTTGTTTGAAACACTGTACACTTTGATTCGATTCGTTGATACTAATAAACAAAATAAATTATTACAGAGTGCATTCATCGTATTTCTTAAGCCTGGCAAGAATGGGCTGGATATTTTTCAAGTCCCACTTTTTACTGAATGGGATAGAGTGCTAATGTAAAGCAACTTTTAAATGAATTAAGGATGAGTGAATTCCGAAATGATTCAATTCTTTTGCAGTTCTGATATTCGTATAAGCTTATTTGAAAATATTTTGATAAACGATTGTTTTAATTAAAATTTTTGCTTTTTGTATCTGTGAGGAATTGATGATATTACAATATTACCATACTTTTGTCATTTATGCTTTAACCAATTTATTATTATTGCAATCGCATATGTATATGTGAAAATACACATATTGCATATCTAATTTTTAAAAATGTACATTCATATACAATACAAATTTATATTAAAGAGGGTCAATTCGACTAAATATTTAGCTTCAAAATACATAAAAGAACGTGCAGCGATATAAATGGTTCTCAAGTTATGAACTAAATTGACTTAGATGTTCGGAACTCACTTTTTCACACATAAATCGGTAGTCATTCGTTTTGACGCTTGTTCATTTTTATTTTCTGTATAAATTCACATGTAGCTGTTATACTTTTATGTACATTGATATAATTAAATATAACATATATCTTATTATAATAAAAGAAAATTCCTTCATGCACCACCCCTCTCTCTCTCTCTCTCCCTCTCTTCACTCATCAGTGAATTTTCGCGACTGGTTGTATTTCATTTATAGAGTGTGTCGTTATTATATTGTGTTACACTGAAGAAGGTTTAGTATGACATGCGAAATGACAAAAAGGATTCCATTGACAAAAGAATGATATTATACTTAAATTTGACATACAATTTTTAACATAAAAAAACAAAAAATACCTTTGAATACGTTGTAATATGAAATTTCGAAATTTCATTGTCCTACATTTGTTGTCTACTATTGTTGTTGCTTTTTTGAAATTTTAAATTGACATTATATAAATAGATTTTTTTTTTGCATTATAGACAGACAGATGATATGCATATGTTAATAAAAATTTTTTGATATTAAAATTATATATTTATTTATATAAATGCTAAATTTCCTCGCTTTACTTTATTAAATTTATTAAATCCAATATGTTTATTTCGATGTTAGTCGCACTATGTTGAGTGATATAAAGTCCATCATTATTTTGGATGACATTTTGAGAGGTCAATTGTGGAATTTTTAGACTTCTGAGCGGAAGTCGCATTTGATGCCATTATCGAGCTCAATTTTATCAAAAATAAGAGCCAAATCTTCAGCGCGGATGTACTAATTCGGCATTTTGGAGAAAATTGTGCATTGAAAAAAACATTGTTCTTTCGAATTTTTGGGTGAGACGCCACTTCGGTTGATAAAGCAAAAATGATTCAAGAGTGGTTAAAATACAAATTAATTAATATTTAGATAAACAAAATTGGTCTATTTCTTATTCAAGATCTGAAAAATTTGGACTACAAATAAAAATATTGAAAGCTCCACTATTTGCCGGACATTTTCTAGCTTCCAGCAATTTCTGGTAGCACAATGCGAGCAATAACACAAACTGAGTAGTCACATACTATATATTGATTTTGGGTAGCTGAATTTGAATCCCTCGTCAGCTTTTCGACATCACCATCAGCTTTCTTTCTATTCGTAATCATATTTACGCCATCACTCCCAAATTTTTTGTCCATCTATTTTTGCAGGATGTTTTGTAATTATAGAGTAACCTGAGGTAAATTCAATAACCCAAAATTCATATAAGAGAACTAATTTTGTAGTTTGAACATCCTACTTTTATATATCCTTTTTTAAGTGAAACACTTCAAAGAAAAAGAATTCAAGAATTTTTAAGAGGTTTTATTTTAGTAACAAAAAATGGATATTATGAAAGTACAATTCTACGTTACTGATTTCAATCGAGACTTCGGACATCAATGGAAGCTGAGAAGTAAATATAAAACTCATCGATGCTACTTCCATGATACATTACAGCTGCAAAACACGTATTAAATGTTAAAATTATGCATGAAAATTTCGTTTTGGCTGCTGTAAGAATGACCCAAAAAAAATCTATTATGTCGAGATGCGTTCAAGATAAGCTTTCAATTAATGGGCGGACATCTGTAACCATTTGCATGGAGCCACCATAATGTACCATATACATTTTGTTTTGCATATGTTTTTAAATATTAATTTATGCTTAAAGTTAATTTAAATTCTTCTTTCCCATGAGGAATCAGCAGGAGAGTATCAAAATCGACCTTGTTACAATTGTTCTTTATTATGTTTCATTTGCATGTGCCCATTTATGGGCTTTGTTTCTTCTTTTCTGTGGTATGAGATTTTGATGTAGTGGTTCCATTTACTTTATAAGAATACATATACATATATATAAAGATGTATATTGTTCTTCAAATGAAAAGAAAATTATTATTTTTGGCAAAAAAAAAAAACAACAATAAAAAGTTATGAGGAAGATGTTGAAGAGCTTCTCAAGTGTGTTCTTTTCTGCATATTTGTATTGAAGTAAATACATACTATGTATAATGTATGTATATGTATGAATTTCCAAGTATGAATGGTACTCGTATTATCTGTATATACAATAGGTATGTATGTTTATTGAGGTGGGTCAAATTTTTTAATTACTTAGCTCAGCGAAAAACATTAAACATTTGGATTTAACATTTAAGTATTTCTTCCCAAGGAAGCATAAAGAAATTCCTGACTTGAGCAGCCACTATAAAAGCATCAATTTTGCAGAGGTGCCCGCCTGGAGATATGGGAAGAGTGTGTTTAGAGAAAAAGTAGAGAATGAAAAATTAATGGGGATCAATCATCGATTTTACCATTCTAGGAGCGATCCCTGGACGCCTACTGAAGATTTTCATGTATTTTTTGGCAATTTTGTAAAGAAATGGATATAGGAGCTAAGTATGATTGAAGAAAACGTTGACGAGGTAAAATTAATGGGGGTCAATCATAAATTTGTCTACTTTAGAGGCGATTTCTGATCAGTTATGTGGTTATTTGTCGATTTTCAGATGTTTTTTCGGTCATTTCGGTATGGGGGTCCCATATGGGTTGGGGATATGGAGTAAGTAGGTTCAAAGGAAATGTTGAGGAGAAAAAATCCATACAGTTCACGGCTCTAGTATCGATTCCTTGGATTCTTTGTTGTTTTTCAAAACACCTTCAGAGCGACAAATAGTCCCACAGCTGCCCAGGAATAGTCTTTGGAGAGGTAAATTGTATGATCGACCCCCATTCAATTTTTCTTCTTAATATTTCCTCCTAATTTACTTATCGTCTATCTCCACTCCTTAAAGGGACTTTCATACAAAATTGACACGAAAATACCTAAAAATCTCCTCTAGCTGCCAAGGAATTGCCTCTAGTGTAGTAAAATGTATGACCGACTCTCATTAATTTTTTCTCCTAAACATTTGTGGGTGCCGTAGCTCAGTGGTTAGTGTGTTCGCCTTCTGATCTGTAGGTCGTGGTTCAATCCCCGGCTGATGCATAACAAAATTTAATATCGATAGGATTTTTCTTTCGAATGGTACCCACCTGTCGGCAAGCAATTGGCAATTCTTCCGACAGTAACAACTTGCCATGAAAAAGCTTCTAAAAGAATTCTGTGACAAAGCTCAGAAAAAGTGATCTCACAAGTGTTCTGCCGTTCGGAACCGGCTAAAATAAGTAGGTCCCTTCTAATACTGTCCAAATTTAAGACACACAACAGTAATGGAAGAGAAGCTCGGCCAATGAGCCCTTTGGGGATTTAAGTGCCACATATTTATTTATTTATTTTAAACATTTTCTTTAAACATTCTTGGCCCCTATCTTCACTTCTTAGGGGTGCGCCCATACAACATTGTTTGATTTGTCACAAACCCTAATTCTAGGTGGATTCAAATCAAAAATTTGTTTATGTTTTGATAGGAAGAAATACTCGAAATTATTCAAATTTTATTTTATTCAATATTTTGCTCCCTACAATTTAACTCACCTTAATATATATGACTTAAGAGTGAATGAAATGAACTTGTATTATACAGACATCGAAGTAAATCACATTAGGTGGAGCATATTTTATATTTATCATCTTAGTATAAAACCATAGAGTAGTTTGAATTGTTCTAGGAATATTTTGCAGAAGCTACGATTTATGTGCGTTCAATTTTATGCATTTAAATCTTTGAAAGAAGAAAAAAGCGATTTTAAATTCAAGAAAAAACAACAACAACAATTATGGAAATAAATTTTTTCTCATTTAAATAATTCCAAGGGAATCTTAAAAGTAACCACTTCTTCATTGTGAAAAATATTCTTGGAGTTATAGAATTAAATTATGGAAATAAATTTCTTTTCGTTTAAATTGAGTCAAGGAGAAACTTAAAAGCGAACAGGGTTGTTCTTTGTGTAAAATATTCTTGGAATAAATCAAATTCAATATTTTTAGTACTGCGAAATTCTGCTAAAATTTCTGTGAATAAATTGATCCACTCTAATGTTGAAGTTCGTTTAAATGAAATCACGCACACGCATACACACTCAAAAATACCCTTACTGTTGCTTGGAAGTAAGTAATCTGTAGGGTCGTACCTACATATAGTACCAGCACTTGTACTTGTCATTCATTCATTCATGTATTCAATCGTTCATTCCGCTGTTTAGACATTCATTCGTGCACTCAATTGTACTTATAATTGTGTGTAGGTACTCTACTTGTTGTTGCTATTGTTCGTACACTTCATCAGCGTTCACGCAAAGAGAAAGTTTATGCGACGCATGTGATAAGTAGGAACAATAACAAATACAATAACAACAACAGCTAGAAAAGAAATTCGTCTATTTTGCAAAGCAACATGATCACCTTTAGCAAATGCATGAGAATTTGACGGTATACATATAGTTCTTGTATGTAACATGTACTTGTTCATCTATTTTGAGCTTCTATTGTTAATGCTGGGGTTTTGTATTTTATGTCCATAGTTAGCAGTAAACATTACAACACCATCATCAACAGCAATACTATTATTTTTATGACTATTACGATTACCTTTCATTTCACTTTTCATTGCTTTTAATGACCGCTCCACGTATCTATTGTATTGTACACTGTACACCATCAGCATAATTTCCAACCACCCATCATTATTACATTACACTACCGTTAGTTTCATTTTGACATTTGGCATACAATAATAACTAGTATACCAATAATAGAACCGGTCCCATTGGAGTAAAAGTAAATTTAATTATTTCAATTCGTTTATACAAGTGTTCATATCTATGTGTAGGTACATATACATACATATATACGATATGTGTAAATACATTGAAATTTTTTCATTTACCATCGTTATCGTTCAATTGTACATCATTATCATCATCATCATGATCATATTCATCATATAGAAATCCAAGCAAATAGTGCAACCATAGTCCCCATACATGTGTACACATGCATGAATACATATGCATATCACATATACTATACACATGAGTATTGCCACAGGACTGATAGTTTTATAAGTTGTATACTATGCTTATACCATATTTATTTGCTTTCTTAAGTTAAGCTTATCTCGTTCTTTTACCATGGCACTGAGGCAGTGGATAATGGGATGTAATGGTGTTAGTGAGTAACGTTTGTGGTTTCGAACAGTATACTCCACTTTGAACAGCAACTTTATTGTGACTAGTTGCATGCAGCAACTTTATACTATTTGTGCTTTTTGCAGTTATGCCACTATCACCACCATCAGCACCATCACCACTATAATCACAGCCATCACAACCATCACTGAGATTAGCATATTTAAGCTTTCTATTGGCTGCCATAGAGTTTCATTTCGTTGTCATTGCTGTCTTCTTATTCCTCTTCTTGCTTATATCATTGCTGTTCTTTTTTTGTTTTCAATACATACATACATACAAGCAAGTACGAGTAGTACACTTGTTATTGTTGTTGATATTGTGGCGAGTATTTTCATTTTTTTCTGTTGTTCGTGTTGTTGTTGTTGTTGTATGCGTTTTGGTCAGTTGGACATTTTCCTTGTATTATCTTCAGACGTTGTTAATGCTGTTGTAGTAGCTGTTGTTGTTTTTATTATTGCTTTTGTTGTAGCTCTTGTTGAATTATTGCTTCTATGCTGCAAATGTCATTTGTGTCAACTGTTGCACACACCAGTACTATAGTACATACGTACGTCAGTTATATGGTATGTAAGTCGCCGTCATTGTTGGTATTTTTTAAAACCCATGACACCAACAATTTACTATTTTGTCTTTTTTTGAAATATATGCCATGCCAATAGTGTGAAAGCCCGATAGTTAGTAAATATACAAAAAGGGTGTTTTTATATTGTAATTCCTGATATTTTTTCAAATTCAAACTGTACGAGCATGTATGGTAACTCCTATGAGTAGATACATAAATTATTGCAATTAGCCAAGTTTGTTCATTTTGTTGACATTGTTGCAAAAAATAATAATTTAATGTTGACTACAAATATGTAATGAATTATATTGTCGATATTAAATTACAAAATTTTCCAAAATTTTTACATTTTTCAAAAATTTGGATATTTCTCAAATATTTTTTTTCCAAGGAAACAAAGATTGTGGAAAACTTATTCTCAATTTGCAAATATGGAAGCATGTTCAGAGGAAATGTCAAGGAGCAAAAATTAATGGGGGTTGGTTATAAATTTTTATGCTCTAGACGCGATTCTTGGGAAGTTACTCTCAATTTACAGGTGTTTTTCATGCAATTAGTATGGGAGTCCCCTTAACTGGTAGCGATAGAGGGTAAACATGTTCAGGGGAAATGTCGAGGCGGAAGCATCTATAGGGATTGATAATATTTATATTTTAATGATCTATGGGCGATTATTCTCAATTTTTGAGTGTTTTTTCGGTCAGTTTGTATGCGAGCCTCCTTAAGTAGTAAATATATTCAGGTAAATATATATAGAGAAGGCAATACTATTACATTCATACATATTACAACTATAGGTTCACTTTCTGAGCAGCTATGGGATTATATGTCTATTTTTAGATGTTTTCCGATCGATTTATATGGCAGCCGCCTTAAAAGATGGAGATAGGGAGTGAATATATTGAGAGAAAATATCGAAGAGGAAAAACGAATGGAGATCAGACATTATTTCACTTCTGTGGGATTATAGGTCGATTTTTTAGATGTTTTAAGAACATTTAGTATGAAAGTCTCCTTTAAGGGTAAAAATTTTGTCATTTTTTCGACGTTATTGCAAAAAACAATGAAATAAGTTCGAAAAACATCGACTACATTTGCAATCAAGACGAGGTGAAAAATCGAATAATGGCATCACTAAGATATTTGCAAAAATGTTTCAAATTATTGTTAAAATTTTGTTTCTACTTAACAAATCATGAAATCAATGCAAACTGTTTTGTAATTACTGCAAAACAAACTTTTCGACATTAATTCATTCGCTATTAATGGAGTATAGAAGAGGTATAAACATGTATATTACGAATACAACGATTCATTCTCATTCTCATTCATTCATTCGCTATTAATGGAGTATAGAAGAGGTATAAACATGTATATTACGAATACAACGATTCATTCTCATTCATTCATTCGCTATTAATGGAGAATACAAGAGGTATAAACATGTATATTACGAATACAACGATTCATTATCGAATAGTAATCGTCTAGACATTAGGCTTGCGGTGATAAAAGTTACGGTTTATGTTGTTGTAAAAATGCAACCTTTATGAATGAGTAATATGATACGATTATCATGAGGTTATAATATTAAGTTTGCTTTTATGCAATCTCATCTTTGAGTAATGTAATCGGAGATTATTAAATGATTACTACATATTACACATCTGGCACTGAGCGATGAACCTTGGCCTAGTTTATCATCAGCCTTGTTGTCCGAATTAGATGTGAAGAGAATGAGTCTGCCCTAATATAGAGTGTTAAGGAGAACCAAAAAAAGTGTCAGACAGCATGAAATATCCAACGAAAGACATTCTAATCAAAATGTAGTTCTCTATATTCTTAATTCATATTAAAATTTTACAGGTTCAAAGTGGACATACGGTTTATTTCGAAAAAATCATTGAAGCGTGTTAAGGGTTTGTGTTTTTAAAAAATAATTTAAAAATATTTAAACACTCGGGAATGATTTGGTAGTCATATTGAAAAATTTATTTGATGGTTTTTCAATCAATTTGTCAATTTATGCTTCAATTTGGAAATGAAAAGAATGAAGAAAAGACAAACACCCTTTGCAATGACAACAAGTACATACATAGTTGTACAAACTTGCACAATAACAAGAATTGCTTTCTATTGTGTTTGTCTTGTCTCTTTTTTATAGTACGCGTTTCCACTGTTGTTGTATTCATAGATTAATGCAAACACCATAGGAGCATTGATTTCCATTTCATTTTATTGCCTTTCTATTTTTCATTTCTCTTGTTGTCGTTGTTGTTGTTCTGGTTGTTGTTGTTCTGGTTGTATAGCAAGTGTCATGTTAGTACGATATTTTTCTTTTACTATGCCGCTTCATTATCATATTGCTTGTACATTTTGACAAATTGCAGCAGCATTTATTGCTTGCTACTTTTTCCTCATTTTTTTTTCCTTCTTTTTTTTATTTATTTGTCACCATCATTGTATACATACGGGTTTGTATTCATATTGCCACAACATAGTTAATATGTTTTATTCATAATTATCATTAGCGATTTGCGAAAATTTTTAATATTTATTAAGTATGGCACTGCTGTCTCCCATGTGCATACGAAACAGGAAGGCACAAACACAGCACAAACATTATGAACAATTTTAATGCGTTTTTTGTTTTGAATGTACGATATATGTATGTAATATTCACATACTCATATATGTAGTTATTAACGATGTTGTTGTTGTTGTTGTTGTTGTTGTTGTTGTAGTTGTTTAAATTCTACTTTCTGCATATTTGAACATTTACTCATTTGAGAGTTATGTCGATGCATGCCAGATGTTTTTTGTACATACAAGTATATGCTTTATAATGTGATTGTGTGAGAATTAAATGTAATTATAATGCATTTGAGTTGGTTTTTCATTTGAAATACCAATTAAATATAATATTGTACATTCATGCTTATATACATTCATATTTAGTACTTGATAATCAGCTTTGATTCATAATTCTTTGATTGTCGTATTTTCATATACATATATTTCACATTTTTATCGATGCTCATCTTATCATATGAATATGTGCAATTTCTATTTAAATATTTTGGGATGTTGTGTCTTGAATTGTTTCTTGTTTGATAGCGTTTAGCAACTCTTAAATTTACCAATATTTTGTTGAAAAAGTGAATGTTTGATATAGTTAAGAATTTATGGTTTTCCTTTTGCTTTCTTCAATTGGTTGGACAATTTCTGTTTATTAACATAATTGAGGTATACCATACATAAACTAGTATAAAGCATTCTAAATGTAATTTCATTGCAATCAATTTCTATTTTATTACTACATGTCTGGCCAATATTTGTGTTTGTATGATCAATGAGTGATTGCCGTAGCTCAATTGGCTAGTACAGTGGTCTTCTGATGAATGGGTCTCGTCGGTTGTGAATTCGAATCCCGGCCGAGACAAATTTAATATAATTTTATTCCCACAGAACTGTGACGTTATTAATATGAGTATATACTGCATTTATTTTGATTAATTTATAATAAACCATTTGAGTTTATATGGTAGACATTTTATAATTGAATTGATTACTTTTTATTACATACGAGTACCTATATATCTGGATATTTTGTTCAATATATTTATATAGTATGTAGTTACTCATACAATTAAGTTTATTAATTTATCTATTTAGTTCAATCAGCTAACTAAATTATAGATATTATGTGTAATTGCATAATGGTTTTACTGACTAACCTCAGCATAAAATCACATATACACAAAGACACACATACACTCACTCAACTCAAAGTCCTCCATCTAAAAATGAGTATGAAAGTATGTGCGTGTCAGTGTTGATGTATGTGCATGTGTGTTCATAAAATATGTTAACTCTCAAAGCTGCCAAGTGGTTTATTTCAATGGACTTTTGGTTAAGAACCTTTCAGTTTTTTGTTTTCCCCCACGATATATATCATAAATATATGTGTGTTGCCAATTTTCTACTGTGGATTCATGTTTGCTACTCCATTGTTGCTAAAGTGCTTTTGTGTTGATATATTATATTTTGATTTCATTCCCATGTGAACGCATCAGAATTTCATACTGTAGCAAAGCTTAACCTTACGCGTGCGTGCGTATGAAAATAAACACCCACATACCTTTGTATATACGATATGTAGCTCCGCTTAAATATGAGTATATTCATTCATATGTGGAGAAATGATTAAATATGCATATAATGATATGATATGATATTGAGATCGACATACTTATTCGAATTGTATGTAAATATCTTAAGGCGGATCAAATTATGCCGAGCACAAATTATGTGTCATAAATGTGCTCTAGCGAAAAGAATAGAATTTAAACGATTTCAAACATTTTCTTTCAAAAAGAAGCAAAAATGCCTAATTTTTAGTTTTACAGCCATTATAAAAGTAAGAATTTTATATGGAAGCACCTCTAAGAGGTGGGATTAGAGAGTAGGTATGTATATTGGTAGAAAATGTTCACGAGGGAAAATTAATGGGAGTCGGTCATACATTTCACCACTTGAGCAATTATTCCTGGGGGCTATTTATCGATTTTAAGATATTTTAATGTTCATTTTGTAGGGGATAAAAAACAAAATAATGAAATTATGTAGGCCGGTAATACATTTCACCATTGTAGACAGACAGCTATGAAGACTTATGTCGATTTTCAGGTGTCTTTTCGTGTTGATTTTGTATGAAAATCCTCTTAAGGGATGGAGAGTGGAAGTATGTATATTCAGAGGAAATGTGAACTGTTAAAAATTATTGGATCCCTGTCATAGATTTTACCCGCTTTAGGGGCATTTTTGGTCAACCATGCGGATATTTGTCGATGAGGTGTGGTGAGGAAAATTAATGAAAATTTATTATACATTTCATCGCTTAAAGGTTGTTTGTTGGTTTTCAGGTTTTTTAGTATTAACTTTGTATGGGAATATGGGATAAGTATGTTTGGAAAAAATATTGGCAGCGAAAAATTAATATGGGTTAATAATACATTTCACTACCATAGGGGCAATTCCTATGCAGCCATTGGATTATTTAGCGATTTCAAGTATTTTTGCATTTTTTTTGTGCTGAAGAAAATCTTGGGGATAAAACATTAATTGGATGTGTCGTAGATTTTATTGCTTCAGTGGCTATACCTTATTTGTTTTTTGTTTTTGTTTTTTTTTTTGTTTTTGTGTTTTGTTTGTTTGGCGTTCATTTTGTATGATATGGGTCAGTCTTACATTTCACTGCTGTAGACGCAATTCCTGGACAGCGGTTTCGATCGAAAATTGTAATTTCGACCTTGAGTTACGCGTTTAGGAGTCACCAACAAACACAGTTTACTTTATTTTGCTAACAAAAATACTGGCATAGTTATTTGTATTAGAAATTATTGATTCCTCCGAATCTAGAATTTGTTCGAGCTTTTTTGGGAAGAAATGCTTAAACGTAACAACATTTGTATATTTTTTATTGCTCTAGAATTTATAAAAATTATTGGCTCACCTTAATGTATATGGTCCTTTACGCCAATCACCCTATAATTTCACTGTAATTCATATTTTTTTTCCCAATATTTATTTATGAATTTTTATTATAAAAAAAAAAAAATAATATAATGTGAGTACCGTTAAATTGTTGTTGTTGTTATTGTTGTTGTTATTTAATAACAAATGAGATAAGTAAACAGTTTCAACGAAATCGCTTAATGGCACTCACGTACACATAAATACACATATATATACATACATACATGGACACAAAAGTTCAACATGCACCAAATGGGGAATATGAGTATGTATGTATAAGTATGGTATGTATAAATATTTGTATGTATGTGTGTACATAATGAGGAAAGCATGAGTGGCACGTAAATATGTAGAGAAATGCAACAATGTCGTTGCTAAGCTAAAGTAGGAGTATACATATTTGTTTGTTTGTTTGTATGTATGTATGTTGGGAATAATTTTTTAAATGTGCCATGGAACTTAGCGGTGCTACCAGTGCTGCTATTACAATGTTTCAAACAATATTTTGCAGTCATAGCTATATTGTTGCCACCAATGATGACGATGATGACGATGATGATGTTGATGATGATGATAATGATGATGCTTATAATGCTAATGATAATTGGAATGATTTTTACTGTTTCTCCCATGGAAAAGTGTATGTAGAGTACACATGTGTAATTAGCAATTATCCATTAATTACAAGCATACTTTGCGGCTGCTTAACAGGATGTAGTATGTACGTAAACAACATGCAGTCAACAAACCTAACACAACCAGCAAGTAATTGGACAAAAAACGTTCATGCAAACGTGAGCGAGTGAATCACTTGCCATGCAATTTGCATAGATTCGTGGTACACAATCACAGTGCTGGTTCAGATGATGGTGCTGGTGCTTGCGAGTTACAATTTCTTTGTTTACTATGCTACAATTTTTCTACACCTACACATTTTTACATACGCATATCAAAAATATATAGTACATATTACCAGCTAAATATGTAAATATTCGCACAATATTCACATTTGTTGCATATATTTCTCCCGCTCCCAGTATGGGAATGAGTTGATATGAATTAGCTATCATATTTTCAGTATTATAACAACAAACAACCATCGACAACGACCTTGTTTATTACTGTCCGTATTCGTATGCGTGTGTGTTGTCTTGTGCATAAGTTTGGTTAGTGTACGCCCTCATATAAATACATTATTATTAACTTGTATCGTTCTTATTAGATATTACAGTTGCTGCTGCTGTTGCTGTTGAGAACTTTTCAGCTGTTAACCCATTTATGACCTACAAAACTATTCACAAAGAGAATCTAGAAATGCAGTTCAGTTGTCTGTCTACTTATTATTATCGTATATGTAAAGCTATAAAGGGTCTATGTATGTATGGAAGAGTATATATGTAAGGTACACATTTGTTGTGTGATGACGGTATTGTATGTATTGCAATTTTGTGGTAAATTTTCATGTTTATATTGTGTGTCCTAAGTAATATATGGTACATGGTTAGGTATATACATATTCATATATGTATAAAGGGTGTTCAAACATCAGAGACTCTTCCATACACTACACTACACAGAGTCAATGATATATTGAGCTTATGATAGTTATAGAAAAGTGTATATATTTAATATTCATGAACATCACCACTTGAGTATATGTCGATCTATCTGTTCGAACGATAACTAAGAGCGATCTTATTGAATCTTGGTTCATAGCATTATTTATATCAGCGAATAGATGACATGTCGAATGAGCAAAAACAGATGAAATCTGCTATTACCTCCCTTATGGAGGTACATATGTTTTCATAGTTTGTGCATTAAAATTTAAGGCTACAAACTATAATTAAGTGATTGAAGTTAGTTTTACCAGAAAACGAATATTCTTAAAAATTACCATGATCGGATGAAAGTCACATATAGTTCTCATACAAAAGTACATTGTAAAGTGTATGTTTTCCCATTTTGAGCGCGAAAACATAGAATTACGAAGCTGGAACTTAGTGCTAACGATTGTATTTCCCAATGAGTAAACGTGTTTAAAAATGGGTGTTTTGGTATAAAAACCACGACTATCTCCCATATAAAACTATGCCTTCGTGTGTCTGTTTTCACACTTTTCGAACAAAAATATTAAACTACAAAGCTGAAACTCGGTACATAGAATTATATTTATTAAAGAATTAAAAAATATTGAGAATTTATGTAATCGCATAAAAACCAAGCCTACCTCCCATATGAAAGTATGTTCTTAAATGTGTATTGTCAAACTTTGTGAATGAAAATATAAAGCTATCAAGCTATTAGCCATTTAGCTAATAATACATCTAGTTTGAGAATGAATGTAATCGCATAAAAATCAAGCCTATCTGCCATACGAAAGTACAATATGTTCTCAATGTTTCTTTTCACACTTTTAAGCTTGGTGCACATAGTTATAATATTTACTTATGCATTGATGAGTTTAGGAATAAATATAATCGGATGAAAAACAAGCCTACACACCATACAAAAGTATATTTTTCAATGTATATTTTCACACAGAATGAAATGAATAATACAAGACTGCATTCGTTGAACCTAATTTTTCATGAACCTTTCACACAAATCGGCTCAAATATCAGCAATGGTTCGTTCAAGTGAAAAAATGTGTATGTGGCACTTATTCGCCCAAAAATTCCCTTGGGTCGACCTTATTTTCCAGTACTGCTGTGCGTGCAAAATTTAAGACAGTTTTAGAAGGGACCTACTTATATTCACTTTTTCTGAGCTTTGTCACAGAGCTCTTTTAGAAGCTTTTTCATCGCAAATTCTTACTACGGGAACAATTTCCAATTGCTTACCGTTCAAAAGAAAAATCTTCTCAATATTAAAATTGTGCTTTATACGGGGAACCCACGACCTACTGCACCCTTCCAAAGTTGCTGGACTTAACATAGCCCCAGGGAAAAAATGTGTAGTTATCTTTCAATAAATTGATTGCGTTTCGAGCTGTATGACAAGTGGCACTTTGTTTTTTTTTTTACGTTGGTGCGCACTTAATAGAAAACCCTACAATTAACATTAAAAATTATTTAAAATTTCTATATATTTCATAGTATTTGGAAGAGAGAGGAAAATATGTTGGAAAACTTTGATAAAATAATAAGATTCTGATCTACTATGAGAGAGGCTTTTATTTGCCTAATATTCTTTACTCATTATTATCAAAAACTAATTAAAATATCACAACATTTTGAAAAAATTTTGAATTTTATTACAGAGAAATTAACGAGGTACCAAAAATTGCAACGCCCATTATACCTTATGTCCATATGTTCTTTCTTGTACATAACTGTTTTCAAATAATAATTTATTTAAACAATTTTCATGGGTATTTTTTTACACATGTTACTGTGTTACCTTTGTTTTTTGTTACTCATACATACTAAGTATAGAACGACAGTGGTCAAAGATGTTGAACACTTTGTACGTAGTATGTAGGTGAATAGAAGTATATATAAAAATTATATTGCTAAACATTTGTTGTGGTTTATATATATGTACATAGCAAAGTATGTACATAGCAAAGTTGGTCACTACATTTGCACTGTCCTGGTATGAATATATCATTTGAAAACAATCACACAGACACACCACAGCAAACCTTCAACAACAATGGTCAACAATAGTAATTCGAGCAATGTAAAATTATTTATAGCCATATAATATATGTATGTAAAATGTATATATAGTTAAATTCATCATAAAATCATTACCACTGAAAATATCATAATGCATAAACAACTGCTGTTGCTGCTGTTGCTGAATAGTTAATGTATTCCAACTGTAATTACATATGGACAATTATATATGAGATGTTGCTTAAAACGTTCCACTTATTGAATAGTTTAAAACAAAGCGCATTTATTTCAGTTTAATTTAATAATTGCTGTATTGAAATGCTTTCATTAATTTTAAATCAAATAAGTATAATCATTTTAACCACTTATACATATATTTAGTTGATTGATTAAAAAGTGCAAAATTAAAAGCGAGCAAAAAAAAAACCAAACGTGTTGAATTTGAACCATAAATTAAGTCAATTTTGCTTTGGGGTCAGTGTTGTACGATATGTGCACACAGATGTGTATTCTGTTTCGTTCGAATACCTATAACCTTATAACCCTATAAAATACCAGCCAAAAATTAAACTTGCATAAAAAATTTGATTTTCATTATTTATTTAAGTAATATCATGTGTATTATTTTGTGTACTGAATTAAATATTTCAATTGTACACCATAGTTGTGGTAATGATGTCTATTTATTTGTATTATGCAAAATTTAACAATAATATGCAAAATAAACAACAAATGTAGTAATAATATTTAGAGTAATTTAACAATTTAACATTGCCAATATTGCCAATATAGCAATTTTGATAGCCCTGACAGCTTTGTTACCCAGTTTTAAAATTGTGGATTAACTTTCGCAGCCTATCTTTTTGATTTAAGGTGCGTGCAAGCAGTGAAAGTGATTCTCATTCCTTTATAAATGAATAGCTTCTCACTCCTCCTTATCGCTGTTCAGGCGATGAGCATGAGAATAAATCTGTCATTCTCATGGGAACATTTTCACCGTTTGGTATCGTTTTTAGGAAAGAAACTACTGAGAGTTGCCAATTGAATTTTAAGAAAATTATAAAAGAAAAATTAAATATATGGCACTTATAATCTCCGAAGTGGTCTTTGACCGAGCTTTTCTTTCAGTACTGTTGTGCGTGTTAAATTTTGGACAGTATTAGAAGGGACCTACTTATTTTAGCGACATCACTTTTTCTGAGCTTTATCACAGAGTTCTTTTAGAAGCTTCTCCATGACAAATTGTTACTGCCGGAAGAATTGCCAATTGCTTGCCGACAAGTTTGTACCGTTTGAAAAAAAATCTATTCGATATTAAGTTTTTTATGCTTGAGCCGTGAATAGAACCCACGGCCTACAGATCATAAGGTCAACACACTAACCACCGAGCTACGGCACCCATTAAACATGAAGAAAATCATAATAATAGAAAAAAGCCAGAAAAACAAAATCGCATTAATCAAATACAACATTTTGCTTATAAAATTGAAGTACGCACCAATTAACGGCTACATAAATTAAGATCGAAATATTTTAACGATAATGAAATTACGATTATAAATTTTTGTTATCACTTTTTCGACATTAACGCAAAAAATGCAAATATTGTGGAACAAAGAATGAACGGAATTGTATTTTCGACATTATTGCATTAATTTCGAAATTTAATTCCATATGGGTGGATACAAAAATTGTTAAAATATGAACCTCCCAAGATAATCCCAACTCCATTTTAGCATAATTTTTTACCTTCTCGGCATTATTGCAAAAAAGAAAAGAAAAAATTTAAGAAATGTTAGATTAAAGATGTATGATTATTACAAAAAAATTGGCAATAACGTTAAAACTAAAGCATAAAAGAATTTTCAACATTATTGTAAACACATTTCGATATTATTGCTAAATAATTTCGAAACTAATGGAATTACAAATCCAACTAAACTAATACCTCAACTGAATTAAAGACAGCTCTAGCGCTTCATCACCTACATTAATTAACTTCATAATTCAGCTGAACAATCTGTTAAGTCATTTAAATTTTATAACGAATTTTATTTTGGCAACTCTGACAAATTGTAAATAGTACATGTGATTAGCGCCACATAAAATAATTGTATTGAAATTCGAGGCAATAAAAAATCTGCACAATTTGTTATAATTTATATTTTTAGTATTGAAGAATTTATATAAAATATGTGAAACTTCTTGCCTCAAAAACCTTCCGGCAACATTGTCTATAACGCTGATTTAACTGATATTTTATAACAGCTATTCGTATTATTTTCTCCTAAAATTTCAGCATTTTAAAGCTACTTTTAATCAGGTTAATGGTTGAAAACTTTCTAAAATATACAATAATATGTACTAAAATACAATTAAAAAAACATAAATAATAAATAATATTTCTACTTGCTTTTATAAAAAAAAATCAACTAACTAACCTTGTCACACGATATTTTATTTTACGATAATAATGTGAATGTAGTATTTTACAAATAAATATATATATTTCCATCTCTTATCGTATATCTTATGATATTTCTAAATAGCATGATTAAATTCAATTTAAGCATTTTAGTAAAAATCATGAAAATTTGGTATTTATGCAAATTTTTGTCCATCATCTCCTACATGAGAACAATTCTCTATTACTATATATTTTCGACAAAAACCATATTTATTTAAATAACGACATTAGCATAATATTGGCAATAAGCACAACATTGCAATTTTTAACAACAACAATATTTACGAGTATAGTTCTATCATATTACTCAATATGTAGTACGAGTATAATTGTTTTAAAATATCAATTCTAGCATTTGTCAGTCATGCATATTGGCTGAGCTTCATTTATGCATCATTAGCATTTAAATAAGTTATTGATTGACGTTTTTGAAAATTGGACAACAATAAGGCATATTTATAATGTCTAAATTGTTTGTTTTGGCTTATTTATTTGCAATGAATTTTTTTATGTATGTAGGAAATGGCAAATTTACAAACTTAAATTAGATTTAATTAGTTAAGCTAATAATGATGACAAAAGTCGTTTAAAGTTATATTACATTTGTCTACTAAGCATTAGTGGCAATCTACTTAATGAATATCGTAGATAATTATGCAAGAAATTATAAGCAGCAGTTAAGCTTGCCTTGGCAATTTTTTTTTCACGTTGTGTAATGAATTTGACCTAATTGTGTTGCCGTATATATGTATGTATGTATGTGGTCAGACGATACTTATGAAGTTATAATTTTTCTAAGCCTCTAGTTGGCACTAATAGTCTTCTTAAAACCTCTTTAAACAATCTTCTCTTCCAGTATTGTTATGCGGGCACTTGATATAGGCACATTTGCAATTAAATCAAGCCATAGATAATATTTAATTGATTTTCATTAAAACAATTTTTATTTTTAGAATAATTAGTGGCTTGCATGAAAATGAAATTCTTAGAAAATTGTTGCCGATTAAATGTATAATTAAAAGTTTTTAAAACAATACCATTTAAGCGTATTGCCATAGCTCTTTGTTCTTTAAACAATTAAAAATATATGCATATCGAAAAAAATGATACCTTGTAACGGCATATCCGAAAATCGCCACAACCTAAATTTAAAAAAATAAAACTCAACACGACCAAAATGACATCAATTGATGTCGAAACGAATAAAGGTTAAAAGCATTTTTTCCTTTCGTGTAATCCCATACCAATTATTATTTAATTGGTTTTCGTGTATTGATTATTAAACAAATACAATAACCGATATAGCAACAACTACTGTCAACCTATATTTCATTCATTTATTATTTATTGCAATATAATGTTGTTCTTTTAAATTACATGGCGCAACAAATTTGGAAATTTAGTTCGTTAACCTTTTCTTTTTATCCATATCTCTCTCTCTCTCTCTCTTTCTCGCTATCTTTCTCTTTATTTTATGTAAGCAAGATTATGCTTACGCTTGCCCTTGCTTATGCACGAATTATGTGAATGTATGAGTTATGGGTATTATATGTGAAGTGCATACCCAGCAGAAAAAGGACAAGACTTCCTAAAAAGAGTGTTCTTTTCTAGGAGATCTTCTGAAAACATTACTCCTTCATTTCTTCAAATGGTGATTTTCCTTACATGAGGAAGACATAAAATTGTCATTTCGAAAATAAAGAGCCAATGTTTATGGGATATAAATAATGAATAATGTCAAAAATTATTTAGTTGTGAACTAATAAGTAGCCAACGATATTAATCATCTTTTTTTAAAAGAAGGTAAAAGTAATCCCGATACTCGAATTTTAATAAATCCACTTTGAAGTGTATAAAGATTAATTTTTGAATAATCCCATTTTCTGCTGGGTATATTCATTCAAATACAATACATATGTAATCGGCGGAGAATATCCAATTACCTTTCGCACGAATAATCCTCAATACGTTTTTTATTTTTGATTTTATGTGTCAAACACATTGGCACGTACCAAACACATAATTTTTTTATTTTTATGTTTTTCTTTTTGTAAGCTCATTCATATGATAGAGCAAAATTTAAGCCAATAAATTTGAGACAACAGCATTGAACAAATACTTACTGTAACATATATTGAATTTAGGGTTTTCAAATATCCCTCATTTTTCGGAATGTTCTATGTTTAGAAAAATATTATGCACATTATTCATTTATGCATGTCATCATGTCATGAGGGTCAAATCAAATTTATAATAAATCTTAATGTTTAATTCAGCAAAAAATAAAAAATAAAAATATTTGAGTCGTATTAGAAAGAACACTTAACTCTAAAAATTGTATTAACTTTTCTGAAAAATTGATCATATAGAAATCTGTCACAAAGTCGAAACTATTTTTTTATGTTGGAATTTTATTTAGACAACGAACTTTAAGTATTAAATAAATAGAGTCGACTTTAAAAATAAAAACAACTAATTCACACAATTCTAATTGGAAAATTGTCGAAATTGTCGCAGCTATTTTTTAAATTGGTGCTTATTTTTTATATATTGTATACTTAAGACATGTGTAAGATTGAAATTTAGTTATAAAAAAGAGGGTCTCTTTGAGGAAACGTAAAAATGTTTTAGTCACAAAATGTTATTGATACGAATATATGAGATATTCTTCAATATAAGAGTAAAAAAAGATCTCGGTTGATTTGAATGACGCCATTTGTACTAAAAATAAATGCAATTCTGCTTCCGATGTTCTTTTACTGATAATTTTGTACATAAGAACATAAAAAATTTCGTTTTTTAATAAATTTTTGACAACTTTTTACAATTTTTATTCAAAATAGCATTCATAACATTTTCTGTTCTATAAGTTCTCAGATAATTCTAAAGAACTTTTACTGAAATGACAAAGTTTCATTTTTCTAAACTCATGGCAAGTTTCAAATTTAGCAGTATTTGAATATATACAAGAAGTTGGCAACTCTACCGTAAATATTAGAATGAATTATTTGCATTAATATGTGTATATTGTAATAGTGGTTGTAGGAAGTAGTAGTTTAAGTACCATAATAAGTTAGCCAACTACTTACTATATGATACTTTATTTATTTATATATTTTCATAATATTTATACATTCAATGATATATTGAGTTTGTACTTCCGTTTGTAATTTCGAACAGAGGGGGGTGTTAGAGAATTATGGAAATGTGTATGTTATTGATTGTAATCATGATCTGAGCCGGTTTAGCCATATCTGTGTGGTTTTCTGTTCTAAATTGATAATTGCCGATAATTGTTTTTATTCTGAAGCGCTCGAACTAAAAAATGGTACATAAGATAACTTTTCACAATGAAGGGATGAGTTAATAAATTAGCGAAATCGTATAAAAACGATATTTACTTCTCATACAAAAGTATACAATATTTTTACACTTTGCACACGAAAAACGAAGGATACCGAATTAAAGATTGATAGGTCCTATTAGCAAAAAACTGGGATAGTCGATTTTCACAAGCTTCTCTTGAGGCGAATTTTTCACCAGCAAAATCATTCGCCATAGACAGGAACAGGGAGTAATCACTTAGTTTCAGGTCCGGACTATAAGACTGATGCATAAGAACCTCCCAACCAAGCTCCCGGATCTTCTGGTGAGTCACTATCGATGTGTATGACCTGGCGTTGTCCTGATGGAACACAAATCCTCTCCTATTGGTCAAACCTGGCCGCATCTGGGCGATTGCTACCTTCAGACGATCCAATTGTTGACAGTACAGGTCCGAATTAAGAGTTTGGACGTAGGGGAGCAGAGTCCATTTCCATTTTTTATCGATATTTTCGACAATTGGCCTTTCAGAACTTGGTGCATCTTTGACATCAAATCGACGAAAACAAAATTGCTGTTACAGTATCAGGACCATAAACACTATTCACATTTTCAGCCGTCTGGCTTGCGTTTTCGCCTTTATCGAAGAAAAACTTCTTCTTCTTTCTTTCATTACTGTTTTGTGTGTTAAATTTTGGACAGTATTAGAAGGACCTACTTATTTTAGCCGGTTCCGAAAGGCAGAACCATTGAGACATCTTGGCTTTGTCACAGCTGAGCTGAAATTCAGTGTATACAATTATATTTACCAAAGAATGCAAAACATCGCAAATAGGCGCAATCAGATAAAAACCATGCCTATTCTTCATCTTAATTTATATTTTTTCGAATGCAGGCAAGTTCCAGTCTACCATACTGTGTAAGGTGTCTAAAATTCTGAATTATTCAATATAAGTTTTTGCAATATTTTTCATATTTCTTCGTTCATGTAAAAATAGCATTTCTGCTAACGTTGAGATCATATTCTTGTTGATAGTATAAATATTTAAAAATGTTTTTAAAACTTTAGTCACATATATATTCCTTTTTTTATTTTTATTATTTTATAAAATTATATGATAATAGTAGCATGTTTGTGGTTACTTATGTGACTAAGCTATTGGTAATTCAATGACAAAGAAAGAAAAAAATGCAATTTGCAATAGCAGCAGATCTTTGCTTTACATATGAATTTTTAATTCGAACGCTTCATTTGTGAGTTTCTTTTATTATTTTTTTTTGTTTTGTCGTCCTCCATGCGACTTCAACGATGTGCTTCACTCCACAAATATGGCTAATCCTGTTTCTTGTCAAACCACGTTCCTAAATACCGAGTGTTTATTGTGGTCAACAATCTAACACTTTTCTTTTGAATACGTATTTGTGTTCAATTCAAATTATACTATAAGTATGTACGTGTATGTATAAGTTAGTTGTCTTAGCACTGCACGGTTGCTTAATGTTATGTTTATCCTTTTTATTGTGCAATTCTGTTTTTCGTATTTTCTGTCATTTTACGAGTATATTGATCATTGACTATTCGAGTTTATTTGTTAATAATTTTTTTTTTGCTGATTCTAAGTAAATTCATGCATAAAACCTACCAAAGGGGAATGTAAATAATGACAATAACAAAAAAAAAAAAAAAAAAAAAAAATACGAAGCCAAGAAATATAAAATTAAGTAAATTTACGTGACTTTTATACAAATATTCATATACGTATATATGTGTGTGTGTGGTATGCATTCAAGCAACTATAATTTGTGATTCATATTTTCATTGTATTACAATATATACAATATTTTATATTAGAATTTTATATATGTATGAAAAGAAAAATTATTTCTAGATGCATACATGCAAATAGTATGGTGGTGGTGGTATACGATGTATTTCGAAATATGAATGTAAATAAGAAATTACTTGCTTAGTTCATATTTTTATTCATCATAATTTGTCGTCTGTCACAACATCAATAGTGGACAGGGGCATTTCCTTCTGGTCAATGTGCAAAACCTTAAGTTGTACGCTTATACTTGTATGAACATACAATAATTTTTTATATCAAAATATATGTGATAATATATACAATAATTTTTTGTCATACGAACGAAGAAACGTATAGTATCTTACTTGCATGTACATACAGACCAGTATATGGTATATTTATTGATATGTTTACTTATATTTAATCATAGATATGATATATGTATGTGGGAATATATTATTATTGGCTAATAATATTTAGATTATTTTGTACTATTTAGAGTCGTATTCTATTGACATCATCATAAACTTTGTTATTATTACTAGTGTATGTGGTCATTATCTACTTGGTTTATTTACTATAAGCATTCTTTGTAGTTGAAATAGATGTTACTCCCAATACAACTAAGTAATAAATATAGTATATGCATATTTAAATAATATTAAAATTTTATTGTTGTTACTGTTGTTTTACAAGTATATTGTATTTCACAGAAACTATTAAAATATTTATATGTATGGACAATAGACAGGCATATACGCAGGCAGTTGAGTCTAATTTGTAGAAGAGCTAGGCGTAGTTTTTATCCGATGAGTCTCATTTTTCAAGACGTCTAGTAATAAGTAAATATAATTTTAATGACCAAATTCAGTTTCATAATTTAATATTTTTAAGCGCAAAGTGTTAAAATATGCTTTTGCATGGGGGGTAGGTGTGGTTTTCAATCGATTTCGCCAGTTTTCATATTACCTTTTACCTGAGTAACTTTAGATTTTCGTTCTTAAAGTGTGAAAACATTCATACGAGAGCATACTTTTGTATGGGTGGTGGACGTAATTTTCTTCCAATTGGATTTAATCACGAACTAGTCTATTAATAACTAAATTTAAGTGCATGCACTAGTTTTTAACTTGATATCTTTATATTTTCGTTCGGGAAGTAGGAAAAAAATACATAAGGAATCATATGTTTGTATGGGAGTTAAGTCTAGTTTTTATTCGATTACAGTCAATTTTGAATATGTTTAGTAATTAATAAAGAAAAACTTATGTAATAAGTTTTAGTTTTAAAGCTCCATATTTTCGAGCAGTGCAAAGTGTGAAAATATAGAAACAACAACAAACTTTTATATGGGAGATAGGCGTGGTTCTTATCCGATGTCGTCTATTTTCTAATATATTAATTTTATGGTAAAGTTTACTTCATTTACTAAATTTTAGTTTGATAACTTCATTTTTGTATGTATAAAGTATGAAAAAATACATTCAACAACCCACTTTTGTACCATAGGTTGGTGTAGTTTTCATTCAATTTTGTCCATTCCCCAATATATTATTATTGGTTTATTATTTGTTTATGAAAATAGTTTTATAAACCAATTTTAAGCCCAATCGCTCTATAATTACAGCAGTTATCGTGGTAGCAGACATACATACAGACAGATGGACATGATTATAATAGTATTATAATATAAATTTTCCGTATTAGTCACCTTTACTCTTTCTCAGTGCTATAAATGGAAGCATAAACCTAATATACCTATCTTTAACTGTTTAGGGTATAGTATGCTACAAAAATAAAGTAAAATATCTCCCATATCTGATGTCTGGTGATACCTTAGTTAAGATATTTTTCCCTTTTGTTTTTTCTTCTATTTTTTGGGACCCATTTTCTGAAGTTTAGCACAAACAATCTTGAAGAAAATTCTCTGAAGGAAAAATTCATAATCATAATCATACAACATGGCTTAAAAGTGTAATTAAAGCCTAAAGGCGTTTATTGTTTTTGTTTTTCTCTCTCTCTCTCCATCACTCTATCCTTTTCTTGGAAGTATGGGTATGAATGTGAATGTAAGATTCCTTATAAACACACATGGCTTGAATGTGGGTTTCGGTTAAGTAACAAAGGTTTAGTATTTACATTGCATGATTGCTCTTCTTTTATGTAATTGTATGTATATATTTCATTTAAAGGTGAAAAATAATTTATTTCTTTCGTTTCGTATATTATATTTTCCTACGATATAATTAAATTATATAATTTCATTCACTAAGAGATTATTTCATCATTTTGTGCTACTTTAAATAAAATGTATTATACAATATTTCTTCAATAAGATTAACTATATCAATGTGTGTGTGTGTGTGTGTGTGTGGGTATTTATCTAATTAAATATTGTTTTGATTGAAATGCACACAATAATAATGGAAAACGTGATGGTTATTCAATAAGGTTTTGCGATAATTTCTAGTTGCATAACATTGATTTAAAATGTTTTAAGAAGTTTTCGCACGCAATCACTATCTTTGTAGATGGAACTTCTATGAATTTACTTACATTTACACTATCATATACTTAGATACATCTATATGTACTCGTATATACGAATATTTACATATACACGAATAGAAAATAAGCATTTTATGCCCTTCACTATTTATTATACCATTCTATTTTGAAAACTAATTAATGAAACAACAACAACAACAGCCATAACAGAAAGGACAAAAACGAAACTTTAATTGAAACTGTCAGTTTAGTGAAATGTAAACCATAGAATCCCTTTAAGATATATAAATAATTTAAAATGTTGGAAAAAAATTCATTTAGCATTTGCTGTAGAGTAATTTCATTTCAGAGAATCACGTTGAAGAGCTTTCATGAAGGGTAAATAGAAAGTAGATAAAATGTAAAGTACCATATTTTACGGTGAGAATTTAATTTTTTTTGAGTTAGTGAAAGCTTTGAGAACAAACCGAAAACTTTTTGATGCCAAATGTGTACTAAGTATGAATCTAAGTATCTAGTTGACCACAATGAACCTCAGCGGCTGCTTATATGTAAAAGTTTCTCTCCTCATCAGCCATTATAATCAAATCCAACAAAATTTAATATAATATACTTGTAGTATGCAATTACATGTCTGTTGCTATGGCTTCTCTATTTTCATTGTCTGTCATCTTACTTAAATTGTCACCAAAGGATATGTCATTTATTTATGACAATTAGATAATAACGTTACATGCTTTTACTTGTTACTCTTTGTCGCAATTCGCTGTTCTCTCATTCATTTAATTTAAATATTTGGTAGTGGCAAAAATGACTAACGGCCATTCTCGAATGAAGTCATCATTGTCAGTTATGGGAGTTAAGGCGTGTTAAAATTTTAAATGGTCTGGCATAGAAAAAAAACCATAAAATTTAGGTCATTTCAAGAACATTTTCGCAATACAGCGTAAAACTAATTCAGACTTTAACTCGAATACGGAATTCGGTTTCTACAGCCCTTATTAAGGCATCAATTTTATATGGGGGGGAAAGTATGCTCGGAAGGAAAGATAATTGATGGCTGGCGTGCACTTCATGCAGGTCGTCGAGATTCCTATGCAGCTATGCGTTCATTTTGTATGGGAGCCCTGTGAAGGATTAATATAGAGAGAAAACAGATTTAAAAGACAGATTTGGGACCAAAAATAAGTTGAGGTCGGTGATATATTTGTTCCCTGTAGCGGCACACTGGGGGTGGTGACAACGGATTTTATGAAATCGTCAATTTTGTACTTCGAATTTACTGGTGCCCCTGGAGGTGTCAAATATATGACTGACTCGCATGCAGTTTTGCTTCACAACATTTTACGTGAATGTATTTACTCACTGTCTTTACCTCTCATAGAGCTTCCCATACAAAATGAACTAAAAAATACATAAAAATTTAGTATTAACCTCATAGCTGCTCGAAAATCGACGCTAGAGCAGTTAAAGATATTACAGAACCCTCATTAATATAATATAAAAATGCCTAAAAATTGACTAAAGAACCCGATACTAGTACTATCCACGATTGACTGCAATTCGATTTTGCTTCCCAACATTTTCTTCAAACATACTACCTTTCTATCTCCAACAATTAAGGTGGCTCCCATATAAAATGTATGTAAAAATACATGAAAATCAACAAAAACCCTCATAGCTACCCAGAAATAGCCCCAACATCATTGAAATGTATGATCGACCTGAGTAATATTTTACTTCCCAACATTTTCTCCAAACGCATTTATCTATCTATCTTCAGTCTATAAGAGGGCTTCCATACAAAATTAACATAAATACTCTAAATCTTTCAGCTGCCTATGAATCGCCCCTAGAATCGTATTATAAATATACTTTTTTCATACCTTCACATTTCGTGAGTCCCCTACAAAATTAAAGGTTTTATATGGCTGTCTAGTCTTTCGTTTTGATTCCTTGGAGAAAAAATGCAAAAAAATTTTTAAAGATCATATTTTTTGCTAAGCCAAAAAAAAATTTTGCTTAAATTTGGCACATCTTAATGCATACCTATGTATAAATGACCAGAAAAACATAGTAAGAAATGAAGAAGCGAACAAGGAAATGGGAGGGTATGAAGGTGAATTGTGACAGTTGACAGTTGGTAAACAAATGAGACGATAGCCATTGAATAACGTGACAATTTCCGGCATATTGGTCAATTCAAATTGCTAAATGGTAGTATAAGAATGGCTATCATTCTGTATGCATGTATGTATGTGTGAATAGGTGTGCTTGTATGTGCGTTAGTTTTCCATATTTGAAACGTAAGACATTAATGTCTTTTTAGTTTCTCTAAAGAACTTTGAATATGGTTTACACTATACTTTTGTATATATTGAGTTGTCAATTGGCGTGATATGGAAGCATATACCATATCTTCATAGTTATGAGTTATGAGTAATCATTTGTATGCGGGGAAATATATTATTGATTGAATATTTAGTAATTGAAAAATAGTTATATCTTATGGCAAGAAGGTAATAATTGATCACTGGTAGATATCTAAATTCAATCAGGCATTTTTTTTTATTTATTATTGATGCATTGCATTGTATTAATCTTTGATTAAATATGATTAGTATGCCTGAAAATTAGATTATAATATTATCACGGAAGAATCAACAGAATATAAGTACAACGTAGTAAATATTGGTTTATATTTTAATGATGTGTGATTATTAAAACGTTCCTCAAAATATGATAAATCACACCTAATGTTGGTGAACATTTCATACAACCACACATATGCAAACTACTGAACACATTCTACTACAGAATAATACGGATCAAAAGTATTTATGTATTTGGGGGTCAACCCTTTAAAAGCTGTCATCAAATAGTATTGTTTCTTATTGCTATATTGATGCCAAAAACTGAAAATACCACTTACTAAACCAACCATTTACGTTAAGAACGCGCTTACTCACTCATATGGTACGTATGTGTAAATAAATAACAGTCTTTGTCAATAGGTACCTACATACCACTAAACGATTGAACGATTGAACGATTGAAAAGCGCAACCAATAAGTGCACGGAAATCAACACAGCACCTCACAATCCCATTTACAGTTGAAGTGAAAACAATTTTGTATTTCAGTACTGTTACTCGACTGCTATATGTATTCAATACATATATTCAATATGGTTGCAACAATTTCCGCTTGAAGTGCCATCGACAACAGTACAAATAAACAACAACAACAACAAAATACTATATAATACACATATGCGTGGTCTGGTGGTGTTTTCGCAAGGTAACGTGTCTAACTGCCTCAACTGGGTGGGGCTAGCGCAATCCTTGTTGAACTCATCGCAAGTCAACTCACTGGCTGTCATGTAGTTTGATCTGAGCGCTATGTGATGATACCTTTATTTGTTAATGAGGGGTAGTCATATAGCTTGCTCTGCTTACTATGTGACGGCGCTTTCATTATTATTAATGGGGGCCCTCCATGTGGCGACCACCGGGCAACGTCTTCCTGGCACCCGCTGGGAGGCGGCTGAAGTGAGTGGCGAAAATCTCCTCGGTTAGAGGTTGTGCGTTGGGTTTGGGACCCGCCACATAAAAAACCCCCCCAATGAAAAAAACTAAAATGCCTCGGATAAGGACTACCGCTTTTGTTGATGACCCCCGCAAACGAAAAAAGGACAATGATTTACGGATATGCACCTGGAATGTCCGTTCCCTTTATAGGGAGGGTGCCTCTATCCAGCTGGTTGATGTCCTCGAAAAATACAGAGCTGACATCACCGCTCTCCAGGAAATGCGATGGACAGGACAGGGCTGCTCCAAAAGAGCGTCCTGTGATATCTACTACAGTTGCCATGCTGAAAGGCACGAATTAGGATGTGGATTTTTGGTCAGCAAGAGACTACGACATCTTGTCTCACAGTTCACGCCTGTGAACGAACGGCTGGCCACAATCCGCATCAAGGCAAAATTTTTCAACATCAGCCTTATATGTGCCCACGCTCCGACGGATGAGAAGGACAATGTGACCAAGGAGAGCTTCTTTCAGCGCCTCGAAGAAGCTTATGACCGCTGCCCCCGCCACGATATCAAAATCGTGCTTGGCGACTTTAATGCCAGGGTGGGCAAGGAAGGTACCTTTGGTCCAACTGTCGGAAAATTCAGCCTCCACCAGAACACCTCCGATAACGGAATGAGGCTGATCGACTTCGCCGCAGCACGAAACATGGTAATTGGTGGTACCAGATTCCAGCATCTCGACATCCACAAAGCGACATGGCTGTCTCCAGATCATCGTACAAGAAACCAAATTGATCATGTGGTGATTGACGGAAGGCATGCTTCCAGTGTGATGGACGTGAAATCGATCCGTGGTGCCAACATCGACTCGGATCACTACCTTGTTGCAGCTAAGGTGCGCACACGCTTATGTGTTGCAAATAACAAGAGAAGTCCCACACAGAGAAAGCTCGACGTCAGTAAGCTGCGATCACCAGAGACAGCATATGCATTTTCCACTCGACTATCGGATCTGCTTATACAGAACACTCCCCAACTTGATGATACATGCGCACGGTGGACACATATATCCCACTCCATGACTACTGCTGCCGAGGAGGTAATCGGTTACTACCGGCCTCTGAGGAATGAGTGGTATGATCAGGAGTGTCGCGACGCTACCGCAGAGAAAGACGCCGCCTACAGAAGAACCCTGCGTGCAGGCGCAACGCGAGCTGTTAAGGAGCGGTATAGAGAGAAAAGGAGTGCAGAGAGACGTCTTTTCAGGCGCAAGAAGAGGGAGTTGGAAAGACGTGAGTGTGAGGAGATAGAGATGTGTACCGACAAGAATGAGACTCGAAAATTCTTCGAAAAGATCAAGCGCCTAAGTGGAGGTTTAAATCCCGGAGCCTCTTCTTGTCGTGATGGAAATGGGAATCTGGTTACAGATGTCCAGAGTGTACTGAGCCTATGGAGGGAACACTTCTCCACGTTACTGAATGGCGATGCTACGAACAATTCCGCCAGTGGAGGAGATTGCCCGATAACCCCAATTACAGATGATGGTGTTGATGTTCCACCACCCGACTATGAAGAGGTTGAAACGGCCATTTTAAGGCTGAAAAACAACAAAGCTGCAGGTGCTGATGGCCTGCCTGCCGAGTTGTTTAAGACCGGAGGCGATGAGCTGCTCACCCGCATGCACCAGCTCATAAGCAGAATATGGTCGGATGAAAGCATGCCTGATGATTGGAGGCTCAGTGTTCTCTGTCCTGTACATAAAAAAGGAGACCCCACAATTTGCGCCAACTACCGTGGAATAAGTCTCCTGAGCATCGCATACAAGGTTCTATCGAGCGTACTGTGTGAAAGGTTGAAGCCTATGCTCAGCAACCTGATTGGACCTTATCAGTGTGGCTTCAGACCTGGTAAATCCACCATCGACCAGATTTTCACACTGCGCCAAATCCTGGAGAAGACCCAAGAAAAACAGATCGACACACACCACCTATTTGTTGATTATAAAGCCGCTTTCGACAGTCCGGTAAGGGATTACCTCTACGCAACAATGTCTGAGTTCGGTATTCCTGCAAAGCTCATTCGACTTTGTAGAATGACACTGCATAACTCTCGTTGTGCAGTGAAAATTGGGAAGGACCTCTCCGCACCGTTTAATACCGAACGGGGTTTCAGACAAGGTGATTCGTTATCGTGCGACTTCTTCAATCTTATTATGGAGAAAATAATACGAGCTGCTGATCTACGACATAATGGCACTATCTTCAACAAAAGTGTCATGCTGTTGGCGTATGCCGACGATATTGACATAATCGGCATGAACACGCGAGCAGTCAGTGCAGCATTCTCAGAGTTGGAAAGAGAGTCGCGTCGGATGGGTCTCACGGTGAACGAGGGCAAGACGAAGTATCTAGTGTCAACAAACAAAGAGTCCCGGCGTCTTGGACAGCACGTCACTGTTGACAACTACGCTTTTGAAGTAGTAAGGGACTTTGTCTATCTTGGAACCAGCATTAACAGCAGTAATGACGTCAGCTTGGAGATCATGCGTAGGATAACTCTTGCTAACAGGTGTTACTTTGGGCTGAGTAAGCAATTGAAAAGTCGAGCCCTCTCTCGAAGAACGAAAACTACACTCTACAAGTCTCTCATCATGCCTGTCCTAACATATGGCGCTGAAGCCTGGACAATTTCCATCTCTGATGAGCGAATGCTTGGAGTTTTCGAGAGAAAGGTCCTACGCAGGATCTTTGGACCTATTTGCGTTGGTGGCGAGTACCGAATAAGGTACAACCATGAGCTGTACGAGCTATATGCCGATATTGACATAGTAAAGCGCATCAAAATCCAGCGGCTGCGCTGGCTAGGTCATGTCGAGCGAATGGAAGAACACGCTCCAGCTAAGAAGGTGTTATATTCGGAACCCGCTGGAGGACGACGCAGAAGAGGAAGACCAAACCTCCGGTGGAAAGACCAAGTACTGGAGAACCTGACGGCGCTTGGAATTTCTAACTGGCGCCAGCTAGCGAAGAACAGAGATGGCTGGCGAAGCATGTTATTTTCGGCCTAAATCGATATTCGGTTGTTATGGCCACATAAGTAAGTAAGTAAGTAACACATATGCGTTAGAAGAAGGAAAATACCGAACAAAAAGGCAGACACAGGCACACGCACACACACGCACAGAACAAGATGAGCAACCTGTGAAGAAGAATGGGGAAAACAACAACAATTACAATATCAATAACAACAACAACAACAACAACAAGTGCTACTACAACAAATAGTCAATTTGTTTTTGATTTCACCCACAATTTATATTCATATTGAGTAGCTGGCAAGTACATTAATGTACTTTCATATACTCGTATAGCACACTCTACATTCGAGGGCATTGTGAAAAGTTTCGAAAAGTCAAAAGGAAAAATACAAAATTGTGGTTTTAAAATTATTTTCCTTTTTTCATAAAAACCTCCAAAAAGTTAATACATTTACTTCAACGTTTTTCTATTAAATTTGCAAGGCTGACTGAAGCCGAATGATAATAGCCATCGTCAAAACACTCTTTTGTGAGCAAATTCGTTGCTTTGATGATATATTTAATGATATTCTTTTTGCACCAGGTCTATTCTCACGAATATTTTCCACGAATTTATCATTACAATAATACTCAAAATGCCCTTTAACCCCAACAAATTGTTGCCTTAACCTTTACTGTTGATTCCCAAATAAATTAAGCAAAGACAAAGAATTTAATCACTTTTCGATATTTAGTTTTGCAAATTTAAAAGAAAAGCCTGAAAGAAAAGAAATGAATGAATGAATGAATGAAAAGAATGAATTAAGATATCGAAATTTTAAGTATGCTCATATTAAAGAATTAAGATGACTTTCAACATTAAGTTCTAGTACTAACGTATTATTCGATGTCGCATTCAGAACTTTTCGAGCTGGCTATGTATAACGTAGTCATTCACACATATTGTACGTATACATATATATAATACATACATACGTACATATGACTTGTAGTCAAACAATCTAGTTCTTGACTCTTGATTTCGAGCTTATTTTCCAATGCTGTTGTATATGTTAAATTGTTGATGTCTCAGACGGGGAAAGAACGTACGACCTACGGCTCAAAAGGCCAACACACTTAGCTACAGCACCTATAGGCTTTAGTTTTTCCGAAATTAAACTTTACATACAATATTAAAATAAAAAATTTGATTTTATCCAATACATACGCACCTATTTTAATATAGCTTCTAGTTGCAATCATTCAATACTAAGTTTCATACAATTTTATTTTTTTGATTAATTTGATTAATTTTGATTAATTTGATTAATTTGGTTTGATTGGAGTAAATTTTAAAAGGACTTAGGTCGAGCATACTCTTAAGTGTCAGTGATAAGTGACAGAATTCTGTCTAAGTCATCTTTTCTACACTTTCCTCACTTTATCTGTTACTAATCATTCTGAAGGTTACACTTATTAGAACTACGAAGGACTATTTAGCCGATCTTCTCTCTACATGTCAATTTTGGACAATATTTGAGAGCTCATTTTCTGAGTTTTGTCACAGGTTTTTTTAGAAGCTTTTTCATAGCAAATGTTTACCTTCGGAAAAAAACCTTACCTGATCGAATAAATAAATCTCTTTTTTTTTCGCTATTAAATTTGTCCCAATCGGGAATCAAACTCATGTATAAAAAGCCAGTACTCTAACCAACGTTCTTACGTTACAATTTGAAAACATTAATTGTATTCGTTTAGGTATTTTTCTTCTTTATTCCATCGTTAGTTTCCTTAGCATCCATACTTATATTATGTTTTTTGTTGTCGCCATATTGACCATATTCACGATCACTTTCGAATCATGTCGTATTATATGATTTTTATAATTCGTATTCGTTGTTAAATATGGCCACATAAGTAAGTAAGTAATTCGTTGTTAAAATTTTTTAATTGTTTTGCTTCAAATACCGGTTACATAAATTCACGTTCGTTGTATTAATGCCGAAAATGCTTTCAGCAATGTCGAATAGTTTTTGTCACTTCTTCGACAATTTCGATCTTCGACATCATAGAAAAAAATGAAAGAAACAATTTCGAACAAAAAATGGATGGAAATCAATTTTCAACATTATTGTCAAATAAAAATTAAATAATGTCGAATAAAATATGCTCGTAATTCGATGTCAATAATGTCAAATGAAAAAACAAAACAAAATTCGACATTATTTCAAACATTTTTCAACACTAATAAAACATATTCAAATTTCAATTGAATTGCAAAATGAATTGTCTCCCAATTGCATATTTAAGAATCGGTTACATTTGGATGGGAATACAAAATCTGCTATAAAGTTCTTACATACATACATATGTATATAGTAACAACATAATATGTATGGTCTTACGAATACGATAAATATTGACTTCAATTTCATGGTCGAATAAAGAATGTACTCATGTACTCTCATACATTGAACATATTCAACAAGCAACCATTTCGAGTAAGTATGAAGTATTCATACGATGTACATACATATCGTAGAGCTAGTTGTATAGCTGGCAGTCAGATGTTTTTGTTAAATATTCCAACATCCAATGGGCGTTTATTGCATTTACAATATATGTTATATACAAATGTGTACGAGTATATATATATATACACTTACATGCCCTTTATATGTATGGTAAGCTTACTGCATGCATATGTTACTATAAAAATAGAAGAAGAAGAAGAACTACTAACAAATTCAGAGACAACATTTACTTACTCGGCTTAACATGGCTGAAAAAAGTGACATTTACAAGTTTTACCTAGTTATTTTCTGCTTCTTCTTTTTTTTTTCGTTGTCATCGTCTTAACTTACTTTTATTTCCTACGTACTTATTGTTTCTCTTAATATCGACTATGGAAGTAATAAATGTTTAATCGCCATATTTCTTTCACCATTTATCTATACAAACATGAGGTATGAGGAAGTACAAGTATATTACTGGTAAATGTTGATGTGTTGTTGTGCTTGTTGTTGTTTCCCTCAGGAGACATATGAACAACTAAGTATGTACTTTACGAAATGTGCTGCAATACATATGTTTGAGTGCAAGAAATACCAGTGTACGCGTATGCTTAAGAAATAACAACAGAACATGAACATGCTAACAACTGTTTGTTACGTACAACGTTAGTTACAAACAATTGTTATTACAAATATTTATAAATAAATGATACCACCAAGACTATTGTAATACAAAGCATATTCAGTTTTATGTATATACATACTATATACTTAGTATGTACCAGTACATTGTGAATGATATCATAAAAGAAGTGACAAATGAAACAATATTTTGCACCATATACAAATACATGTGCATACTACATACGAGTAAATGAAGATGGGAAGTATGAGCAATTGTGTTGATTATGTGCTGATATGCGTTTGATCATGGTCTATTTTTCTGATGCTCATCTGTCGTTAGTGTTTGGTGAGCTTTTGTCAACATTATTTATTTATGCTGTCAGCATGTAGGCACACAAAGATAATGCTACAAATGGGGTCAACGCATGCAAACAAACAAAGAAACAAACGCAATCATATTAAATGACATAAATTAATGCCCTCTAACTTTGACTACGTAAATTAAGTGTGATTTGAAGTTGAAGTAATTTATTTTTGTTGTAATTGTTGCTACTATTCTTAGGGTTAAATATATACGACCATCTAATAACCACAGCATATAATCAGGACTTTGGTTTTATCAAGGCAGATGAGCGGATTTTAAAAGAAAATTCAAAAAGATTCATATTATGCTTGTTTTTATTAATAAGGGATTCCGTTTTTGACATTTTGGTCATTGTATATATATTTTTCATACAAACAACATTATTAATTACAGTCTCCACACACACACACAAATACACACACATTCCATTTATTACAATCTAAATAGAAGAAATTTAAGTAAAAACCATCTTACAACTTTCAACAAGGGCAAACTGTTTGCTCTATCTAAGTACATATTTATCTATTTTCTTCCTTTCTTTCTTTGATTATTTTTAATTTTCTTTGATGTGGGTGTATATATATGTGTATGTATGCTATTAAAGAGATTGCCCACTGACACAAGTCAGTAAGAACATGAAATAATGTATATAATTTGAATTTTTTGTAAATTTGCATTTTTTTCCATATATCCCCTAATACAAGTACCTACACGTGGAGGAGTATATAGATGAAAAAATTAAACTAACTAAATTTTACAATTATGCACATTAATTTAAAAGTTATATAATTTATACTTACGAGTAAATGAATATAAAGCTATAGCATATACATACGAGTACATACTACTATCTACATATGAACTATAGTAAAGGTCCCATATGCCTTGTCCATTTTCTAATTATGCAAATTAAGGGTATAACCTACATGTATGATACTCTACTTGTATCAACACGAGAAAGATGGAAAAAAAAAGAGAAATATCAAATAAAAGGCAACCCTCATCATTTTATGGCATTTAGTAATAAATATTCGACAAAAAAAAAAAGACTGAAAATATTGCAAAATATAAACTACCTCATATAGTAGAAATTGTACAAAAAAAAAAAAAAAAATATAAAAAAATAAAAAACATGTCAACAATAGGAATAATGGAAACATACATGTTCGACCTATAAGTATCTAAGAATGTATTGAAAAATAAAATGTGAAATGTGTGAACATTATTACAAGTCTATGAGTCTACAAGGATAAAATTGAAAAATGGACAATGGAGAAAGCAGAAAATGACAAAAAGAAAAAATCAAAAAAAAAAAAAAAAAAAAGAAAGAAATCAAGTAATAGCAGTGGGTACATCGAAGCAATTCAATTATTTGTACTTATTGTATACTTAGTACAAAAGGGCATAAATCTAAATTTATATATTTTTAGGAGTAGCAAAAACTTCTTATTTTTTTGGGAAATTATAGAAATATAATAAAAGAAATGACATGTCATTGAAAAGAAAATCCAATAAGAAGTTAGTAAAAATGTAGTTCCTTGTTTATTTTGTGTTGGGAGTTGATAAAACTCAATAAATTGAGTTATGCCTCTTTTTTATGCATCACAACTGAAAATAAGACCCTTTATGTATCACAAGAGTGTGCTAAAAAATTTATAATTATAAAAAGAAAAATAGGTGGTACTTATAAGCTTCGAAGGTACGAACTTCTCTTCCAATACTGTTGTGCATGTTAAATTAGCCGGTTCCGAACGACAGAACCCTTGGAACATAATTTTTTTTAAGCTTTGTCACAGAACTCTTTTAGAAGCTTTTTCATGGCAAATTTTTACTGCCGATAGAATTGTCAATATCTTGCAGACAGGTGGGTATCGTTCAAAAGAATAATGTTTTCGATATTCAAATTATGCTTCAGTCGGAGATTGATCCCACGACCTACAGATCAGAAGGCCAACACAATAACCCCTGAGCTACGGCACCCACCTGTCTACTTAAAAAAAAAAAACAATACATTTGGTACTCAGAACTTTTAAAATCGGCGTATAATTTTCTCTTTTGAACCATTCTAATGTTTAATTGTTATATAATATGTTGAAGTACATATGTATGTATATAATATTATGAAGTGCATATTAATATAATACATATAATCAAAGAACATTATGTATATGAATGTATGCACATGTAAAGTCATACGCTATTAGCCACGTGCTCATATACTCGTACTACTTGAAGTTGCCATGGCGACTTTTGTCGAATTGCACAACAAAATCGCATTACATCGTATTTTTAAGCTTGAATGAAATCTATTTTAATTTCTCTTTTTTATTCACAAATTGTACGCAGGTGCTTTCTTCTTCTTCGTCCATATTATAATAGATGACAGATTTTGGCTGTGATAAAAAATTTGAAGCATCTTGTCAATTGTTTCATTCGTTCTTTGATCGCAGACTACTGTTGGAAATCGCATAAGTTGACAATATTCATTTATTCCGATATTCATTTCTGTCTTAGTACTCTATCGAGTAACGAAGAGGACTCTTTGTTCTTCTATTCACCTTATTTAGAGCAGCCAATGTAGCCGTTTAATTACAATACTTTACATTAATATCTCTACCAATGCAAATAGATCCAAAGATTTTACAATGAATTCTTCTATCGAAAAACTCTAAGTACTGCTCAATTATGTATAGGAAGCATCGAAATCTGTCATATATAAAAAGTGGGATGTTAAGCGGTTTATATCCTATGAGAGACGACAGTACTGAAGTGGAGGCGGTAGTACCCAATTAAAAAAAAAAAAACTAATTGCAATGAGAAAGTCAGTTTCACTTTTCAGACGTAAGTTCACACCTTGAATAACGCCCAGACTGCTTTAAAATTGGTAATAAAATGTTCGATTGTTTCGAATTTCTCAGTAACCCCACATCGAGGAACTCTGCACCACTAAGATGGATACCAGAGCAAGAACGACATGAGGGAAATAAAAGGGCAAAAAAATTGGCGCAAGCATCCTTTTCATGGGCTTAAACCCCTATTGTGGGGAAAACAACAGTTTTATAAATAAATAACTTAATAAGTGAAAGGGAAAAGTACAGCCTCGAGCGATTGCTGGGGAGCCAAATTAATTGTCTAGAATTGAACTTATGGATCTGTGCAAACAATTATTTAGGTAGCTGAGCTCATAAAAAAAATAAATAAATATGAGGCACTTAAATTCCCAAAGGGCTCATTGGCCGAGCTTCTCTTCCATTACTGTTGTGCGTCTTAAATTTGGACAGTATTAGAAGGGATCTACTTATTTTAGCCGGTTCCGAACGGCAGCACCCTTGTGACATCACTTGTGCTGAGCTTTGTCACAGAGTTCTTTCAAAAGTTTATTCGTGTGCTCATATCGAATATAATAATAATCGTACTAGGGTTTGCGTTCACCCAGAACCTTGAAAGGCATTTTTTTTTTGAATTAGCCCAAAGTAGCATATCCTGAAAGAATTTATCGTCGCAAGACTACTATGCTGGCGTCGACATCAGTATTGAAAGATCCAAAGTCCCTAAATACTTCAAAAAGGTAACTATACTCGTAGAGGTGATGAACTGTTGCTGTTGGAACATTTTGATTGTAAGATCTGATCGATAGGTTTGCCTTTCCAATCAAAAAATGATACTTTTTAATTGTTTATATCAAGCAAATGTATGAGGTCTCATATTAGCTTCATTGTATAGGAAATCAGCAGTTCGTAGTAATGTCACCAATATAAGGTGGAACACAACAACAATTTTACACAAATGCAAATAGTCATATTAGGCACTATACAGCACCACACATTTTTTGCTGCCCTTTCCTTTCAATTTGCCTGTGCGTGTTTATTTTGGGTAGAACTAAAACACTCACCTATTCTGAAACACTTGTTTATGGTTTTAATTAAAAATGTCGCTTATCAAACATATAATTAGTTACATGCTGACATGGAGGAGAAATTAGGAAGAATAAAAATGTTGCTTTTTGAAAAATTGGTGTTGAATTGGTGTCGGTCAAGTTTCAAACCTACAACCTCATGCATTTAAAACCACAACTTCATCACTGTTCTATTATGACAACTAACAAATGTAAATTCCGTTGGGGCAACAAAAAAACAAAAATATAAAATCATATAATATTTTTACTTATAATAACATTTCCGTTCGTTAAATGGTCATGATGTTGAGTGCTACATAGACGATGAAGTGGCGTTTAATCTAAAATCAGCTTATTTGTCATGCAAAAATGCAATTGCATAATGGACAAACGTGTATGGTTTTAATTAAAATATAATAATTATATATATTAGTAAATAACAGCGTAGACGATAAACATGCACTTACTTATACACTATGCATAAGTATACCATATTGCAGTGCATATTGGCTTGATATATACGAGTAACATATTTGTACCGAAATAACTAAATATGGTTGAAATATAATGGAAAGACGAGAGTGTATAGAACTTTATTCATCAAGAAATATGAAAAAAGCAATATTGCTGTTGGAAAAAAAGCAACACACACATAGCTATACATATGGTACAACCACAATAATTTACTATATGATTTACGAGGACGTATGAGTACTGAGAATTCGATATACTATAGTTACTACTCAGAAGCATGTAAGCATAAAAATAAAAGTACCTACGTATGTGTGTGTGTTTTTCTTTTAACTTTCATATATTCTAAATTCAATTATTGCGTCAAACTATCATACATGCATACCTCTAGATGTACCTTACCACATCCACAGAAACACGTACATGCACACCCACTATACTTGGTATAATTATTCAAATTAATGTTGCACGCATATTTTCGACTCGACAACACCAAACCGCAATAACCAACAACAATAACAACAACATTAACAGCTGCTTATTGTAAGCAACAATAAAATGGTTGGTATTTTGGTGGTTTTTATTTGATGAAATTAAATTAAAAAACGGAAAAATGTGAAATGCAAAACGGAAACGTAACACAGGAAACAGGAAACGGAATGCTATTTGAAAGCATATTGTCGCATGTCGCATATAACTGCCACACACATACACATACTATAGCTACTACTTTATACTTACAAAAGAGTGATGTTGGTTGGTTAGTTAGTTAGTTAAGCAATTGAGTGGTCACCGAGTAATTGCATGGGTGAGTGCGTAAGTGAGATGGTGTGTGTGTGTGTGTGTGTGTGTTTTTGTATATACAACTTTTTATTATGGGCTATAAATGTTGTTAATAATATTATACTTATTGTTGTTGTTTGTTGTTGTTCTGTTAGTGCGGACAAATCGTGTCCTACGGTAATTAGTTTTGTGTGCGTCCTTTTGGTTTTAATTTTTTACTCCTCTCCTTTACACCATTTTTTTTGAGTTTTTGGTTATCGTGGTCCATGTTGTCGTGAAAATAATTCAACTTGAAAAATAATTATACGGTTATATCACAATGTACTTCATTTGCGTAATGGAATTTGTGAACAGCATATATTTTTACGAGTATTCTGACACAGTACCAGCCAAGTCAGCTTTAAATAATGTGCATATCAATGGCTAATTATTTAAAGCAAAATATTATTACTATTATTATTATTACTATTATTAATATTATTATTATAAGTAATAGTAGTATTAATATTAATCTTTTTAGTATTATTATTATTATTATTATTATTATTATTGTTATTATTTTTAAAGAGGTTTGACCCAAAAGTTAGGCAAAAGAGAGTCTGCTATCCTAAAACATTCCTGATTGAAGCTAATTTAATATAAGGTGAACTAAAGGATAACCGTACTTTCCTTTTAGTGTGCGCTAATGCAGGGTTGTGATAAATGATATGCTGAGGCATTTTGGCCTATCCCAAGCAAATGAGTTTTTAGGTAGACATGTTTTATGAAGGTTATACCTGAAAGTGTGGTGGCCCTATAAGCATGAATCTGGGACACTGAATTTTATTTGCCAGTTCTCAAGCCTCTCAACTGAGCCGTTAGAAGAGCATGAAATCCGAAAGCATAGTTCTGGTGTGGTGAAATAAAGTGTAGAGCAGAGCCTTGAGCTCTTTGATTTCAAAAATGTGTGTCCAAGTTCTCAATGAGTGTTACTATGGATGGCTATTGAATCCCCAAAGTATAATCCTGAAGGAGTGGAGTAAAGTGCAGAGAAGAATTTTAAGCTCTTTGGCTTGCCGAACTTTCAAAAAATTGTTACCTATTCCTCAATAAGTATTCCAGTGGATTGCAACAAAATTCCAAAGTATGGTTCTGGTACGGTGGAATAAAGAGCAGAACTTCTTCTGGCGCGCTCATATCATCTGACACCTCATTTCTACGAATTCCATGATGAACCAAAACCCCAAGTCAGAACTTAACCGCGTAGTAATTGAGGATATGGATTTTTTTGGGAGGTAAGAGAACGTCGGTATTCTCGGTAAACCCATTCGACCTAACAGCACGACATTACTCAACTCCTTTTTTTTTTTTGTTGAGCTCTTTGGCTTGCTTGAGGCAACGATGCGTTCAAAGTAGAACTTTTAAAATTTCGTTGTCCAGTTCTGAAGATGTGAACCGCTGGACGACTCCGGAATCACAAGACATGTTCCAACGGAATAAAGCGCAAACCCCATTTTAACTAGTTCGTAATTGTTTTCATCAATTCCACCATGAGCCGGAACCAGGGTGACATTGTTTAGAGTGGACAGAGTGTCAAAGTAAAACTGTAAGTACAAAGTGTAAAAAACCTTTAATATAGCTTGACTATTCGAGAAGAAGAATGATTGCTGCAACCTTTACATTTGATAGCAATTCAAAAAGATTCGACGATTCGACTATTTTCTTATAAGTTGACCAGAATCTTTGCTTAAAAAACAAGCGGTCAGCAAATATGTGAGATATCGATCTTTTGTTTGATTTAAATCGTTCATCGTTCATCTTAAACCCAACCAAGAAACAATTGAGGCTGCTTGTGGGTGGTAAGAGATATTTACTGTTCCTGTAAAACTCATTCGACACATCACCGCTCAACTCTATTTGTGCTGTGATCTTTCGGTAAATGAGGGCACTACGTGATTACGTTTCCGACTACGTTTACGAAATATTAAAGAACTTTATCTATCCCGGAACCAGTACTAACACCACTAAATGGTCATCCTTTAGATAAAGATAAAGGATTACCCATGCAAACTTGGACTGCTGTTACTTTGGACTAAGTAAACCATTAAAAATGAAAACTAATGTTTGCGAGTCCCTCATCATGCCTACTGTTGGGGTTACTTAGATTTTTCGAGAGAAAAGTCAAAATCCAGCAATTGCACATACTCTGCCATGTCAAGTAATGCCATTGGGAGTTGGTGTTGTTGCCGCAGGAGGACGCAGGCTACAAAAAAGTTCAACCTTAGTTGGAAAAATGAAGTGCTAGAGCACTTGTTAATGCTTAGAATTTTTGAAAGTTTATGTGAAAGTTCCTGCCACGCGAGAGTGGCTTATGTCTCCATTGGTCTCACCATTGCAGTGAATTAGCTTTCCACTAAGTCTCTAAATTCTATCAAAAAGTTAACTACACTTTCATAAACATTGCACATTTACAGCGAATACATCAAGTGAGTGTATATTCAAAGGGTCACATAAGTACTGCATAATTATAATTAAAAATTCTACATATTTGAGGTTACGTACAGCAAAAAAAAAAATAAAAATAACTAACTAACCTTTAACATAGATATATGATAAATTATGCAAATTTAATTTACACTCTTAATCCAACTTGTGGTGACGATTGCGGGAAATTGTATTATCGGATTATTATTTATTCACAAAGCCAAAATAAAATTAGACTCACGATTAGGTAGCAGCGTATATGGTATGAAAAAAAAAATGGAACAAGCAAACAAACAAAATATCACAGAGAATAAAAAAAGAAGGGATGTTATGTGAAAATATCCTTTAAACATGCTAACTAAGCAGATTTAAGCCATGCTTGATGTATCAAAGCTACAAAAATCGTATTAATGGAAACAACTCGTAAAATTGTTGGTAGGTTCTAATAGGGAGATGCCACTGATATATGTGTTTGTATGTATGTATGTGTATGTGTGTGTGTGGGTGGTACAATTTGTGTGAACTATATAGTACCTACGTGTGCGAATAGTATTATTTAAGCAGCTTTGTTGGCTGAATTTTTGGTCATGATTACATGGAAGGTATATATGAAATGTGTATGTTTGCATTTTTTTCTTTTTTTTTTTGCTTCTGCTCTAGGTAATAGTCATGTTGTCGCATACTTTTTACATGCTTACCTATGTACTAAGGTGTGCTTTATATGTATTACTTTTTCTCTTCATTATTCATCTTTCATATGTTTTTTATTTGTTAGTGCGTGTATTTGAGTACTTTAATTTTGCATATATCATACATACGAAATTTCAATGTATTTCATTTTTATGCCATATCGTAAAAAGGATTAAATTTCCTAGCTCAAATGTGTAATTAAATTTGCAATTTTCAGTCCAAATAACTTATAGAAAGAGTACTTCATGGAAATCACTATTTTTAATGCTTTTCTCTTGGCATTGCCAAATGCACGCATACAATATTGTTGTGCTTAACCGCCCACTCGCATGCAAACATCCATCATATTGGTACACATGCAGGTAGTATGTACGTATGACTATCGAAGAAGAAGGAATAGTTCGTTATTGGTTATAGTGCTAGTGTTGGCATATACGCAACAAAGTGTAGATGTAACCACATTAAAGTGGCTGTCATAGGTCACAATTTTTGGACGCGAATTCTGCTTCAAAAATATTCGCTTAAAAAAAACGACAAAATAAAAAGGTTCATCCTGATTATTGAAATTTTAGAACATGCGCTCCAGACCTAAATGTGAAAAAACGTATTTTTTCATGATTTCACCAAAATATTTCGGGGTGAAATATAAAACTGACACTAATTGATCTCCAACCCTTAGAAATGATTCCATACAAAATTGATGTTTTTATAAAATTCTATCCAACTGCAATCAGAGTACCTCCAGAGGGGTAATACTTATGTTCAATCTCCAATCATATTTTAATCCAATTTATTTCACCGTTATCTTCAACCCTTACATACAAAATCAATGCAGAAACAAATGAAAAAGGACAAATATTTGCATAGTTGCTCAATTCTCACTTCTAGGGGAATAAAAGGTATCGCAAACCTCCATTAAAATTACAAAAAGGACAAATATTCGCATAGTTGCTCAATTATCACTTCTAGAGGAATAAAATGTATCGCAAACTACCATTAAAATTTCCTTCTCAACATTTCGTCTGAACATAAATATCTCCTATCTCCACCCCTTAAGGGGCTCCCATATAAAATAAACCTTAAAACACCAAAAGAGCTGCCCAGGAATCACTTCTAGAGAAATGATATGTATGAATCCCCCATTAATTTTTGCTTCCCAGCATTCTCTCTGGACAGACTTACTTACCTTATCTACCCCTTGGAGGAACTCCCCTACAAAATGAACCTTAAAACACTTGAAAATCCACAAAGCTGTTCAGGAATCGCTTCAGGTAAGGTGTAAAACGAACACCCATTAATTTCTCTTCCTCAAGATTTCTTCAGAATATAATTACTCCCATTTCCATCTCTCAGGAGGGCTCCTCCACAAAATGGACCTTAAAATATTTCAAAATCGACAAAACTTACCACAAATCGATTGAAGAGAGGTAAGATGTATTACAAACCCCCCGTAATTGTTCTTTCCCCACATTTACAAACCCTCCTTAATTTTTCTTCCCCAACATTTATTCCAAACCTACTGAGCTACATTTTTATTGCTTATAGCACACCGTTTTTATTGCTAATGGGGCTCCGGTACAAAAAAAAAAACCAAAAATATATGACCAGCGATATATAGCCACCTCGTCTCGATGAATAAGAAGTAGACTCTTTACACATTCATTTTAACTCCTAAACTTTTTACCAGCATCTGTGTACGTTTTATCCCACCTTAGTTGGACTCCCGAACCGATTTACAATACATTTTATATCGAGATCTACGTTCTACTTAGAAGCTTTTTTTAATAAAATCGAATATGAGATCCAAACAAAAGAATATCTTACAACCGCCTTAATGTACATATACGTATATCACAATTGCATCATATACACAACATTTACTGTATCTTTGTTGCATACGAAATTCAATTTGAAATATGTATGTACGTAAATATGTGCGTAAGTACTCAGTCTCATATCTACTAAGCCACTTTGACATACATCCTTACATTCTTATACATAGTTGTTACATATATGTAGTACATAAAAGATATAAGTACTATGAGTACTTATATAAGTACCGTATATACAATTCAAACTTTTGTTATGCTTCTTTTGTGGCATTTCTCGCCCTCTGTATGTACGTACATATGTTTGTGTGTGGATGTGTGTGTTTACGTGTGTTTATTTAAAAAGTTTTCCATACATTTCAATTTGATCAGGATCTAGAATAGCTATAGTACTAAACATAGTATACTCGTATATGCAGTTAATGTAGATCATATCTAAGATTTAATTGAATCTCAATCTGAATAAGCAACTTTGTTGTTGCTGCTGTGGTTTTACCTTTAACTTATTTCTATATGAATTGAGTAGTTTCTCGATACATTTATCATTTGTATATTTATTTATTTATTTATTTATTTATTTATTTGCTTACTTATTGTATATTACTATTTTCTCATTATTCAAAAGACAAATATAGTGTTTGAAATATTTGAGCAATGTAACATATATATATTTCATAGTTATTATCTTAAGTAAACTATTTCGAAAGTTTGTGTTAAATTCTATTCTATCTATGCTATGATATATTATGATACTATACCTAAAAGTAAATATATATAATAATATTGGTATATACTTGTAACAAAACTTTAGATGATCAATTATATACATAGAAAGTTAAAGCACAAAAACCCTTAATTTTAGATAGCAATGTAGTATATATGCTTCATATAGATTTCATGTGAGAATATTTTATTATCCTATATGGTTACGAATTTATGAGCATTTATAATGCACTGGAACTTTATACCATAAATTTAAATATCTTACAATTATGTTGTGCATGTTGAATTCATACAGAACTAATGGGCTTTTAACTATACGAATAGTAGATACATTTTTATAATATCATTTTCATCAGATTTGTATTGAAGAGTTCTTTCAGGAGGCTTTTTACAAGCGGAAGATTTGTGACATTAGAAAAAAACTAATTTGATGTACTACATTAATGTCGAAAAATGTTTACAATAAATTCGAAATTGATTTTATATGAACTTTATTGCAAGCAATTTTGCAATAGCATCGAAACCACTATTTTTACCAAATTTATTTTCAACATTACTACAAAATTTTTAGCAGATAATGTCAAAACCTACAATCAAACGTTTTGTCTTCGACATTATTTCAATTTTCGAACAATGTGGGATTTTTTTTTTAATGCAAAAGATATCTACTTTATAGCAACAATTTCTGCAACAATATCGAAATGTAATTTTTCAATATTTTTATTTCGATATTATTGAAATTTTATTTACAATAATGTCAAAAAAGTAAAACAAGTCGGCCTTAACACAAAGATTTTTCGACATTAATCCATTCAGTTTCGCCTTTAATTATTGTCTTTTCAAATAAATATGACAAAATTTCCAAAAACACATCCTTGAAAAAAAAAAGTTTAATAAGCGATGATAGCTAAAGTAATGAAGTTTTACTTTTAAATAAATGCTATGAAGAATTTCATATTTTCAATAATGATATGAACATAACAAACAAAAAACTATTTCCGACATATGAATTTGCGGAACTCGCACATGGATGCGAGTATGCGAGGATATTATAACAATTTTATGCAAGTGTTAAACAATTTTGAAAAGCAAATTGTTTCAGCTTTTAAAATGCGCTAATTTATTTTGCAGTCGCAGAGTTAACGTATCATACTCGTATGTAACTAAACATAGCGTATTATATCGAAATTTGTAAAGTTTGTGGAGAATTTTCATTGTTATCGATTTTCGTGCCGTTGAAAAATGTATATCATTTTTTTTAATATTTTAAACAATAGCAACGTGGAACTTTTTACGTTTTTTTTTCATACTAAACCAATAATTCTCATATGATAAAGTTTACATTATTTGAATTTAAATCAAATTGTCTACTTCTTTAATAGAACTAGAAAAATATAAAGCCACTTTTTAATGAATTATATGCAATTGTTATACCATTGATTTTATAATTTAATTATGACATTGACATGATATGACATTTTTCAAATGACAAATGAAATCCCATATAATTTGGACTATAAATTTAAACTGCTACAGAATAATTGTACAGCAAATCACAGATATAGTCCAAATCGTATGGAAATAAATATTATCTCATGAAAAGTGTCATAAGAAAGTACTCAAATCCATATACTTTGGACTATAAATTGGAACTACAGCAGAATTGTTGTTTGACTTGCACTTCAAAGGCAAAAGTTTTAAATAATTTTAAAGGCTTCAATTATATTTATTTAAAAATACGAGTTCGTATAGTACAACTCTGTGTTATAGAGTCCATTAACCAAATCTGACCTTTAGGGTTAATGTTGCTTGAGAAGTAATTGTAGTGCTTATTGAGACATTTGCAGATTAAAATAGGAACTAAAATAATTATATATATTTATATCTGAATGTGTGCACATGTATTCTAAATGTACTTGGCACAATAATTAATAAAAAGTAAAATTTATATAGCACAATAATAACAATAATAATAATAATTATTATTATAACAAGAATAATTGCACATAAAAACTGCACATTTTCATTACTACACATTACATTTTCATAATTACATATTACAAATTATTTTCATATTTTCATATCAATCAATGTTGATGTCATACAAATGCCTATAATTGTTCTATTCTTATACGTTGTTATTGTTTGGAAGTTATTGCTATAATAATAATAATTATTATTATTGTTCTTGTTGTTATTGTTATTACATCATACATAGTATTTGTATTATTACAAAAATCATAATTTCATTTTATTATACATCGAGTATTCGTATGATATGTAGAAACGAGAGAATAGAAAATCATAAAATCTAAATGTGAATATGAAAATGAAATGATATAGGTACTTATTCCAAAAAAAAGATATAATAAAAAAATAAAAACAACATTGTAGTACTTATACAATAATACAATAATCAAAAGAAATAAAAAATATAAAATTGCAAGAAAAAACAAAAACAAAAATATTGATGATAATAATAATTGACTAATACAATTTTCTTCTCTTTTCATCCATCTTTTTTTTATTGCTGCTGTGCGCTGTGCATTCTCTGCATCTGTTTTGTCTGTCGTACTGCTTTTTCTTCTTCTTGTTCTTCTTCTTCTTCTTCTGCTCTTTGTTCTCACTAACTTTTTGCTATGAACAAAATGAAAATAAAACTAAATAAAAACTACAACAACAACAACAACAACAACAACAACAACATGCTTACACAATACAACAACCAAAATAACAACACGATTGCACGGTTCAACGTGTATTTCTTCAAATCATCATCATCATCGTTAACACAACCACAACAACAACAACATCAACATCATCATCATCATCACGCTTGCAACCAATCATCATAATGGTCATAAAAAAAGGCTTTTACGAGCTGAATTATATTCATTGCGTCGCAAAGGCGCACTTAAAATTGGTAATGCAAACGATGCAACTACAACAACAACAACAGCGACACACAATTCACAGCAACAACAACAACAATACGAACAAAATAATCACAATACCACAATGATGATGATGATGACGACAACACCGGCAGCAGCGATCACAACAACAACTACAACTACAACTACAACATTATTACACGAATCGAATCGTCATTGTGCGCGTTGCAGCACCGAATTGGGCCGTATTACAAATCGGGGCGCACCATGTCGTGTTTGCAAGTTGCGAGTGTGTAAGGCGTGTCGCGAATTCACCACACATACCACAGATTGGGTATGTGTGGTGTGTCATAAGCAAATGTAAGTTTGGATAGTTGATGGAAAAATGCTTGGATGTGATAAAAAAAAACATTTGAATACACAATACAATCCTACAGAAACAAAACAAACAAACATTTAAAAAAAAAAACAAAAAACAACAATTTACTACTTAAATAGAAAAGACAAATTTTAATTAAAAACTTTTTCTGTTACTTTGTATACATTCATAGCTCTGCACATATATGTATGTACACATCTATAAATTCAAGTACTTTACATTCCATTCCTAGTTTATGTTGTGCTTTTGTTAAATTTTTAATAAATATTAATTGCACATACGAAACCCATAACCAAATACCCGTACCTGCATGAACGCATTGCCAAAATTTTTGGATGGTTTTCACAAAATTCACTCGCAAACAACATCATACACCGCAAACCAACTGGTAACCACATACGAGTACTTTGCCTAGTTATGCATCAATTCATTTTTTCCATCTGTTCGTTTTATAAATTTGTTGCTCTTGCTTGTTGCTCTATGTACTCGTACTTAAATGTTAGCGTGAGTCGGTGAAAAAATGTTGAAATGTCCACCATTAATTTGTAGCATAACTAGAGAGCAATTCGGCACCCATTTGTTTTCTTTGTTTGACCATCATAAAAATAGCTAAAATTGTTATGTTTTTATCATAAATATGACATTTGATGGTCGAATCGCAGATTTTATATATCGTGGAAAATATCCCAATGGGCACTACGCGTGCTTCTCAAATGTTATTGATCTCCGAGATCATGTTCGACTACTGAACTTAGTAGCTCACAGTTGTACCACCCTAATAAGCATAATTTTGTTCATAAAATTACAGCCCTTGAAAATTCTTGAAACTTTTGTCTTTAAAGTGTTTTTCTAAATTCATAAACAACAATTCTACATCTGTTTGAAATTTTAGTCCAAATTATATGGATTTTCTCATGACAGTGCAAATTGGAATATTATTTGTTTCATGAGATAATATTTGTTTCCATATAATTTGCACTATAATTTTGATTTGCTGCAAAATTGTTATTTATGAATTTAGTAAAACACTGCAAAGGTAAACATTTCATGAATTTTTTTGGACTTCAAGTTTATTAATAAAAAAGTGCATGTTAGGGGGGTACAAGTCTGAATTACTGAATGCACTAACTGAATCTGACTTTAGAGATCAATGATTTCTAAGAAACAAATGTAGTGCTCCTCGAGAGATTTTCAACGGTATATAAAAAAAAATAAATATGTGGCACTTAAAGCCCCAAAGGGCTCATTGGCCGAGCTTCTCTTCCATTACTGTTGTGCGTCTTAAATTTGGACAGTATTAGAAGGGACCTACTTATTTTAACCGGTTCCGAACGGCAGAACACTTGTGACATCACGTTTTCTGAGCTTTGTCACAGAGTTCTTTTAGAAGCTTTTTCATGGCAAGTTGTTACTGTCGGAAGAATTGCCAATTGCTTGCCGACAGGTGGGTACCATTCGAAAGAAAAATCTTATCGATATTAAATTTGTTATGCATCAGCCGGGGATTGAACCACGACCTACAGATCAGAAGGCGAACACACTAACCACTGAGCTACGGCACCCACTTCTTCGGCACTTCAACGGTATATAGTATCAGCAAATCCGTCATCTAACATAAAAGTTATGATAAAAATCAGGATTTTGAGTGGTTCAAAGAGAATCAAAGGGTAGACATTTGAAAGATATTAATTTTATATGTGACGCTACCAAATCTAATAAATATTTAATTAAATATAATAAATTATTTATTGAATATCTGTTATTTTGTTGTATTTGTTGTTATTGCATTGTCATAGTGTTGACAATAAGTGAAATTATTTATTTTCTATAAAATGTTTACATTGAGTTTGTTGTTGTGAAAAGCAAAATTCGAATGAAATAGCAATAATATTAACATTGTTACACTCTTACAATGTATAATGCTGCTACTAGTTGTTGTTGATTGTGACAGCTGTTTAGTTTAGTGACATTGTCAACAACAGTGTCATGTTGGTCTCATTTGAATGTTTCGCATTTTAGATGACATTTTGAATATGTTTCTCTTTTCAATAGTTCAGTTTTTCATTCTATTTCTATGTATGTTGTGTATGCTATATATGTATGTATATGTTGTCATCATTGTTGTTTGCATTTGATAAGTAAATTTGCTGCATTTTATATTCTTTTTCTTTTTTTTTATAGAGATACTGCTTTTTAAATAATATAGACACTTGTGGAATATTAACGAAAAAGAAATTATCATATAAAACCAACGGATTAGAATTCTAAGAATAATAAATGTCTCTTCAACATTTTCCAATTTAAGCTGAAATTGTATCAATAGAATTTATGTATTCTTGGCACGGTAATATTAATACAATCCAACACCACTTGAAACACGAAAAACTTTTCAACTTGCTTCTAGTATTTATTGTATTTAAGGCAGTTTACGTCTTAACCTATGCAGCATACAGTAGTCTCATGTCTGCTTTCTTTTGTGCAATATTTAAATTCCTCTTTAGTATTCTCAAAGCGACCCCTTCATTAAATAGAATCACCGGAATTTTCTTAAGAAGAGAGGTTATGCCTCAAGATACCAGGGTTGAACACAGTGGCGAACAGCCTCTTCTCCGCCTGTGTCCTATGCACATTTTTCATATAAATTCGCAAAATATTTACCAAAAAAATTCGTTTTATTGAGTGCTTGGTATATTTCTCCTATGACTTTTAAATTATTTAAACGATTTTATATTTTGATATAAATATTGAATTCGTGTCAAAAATTTAATCAGCAAAATATGGAAATTAAATTATGGACTTGGATCCCATCACTTCTCAGTCTTATTTGAAGTTGAATTAAGTTGTGTTAAATTTGAAAATGACACCGTTTTACGAAAGTTATTAAAGGAGGCGAAAAGAAATTGGAACAAGTACAGAATAGCATCTTTTGAGGAAAGAAGAAATATTGTATCGTTAAAAATGAACTTTCGTGAATATAATAAGTCAAAAAATATTTATCGGCGACATCGGCCAAATTTCAAATTTCCTAACGTAGTAGCTGCCATAGGATCGCATCTCGAGCGTTAAAATCTATTATTTTTATTTTTTATAATTATTTTTTCCTCATCAATATTTTCTCCAAATATACGTTCCTCCTTAGAGTGGCTGCCGTACAAAATACACCAAAGACCGGCAAATAACATTATAGCCTCCCATAATTTGGACATAGAGCGATAAAATGTATGGCACGCCCACATTAATTTTGCCTCACCAATATTTTCTCCAAACAAGTAACACAAGAGGGTCCCAACAAAACACACTATACAATCGAAAATTAACCCCATATCTGTCCAAGGATTGCTCTGAGACTATTGAAATGTATGGTCAGCCCTTATAAAATTTACTTTTAACATTCCCTCCATACATCCTTACCCCTATTTTCACCTCTTAAGTAGGCTCCTACACGAAGCACACCAAAAATCCATAAATTACTCCATGGCTCTACACCATCGCTCCCAGTACTGCAAAATAAAACTCCCTTTTTTCTTGTCAACATTTCTTCCAAACTTATGTGTGTAACCCTATCTTCTTATCTTAAGCGTGTTTCTATACGAAACACATTTAAAAATCAATAAATGACCACATAGCTGCCCATCAATTGCTCCTACAGCAATAAAATATATCACTTACCCTCACAAATTTTTCATACGCAACATTCCTTCCCAACATATTGATTTTTTATCCTAATCCTTTAAGGTGTTCCCCTACAAAAATAAATAATGCCTATAGCTGTTAATAAATCACAGCTAGAGTGATAAAATGTATGACGACCTCTATTCATTTATTCTCACCAACATTTTCTCCGAACGCACTTACCCCCAATCTTTACCATTTATAATGGCCACCGTACAAAACACACCAGAAAAACGACAAAATAACCCAACAGCTTCCCATATATCGCCTCTAGAGCAATGAAATGTATGACCGTGCTTTATTAATTTTAGCTTATCCTCATATCTGAGTGCAGATCATCCCGAGACCTGTAAAATGTATGATCAGTCCTTATAAAATTCATTTGACCAACATTCCCTCTATACATAATTGCTCCTACCTCCGCTTCTCCGCCTCCTATACAAAGTACACCTGAAAATCCATAAACATCTCCATTAGGGCCCATGAAGCACCTCGAAAGGAATGAAATGTATGACCGACCCATATTTACTCCTCTTCTTTAACATTTATTTCGTACACATACATACGCCCTATGCTCCTTTTAGAGTGGCTTCCCTGCAATATCGATGCGAATAAAAATCCTCAAATAATTTTCACTTCCTTGAGAAAAAATTTTGGAAAAAATCTATATTTTTTCGCTGAGCGAAATTGTGATACGCTCTAAACAATTTGACCCATTTTAACCCTCATACATAGTGTGTATCTCTAATTAGTCTTGCTGCTAAACGCTAAAATCGGCACTCATCTCAATTTAGTCATCAAAATGTTGAAACGTGCTCACTCAAACATTCACATTGACATATTATTCTTCATGAAAAATTCAAAACATAACCACATATGCTCGTAATATTTAACAAAGTTCATTGTGAACACTCGTCAATGGGATGTCAAGTGCGAGCGGAAGTAACTTTGTATATATTCATGTATGAACATATTTATGTATTTATCGTATATATAAAATAAAAAGATAGAAGAACATTTATGGTGTAACAATCAGCGAAGAAATTGCTGAACAAAATTCTTAAATAAATTACTTGTAATTATTTAAAATCGCATTATAAATTCAACGACAATTTATCATAGTCGTATGTATATGAACATATTGCCTTTTGTGTGCACAGATGCAGACACTTAACAACAGCATCAACACTTGAGTGTAATGTATATATTTTTGTACACCCACTGGAGCTTGCTGCTGCTGCTGCTAGTGGTGGATGATGGTTGTGGTATGAAAACAAAAATGTGATCATGGTGGTAACATGATTGAATACAATCGCCGTGGGAGCAGCTCATAATAATAATGTGACAATTTTTTTATATTATCGTACCTACATATTTTGAAATTTCCCCTCTACTTTTCATTTGTTTCCACCCAAGTAATCGTACATTTTTGCAAAAGACAATTTCAACAGCAACAGCAACAATTGTCAAAACAGTACTTGCTTATTATTGTTATGTCTCTTTTTGTTTGTTACCAAATTGTTTGTTAAGTGTTACCAAATTTAGACATATTAAGCATGTGAAGGTTGCACAAACTTAATACTATTGCTGCTGTGGTTGCTGTTGGCATTAATGTTTGGGTGCACCATCGCACCAAGCAAATCAACCAACCCAAAATGCGTGGGCAGTAATAATAAATCAATTGCCCATGTGTCTAGCGCATTTCAATGATGATATATATGATGATGATGATGATGATGATGATGATGTGGATGTTATTGTTGTTGTTATTTTTATTAACTATATCTATTTAAGTTGCTCCTCATCATTAATGATACGTATGTCTCTTAATTTTGCGTGTCTGATTGTATGTCTATCGATGTCTCAGCATGTTTCATAATGAAGCTCCATTCATTTGCGTTTAAACTGTGTTCACACACAGTTCTAACAAATTGATACATCATTCTGTGTGTGTTCTTCCTATTATTTTCGATGAAATTCCTTTAATAAATGTTTTCATTTTTCTGTTCGAACCAAATATGATTTGTCATCGATAATGGTTGCATTCACAATATTGAAATGGAATTGCTTCTCTTCTTGTTGTTGTTGCAGGGAAATACAAGCAGCAGCTACCAGTGGCGAATGGTTAAATGATTTGACACGCGGTAATGTTGATCATTTGCCCACCAGTGATGTACTAAGACGAAGTATACGACGTTCATGGACTATATCGAGTAAGTGTAATTGTATTTATGAGAGATTTTCGTGCTTTTTATAAATTTTTTTTTTGTTTTTTGCCCAAACAGATCCTGAAGACGATTCAAATAATCCGAATAATCCAACAAATCCCATTACCGACAATCTATATCCGCAACAACAGAATTTAATTGAGGCACAATCCGCTGGCAGTTATCCCTCACTTATACGTCATCAATCACCACGTAATCATCCCGTGAATTATAATACCGGCAGTGCCATTGGTATCACAGGTATTGGAGTTGCATCACAACCTGTACCCGACTATCATATTAATACGCAACGACGTGTCTTACGACAATCCACACTACCCAGTAATCTACTCAATAACGATCCAAATTTGAGTGGCAGTGGTGCTAATTTGGCCAATTACAATAGTGTCAATTTGACTGCACCAACGTCACCGCATCAATTGCAAAAGAGTCCATTATATCCGAACGCATACAATAGTGATGACATAATACATATGAGTACGGCAGACGCATATGATAATTACATACAACAACAGCAGCAGAAACAACAACAACAACAGCAGCAGCAACAAATCCAACAGCAACAACAACAACAACAACAACAGCAAACACAACAGCCCACACCCCATCGTTTACAGGTAAATCTGAAAATACAAAGAAAATGCAGAGTCAACCAAAACTTTTTCTTCGGATTTGCTCAGAGAAGCATTGAAAACCAATTTTTTTTTTAACCACTGCAAACTAAAAGTTTGTATTTTCATATTTCAAACTAATTAGTTGGATTTAGCATAAAAATGTGTCTAGATTTTAAAATCTTTTACCCAAGAAATGGAAAAAAAAAAGCCTTGAAAAAGCTTTACACAAAACAGTGGAATTAATTAGGAAAAATATTTTAATAATACTATTCGCTATGCTCAACAAGGCAAGGATATATTGATTTTGTGCTCCGATATTTTTCATCGAAATCACAATCTGAGTCTATTTAGCCATGTATGCCAGTTGGTCTGATCATCTATTCACAAAGTAACTGTGTTTTTATAGAGCGCTAAGACTAAAAAATGGTGCCTACGATTGTTTTCATCAAAGAATGTATGAGTTCGTGAATGGAAGCCTACCTTCAATGCGTGTTTTCACACTTTATCAGCGGAAATTTTAAGTTATCGAGCTGAAACTCAGTATATCTGACTATTATTATCAAATAACAGACATATTATAAAATGATCTGATTTGGATTATAATTACGCCTACCTTCCATACAAATTTATGCGTTCGTATATATTCCTTCGCACTTTGCTTGCGAAATTATAAAGTTATCAAGCTGAAACTTGGTAGAGATGACTATATTTACCAATTAATACACGCATTCTAAAAATAGCTTAATGGGATTAAAACCACGCCCATCTCCTATACAAATTTTAGCTTCCATTAGCATTTTCTCACACACTTGAGCAAAAAAATATAAAGTTATCAAGCTGAAACTCGCTATGTATGATTATATTATATATACTTACTAACACACATAACCTCAAAATAGCCACGCCCACTTCCCGTATAAATTTATAATTCAATAAGAATGTTTTCACACTTTGTCAGCGGAAGTATAAAGATATCAAGCTGAAACTCGGTGCAGACTATTACACATATTCTTGATTGAATTAAAACTACGCTTACCTTTTATACAAATTTAAGCTTCCATAATCATTTTATGCGTACTTAGCGAACAAAAATATAAAGTTACCAAGCTGAAACTTGGTATTCACACATATTTATATTTGATGGGACTATAAAATTAGCGACATCTGATACGTCTACGTCTTAGGTATATTCCGATGAAAACCGAACTGATCTCCAACTTGAAAGTATGATTTTTCGAAAGTATGTCTATCTCAAATACCGTGTATCTCTCTTTCGGACTCATCGAAATTAATCTTTAAACATTTTCCTAAAATCCTCTGATATTCTCAAAAATTGAACAAAACTAAATTATATTCTCAACTTTGATCATCTTTTTTGCAGGTCCGTAGACAATCAACCCTTCCCGCTAATCCATGTCAAGCAAATATGTACATGTCTACATCACCGAATCGTGTCTATAGTCGTTCACCAGAACGATCACCAGGCGAACAAAGATACGCACCATTCATGCGTCAGACATCATTCCCTTGTAATATCACTGAGCCACCCACACAGCACAATCTCAATTTGGGTACAAATACATATTCAACACCACCACATCAGCGTGGTGGTAAAATGTTGCCACCATCACCCAATTTTCAAGCACCGACAGTTTATCAACAGCAACAGCAACAACAACAACAGCTGCAGCAACAGCCTACGCCGCAGCAAAAATATCAACAACAACAACAGCAACAGCAACCACCAACACAACAAATCTACGATTCACAAACCGGAGGCACAGAAGAAATGGATTACGCACAGTCAGCCATACCAAAACCGCGTATGTTGCGTCAAGCAACGTTACCGAATCCAGAACAACATGTCAAATTATTGCCGACTTCTCCACCGAAACGTCAGACATCGCCTCAATTTCGACGATCTCCCGAATTTATGCGACAGCATACATTGCCAAATCCAGAAGTATTTAGCGGCAATTCGTTGTCAGTGCATCCGCCAAATATGCCCAATGCGAATACACAGGCCAAATTTATGCCGATATCACCGCGACAAAAACAGAATTTCCTCTTTCCGAACGTACAAAATCCGCGTGAATTTCTCTCACAACAGAATGTTCCCACCGTTGGCATTATTGATGCTACAAGCAGCAGCAGCGGCGAACAGTATTCGAGCAGTCAAAGTGTGAATATACACCAGTCGCGCGATCATTCCAAGATGATTAAGGTGCGCAGCCATAGCAACGAGGAATATTCGATCTCAAAGTCACATCATGCCGAAGGTCGGCGAATTCTGCCTGAAATACCCACAAATCGTTCATCAAGGTAAGGCTGTCAACATTTTATTCATCTATGTATAAATTCTAATACATTATCTCATCTCATTCACAGTCGTTCACCTAGTCGATTGGTCCGTCAAGAATGTGTGAAGGATGATCGTACGGTCGTGCATGACACACATCAGCGTGGATATAGTGACGCCAGACAACAACAATATACCCAGTTTCGCAATGTCACCGAGGAAGAAGTAACACAGCCCGAATACACAGATTACTATGGCAACAGTAGTCATAGTTTTCTGGAATCGGATGAGGTGCAATATGAGAAGACTTATAATACTGGCTTTAGCAGCGAACCGCGCATCATATACAATGACGGTTCCGACGATGGCAGCAGCTATACGCAATACCAACGACCAATGGTACATAGCGCCGAGAATATGGTCGTCCCCGAGCAAGACTATTTGTATTACGGTGGAGGTGAGACTGGCCTTTCGGCACCCACTTTGGGACTAAGTGCCGGTGGTGGTGGTGGTGGTGGTGCATTGCCACGCACGCCAAGAATACACAATCGTTTGAGACGACGACAATCACGTGATATGCAAATGCAACAAGACGAGCTAGCGCATTTGAATGCTCAAGCTCTGGCTAACAATACAGCTGGCATGGCTGGAGCATCAATAGCAACAACTGGTGGAACATCGACAACTACTGGTGGCGGCTTGGAATCAGATGTGGCGCATGATGAGACACACGAAAGACGTAAGCCCGAGCAAATGCGATCGATATCAGAAGATTCCGGTGCAAGAGCGAATATTGTGAAACCAATAACTAGACGATCATTCTCACATCCTGAAAAGGATACACATGTAATTAGAAAATATAAAATACTCAGGCCCACACAAAAAAATGAAAATGTCTTATCCATCTGATGAGATAAGCATTTCTATACGTATTTGGGGTTGCTGACTTGGTCCCATTTCGATTCCAATTTGCAATTAACGATCCATGTTAAAACTTTCATCGAAATTCCCAAAATTGCCTCTAGGAGGTTGAAATGTAAGCCCTATCACATTCGTTCTCCTCTTCAACATTTTTTGCGAACATGGTTTCCCCTATTGTCACACCTTAGGGGAGCTTCGCTACAAAATGAATTCAAAAAATCGGCTATAAGCCCATAACTGTTCAAGAATCGCCACTGAAATGGTAAAATGTCCAACTAACCCCCATTAATTATTCTCCAAAACATTTCCTTGAAAGATATTTACACCAATCTGCACCCCTTATGTACACCGTGAACGCATCTGAAAATCGACAGATAATTTTTGAAATACTCCTACCACTTACTTCTACCTCTTAGGAAGACTCCCCTATGAAATTGATGTTTTTGATTAAAATTCTCTTCTTTCGTACCAAGGAACTCATAGAGGAGTTGAAATATATGATAAACCACCATTAATTTTTACTACCCAATATTTTTCCTGAACATATTTAACCCCTTTACCTTTACTCCTTAGGGGGGCTTTCCTACAAAATGAATGTATGGCCGACTGTATCCACCCGTTAGAGGGGCTCCCTTCCAAAAACGTTGCAATCATAAAATTAGCCGAGTCAAACCAATTCCAGATTCGTATGCAATAGTGGCAAATAAATTTAGAAATGTTTAGCTCATCTGGTGGACAACACCCTTTTTGCTTTTTCTTGTGCCTTTGTTATTATTGTGCATATTTATGAAACACTTTTTTGCTTTCTTTTTAGACTCCCAAAAAATTAGAACCCACCAAGATACCAAGTCCACGACCGTTGGCTGAAATTTTGGATAGAACACGACAAAACACGAAGATTCCAACACCTAGACGACGTAATAGTAGGGCTGGAATTGATGCCGACGCAGATGAAGGTGCGTATAATTGAACTGCGTGAACTTTATCACTATCACAATTCATCCAAATTATTGCATTCCTATTCATTTCATAGGCACTTTAAAATCCTACTTGCACGAAAGAAGAAATTCCGATTTATCTACAAAAATGACAAATAAGCAATACGACACACAAAGAGAACAGCAGGATTCAAAAGCACAACAAGCGGCCGCATCAAACAGACAAAAGCAAACGACCACAAGTACGACCAAGCATAAGCAGCTGTTAGATGACGACTCAAATGAAACGAAAATATCCCCAGAGCAAAAACAGGCAACAAGCAATAATGATGATAATGTTGCAAGCCATGTAAAAAATAATAAAGACAACAAAGATGGGACAACGACATCGACAATGGCGAATAATGATGAAGCCAATAAAACGGCAACAGATACAAATGCTCAAGTCACAAAGGTAAATTAATTTCACAAAGCAAAACAACAACAACAAAAAAGGATGAGAAACAAAATGAATGAAACAGCAATAAGAGTATAATAAGTGTTTTGTATTGTTGCGGTGGAAGAAAAATAATACACACACACACAGTAATGAAGAAAAACAAAGCAGATGTATCCAACTAAGTAACATATAATACAAAGATATTCTTGCTCCCACATAAAAGTAATACATACAATATGGCATACATCGTTCCGTACCGTCATTCAGCGTAATGTTTGCTCTTATTATTGTTTTATCCTTCCTCATCCTTCATGTTGCACGTTATCGTAAGAACACATAGTTATTTTAGTTGGCATTTATATTTTTGTAATTTTAGCAACATACTACCACCCTTGGCGAACAAGAGATACAGAATGCAGTTGAAGCAGCTGCTGTTGTTTTCAAAAAAGTTGTCCTACAGCGACGACAAGAGAAAAAAGCTGCCGAAGAGGGTAAGCGTATGCAGTTATTATAGTTTTCAAAGTTTTTAACTAACTCTTGCACGTAGTATTAACATCTTATATGTACCACATAATATATGTATGTCGATGGCTAACAATGGTGAACAAAGCTATGTAAAATGTAATGAATGGTGATACGGCTCTTAAATCATTAAATACTCTGCCTTAATTTCTATGCTAATACGAAGGGATGGTTATGCTTGTATGGAAAAACCTACATATATTCGATAAGAAAGTTTCATGGGACACATTTAATAATTGAATTAATTAGCAACAGCTTAATAGCATTCATCTGTAATCACTTTCTTATTATCACTATGATGCCTTAGATATTGCAATTACCGTAGATCCAACACCTTTTAGATTATCGTATTTGTTTAAATACAAACTCTTGATGTCGTAAGATAATATTTTCACTGCTAAAATGTAAACAGACGAACATTAAATAAATCTTCCTTAAAGTTTTGAAACTAAGATGAGAACATTAAGCTATCGCACCCGACCGAGCTCAACGGTCATTGGTTGAAAATTATGTGAGACGAAAACGAATCATATTTTTGTTTTTTCTATATTTCGATATTTGTTGTAAGCATGTAAATCTGCCTCACTTTGTTTTCAAATATATTTCCACAAAGACAATAGTCTAGAATATAGCAGCTATTCCGAATCGTCTATAAATCCTCTAATATTACTGATGCATCTTATTACTCAGAGCACTCTTAAACTTAAAAGATTTTAGCAAAGAAGTTCTCATAAGTCAGGGCTCAAAATCAAAATTCCAAATCAAACCAAAATCCGTCATGTGACCATCTCCATTCGCTTTTGTTTCTATTTAATATTTCCTCCATATATATTCACTCCGTATCTCTATCCCTAAATGGGATTCCCATCCAAAATGAATGCAAAAACATCTAAAAATTGACAAATTACTCCATAACTGCCCAGGAACTGCAAATAGAAAAATGAAATGTAGAATCGAATCTTTTAATTTTTGTTTTCTCTAAAATTATACCTAACCCTTACAATATGAATACACAATTCCCGAAAATCAACAATTAACCACATAACTGCCGAGGAATTGCCCGCATATGAATGAAATGTAGAACTAACTCCCATTAATCTTTTATTTCCAAAATTTCTTCCAAAAATTCTTATGCCATATCTCTACCTTTTAAAAATGCTCCCATATAAAATTAATGCAAAAACATCAGAAAATCAACAACTGCCCAGAAACTGCTCTAGAGGAATAAACTGTAGAAACGACTCAAAATAATTTTTCATCTCTAACATTTCTTCCAAATATACTTACCATCTATATCGAATTCTAAGGAGGGTCTCCCATACAAAATTAATGAAAAATCACCGGAAAACCGACAATTAATCTCATAATTGCTCAGAAATCGCCGTAATAACTCTCTTTAGTATCATATTCTCCAGATATACGCACCCCTAACTTCTCTTCTTATGGGGACTCCCATACAAAATGCTTATAAAAAGGGGCTCTTCTATAAAAATAATATTTTCATAAAAAAAATAAATAAATATGTGCACTTGAAGCCCCGAAGAGCTCTTTGCCTGAGCTCCTGTTCCATTACGATGTGTGTGTGTTAAATTTTGGACTGTATTAGAAGGGACCTATTTATTTTAGCCGAGCTTGGTCACAGAGTTCTTTTTTAGAAGCTTTTCCATGGCAAATTGTTATTGCCGAAAGAATTGCTAATTGCTTGCCGTTATCGTATTGTTCGAAAGAAAAATCTTTTAGATATTAAATTTGTTATGCTTCAACCGGGGATTGAACCCACGTCCTACAGACCAGAAAACCCACACACTAACCACTGAGCCACGGCACCCTAATAAGGGGTGTAAAATCAAAAATGAAAATGTGTTTAAATTTGGAATTTCTGGGTAAGACTTCTTCTCTTTTCACAGAGACATATTGTAAAAATTTATGACCATAGTCCAAATTTTTCTCCCTACAATTTCATTAACCTTAAAGTGAATGTATTTTAACCATCTTAACACGAATATTGGTACAATTACATTTCGACGCTAATATTCGACAATATTTTTTTTTTTTTGTTTTTTTTTTTTTTTTCCAATCACTTCCAAAGTCTATTTTCGATCATTAATCCATTCCACCGAAATCCATGTAGCTGTTAGTATCTGTTAGTAGCTGTTATTTGTACTCGTATATGTAAATATGCATTTATTTCGAAACTGGCGTTTTTTCTAACTAATCTTTAACTATAGCAACTGTTGTTTTACCACTTTGGCAATTACCTTAACGATATCTGTGAAGCATATTATTGTCATACGTGAAGAGAAGCTGTAGCCCGATGTTTCACAAAGTGGGCCAAGTATCAATACTTGTGAAACAATTGACGCGTTGTAGTGTATATACATCATATTTCGCTCCTAGTTTATTACATTCTGGCGAGAGATATTTGAATGAACAAACTATTTGCTAAGTTAAATGAGATATTCACAAATAATATGCAAGCTCAATGTAGTTGTAATTCTTTAACTTACCTTCATATAGACCTACGCATAAGTGACTACATATGTGTGCGTGTGCTGTTGCATAATTTTTCTCCTACATAGTTAATAAATCATTCCAAAGACACATTCGCCCAACAACTATTTATGCACTTAATACAAGATTGAATATACCATATATCGTATATAGGACGTATCTACAGTACATATGTATTGTAAATGATTATTTGTACATAAATGAGAATATTCAATATTTGCAAATACAAATTTATTCGCCCACAGTCAATTATCTATATGCCTTCCAACATGTATATGTATCTACGTGTGTGGGTTTATACTTATTTACTCGTACCTCAAAATTGATTGAATGAATATAATCTTGACACAAACATACACACACACACACAAGAATTGTATGTTTGCAAAATAACACCCATTCAACACGTTCGCTTAACCTAAACACACATTCGAGTGTGTAAATAAATACGCATGCATACATGAAGATACATAAACATATACGGTACATCAACACACTATTGCATAGATTACATAAATATGTGTGTGTGGTGATGTCAGTCGGTCGTTTGTTAGGTCGATTCGAGTATATAGAATGACCAATGAGTATGACCTTTTTTGATGATTAGAAACTTTTTCCATTTCATATGATAGGTTCAAAAGGTTGTTGTATTTCTAATTTCACACCTTGAACCGACTTATGTGTGTATGTAGAGCTATTCGAGCATTCATCTAACCGGCTTCAATTTATTTCTCGCACTATGTTAAATTAACATTTCCATTTATTTTTTTTTTTTTTTTCGTTTTTATTCTGATTTTTTAATCTCTCTGTTTTGCTTTACCAACGAGTACCTTCATTTTCTTTGAGTTTACATTAATTTGAACTCGTATGTGCATAATCATTGATCCGTAGGTACGTAGGTACTCGTACCTACTTAAAGAATTAACAAACAAATGTCTATGTGAAAATTCCACTTGATAATTTTCTACTTCCATTATGGGTTGGATTATACTTACGATAACAAAAGTACCTAAGTAAATATTGTCATTTTGTAAATGAAACAAATTTAAATCGTTTTATGTATATGTTTGTATGAGTGCGTGTGCATTTGTTCAAATTGAAAATTTGCAAACTCCTCTAACTTATATAGGCTACATGAATTAATGTCGAAAAATGTATAGAATAATTTCGAAATGGTAGACGCTGGTAAAGTAGATATATTTTGTTATACAATGTGGTAAATTGAATGCATCAATTTGCAGTGAAAATATTATTATAATATTTTGGGATATATGAATTAAGGTCGAATAGATGTTTATAATAATGTCGACAATAATTTTTGCAATTATTGCAAAAAGAAATTGATATAATGTGGAACGAGAAATATAAAGAATTCGATTTTCGACATTATTGCGTAGGCCGAATTATGAAATAATGTCAAATTTGAGTGTCCTCGGTCTGTGCCTCCAATATATCAACCATTCGACTATGTCATCCATTGCACCTTTGTTCTTAAATAATACATCCGTGCTATATGGCACAGGAATCATACCCCGCAATATGTCAATATATTACTATAAATTATATCTAAGCCTTATTAGTATCCTTTGCTATACCAATATTAAAGCAAAACAAAATATATTGAAATGAGTGATTTTATTTATATTTTCGATATTAATGCAAAATTTGCTTTAGTCACAGTATATTTTGTCTTTTCAATATTACTTCAGAAAAAATTTAAATAATGTCGAAACAAAAATGTAAGAACTTAGATATTCAACATTTTCCAATAATGTTGAATTTAAATTTTTTCAAAAATTGCAAATTTTTTGCAAAAAAAAAAAGTTTCGACAAATTTGAATTATTTCATTTCGATATCATTGCAAATCATATAAATACAATCATATAAAATACAGTGGGTGCCGTGGCTAAATACTTAGTGCATTGTACTTCTAATCCGTATGTTGTGAGTTCAATCCCCGACCGTGACATCTTTAATATCGAAAAGATTTTTCTTTCGAACGGTGCTCAACTGTTGGCAAACAATTGGCAATTCTTCCGGCAGTAAAAATTTGCCATGAAAAAGCTTCTAAAAGAACTCTGTGACAAAGCTCAGTAAAAATGATGCCACAAGGGTTCTGCCGTTCGGAGCCGGATAAAATAAGTCGATCCCTTCTAATATTGTTCAAAATTTAACACGCAGAACAGTACTGGAAGAGAAGCTCCGCCAAAGAGCCCTTCGGAGCTTATAAGCGCCACATATTTATTAAGTTTATAAAATATATTATACATATTATCCGGTTTAGGGCAGAATCATAAAAAGTGCTCGATTCGCAAAAGAAATTACGTATTCGATTCATGAAAATATCGATTTTGAGTAATCAAAATACATTTGTTTTATAATTTTTGTTCATTTATGACATACATATCTGTGACTTCATATTTTGTTGTTGTCGTTGTGAAATATGACTAAAAATTCATTATTGTAAAAACAATATATGTTAATATTTTCGAAAAATATCGATACCAATCGATAATCGATAATCGATACCAATAGTCAATATATTAATACTTAGTAATTTAAATAATAATAGTGTACTATTTACAATAATGTCGAAAATTGTTTGCAATAATGGCGAATTTTTTTGTTTTTTGCAACAATATCGAACAATTTTTTATAAGGACAAATTTACTTCAACTTTATTGAAAAAACGTTTACATGAATGTAGAAAAACAAATTTTATAAATTTTTTCGACATTATTTCATTTTTTGAGTTGAGCAAACTTGTCAAAAAACGTACAAATAATTTTTTAACATTGTTTTTCAATATTATTGCAAGCATTTAACAACTCCCTCCCTTTTTTTAACATTTTTCGATACAAATTCATGTAGTCAATATTTTGAAGTATTATTTACATTATAGTTCTATCTTATATAGACACAGAAGTTCTATCTTATATCACAGAAGGCTAATTTATAACGTGTTTACTATTATACCTTAGGTACTTTGTATAAGTTTTTCAAACTAAATATTATAGTAGGGTGTTTGTGTTGCTCTAAGTGTCGTTTATCCCATTTAAATACTTCTATAGCTTCCAAGTAGCATTATGGGTTGGCAGCTTTTTTCTTACAATAAGCTTTATAGTAAACTTCTTTATATATATAAACTTACTGTTGTTGGTATAATGGTGATGGTTTAATTACAATTTTATACACTCATATATATAGTGTAAACTTTTACTCGCTAAAAACTTCTAAAGCTTATAATTGTACTTACATTATTTATGTTACATATGTGAAACTAATTTTAATAATGGTGATGGTGCAAAAAAAAAAAATATGTGCAATTCTACTAACAATCTACTCATGTGTCTGTGTATTTGTGATTTTAATTAAACGAAAGCAAAAAAAAAAAAAACAAACAATTTCCAATCTTAATAGATTCAACATACGATATGGAAACATCTTCAGAAATTGAATACAAATCAATTACGATCAATCATCAACAATATAATATGGATGCGGATGAATTTAAGCTGGTATTCATAAATTCCGATTCATCATCATCCTGTAAAGATGATGAATTCGAAGATAGTAGTTCGACAACATCATCAACACATAATTGCAGTAGCATTACAATTGATGACTGTGATTGGGACTATTTTGAGCCATCAATGCTTTGCGGTAGCAATGCGATAATATCAAAACAAATTATCTATTCGCCTTGTCCATCACCGTTGAATATTCGTCGTCGATCGTCGTCATCGCGTGATATCAAATCGAGCGATAGCACCAATTCGCCAATGGAGTCGCCATTGCTTTATCGCAAACAATTGATGTTCTATCCCAAGATACGTGAAAGTGATACAGGCACCGATGAGGAAATTCTCATGCAAGGTGAAAGTTCATCGCAGACCAGTTCCGATGGGTATTTAGCACGGTCCGCCGCCGCAACAACAGGTCGCTATCATCATCAGCAACCGCAGCAGCAGCAGCAGCAGCAGCATCTGAGTATGAAGACACGCATTAAGACACGTTTCCTCAACAAAGATCACAAACACTATCATCGCCATAGTTCACCGAAAATGCAAGATAATTGCTCGGCAAGCGCAAAAACTGGTGGTGTGGGTGTTGCTTGCAGCTGTGGCTCTGGCAAACCAGCGGCAACTGCGGAGAATGCCACATTGTCCCAACCACAGCCACAATATGTGCCAATTCCAGTGCCGGTACCGATACCAGTGCCAATGGCAGCATTTCAAAATTGGCATCCCACTGAATTATTGATGGCCAATGCGAACACAACACCTACGATGCCACTATCGGCTGATATGCCTCATTTGCAAAAGGATAAAAATCTGTGTGCTTCATTGCAGCAACTTTGGAATTCCGCTGGCACAAATTTGGCCCAGCAATCGGCTGCCGCCGCTGCTGTTGTTGCCGCCTATTCCAATGCGGCCACCATTGACGCCATGTCTTCGACATATCACAACCAACAGCAGTTGGCGAACAAGTTGGATGACGACATACATCGAATGCCGCCGTCAAACCTACTGTCACGTCTATCAAGCACCGGTTTCAAATCATCGACGCCTGAGCTGAGCACCACCTCAACCTACTCGCATTGTTCGTCGTCCGGTTATGGTACAACCATTGGCGGCAGTCTTGAAACATTGGCCAGCAGTATTAGTGACTTTAATCAGTTGAGTAAATTGCCAACAGCAAAATTGAACCAGCCGCACTACTATCAGCATCAAGCACATGAACCTTTGCTACAACAGCAACACAGCCACTACTACTATCAGCGTAATCATCAGCAGTCGCAGTCGCCGCAAAAGCATAAACTAAAAACACCAACGCCAAATGATACGAGCTTTTCCAGCGACGTTCACAATCATTCCAACAAAAGAATTATAACGTCGAATATAGCCGCCGATAATGACGACCGCCACAATCACCACCACCACCACCACCAAGCCAACAGAGACGTCGACGAAGACGACGACAACGAATATGCGAAGTTAGTCACTACAGTGTGCGATACAACAACATCAGTACAAACAAAACCGTCGTCGAGTTTAAATCGTGAAACTAAACAAACGGATCAGCGTCACGTCTCGCCAACAGCAACAACAGCAGCCGCAGTAGTTACACAAACACAATCACCTCATCAAGTAGGCATAACGAAACGAGTTACATACGAGATAGGCTGTGAAACGCCCACAACGTCAAATGAGCTTTGTAAAGCGTCGAGTTTACAATCTACACGCAATAATTACCGAAGACAGCAACAACTTGAATTCAATGATAAGCATATCATTGAAAACGATAGTGATATTGATATCGCAACATATGGTCGCGACGTCGCATCAGCAACAGCTGATAAGCATAATATAAATAATTTGAAAGTGACTTGCTCCGCTTTATTTGGCAGCAATAGCATTCATAAAAATAGTGAACAACAATTTGATCGAATCAGCGGACAACAAGAAGAATTCCACCACCACCACCAGCAAGAACAACAACAACAGCATAAGAAACGAGTTTACTGTGGCTCGTTGTCATCGTCACCATTATTACTGTCCAACAATAATACAAATGACACTGCGAAGAAAACTTGTACTGATGGTATTATAGTCACCACCACAATCAGCACCAGCAGTACGACGACCAGCAGTAATACCCCCACCACAGCTGCAAAAATAAAACAAACAGCTTTTGAAAAGGAAGTAGTACACAAAAAATTACCATCAAATACAATAACAACAACAACAACGACACCAATTACTCGACGAATATCAGCAGCAGCAGCACCAACAGCATCTGAGCAGCAGCAAAGTGGTGGATGCACGAGACGAGTTGATCTAAACGAAACGGCACAAAATAGTCAACATAAACAACAACAAAAACAGCAACGAGTACCAAGTACTAACCATAAAAAATACAACAACAACGACTATAGCAATACAACAACTACCACTACGACCACAACGATCACATTGAGTCCGGCAATAACCCGTTTGTTACCAGCGTCGTCATCGTTGCCGTTGTTGCCGTCGTCGTCGTCCCATACTTTTGACGATAATGTTTGCTCATACAAGTCCGATGTTAAAAATGTTGTTGTCATTGTGCCTGGCGCACCAACAACGGACGCTGTCAACGTAATACAGAAAACGTGTGCTGGCGACGCAGACGAGTGTCTACTATTAGTACCACTTCAACTAGAAGAGCAGAACAAGGAGAATGTGAACAAAACAAATAGAAACAAATTAAGTGACAACGAAGGGGACTACAACCACAACGACGACGACGACGACGTACACAAAGAAAAAGACAGAGAGGAAGAAGAAGAAGAAGTGGAATTTATAGAGAAGGTGGAAATTGTAAGTGCACAACAACCACCACCACCACCACCAGCAGCAATACAACAATTAGCGGCAACAAGCACTCGACAACGCATAGCTGCAACAGTCTTTGGCAAATTGACAAACGAGTCGGCCGCAACGGCAACGACAACGAGAATAGAAACAAAACATCCAACGTACTATAAGCCAATAAAAAAGAATAATAAAAACTATTCAATGATATCGATTGGCAAATTAAAAAGTAGTGATTCCTCAGCAACGTCAGGCGGTTATGTACAGAGTGAGAATGTTTTTGCGTCATCATCGTCGTCCGCGTCGTCCTCCGGATCAGATATTGAAGCACCCAGTGAACAAGTGCAATCGTCGCCAGCGTGTATTGATTCATCAAAAAGTGCGTCTAATATTGTCAGATCGCGACGTTCCGTACAGCGTAGTTACGATATCGCCAGTGTCGCCGGTATTGATGAATTAATAGTGAATCACTTGGATGATCGTGACGATCGCGATGACCGCGATGGTGGTGATGATGAAAGAAGAAACTCACGTTCGCGATCACGTTCTCCGTATTCGCGCAGCTCGGGCACATCGGCCAAAGATCAAAATACCGATTCGAGTGTGGACAGTACGTCGATCAGTTCAAGTTCTGAATCAGTGGATTCCGATGATACGGGCACAATTGCCGATCGTCGACCGAAAAAACGCCACTTCTCCAAGGTATTTGTGGTTAATCGAAATGCTGCTGCTGGTGCTGGTGGTCCACGAGTAAATCGGCTGCATCATCGTCGTCCTGGTTCTTCGACCGAAAATGACTCACAATCATCAGATGCCAATTTGGAGGATTCATCGGACAATGATACCGATACAGAGCGTACCGATTGTGGCATTGTACTTAATTTTGTGAAACAAATCGATGAAGAAACTGCTACAGTAAGTGGCGGCTGCAGTCATTTGGCACGTGGCGACATCAATATGCGTGCACAACAAGCGAAAGTGCCAAATGACAAAATGCACAAGACAACTGCCACTGAAAGTGATCAAACGAGTGAAGACGAAGTTGAAAGTGAATGTGCTACCACCGCCGCCAATTCGCACGATGCAACCAAAGGCCAAATTAGTAGTAATAGTCGCAGCAAATATGTGGCGACATCAGTTGACGAGGTTGCCAATTGCATTATTATTGTTGGCGGCATCACTGACAACGATAATGGCGGTGTTGTGCTCAATGCAATGCGCTCACTCAATGAAGATGGCGAGACGGCGATGGTGAAAACGAATATGCCACCGTCCAATGATCATGCTGGCATAGTTAACAAGAAAGTGGCAAGTGCGAACAGCGCATGCAATACAATTAATCAACAACAACAGCAACAGCAGCAATCAGAGCAATTAAAATCGTTGTTAAATGTAAATGAAAATGCAATTTCTTCAAATGCAAGCAGCGGCGGTGATTTGAATGCACCAGTGATTATGGGCGGGCATGCTGTAAGCTCGAATGAACAGAATATGGCTTCATCGTTACCCATCGATACGGTGGAGGCATGCGAAGAATTGCATAGTATTTCGAATGATGTCAATCGTCTGTTGGCGCTGACGAAACAAAATTCCGAACTCGAATTGAAATTGCAAAAATTTCGCAAAGATGTTGAGCAAATCAATCAAGATCATTTATCAAAGAGTGACGGCGACAATTCACATTCTAACTCTTGCGCCTCCTCATCACCCTCCTCTGCGTGCTTTTCAAATGCTGCATCGGCAACAAGTTCGCCTGAATTGAAACGCACTTTAAAGTCTTCAGTTGACGATAAACATGACGCTGATGATGACGATGATGCAACAAAACGATTGGAAAAACGTGAGAAGAGCCAAAAGCAGAAGCAGTACGAGTGCGATATGGCAAAATCTAAATTTAGCTGGAAAACAGGTATGACAAGCGTTAGTAGCAACAACAACAACAACAATAACAATGCAAAACATATAGACAACGAATTCAATGTAAGCAAAGACAACGAAATAGCAGTAGGAATAGAAGTAATAGAAGAAGAAAAAAGTGTAATACAAGTAGAAGTACCAATAGTGGCAGTAGTAGAAAGAAGAGAGCTTGAAGAGAAAAAACAAAAAAAACTAAACAAAATTAAAGAACAACATAATGGCGGCGACGACGACCACTATGACGTCGGCAAAGCAGAATACATATATAATGAAATTGCAACAACGAATAAAGAACAGAATCAGCAGGAAACAGACGCAACAGCAAAAGTGGAAATACTTGCCAGTGAATGCACTACTGAACAGCAACAACAACAACAACAACAACAACAAGGAGCACATAAATGGCAGCACGAGCAGCACAAAATAACAACAAATGCTGGACAAGTTGATGCTATATGTGCCGTTTCCGAGAATATCATGTTGTATTCTAATAGCGAAATACAGTCGAAAGGTAAAATTGAAAAAACACCACCACAACAACAACAACAATTTAATGTTTTAAACGATAATAATAATGATAATATAGCTAGTGGTATTGTTAATAGAGAAAATGATGAAAAAACAGAGAATTATAGGAATGAGACCAACTACAACAACGTACATGAGCATGCCAGTAGTGGTGGCTGTCGAAGTACTGGTAATGATGGTGGTGGTTATTGTTATAAACACGTTCCTACTAGCTGTCAAGATATACAATTAAACGTAACGCACAGCAAACAGGTAGAGTACACAAATACAACAACAACAACAATAAGCGAAAAACAACAACAACAACCGCAGCAGCAAGTTAATCAAGAACTAAACGAACAATTCAACGAAGCATGCCAAATGGCAGCAGCAGCAGCAGCAGTACCAGCAACAAAGCAAAGAGCACTAACTACAAATGAACTCTCAGGCGATTGTTTTATGGGTTCGCTACAAGAACAACAACAACAACAACAGCAGCAGCAGTACAATATGAAATCGAACGAAAATCAACAGAAACATAAAACACCTGAGCAAATTGTTAACGACGAAGAGCATAAACAAAATGAAAGAGAACAAAATAAAAAACTTCATCACAAAATCACTGAAGCAGAGCCAACAAAAACAACAACAACAACACCAACAATTACATACGGAGAGCCGAGTAGTAGTAGTAGCAGTAGTAGTAAGAAAGCCATATGCGCATTCGAGTTAGCCAACAAATTGGCCAGCTCAATGCGATTAGTTGAAAATGAAATGCTAAACGATCAAGACGACGACCATAACGACGACGGCGGTGGTGATAGTGAGCACAGTATTGCACAGAGAATTCATAAGCAGCATAATCATAATAATAATATTAATAATCTTAATAGTAATATTAGTGACGACAATAATAAAAGTATGTTAAGTGAACAACAACAAAAACAACAGCTAAACAAAAGAAATACCATCAGTGAGAGTGTGCCTTCGATAATAATAAGTAGTGAGTCTAAAATTGAAAAGGCAAATAGTTATGTGAATGTGTGTGAACAAGTGAACGAAACCCAAAACAACAACAATAGAAACAAACAAGTTGATGAAAAAGAAAAAGAAGACATAATCGACGACGGCAACGACGACGCTAACGCTGACGCTGACATCACATATGGTTTTGCTCACAAAGAACCATTTGAACAGATGGGTTTGGTTAATATTAGCCAAAGCATAGCCAGCAGCAGCAACAGCAGCAGCATCAAAACAACTGTGCATTCACACTGTACACCAACAGACAACAGCAATAACGATAACGATAACGATATTACAGCGGTCGCCGCACCTTACTCATCACAACGTAATGCCAGCCAATACAATTCACCCAATTCACTGTCAGCCAAATTTCGCAGTCTAATTATGATTACAAAAGATAATATCGACAATGAAACACGTGCGACATCAAAAAACCAACAGCCAGTTACTGTCAGTGCTGGTGGTGGTGGTGGTGTTGGTGGTGGTGGTAATAATAGTGATGGAGATAGTGCTAGTAATGCTAGTAGTGGTAGTGCTAGTAGTGTTATTAAACTCACATATGATCATCAACATGATAATCTGTCCAATGTCAAACAGAATAAAAAAAGTATTATATCTAATCGACCAAAAAATATAAATACAAGAATTCATAGTGACGATGGCACCGCCGACGATGGTGATTCATTGCTGTTCAGCGACAATCTAACGACATCAACAACGTCAGATCATGATACAATTAGTGCTGATCACTATAATGAAATGGTGAATCAAATCGATTTGCTGCGCGATCAAAATCAAATTGTGTACAATCGTCGAAAGAGAAATGTGACCGATGGTGTTAATGATCTTGATGCTGGTGGTGGTGATTTCGCCAAACGATTAGAAAGCTCAACGCATCATTCAACGAATATAAATATACCGATTGTTTGTCTTGAAGATGGTCTTGCCGATGATGATTCTTGGGTCGAGGAGGTTAGCCAACATGGTGATGACGAAGATGACGACGACGATGATGATGACGGTGGTGGTGGTGGTGGTAATGATGTTGGTGCTGATGATGGTGATACAACGCCAACAGCATCCGATTCCGAGGATTTGAGTGTGGACGGTGAAGATTCACTGCTCGCCTATGGTATGTTTATGGATCGTGAAGAAGAACTTCGTGGCTATCATCGTTCGGCGATCGATTTTACTTTGCACACCATCGTCGAGGAAAGTTGTGAAGAAAGTGAGGTGAATTCACTGCGTGATCAGGATGATGAGGAGGAGGAGGTGTTAGATGAAGCAGAACGACGACGACAACGTACCATTAATCATCACAATCGTTTATCGGCCTCAGAGTTGGAAAAATATTTCTTCTTCGGTTTGGGCGATGGCAAAGTAATGTCTTCGATTGATACACGTGGCGAAGATACCACTTCAGAGGTGAGCAGCGAATGTTCCGAAGGTCTGGACTCACTCGGACAGCCCGAAGAACCGCCCACCCATCACGACATTAACAGTGCCGCTGAATTGGCTTCGTCGCGACTAGAGAAATATTTCCTATCGGGCTTTATGGGTTTCAATGCGAGCGAAAAGAATGAATCCGATGAAAGTGGCAGTGTCGGCAGTGACAGTGAGGGGCATCCCAGTCCGAGTCAGCGCCGGAAACGTTTGGTGCGTGCACGTGGAACACCACGTTCGCATAATTCCTCATTGGACAATTTACTCGTCGATTCGCAATCAAATGCCAATGAATCCCTGGAAATGAGCGCACTTTGCGGAAGTACCGCCGACATGCTTGACTCATCAGAATCGGAGGCATGTGATGAGACCGTAATTCATGTTGGCAGCGGCGGAGAGAAGACTTCAGACAATAACACATCTTCGGATACAATAAAGCGAAAGAAACAAGTACGAAAGCGACACGATTCATTGGATGAAAAGAAATTGCATGATGCAACCGATGACAAAATGTCTAGCTCTGCAATTGAATGCCGCACACCGACACCAGGTTCCATGAGTAATTCACAAGTTAAAAAGCAGCAGCATCACAGTCGCGACAGTGGATTTGTTGGTAGCAATGATGATTTATTAAAGGCTCCAGATTGCGAGATGAACACTACCAATCTTCAATTGCGTACCAAATCGCCGACTGCGCTCGAACAAATTCAAGAAGATAGGGAAATACTAAATGCTAATGCATCAACTTCACAGCACATTGCAGTCGAAACAACGACAACAACAACAACACAAGCAGCAGCTGCTGCAACATTAGTAGTACCATCTACAACAACAACAATGTCATCAGCTCTTTTGCAACCAGATGGACTTGCCAAGAAACCACCACTTCCACCAACAAGCACCAACTCGTCGACTCTTGTACGAAAGGATAGTTTCAACAATTGGAGCTCAGACGAGGAGACTAACCTCATGATGTCAAAAATGCGACAATTCTTCAAAACACTTGTCGTCGCCACTGCAAATGCACAACAAAATTACAGTTCAGCTAATAATTCGAAAGGTCCTACACCAAATCAAACTACACCAATATTGACGAGACGCTCAAAAGCACATCCCGCACAATTGGCATATTTTGAAAATGAATTAACGCGACTGATGAAAACTGTGCCCGGCATCAATGATGAACAGGTGCGTGAAATAGTCGAATATTTGAGCAGTGAAGATGCATGGTCGGATTCGTATGATTCATCGGATTACACCAGTTCAGATTTGGAAGGTAGCAATCGTAAAAAGCAAGGCGAACTGTTGAAAGATCAAATTTCAGACAGCTGCCAGCAAATCATTAATAAATTTGAGGTCGATGAAGAGGGTGATCGTGGCGATGGTGGATTGTTGGATGATGCACATGGCCTCAGTTCTGACACGGCATTGGTTTATCAAAAATTGGTGGCGTCATTTTCGAAAATAGCCGTGGGAAATGTAAACAACAGTAACGCAACAACAATGGTGGTTACCGCACCAGATGGTGGTGGTGGTGGTGGTGCATCTGCACCAGCGAATTGTACTACAGTGAGCGGCAGCAACAATGATGAGAACAAGATTATTGAAGAGGATCAAATATCAACGACAAGCGCAATCAGCGGTGAACGTTCACCGCAATTATTTGCAAAGGTAATGCAACATATTGGCTCTCGTCTGGTGGCATTGATGCACGAGGTAAATAGTGGTAATGATTCACACGGCACCAATTCACCGATGCCACCACATCGACATCATCACAAAAGACTACAACCGAAAATATCAGTCACAACCACCGAAGACGAAGAGGAGAGTCAATCGGAAAGCGGCCAAGCGAGAGCTGCACGTGTTCAACACCTACATCCGCCGGGCACTTATTCACAACAGCACCATCAGCATCATCATCCATTGTATAATCAAATGAAAGTTAACAAACAGCAGGACGATGCCATCAATTTGGCGCGTAGCAAATCACACGATCTACTGCTCGATTCAGCCTCTACCTCAGCGGCGAGCAGCAGCGCGGGCAATAGTGTTGCTATCGGCGGCAGCTCTGCTGCAACTGCCATCCGACCCCATCACCATCAGTCGAGCAGTGGCGTCAGCGATACAGCCGGCGAGGAGTGCGGCGTAGCCAGCGACTATGAGCGTTTCTCGTGGCGTGGCAGTTTTGAGTCGGCATTACTGGCTAATGGCGATTCCAGAACAAAACTCAGTCAACTCGATCGTGACAACTCATCGTCTGCGTCCGCTTTGGCCGTTGCAAAGCGTCGTTCGGCAGGAGATCTGTTGTTCAATCACAAGAGTCTGAGCCGTGAGCAGTTGGATCGTGTCCGATCGTGCGGCAGCATTGGAGGTGGTGACGAACATCACAACGAATTGGAGGCAGCGCCAGCAAAACCATGGGTTTCTTCTGCAGATTCAAAGGATGCCCGCCGTTCGAGCGTACCAGATGCCATCTATGAATCGGACTCATCAGAAGAGGATACAACACTTGGAACGCGTTCGACGTTGCCACGCAGCCTGGCTGGAGCAACACAAGTGGCCAGCACAAATTCACTGCCACGACTACCCACGTGCAGTGCAATGATGAACGCGAGCAGCGGTGCTGCGACAACAGCGGCCACACCAGCGCCCATCACCAAATCACAAGGTGCACTCAATTTCACTCCCTCAACGAGCAGTGCGAAGAGTGCACGCTATCGTTCGCCGGGTTTGGCAAGTCGAGTCACCGCATCGTTGGGTACGAAAACGAAATCGAATTCGGCTTATGGTTTGCAACACTTCCTCTACTCGAAGCGTGATGCACGGAAACGTTTAAATATATCAGCTGCTGGTGAGCTATTTCATAACTCTATTTGATTAAAAATTCACATATTCTCATTAACAAATGTATATCGTTCGTTCAACTTACTAACTTAAAGGGGTGCAGTCCTTGAGACAAAACGCAATTTTGGGGTGTGTCATCGACACATATTGTCGTGAAGTTTGGTTTACATTTTTAGGCCACTTTGCATATTTATTTAAACAGTGAAAATGGAAGAAAATTCCATTATCTCAACTCTCTCTCTCTCTCTCTCTCTTCGCTCTTTCTTTCTGCCACTGCCCTTTTTTCATAAAATTGTGAAAGTGTTTAAGAGACCGGCACACAACTGCTACATTCAAGCTACCACCACGCCTACTGGTTACATGTATTTTCGTTTAATGCATACTTGTACATTTTTACATGTCTTTAGCATGACTAAATAACATATATAGGTTATGTACGATATGTTACTAGATTTAAATCAAATTTGTTTAACGAGATTTTCACATACTCACGTTTATAAGTACGTGTATGCGATACATAAAGAAGCAAAAAGAAATATTTGAAATATTTTCACTTAAAAATTCATCATCATCATCAACAGCAACAATATGAACTTTAAATACTCATACTTTGTATGTACGTGTTTAAAGTTGTTCACAATCGACAGCATAGCTGAACTGAACTGTACAAATGGTGTAATAATGACGACCACATGATGTAGTGACCACAATAGCAACATATGTATATATGTTTTGTTGCTAACAATAATGATGTTGATGAAGATGTTCAAGCAAAACAAAAACAACAATTATAAAAACAAATCATCACTATCAAGGTCAATTAACTGTTCCCATATTTAGCCGTGCTATACGCACACATTCAAACGTTAATATATTTTGTATTAATATTTGAGATCTTGGTCTTAGCAAGCAACACGAACACGAAGTAGGTATTAAAAACAGTAAGAAGCTGAAGGAGGATATGATGAATAATAATGCAAGAGTAATATTAACACCGAACCACAAAATTTTACTTTTTGGATGGGCGCATGCATAATGAAAAGATTCTAAAAATAGGGAAAAATTTTAAAATTAAAAGTCTCGGGATTTGTTGTTGATAAAAAGCTATTTTGAAAATTCTATAGTAAACAAATAATTTAAAATTTCAATAAAATCAGCATGATTTCAGCGATTTTCAGCGAAATTTCAAAATTTTGTCGTACTGTGTAATATTAATAAGAAAAAATATAGTAGAAGCAGTAACACAAACATTTTATTACTTTGCAAAATAAAAAAACAAAAAATTAAAAAAAAAAAATAAAAAGCAAAGCAGAGCAAGGTAAATTTAAAAGCAGAGCAATTTAAAGTTGAGCAGATCATTGACACAGAGTTATCGTAGCATCTGTGTTTGAGTGAGAGCGTCTATTCCTATACGTAGGCAAATTTGAATATGGCTTATTTTGAATTGTAAATATATACCTACATATACATACATATCGTATATACTACATATGTGCGCATGCGTCTATAGCAGCCACGCCGTTGACCATGTTGATATTAGATGGTGGGCGCTTTTTAAACTCATGTATTCATGTTTTTTTTTTTTTTTTGCAAACAACATAGAATAAATTTACAATATAATATAATTATTTTGCTTATTTAATTAAGCGCGCTTCCACAATTTTGATTATATTTCATTAATTAATTTTTGGTTTCTTATTTCATTTTTTTTTTTTATTTGTAAATTATGATTTCCTCATTTATCAACAAATAACAATTTTCTTGTTCTTCATAGTCAAATCACAAAGAATCATCATCAATATTTTCCATAGAATTTTTAATATATTCAATTTATTTATGCCGACATAAATAATACATGTGCACTTGTAGTTGTCATTGGCCTTAGAATATACCTAGTTGTTCTATAAATATTGCAGCATACACTTTTAGTTGTCAAATGAAAAACCATCAAAGACTCAATATTGTGGTAACTGATAGACCAAGTTCTTTAGAATAAAAGATATTTTGGGTCAACCCATTTCTAATAATAATAATAAATAATAAAGCACTTAAAATGTATAATAAAACCTTCTGTAGTCCAATATATTAAGAAATTTTATTGGAAGCTTCACAGGATCATTTGCAAATAAATTGTGATTAGAGACGTTTTATAACACTCTGCAGTATATTTGTTTGGACTCCTTTTGGTACAAAAATCCATCACAGAGACAACGTCGTTGATCATTCCCCACTAACTAATAACAAAAATTGAATGATAGAGTCTGAACTATAAAAAAAAAGCTGGAAAACATCTAGGGATGATATACGCCAAAACGGCTATTCATTTTCCTTTTAATGCGATTCTTAGTAAGTATTCAAAGCGTAATGCAGTAATGTCGAAAAATGCTTGGAATATCGTGACTTTCAATTTCTAAATAATATTGAAAAACTCATCAAAAATTTGCCGATATTATTACAAAATGCTTTGCAATAATGTCGAAAGTCTCAAACATACGTTTTCTCGACAATATCTCAATTATGTTTGCATTGTTGTCGAAAACTCAAGATGTATTAGGGCCAAAAATAAAACCACATACTTTTCATGGCTCTGATCATATTTTAACTAACTTTCCTTAGATTCTTTTGTCTGTGCCGAACAATAACATTTCAATATGATTTCTATATATTATCCTCTTTAATCCATTCTAATTTCAATTTTTTTGCAATAATATCGAATATAATTTCGATTTGTATAAGAGAAGTTTTCGATATTAATTTATACGACATGAACTCATAATGCTTTGTTCGGTCGGTCTTTTGAAAGCACTGGACCACAAATACTTTTTTTTATTTATTTTTTAAATCGAGAGATCAATTACTTCGATATTTCCATTTGCCGATTAAGATCTTCTGCTTGTGTAGTGAATATCTTCACTGTTCCATTAGGGCCTGGGCCTATGTAAAAACGTTCTGGAGATGTTTGGTCATTATTTCGGCGGAATTCCGAGTAGATTACGATTCCAAAATACACTTACGATGCGTTAATGAATGTATTTCAAGTTGTATCAGTATTTCTGAGAATTGAAATGCTTTTTTATCGTCACTCTACGCAAAGATATTTTGATTTTATATCTCTGTTTGTAACACCAATAAGAAAGCAAGGGTTTTCATGAAAAATGTCATAAATTTTAAGATATCCAAATGAAATGTGGTATCTGCACGTTATTTTGGCAAGAAAACGATTGTGTTCAAGTTTTGGCGTAATCGAATGTTGTCGAATGTGTGGTATATTTTCTGACTTCTCCCAATTACCAAATAATTTTGAGAATGGACGCAATCGAACGAAAACCACATGATAAAAACATTTATGACACAGTAGTTAGCTACTTTCATGCTGTATGTAGGGCATCTAAGCATCGACAATACCGCAACTAATTGCTTGCTTGTTTAAATTAACCAGCCAAACCAATAACAACAATACAAAGCCAATGCACAATAAAGAAATTATTGTTATTATTAAATTAACCTTTTTGGCACTTTGGGGTGAGAATTGTGAACACCATGAAAGTAAGACATACATACAGTCGTGCCTTCTACAGGTCTTTCTACATATTTAGTTGTCAATGAAATTTATGGACGAGCATATTAATAGCAGCAGTCTACACAATATTTTTAAATTAATTAAAAGGAATTCTATTCAGATTCTTGCTACTTGGAATCATATCATTTGAGGAGCCAACCCATAGTTCAAACTTTAGTACTTTCAATACATCACAACGAACATTACATGTTATCGGGAGATAAATCGAATTAGTCGATTGATTGCATATTGAATAAATTTTAATTTATTTATCTCATAATAAAATTTTACACAAAAAATTAGTTATGATAAATAAAAAAATAATCAAAGCGAGAGAATAACACACACACACCAGATAATTCGATAAATACAATCATAATAGCAAAAATACAATGTAACAAATATTGTAGAAAGAAGAAAAAAAAAAGAGGGAAAAATAGGTGATAATAAAAAGTTATCTATACAAGCATACTCGTACAAGTAAATGAAATGAAATGTGAATTAAAGTGAAAGTAAATTTTCAACATGAATGGAAATAGGCGAAGAAAAAAAATTTACCACGAACTTTTCAACATTCGCTCAATATTTTTTTTTTTTTGTATTTCTTTATCAATAAAAAAAAAATTGAGAAAAACAAAAACTCCATACAATATACATAATATATATGTAAATAATGTGAGCAAGTAATTCAACAAAAATTTGCAGCACCAACAATACCAATTGATGGTCAGTCATAAAAATTGCAATAACAACAATACCAAAAAAAAAAAAAAAAAAACAGAAAGAAGCATAAATGTGTAATGAAATAACATCATTTGTTTTTACTTTTTCTACTTACTTTTGTTTTGGTATGCAAGGCAAGTAAGCTCACCTTCTGCAAGTGAGTCTCGCACTTACTTATACGCACAGCAGCAATTACATATTCCACTATTCAACTGGTGCTATTATTACTATTTCATTTTACTTCCGAACTACACACAAATACATATATGCACATATATGTACATGAAGGTGGGTCAAATATTTAAAAGACCTGACTCAGCGAAAAGCATAACATTTGATCAATTTCAAACATTTTTTCGAAGCATGCAAAAATATGGTCGATTCCAGGGCAGCACCGTGATTATTTCTCGATTTACAGTTGGCATTGCGTTCATTTTATTATGGAAGCCCTTGAGGAAATGAAAATTTGAATTAAGAATATTCGAAGAAAATATTGAGAAGAAAAACAATTAATGAGAGTCAATAACACATGTCACCGCTATGTACAGCTATGATGCTAATTGTCGATTTTCATGTATTCTTACAATCATTTTGTATGGGAGCCCCCTTAAGGGATAATGATAGGAACTAAGTATGTTCAGAAGAAATGTTGAGAGAAAAATTTAATGGGGGACTGTCATACATTTAACAGCTCTAGTGGCGATTAATGGATTGATTTTCGAACATCTATCGTATTAGTAATCGATTTTGTAGTGTTTTATATATGGAAGTCCCCTTAGTAGGTGGAGATAAATTATAAATATGTTTTTTGTGTCCTTGTTTTTTAAGAAAAATTCTTAAAATTATGAATATTTTATATTTTTCACTGAGCCAGCTGGTTATAAACTGTGCTCCATACAATTTGACCTACCTTAATTCATACATTTACATGCTGCCATTTTACAATTTACAATATTTAAAATTCATCATATGTATAAACAAATAATTGTAAATTATTTTCTTATGCCCTATTTGCTAATGGTTGTTACTGTAGTTTCTATATATGTATTTAACAACCAAAAAGTCATGAATGACTAATACTTATTTGGTAAAGATTAATTAAATATGAATTTAGTGGAATTTTGTATGACCTCAAGAAAGGCTTCATTCCGGCCGGTTCTTTTTCTTAATAATTGATTAAAATCAAAATTATTTTTGTTGGGCAGATACACGCACACGCACACACACATAGGTATATAGGTGGTACATATAACAATAAAAAGATGAATGTATAAATGTTATGTGAAACGAATATTCGAAGCCTTGATTAGATCATACAAATTGTTATTAAAATATAAATTGAAAGTATTCTCTTTTTGATGGAAATTTATAAGAGCTTCGGTCAATATGCTCAAACGTGCTGAATATTAAAATTCGAAGATATCTGATTAAAGCATATTGATGGGTAAATTCAAAATCATTAATTAATCATTGGACACAATTATAGAAGGGTCATATTTGCATTGATCGATGCCGAATGGCAAAAATCTTGAAACTTTGCTTTTTTTTAAAGCAAATTTTTACTATCGAGGAAATTGGTTATTAAATAATTGCTAATAAGAGAAAATCTCCATAAAAGAAGTTTCGGTTTGGCCATGTGGGAGATTTCCTTATTAAATAATTATATGTACATACATGAAGGTGGGTCAAATTGTGGGGAACAAAATTGAAGCAATTTGGCTTAGCGAAAAACATTAAAATCATTTCCAGCATTATAAATCCATCGACTTTTTAGGAGGTAGGTATATTTAGAAGAAATATTAGTCATACATTTTATCACAATAGGGCCATTCTTGGATAGCTTTGTTGTTGCTTGTCGATTTCCAGGCGCTTTTACGCTTATTTTGTATGGAAGCTCATTTAAGGGATGAGAATTGGGATTAAATATGTTTGAAGGGAATAAATAAATGTAGATTCGACATACATTACACCGCTTTATATGTAATCCCTGGTTATTTGTCGATTTTCAGATGTTGTTACGTATATTTTGTATGGGGCCCTTATAGGAGGTGGAGATAAGAAGTAAAAAGGTTTAAAAGAAATATTGGAGAGGAAAAATTAAGGGGTCGTTCAAAAATTTCACTACTCTAGCGGCAATTTCCAAGCAGCTATTGTGATAGGAAATAAGTTTGTTTAGAGAAAATATTGGTGGGAAAAAATTAATAGAAATTGCATATTTCATCACTTTAGAGGTAATTCTTGTTCTTTTGTTGATTTGTAGGGTTTTTTATATTCATTTTGTATGTGGTCCCCTTAAGGAGTGAAGATAGGAAGTAAGAAGTTTTGAAAGAAATATTGGAGAGGAAGAATTAAGGGGATCATTCATACATTTTACTACTCTAGGGGCAATTTCCAAGCGATTAGTGCGATCGGAAGTTGAATCCATGCGTTTTGTGAACATCGCTGACAAAAATTTTTTCATTTAATTATATTCCCAAAAATACTTGCGGTGCATTATTATTATACGCTTTCTTCGAAAAGCTATTTTCAAGATGTAGAAATGTTTAAAATTAGTATTTCTTTTACCTACTTGAGAAAACATGCTTGAAATTATCCAAATTTTATATTTTTGGCTAGACGCAACAATTTGATTTTTTTAGAACATAGGTTATTCACTCTAATCTCTGACCATTTTCAGAATCCTATGCTGAAATGCGAGTTTTTTGAGATTGCAGAAAAGCAATATTAAAAGACCAGAAGTAACATCCTAGATCTAAGAATCTAAATCCTTAGAGAAAGAGTCGAAGCAAAAGTACTTCAAGCACAGTGTTATTATTCAATTCACAATATCATCAAATATTGTCCAAACGAAGACTTAGTTGTAATATAATTTTATGCAATGAATTAAGAATATCCTCTACCTAAATAAATAACATATATTCAATTACTGCCAGTTGACACATCTTTAATATTCTTAGAAATCATTGATGGTGAAGCTAAGCCAAAAAGACATTAATTCATTACTTACTTGTTGTATTACGATGCTGATTCAAATAACCACTGAAGCCATAATGATGTGTTTTCCGATTCTCATGTACAATACATAAAAGTTTTATGTATTCAAATTATGTTTCAACATTTATAGTAACCGCTTGGTATCACAATAAATGAGTGTCAAAATGAAAATTAAATAGGTAAATTGTTATTCTTTCACTTGTATGTTCTATTCATTACATAATAAAAATGTGTACGAGTATGTTTGTACGTGCCATTAAAGAACGAGACCTGTTTCTGACCCCTCTGCCTTTTTTTAAAAGATTTGAAGTGTCTTTAAGCGGCTCCTAAATCTAGCCATCCAATTCAATTACGTGTTTATTACGTAGTAAGACATTTTTATCGAGTGAACGCCATCGAGTGGTAAACTTACGAAAATAATGAAAAAAGTGACACACCTTATTAATTTCAATAAAAGCAAAAAAACAAGAGATGCTTCATATAATGTATTCGATGGCGTGGATGGTCGTGATAGTGATCGTAATGCGAATTCATCATTTGCCAAAGTACATAAATATGGCAATACTAATAAATCGAATATAAAATCAAAATCATCAAAGACTCAAGCACCAGTAGGCGTAAAAAATGCGAAAACGAAAGCGAAAGTTTATGAGGACAACAGTAATACAAGAACGAATTATGTATCGTTCAATCGCACGAATAGCAGTAGTACTGTGTCGCAACCGGTCCAACCACAGCAGCGACATAAACGATACAAACGCTGGCGTCAATGGTTTTGTTGCTGTAGCAAAACAAAACGCCCATACAAAATGCAACGCTGCTACAAAGGCTATTGGCAGCAGCAGCAGCACCAGCACCAGCAACGACAACAGCAAAAATCAAATCAGTCGCAAAATGCAAGTTGCCGCAAATTGTTGCATTGCTGCCAGCGCAAACGTTGGTGGCGCTGGCGTTGGTGTTGCCCATGTATCAACAGCTTTCGATACAACACCGATGATGATGACGATGATGATATTGATGCCAAATTTGCAACATATATTTTTGAAATGAAACAGCGTGAAGCAGCACAAACAGCCGCATCAACTGTCACTGCCACTGGAGCAGCAGCGAATAACAATAATATTGTGCCAGCTGATGTAATACAATCAAGTACGCCAAATGTAGTATTAAATGATAAAATGCAATATTCTAATGAAATTTCAAATGAAACTGTCTTCCCAGTCACGGCCACCATTGCTACTACCACTTATGCCACTAATGCCACTGAAATTCCCACCCCCCATCCCTTACAATCTTCCTTTGCCGTTCGGCGTCGTAGGCTTCAAATGAAACCTAAACGACGTGCATGGACATGGGATGATAGTTTGCGCTCCAATTCGGATCGTTTTCTTGAAACATTAGAGGAAGAGGAGTATAATGGTTCCAAAGATGTTGCAGCGACTGATTGTGATGCACGCACATCACAATTGAAATTTGCTATTGTTGTTACTGATACTAGTATCGGCGACGGTGGTAGTGGCAAATGTGATGGCGGTGATTGTGATGCTAGTGTTGGAAGTTGTAATAAAGGTGGAGGTACGATTCAGAATATGACAAATCAGAGCATTATGAGAAGTAAAAGAAGCAAAACTGTTTACAAATTTAATATATTTTCTAAATATGAGTCGTTGATTTTGAATTAATTGAGTTAATGGTATTTCTAAATTTAAACCATCATGCCATTTAATCAGTTTAAAAACATCGGCTCATATCGCTCTTTAAAATTCTATGAACTCTTAAACATTTTCGATTTACAAGATTAACCTTAATAATATTACAATTTGTAAAACTTCAATCTTTATCGATTTAATGGGTCGTAAGTGGAACTTTGATCACGAACGAGTCATAAAATTAAATGAAGATGATAAAACAACAAACAAACAAAACACGCCCCATATACGGAGATTGTTCTAAGAAAAATTTGTCTTCTACTTTTCAAGGGTATTCAATATTGTCTTCGTTTTATTTTTATATTTCACCTTTTCAAATAAATAAATACCAAACTCTTACTGCTATCCAATAATAATGGCGATAACAACAATACCAGTAACTTTATTTACGAGAAAAAGTTTACTTGTAGCTCACGCATTTAATATGTTTTCATAGGCATAAACACGCATACAGAAAATAATGTGTACCCAGTGGGAAATAGAAGGATACTAACATGCTGTGCTCTTGCGCTTCTATGCCAAAACCATATTAATTTAATGAATGCCTACCTAATCGACTGATTTACTCTTGATTTTTTATATCGATTTTTTTAAAAAAGTTTCATCGATTATATGAATTAATATAGAATGAATTAGTATCGAAAAGCTTTTGCAATAATATCGAATAGAATTTTTTCAAAAGTGCAACTTTTTTTTCACATAATAAAAATGTGAACAATTTTGCAAGTTCTTATAATTATTTTTCGATATTATTTTCAAAAAAATGAAATAATGTAAAACAAAGAATATAAGGAATTAGATATTCAACATTATTAGTAAATTTATGTCGAAAAATGTGTGTAAGAAACATTTTTGAAACTAGCGGAAAAATTAGTTTCACATTTGAAAAAAAATTTTAACATTATCGCGAACACTTTTCGACATTAACGCAGTACAGCTCTTCACACAACTAATATTGTTTTGTACATTTTCGACATTATCCGAAAAAAGTGAATTAATGTTGAACAATGAATATAAGGAAATAGATTTTCGACATTGTTATTAAATTTATGTCAAAAAATTTTGCAATAAAATCCATAAAACACGTTCGAATATAACGAAAAAGTCGGTTTCACACAGCTAAAGTATTTTCGACACTTTTTCGACACTACTCCAAAAAATAAGTGAAATAACGTCGAACAATGAATGCTAGGAATAAGATTTTCTACATTATTATTGCATTTATGGCGAAAATTTTGTACAAAAATTGCAAAAATTTTGTTTTCACATAAAAAATGTTGATATTCTTGCAAGCATTTTTCGACATTACGCCACCAAAATTTTTAGGCATTTTTCGACATTATTCTGTAAAATATTAAATAATGTTAAACAAAAATGGAAAAAATAATGTATTCGACATTATTATTAAATTTATATCGAAATTGTGCAATAATGTCTTCCAGGAATGTTCAAAAATAGCGAAAAAGGTTTAACACAAAAAAAATTATTTTCAACATTATTGCAAAAAATTGTCAAAGTTTATACAGTACGCAGATAAAACAATGAGAATCGCTTGTTTACAAAATTCACATTATATTGCCAGCACTTATTTTGGGGATTTTTGTTGATGTTGATGTTGATGTTGAACCGCTGAACGACATAAATTGTGTTGTGAGAATATTGTCATTAAGTTTTTTTCACCTGAATACTCAAAAGATAAATCATAAAAACAGTTTTGAGTAATCAAAATTTTGATTGAGAAAATAACAAATTATTCGAATGATAATGTTTTTAATTAACCAAGACTGTAATAACACCTGATTAAGCAATATAATATTAATTTTTTTTTTTTTTTTATGTGGCCATAACAACCGAATATCGATTTAGGCCGAAAATAACATGCTTCGCCAGCCATCTCTGTTCTTCGCTAGCTGGCGCCAGTTAGAAATTCCAAGCGCCGTCAGGTTCTCCAGTACTTGGTCTTTCCACCGGAGGTTTGGTCTTCCTCTTTTGCGTCGTCCTCCAGCGGGTTCCGAATATAACACCTTCTTAGCTGGAGCGTGTTCTTCCATTCGCTCGACATGACCTAGCCAGCGCAGCCGCTGGATTTTGATGCGCTTTACTATGTCAATATCGGCATACAGCTCGTACAGCTCATGGTTGTACCTTATTCGGTACTCGCCACCAACGCAAATAGGTCCAAAGATCTTGCGTAGGACTTTTCTCTCGAAAACTCCAAGTATTCGCTCATCCGAGGTGGAAATTGTCCAGGCTTCAGCGCCATATGTTAGGACAGGCATGATGAGAGACTTGTAGAGTGTAGTTTTCGTTCTTCGAGAGAGGGCTCGACTTCTCAATTGCTTACTCAGCCCAAAGTAACACCTGTTAGCAAGAGTTATCCTACGCATGATCTCCAAGCTGACGTCATTACTGCTGTTAATGCTGGTTCCAAGATAGACAAAGTCCCTTACTACTTCAAAAGCGTAGTTGTCAACAGTGACGTGCTGTCCAAGACGCCGGGACTTTGTCTGAAACCCCGTTCGGTATTAAACGGTGCGGAGAGGTCCTTCCCAATTTTCACTGCACAACGGGAGTTATTCAGTGTCATTCTACAAAGTCGAATAATATTAATACAATAACATATTTAAAATTTTCATAATAATTATACCAATTCAAGAAAGAAGATAGATTTTATAAAATTGCAACCCTAGAAGGGCAGCTGAAATGTTTATTTCAAAACCAAAATTTCAAAAATAAAGACAAGTTGAAATTGAAAAAGTGTTACAATATATGTATGCTTAATTTTTAGATAAGGGGGCATAATTCAAATTTCACAAATAAAAACCCGAGGAAACCGAGAATGATTTTATTAGTCTCTTACACATTTTCCCAATGGGCGTGTAATGGCAAAAGTTCATCGCAAAAGTACGTCAGTATAGATGAACACCCTAAGCTCTATCTCAAATCATAAAACAATATGTGAACTTGATATACAGTAACAAAAAAAATTTGCTACTTATCACATTATTTATTTACAACTGTTACTCTGCTTTGTGGTCTTTTTCTGCTTGTTGTTTTTATTATACTTTATATATTTAAAGTTGTTAATTGTTCAGTTTCAAAGTCAAATGTAAGTACGTAAGTACGTACGTACATAGCTGGCAAATATGAGTTCTGAACCGTTGTTTAATGATTTAATACATTTAATACTAAATTCTTCGCTATTATCGAATATAAAGCGTAACGGTTGATTCATTCCTTTACGTCACTAATTTACGTCATAATAACAATACTTCTTGATATTGAACAGGAAAAATCAAAAACAACACATAAAATTTACATTACGATTTGTTCGAAACATATATATCTTTAATTAATTTTATTTTTTAATTAAACATTTTTCTATAGCTTGTAATTTCCTTTAGAAAAGTCATTATGGAAAATATACCAATTCGCAGAAAATCCAAATTCAACATTGTGCCTTTGTATTGCTCTCAAAATTAATATCATCGAATTTAGGCAAATTATGAATTCTCAACAATAGTTAGTTAAATTTTGTGTCCACCATTTCGTTACAAATTTATAACGAATATTTTTTACGGCACTTTGTCAACCCTCATGATTTCGTACATTAACATTTTCGTAGAGAATTCGAAACTTTTGGTTTGCTAGGTAAAGAAGTTAAAAACAAACAGCAATAGCAATGTGATAAAAATAAAAAATCTCCTTACAGTCGGCTGGGGCCGACCAAATTATACCCTGCATATGTAGAGGTATATATAAAAAGTTTGCTCGTATATCCATCCTTTTCTTCCACTACTTTGTATAGGACCTACATTAAGAAGCAGGCGTACCTCACCAATTTTGGAGGATCAATTTCTGCCTATAATACTGAACTACATAGGTTGCAATGGGTTGACCTAGGCGTATTAATTAGTAAGTTATGGGTGTTTTAATGTTTAATATAAATCCGAGACTTTATATGGAAGCTATATAAAAAGTGGGATTGACGTATCTCTTTCTGGTATATCTAATTAATTTTTCAATATCAATCCACACCTTAAATTTGGTTGTCCTACGCTAAATGGTTTGTAAGTTATGGAGCTTAAAAGTTTTAGTTTAATTCCCTCGACTTTGTATGGGAGACCTATGAAGGAGTGGGCGTGGCACACTGATTTTCTGCCATATTATTTCCGACTACCATATTAATCTAAGTGTCAATTATGGTTATTTTAGGCAGGAGATTGCTGAAGTTACAGCTGTTTAAATTTAAAAGAATTTCAGTCATTTTGTACAGACACTTTGTATGAGAGCTACGCTAAAAAGTAGGCGTGGCTCAACCACTTTTGGGGAGGTTATATAGTAGTATAATATAAGTCTACGTGCCAAATATTGTTGTCCCAAGTGGTATATTATGTGAGTTATAGCAAGTTAAAGATTTTGAAAATTTCGAGGTTAGTCGCTTTGAATGCTTGGTGTGGGCGTGGTTATTGACCGATCATGCCCAATATCAATCCCCTCCGTACCCTTGGATCATAGATTACTTATGCCAAATTTCATCGAAATAGCTCAATATTTACTCAAGTTATCGTGCGAACCAGCCAGGTGACAGACAGACGGACGGACGGACGGACGGACGGACATCGTTAAATCGAAAATTTAATCGACGCTGATCACGAATATATATCCATGTCTATATCTCCGGAGATTCTTTCAAGTGGACACAAACATCTGACCGAAATGAATATACCATGCATATTGCATTATGCAGGGTATAAAAATAAATAATAGGCAAGCCATTCAATACTTCAAGCACGTTTGCATTTTGATAATAAACCGTTGTTATTGTTGTTGTTGTTCTTGGTATTGAATAATAAATTCATAGAAAATGATGACTATGTTGTAAGTGGGTCATTGTGAGCGACGAAGAGTGAGCGATGAGGAATCTATTATAATATTAATCGTACTCTATGATGATAAGAAAGTAATTGCAATTAATTGTACGATTTGCTATAATTTGTTGTTGTTCTTTCCATCTATTTATAGAAGAAGCCAAAGCTGCTGCGGAAGAGCTTAGTCGTTCGCCAGTAATCGGCCATCGTGGCAATAGCAATGATCCCGCATCCAGTCCGATACATTCACGCGGTTCTGCATCGAGCGAGGCATGGCCAGCACAATCCGATGAAGATATCGATCGTTTGGTAGCAATGCATCAGAATCGAAGTAGTTTAAGTTCACTGGGTGTAAGTATGATGACAGAAATGTTGAATAATCCAATTGAATTTTAACGCTTACCCTATTCTTCTTTTGCAGTTGCGTTCCGATTCTATGGCTAGTGTATATTCGGGCGCTGGTGAAGGACGTTATGGCACAGTGGTTGTGAAAGGCCAGGTAGAATTTGGTATGCAATACAATTATAAATTGGGCGCATTAGAAATTCATGTGGTGCGTTGTAAGGATCTTGCTGCTGTCGATGTGAAACGAAATCGTAGTGATCCATATGTAAAAGTGAGTAGAGATATGGGCACATGTGGCTTGGTCTCAATACAAAAAAAAAAACAGAAATTTCAAAGCTAAGCTCAAGATTGTCTCAGCGCCATAAAAAATTCATCAGTGAATTCTTTAGTTGAAGATAACATACAAGTTCAATGAAACTCTAGGAGTGCTCGTTGACATAATTGCTATAATTTATTTGATGATCAGACGTCAGATCAAAATCCTCGATTGATTAAACCATTTTGACAACTATTATGGCTTAACATCACTGTGACGAATTTTGTATGGCACTGAAACACTATGGAAACACATTTTCTTCAAAATAAGAATACACTATGCTAAACTCACACTGCTTTACAATTTTTCATTCTTCCCAAAATCATTTTTAGGTCTATTTACTGCCCGATAAATCCAAAGCCGGCAAACGCAAGACGAAAGTCAAGAAACATACGCTCAATCCAATTTTCGATGAAGTGCTTCGTTTTCATATGCCTATTTCTAGTTTGGAATCGCGTACCTTATGGCTTACCGTCTGGCATTCCGATATGTTTGGTCGTAATGATTTCTTGGGTGAAGTAAGCGTTAATTTACAAGGCAAAGTATTTGACAATCCACAATCACAATGGTATTTATTACAAGAGAGGGTAAGTAAAACAAATGCACTTTAATTTCAAAGTTGTATTTTCAATTCAATAATTTTGGCTTCTTTCTACCTTTCAGAGTGAACCTTTTGACGATGTGGCTACATATCGTGGTGATATTGTTGTTGGTTTGAAATTTGTTCCACCCGAAAATGTGAAGGGTGGTTTTATGCGTGGCTCTACCACCACTGGTAGCAGCTCAAATTTACGTAAATTTGGTAGTATTAAAACGATTTCTTCGAAATCGGACCGTTCGACCAAAGGTGGCCAATTGCATGTATTGGTCAAGGAGGCGAAACATTTAAGTCCGATTAAAGCTAACGGCACCTGTGATGCGTTTTGTAAGAGGTATGTTTCTACATGATTTCTGTTTTTACCTACATGCATTGCGATGAGGGAATATTACAAAAATTTATATTTTTATTATTATTTTCTGATATCTGATATTTTCTTGATTAAAATGACTTTTGAGTGTAATTGAGTTTGCTCAGCACAATAAAGATTCTGGACGATGATGAAACTTACCTTTTCCGATGAGACAAACAGCCTTATCTTTCTGTTTTCTTGATTAAAATGACTTTTGAGTTTAATTGAGTTTGCTCAGCAGCATAAATATTCTGGACGATTATGAAACTTACCTTTTCCGATGAGACAAGCCTCACCTCTCAAAGTATGGAGTGCTACACTCAACGCTATTCTGAAGGTACTGAAGGTAACATCGAGACGAAATTTATTTTGAAAAACGAAGCCAGCACCTTCAAGCATATTGAGCGTGAAATTTCTCAGCAAGTAGAGAAAAGCAACCAGCTGAAAATTTCAATGCGTAAAATATCCCAATTTAACTTCCTCCATAGCCTCCAAGTAGGCAAAATTGGAAACGGAAACGTCCAAGATTAGTAGAAGACCATCAGGGATGGTATACTTATGACTACAATAAGAACTGCAGAATAAGAGCTGAAGTTTCAACTGGAAGCCTTCAACAGAACTCATACCTTTTGGGAACTTGCAATTTATTGGACCTAAACTATGCTTTGGTTTACCATAGAGTTATCGCAAACAAAATTTAAAGCTGTGGCTAAAGCAAACCCACTAACAATTCAGGACGGAAACGAAAAATAATAGACAGACTAAACTGCTGAGCAAACAATTAGCTTCTCATAAAAAAAATAAATTCAAATCGAATTTAATCGTTCACTCAAAAGGTTTGAATGCTGTTTAATTAATTATTCGATTAATCATAAATTATATTAATCAAAGTTCAAATTAATTATTAATCAATATCGAATAATATTTATTTTGATTAATCAAAATTGTGTTTATTCAAATAATTTGAACGAATAATTTATTAATCAGACTTTTGGTCAATCAGATTATTTAATTAAGCACAACTCTACTTTTTAATATATTGCTTTGAAATATATTGATTATTTAATTCCAAAATGGACAAAAATATTTTTTATCATTACTATCAATCCCTGAGGCTGATCTGAACATTTTTATTATTTCTAATCACATAGCTATTTATTGCCCGATCGTACACGCAGTTCCAAACAGAAGACACCGGTTGTGAAACGTTCATTACATCCGACATGGCATTATACTTTCATCTATGAGGATGTATCGCTCGAAGATCTATCTGAGCGTGCATTAGAATTGACTGTATGGGATCATGATCGTTTGGCAAGTAATGAATTCTTGGGTGGTGTTCGTTTCTCATTGGGTTCAGGTATTGAAATATAAATGCATACTATCCTATATCAATTATGATTCTATAAAATGAACATTCATTTTTTTAGGAAAAAGTTATGGTCGTCAAGTCGATTGGATGGATGCGACCGGAAAAGAATTATCATTATGGCAAAATATGCTTGATCGTCCCAATTTCTGGGTGGAAGGCAGTTTAATATTGCGATCGACCTTGGATGGTATACGTGCGATACCATAAGTTTTATAAATATGTATTTTATATCAATTATGATTTGTTTCATTTAAGTTTTTTTCTTTCTTGGTTTTTGTTATTCATGTGTCCTCTTAAGAAAAACAAAAAAAAAGCAAAAAAACAACTATCATATCTAATAACAATTTTTAGAATTGTTTTAAAATACATATATACATTTGTAGGTACATAGTGCATGTTTAATTGAATTGAAATGCAACAAGAAGATGGAAAAAAAATTGAAAAATAATTTATTAAATAAACGTAGCTCTTAAGCTGTGTATTAAATTGTAGTTGTAGTTAATTACATATAATAACGATAATGATTATCATGCATGATGATATGATCGACAGATAAACAATTTGAAAGCATTATTAGCGTTTAGAAGTATGATATATTTGATCTTTTGTTAATTACAAACTGTTACAAATTTTATGTATTAAATTTTAAGCGTTAATTGATGATGGAACCATCATCACCACCACCATCACCACAACCATAATAATATAATGAGAAAGTTAATATATATTTTGCTGATAAAATCTATTTAAAAAAAAATAGCATGTATGCGATATGAATGACATTTCAATAGAAAGGCAACCCTTTCAAAAATACTCGAATGAATTATTTAGAAAACATTGTATTACGAAAAAGAAAAGAAGAAATTTATAAATAAATTATGTATGTAAGACATACCTATTTTGAATAAATTATAACGTTTTTCGGGGACAATATTTCAATAGTCATATATGTAAGTTGCATTATTCGTTTCATATGCGACTATTGGAGAAAACATACCCCTTGGTGATTTATTGAATGAAACAATGAATAAATTTCATACATAGCATATAGGTATTGTACATATACATACAACTTGTTACGCTTTTTAGCGTTTTTTTTTTATTGCACAGTAAATTAAAAAAAAAAAAAGTAAAACAAATATCCGTACATTCAAAAAAAAAAAATAGTCAGAAAAGTATAATTTATCAATAAAAAAATTATGAAATTATTCATATCATATGAAAACATATTCATATAAATACATAAAAGTGTGATCAGCATTCATGAAAAGAATAAAAAAACAGTATAGAAAAATATTCTAAATGAAACGTGAAATTGGGCATATTTGTATTGTAGCATTTCAATAACATTTAACTGGGAAACCAAACGTCATGTTTGCAAAGCTAGCAAATGAATGTGTGCGGAGTCAAGTTAAAAAGTGTTTCAAAAACACAATTGAAATTATTTTCATTTTTTGTGACGCCCATGTACATAGACAACACTTATACATAATAATAACTTGTATCTCAATAAACCGCAAACAATCCAAAGTGAGAGATAATGACAGAAGCAGAGAACACTTGGGTAAAAAACATAGTATTAGAAATAATAATGTATTAATTATTAATTTACTTATACACATTCACACAACATTTACATAATTGTATTTTAAATACTACTCTTATCATAAACAGATTCAAACCAATGCATACTTAGTAATCACAAGAAATATATTATACACTAATACATAAACATAACGTTAATGAAAGTCTATTAAAAATATATACAATATATTATTTTTTATTATTTTTCTTGTTTTTGTTATTTATCATTTTTTTCTAATTATTAATTCACATTTATTACTTAAAATCCAATCAAGAAGAATTTATGTCTGAGATATCGTCGTTTGCTGCTTAGTATGTTGTTCACTTGCTTATTATACCCTACGTGAGTCCATGGTATATACATTTTTTCTTTATTGAAATCCTAAAACCAATTCTAAACGTTTTTCATATTCAGTAGCATATAGTAAAGAATGTTTAGCAACATTCTGCTAGAGCATATCAACCATGACCGTCGTAGTGGATTCAAAATACTATTTCTAGTTAAAAAGGAAATGATCACCATAATGGAAGCAAAAATGAGTTAAAGCATTCTGAAAATATGTTATATTTAGCGAAAATTTTATATTAATGTACTGATCGAAAAGACATTCTGGTCGTTAATTTAAATTTATTATTTTACATACTCGTAGTTTGCTCGTGATAATTCTAAAATGAGTTTACACGATTTTGGTGGAAATTAAGCAAGGTAATGTAATAATATTCTACAAAAGTTATCTAACAAGTCTACCAAATTTGATCCCGATCGTCCCAACTGGTATGTCTTACAATATTGATTTTTTGTACTACGTAAGACAAATGCACAATAACAACATTTTTATACTTTAAAACATCATTGTAAAATAAAAAATTAACGACAGAATCCAAGAATTTTTTTTCTTTCTAGATATCTACAATCAAATTCCAAATTATTATTTCCATTGAAAATTATGGGAAATCAATTTTGAAATTTTCGGCATTCTACATACATAAGAGTGGAATGTTTCAATTGTTTTCAGAGGTGAAATTCTAAAATGATCGGTGAAGTTTAAGTTCCTGGGAGATAAAAATTAATTTCACTTGAATTCAAATTCATTTCAATTTTACTTTCATTCGCATTCAGAAGAATGGCTGTATATAAACCAATTGGATTACATTTTCAATACGATTTGTTATGAAAAAGAGTTTTTTCATATCGCTATATGTGGTACTCGATACGAAGGCATATTAATAGAAGAGAAAAGCATTATAGAACAGCAAAATTTTAATTTATTTTCATTTCAAATGTTTTTAATTATTTATTTTAATACTTTGACAATACCAATGCCCAAACAGATTCGCAGTGCCAGCAAAATTACAAAACAAAAGACCATAAGATGACGTCCGTAACAAATTTTGCCACATTATGGGCAACTGTAACGTAATCAGTTCGTCATTTTAACTTGCATAAATCGAAACAAATCGAAAGCAAGCTAAATTCAATTATTTCAGGGTGTCTAATTGTATGCATTTCTTTCCATTGTACGTCAAAATAGAAATAAATTAAAGTCATATAGGTGACATTTGCCGTCGTGTGACAATGTCGGAGTGTTACAGTCAATTTGTTCATCTAGATAAAAACCAATGATATGAAATTTTTGACAGCTATTGTGATTTTGCTGCCGAGGTTAATCTGTCTACAGCAAAATAAATATTAAGTACATTTTTGTAATATAGCACTTGTTGTCGTAGTGCTACCTCCTTATTCATTACATATAGTACATTAACACTTTCAATACTTTTACCTCAAATTTTCAGTTAGTATTAATGTGATTATCTGATATTAATCTCAAACATTGCATCATTCCAAAATATAAGTATTGCATATACATACATAATTATAAACATTTTGAAGATTATCTGTGAAATCACAGCCTGAGGCGCGATTCAATAGTCTTGAGGCTAATTTTAGACACGTGTATAAATGAGATTGTAAGATTTTATGCAAATTCTATGAAACAGTTTGCTCAGCTAATGAACCAGAATTTTTTTTATTTGAAGCAACTTACTTGCAACGGAGAAGATCACGTTTTATAAGCTAAATATTATCTCCAAAAGTGGATGGAAAGATAATTTTGATTTTTTTTTTTATATCAGCAAACTTTCCGTTTTTCTTCTGCCAACACTACCTGCTATTGAATAAGTTAAAGGATAGAAAATGAAAAAAAAAAAACGGATTTATAATTGTAAACGTGACTTTATTTTTCAGTATATTCTCCCTGAAGTTCGATAGACTTGTTCTAACAATTGTCCAATTAACAAATTCATTTCGTGAATCGAGAATAAGAAAGATCCTCAAAATTTTGAGGTGTGAGAAGACCCAGAAGTCAGATGGAGCCGGATGTAGGCTGGATGTTACAACAATTTAAGTTTTAATTCACTAATTTTAGCAATGGTTTTTAGAGCTGTATTAGCAGATGCATTGTCATAATGAAAATTGATTTTCTTCTTTGTAGACCGAGTCTTTTTTCATCAAATTTTGGCATCCAAGTGATACAAAAGCCTACAATAATAATATGAGTATATTGTTTTACCAGTTTTAAGATAGTTCAACAAAAAAATTCCCTTTGAATCTCAGAATATTGATGTTAATATCTCTGATTTCTCGAATCCAATTGGGTGCCGAAGAACTAGTTTCACACCACTTCTTTGATTCTCGTTTAAATTGAGGATCACGGTCAGGTGGTAGATAAATACGGCACCCAAACTCCTTTTTATCTATTCTAAAATGTTCCAAATATTGTTGATAAAGTGTCATTTGAATATGTTTTTGTTCACACAGCCCAAAACTTCGGTGAAACTCTAAACTATTGAATCTCGCCTTAGAAATAGTCGAAGTTATCAAGAATGATAATCGCTAAACTTACATATTTACGAAAATTGAAATAGAAAAAACATTATTCTCATATTTGAATAGCATCAAATTATAAAATATATCATTTGAAAAAAAAAAAATTCCACAATTTATTTATTTATAAAATTTGATTTCAAAGTATACATATATTTAGCAATAAATTTGAAATCAAATGGGTTCCAAATGGGTTCCAATATCAACCCATATGGATGCAAAGAAGAGAATCTAGTATATTTACAGATATATTATTGAAAAATACGTTTTTCATATCGTTAAAATATATAGACAAATATTTATATCTTTTGTTGTTGTTGTTACTATATAATTATGTAGTCGTTCTTCTTCAAACAATATAATGATTGATATTAGTATTTACTTGTTGATACCATAATAGAAAGTTATGTATTGCTCAACACAACAACAAAAATAATAAATGTGCATTTGTGTACTTTCACACATCCATATATGCATATTACATAAATACTTCACTATAGTGTACGCTTTTCCGTTGAATTCTTTTCTTATATAAATGTATGTTTGTACGTATTTTTTGTTTTTACAACAAATCGTTGTAAAATTAAAACGAATCTTATGAATGCTTTTGGTGTAAAAATTACTTAATAATAAGATCTAATAATAATAATATGAATAACAATAATAATACAACAAAAGTATCAAGAAGTTTTTATAAAAAAAAAAGAAAATTAAATTAAATATTGCTGAATCACTTGTTGCCTAAATACCGCTTGTCTTTTATACTCGATGCTTTTTCGTAATCAGAAAGAAAGAAAGAAAGAAATATATGAGTAAAATAAATAAATAATAATAATAATAATAATGATAACAAAAGTAATAACAATTAATTACACACAATAAAAGCAAATACATTGCATGAGAGAAAAAAAGGTATTTAGAAAAAGAAACAAAACAAAATTTAAACGGTAAAGAATATTAAATTATAAAACGTACAGTATATAAGGTTACATATGTTTTCGAATATAATCTTGATAAGAAATTATTGCAATTTAATTGAAATGCATCAGTGTATTTTCAATCAAAAACTTAATATTTTAACTCTTCTTTAATTTCATCTCTTACACATATACAGATATTGAATAATAAGTATATACACTAATTTCCAGGTTATCATCCTATATTGGGTTTACGGAAAGTAATTACATTTCTGTCACAGTTAAATTCGCACTCAAAAGGCATTGTCATTATACGCATATTTTGACAGCTGCTATAGAAAGTCACTCGCATTTTCGTATGTTTTACGTTTTTTTTTTTTCATGCTGAAAAGGTAAAGAAGCAATTTTAGAAAGAACAAAATTATCAATCTACATACATATGCATATGGAGAAGATGTTCGATGGTGAATCAATAAGTCCCTGAAAAAAAGAGCTGACATCCATTCTGACAGCCATTTAACCTAAACGCCTACGAGTATATATTTTTATAAAAATGAAAAAAAGAAAAGTTCTCATTGAATCATATTTTCGCGAATGATATTGTATGGTATTGGATGATTAGCAAATGAAGGGGAGCGAAGTTGAAGAGGCTACAAGCTTATAATATGTATCAGTGATTTCAGTTTTACATTTATGCAAAACCTATTTCCAAGATGGGAGTGAGTATGCTTATAATTGACATGGTGATTGTCAATCGTGCCGCGTCGAAACCGTGGACGAAACATAGATTCATCATAACACACCAAAGACCAAGAGACAGTAGGTCTGTCAACCAACAAAATCATGGCCGATGGTCATGAGCCAAAGCAAAAATTATTATTTTCCACCAGGAAAACGTATATTATCAAATCATTTAGTTTACAAATTGTTTCCTTATCCAGAATAATATTTCGATTTAGTTCCCGGGAATATCTCCTATTTCCAAACATGAAAAAATTGTTTGACGGTAAAATATTGTATTTAGATCGAATGAAGTGGTCATTGATGACATGGTATATCGAAAATAAAATATTGGATAAGAAAACATGTTTTGCCGAATAGCATGTTGCATACTTCAATTTCCAGAGACAGGGATTAACCAACCTCATACTGATTTGGAGTGTCATGTTCAAAATTCAGTTAAGGCTGATGAAGGTATCAAAAAGGCATTCATTGATACTAATTGCCGAATCACAACTCGTGAGATCGTTAAACCACAACATTTATCGAATTTGATAGATCGTGATCACATGAAATTCTCTAGCTGAACTTCAAAGAAAAGTTCTCATTCTCAACGTTTAAGTTCCACATGTTCTTATATAATAATAATATAATAATATAGGCACTTATAGGCTCCAGTACTGTTGGGCGTGTTAAATTTCGGATAGTATTAGAAGGAACCTACTTATATTAGCCAGTTCCGAACGGCAAAACCCTTTGTCACAGAGATCTTTTAGAAGCTTTTCATGGTAAATTGTTACTGCCAGAAGAATTACCAGCCGCTTGCCGATAGGTGGGTATCACTTGAAAGAAAAATCTTTCCGATGTTAAAGTTGTGCTTCAGCCGGAGATTGAACCAACCACCTAGAAATCAGAAGACCAACGCACTAATCACTGAGCTACGACACCCATATGCTTTTACAGAAAAAAATTAGCTTCATCGTATTGATATCAGTAATTTGTTTCTTAAATTACAAATGACAGTAACGAAAAATTGGAAGATCATGAACAAAAAATGTTGACTGGTTAAAAGCACTTTGACAATACCACGATCAATTCTGAAATGCTCTGTCACTCCAAGGTTCACCAAGATAATACCAGATTTCATAGAAGTTTAGCAACTTGCCGAAAGCTCTTACAGCTTTGATATAGATATCACACCCTGCATGTTTTTTACCTCTGTCAAATTCAGATTATTGCTTGTTCGAATCTCAACAAAATTTTTTACATGACAAAGCGTTCATCTCAAATATAAATTGCAATGAAGAATATATAATTTTGTGAAACTATATGCATAAACTATAAGAAACCCATCTTTAAAAATTACTTTCCGGAAAACCCACTAGGGCATATACCATAATATTCCACACATACAGCTGTATTTATTAAAACTGTCTGATTAATTGTGTACACAATCAATTTTATTCATCACAATTCTGAGTTTTTGCCAATTCTTTCACTATGAAAGCAAAATATGAAGCTCTTTTATATAGGCAATTTAATTGATAGGATTCGAAAAGTATAAATATTCTGAATATTTAAATAACAGAATAAATTTGTTCTGATTCTGATCAGTTTTGTTTAAAACCAGATTTATCGAATAATTGAAATTCAGGCTATATTCGGATTAATCAAAATTTTGATTAATCATATAATTTAAATGTTGATTAAATTCTGATTCCTCGAATAATTTAAATCTAAATCATGATTGTTCGTATAATCAGATATTTTATTAATGAAATAGTTAATTAATCAGAGTTCTTATTAATAAGATTGTTTGATTAAACGATTAATCGCCCAGCTCTAATGTGTACATTCTAAAAAAATACAATTCTTACTTATCATATCTAAATGGAGAATAAAACAAAACCAAAAATCTACAAATTTTGAATGGAAAACATTAAGTTTCTCTTGTATGGTGCTATACTTACTGTAGAAGAGCGTCCGAGGATTTTCGTTTTTATCCTCTCGCTCATTTGTACACTCTTTACATACATATTCTACGTACATACAATACATACACATATAGTATAGGATAATATGTAGCATAGTTGATAACTTCAAGTGAAACAAGAAAATAAGAAAAGGAAAGAAGAAGAAGAAAACATATTAAAATTATAGTAAAAGAAATAATTAAGAAGTAGCAGCTAATTAGACATAATGAAATTAGTTATACATACATTCATACATATACCTTTGTACGTGTGCACACACATTCATTTCCCTTGTAGTCCTAACCAAAAAACTAAAACAAAAAAAAAAAAAGGATGCACACAACAATCAGCAGTTTAGTTTAAAAATAGTTGCAAATAGATTTTGTGAAAAGTTGCAATTCATTTTGTCATTGTAACCCAACAATTATAATATAATATTACAGAGCATTGCAAGAACTTAACAGAAGCAAAGAAAAATTAACTATAAAATAAATTAATTATATGTATCTATGGAAATTATAATATCCATCTATAAAAAAATGTGAAGATGTTTATTTGCTGTTTGCATGCAATTTTTTAAACGGCGCACAAATTTGAAAAATGAAAATACAACAAAAAACACGAAATCAACCATTTTTACCTTACCCTCTATCAATCCCGCCCTGACTATCGACAAAATACAGTATATTTAATACTTTAACTATAAATTAAGATGCGTAGAACCGAAAGAATAAATTATATCGATTTATAAGCGTATTGTCGTTTCCAACTACACACTTCTACATACATCTATCTACACAATTAAACATAAAATAAAACAAATTTATTTACTACTTAAGATTTTTCCTGTGTACGAGTGGAATTGTGTAATGAAATAAGACTTTCAAAGCTATACAAAAGAAATGACAAAATCACAAATGAAGAATAAACAAAATGAATACATATATCATCGATACATTATGCATTCAATCATTACTGTTGTAATGAAAATTTACACTCGAAGAAATTTGTACAATAAAACACTCGCACTCTACGAGTATAATGTATTTCAACAAACATACCTACTAATCAATACATACATACTTACCTACCATACCTATATGTATAAGTTTCATCTCTTTCATATCCTAGTAATTCAATTATTATCAAGAAGAAGAAAAATAACCTTAAGAAAATAAATTAAAAATCGTGAAAATGTGAGGAAAAAAGTATTTATAAATTGAAAATGAATAAATAAAACTTTACTGTTTACTTTCAAAGCTAATTATATTGTGTTTTATTATATATGGTTTGATCAAAAACTGGACAAATGACTATTATAATTTTTTAAAATATAAAATGCAATCTCATATAGTTAATATCATACACATATGGTCGTACTTCATTGTCCGAAAGGTCATTTTGAATGTCTATTTTATTCTTGATGTCAAAAACAGTCAAAAGTTTTCAATTTGGTTGTGCGCATCATATTTCTTTCACGATGGAAAATTTTGAGAATTGGTGAAAAAACCACATTTGCGTTACGTTTTGTTAAGTTTTTTTTTTGTTTTAAAGAAAAGTCCGGCTGAAAGTCATTGTTTGCTTGTGGAATTGTATGGCGACAATTCTCTATCCAATACACAGTGTAAGGAATGGTTTGTGCGCTTAAAAAATTGTGATTTTTATATCAAAGACAAAGAACCATTGAACCATTGAACCATTACGGAAAAGCTGTCCCGACAACAATTGATCCGCTTGAAGAAAACAATGATCGAGAAACGATCGGAATATGCGACCAGACACGAGTCCGTAGTTTTTCACCACCCGCTTTATAGACCAGATCTAGCGTCTTCAGATTACCACCTGTACCAGTCCAAGTAACACGATTTTGAGCGCCAATCCGGCGAAGTCCTTATGAAATGGAATCCATAAAATGCCAGAAAGGTGGGAAAATGTGATGGTTTCTGGTGGACAATACTTTGAATGATATGGTTTTTACAGAATTCTTAAAACTAAATGATTTTTTAGCACTAAAAAAGGTCGGCTTTTATTCACACACCCAATATAATATCGTAAATACAATATATCATCTTTCAAATAGATCCCAGCTCATTTAAATCGAATGGTAAAATAAATTTTGTAATAAACTTGAAAAAAATTGTACTAAAAAATATAATTTATTACATATTTCTGATTTGATATACAACTGTTCACCTACCGCAGGAGATCAGCCAGGCTAGAACCCTTCGCACTGTGAACACACCCTCTGGAAGCCATCGCCCTTCTCGAGCTTATAACTGACCTAAACAATAATAGCACCACTTAATTTCTTCTAACTATTTTCTACAACAACAACAACAGCAACAACATGTCTGTCTCAAATATAACATCAAGGTACGGAATGTACATAAGTGGAAAGAAGAACTGAAAGCCAAAAAATTGTGCTTTCATAATTCAAAATTCAAGATAATTTTGATTAATTTTTATGATTCGAATGGTAAAATCCACAAAGAATTCATCACTGAAGATGAGACGATTACTGGATAATACTATTGACCGGTTTTGAAACGATTTTGGTGTTGTACGAGTAGTACGTCCTGAATACGCGGAAGACAAGTAGATGTTTTTGTTTCGCGACTGTGCAGTTAAAAAGTTTTTGACAAAAAATAAATTTAAATTCAAGCAAACCTGTCACAGATGATAAAGAATATTTATCTCGATGACTATAAAAAATCCATGGATAATATAATTTATCGCTCCATACGTTATATTGACTTAGATGGTGACTATATTAAATTAAATTTTTGAATATAACTTTCGAGTGGGAATTGAATGTATGATATTTTATGAGTAAAACAAGATTACTTAAAAAATATTCGGCATGTAGGGAGTTAAACTGCTATCACATAAGTTCTGCAGAAGTTGTAGAGATGAGATGAATCCTTAGACAATTGTTTATCTAATGTACATTTACTTGGCTCTACATCCTGCAGCCGCAACCTGCGTTGGTGAATATATGCATCATATATAGAATTTTACACTCTCTTTACAAACCTCAAAATAGTTCGTATTTTAAGTTATAAGAGCTGGTTACGGTGTCAGCGTAAAGCCATCGATAACTGTATCGCTTAGGATTTGTGAAAATAATATTGAACATCTTTATCAGAATTACGAATATGGAAATGTTTGCATTGTTACATTTTGTAATTCTATGATTCTATTCCACTTCTATTTGCTACACTGTCAATAAATGTGGTAAACTTTGAGACGATTCATCTTTTTTACTTCATGATGCCAAAGATATTTAACGTTGGTCTGGGTTAGTTTAAAAAATTGATGATAACTTTCGTGACGTTTGAGAGATAAATCCCAGAAAATCAATTCTAATGATAACATTTTTTTCTGTGAAAACATTGGGATATATTTCACGTTATCCAAGACCCAACCTCCAACTGAAGAACCTGTCAGCGCTTATAATCTATAGCTTCTAGCTAAAAACAGAGACCTGGCGAAGCAGAATACATTCAGCCTAAATTAATCATAAACGGTCGACTTCAATGAATTTAATGTTTCAGTGAGATCACTAGTTCTCATTGGGCATTTTTGCACCAATTCACGCTTTTATTTTGTCTTTTCAGCTTCAACTGGCCTTTCAGCAGAAAGCCGTGAAATTTCATCATCAAAATTGCAAGAATGTAATATTACAAAAGAACAATTTTTTACTTTTTACATGTTCCATTTTGAAGTTCGAATTTTCAATGACGCGTTCAAGACTTTCGATAGGTTTATTGCACGAATACCCACAAACCATACCAATACGTTGTTTTATCTGGATATAATGGCAACTCTTGAACCTCATCGAGTTGTCCATCAGTCTAAATAAGCAATTTTTCTTATTGACGTAGCCTTCAAGTAACACTGATAAGTTATAGACAGTTTTGACATTTCTAGTCACCGTGTCGGGCTAAGTCCTACCATGATAAAATGTAAAACAATACTAAACAAAAATATCTTTCTTTTTTTTTTGTGAAATCAATTATCAATTCTAATATCTAATCAATTACTAAAATGATAGCTAATTCTTTCTATTGAAATACTCAAGTTGTCCTCAGAAATAAAAACGCATTTGCATATGTATTATTTCATTATATGTTTTATTATATCGTACGTATTCCTAAATATGTATATGTATTTATGTATATATCCTTTTTTGATTTAAATTTTTTATTATAATTTCTTTTATACATGCGTATGTATGTCTAATTATTTCATAATGATTAAATAATTATGATAATCATATATAGATAATATTAATCATAATAATATAGTAAAATTGATGATAATGTAATTGATAATGTAATAATAATAATAATAATAATAATAATAATAACTAATTATGTTTAATTACAATATTTGCTTTTTCTTTTTCTATTTACATACATTCTTCGCTTTGCGATTGCATTGGTCATTGGGATCTGACTCATGCGCTGAACAAAAATTCGTGATTAAATGTTATGAAACAAAAAAGAACTATTAAGTATATAACTACTTGTATATAATATTTTTATTTTATTATTCACAGTTTTTTTTTTTTGTTTTAATTGTTAATAAATCATATTTCTTACAAAAGGAAATGAATAAAGGCGATATCTAAATAAATATAGTAGGTATACATAGTGTGTGTGTGTATGTCTGTGTATATATATAATACAATATCTAATTAAAGTTTCTATATTTATTTGCATAGCTATACGAACTCGTCTGTGTTATTTCTTTAATATAGTTTTCGAAACCAGTTTTAATTAACATTAGATATAATTTTGCAAACAATTTTTTATAACCACTGAATGCTTCAATGAACAGCATATTGTGTATAACAAAAAGAAATGAAATAAAAAAATTGCAAAGAGAAGGGTAAATAAAGGGAAAAAACAAAGACTGTTGAAATTCACTAATCTTCTACTTTAGTATGAAATTTTTATTGTGAAAAACAAAATTGTAATAATAATAATTGTGGTAATAATAATATACATAGATATCGTATATGTACGCTGACTATATGTACTTGTATGTATTACTAAGTAGGTAATAACAATTTTTTAAATATGCTCTTTTTTTTTCTTTTGTAATAACTTTATTCAACAACTATGTTATGTATGTCAAAGCCAATATGATTTTTCCTTCTATGTATAAATAAATTCATACTTCTTTTTCTTTACTAAGACTAGTTATGTATGTAATTATATATTATTTTATATTATATTATAAATGTGTGTGCATATATGCGTTCTCTCTTGTCTTCTTCTTCTTATGTCACATGTATATCTTTGTATTCATATAAATATATATATATATATATATATATATATATATATATATATATATATTTTACGAAGTGAATATCATAAAGAAATAAACAAATAAAAAATGTACGTTTAACTTTAACTGCTGCTGTTGTTGCTAACTACTCTTGTGCTGTTAAGGAACTTTTTTACATAAGTAGAAATTATTGGAAAAGAAAAATACAAATGCGTGTATATATACTTGTATTTATATGTAGTTTGTTAGTAGTGAGTCATTAATAAATACAATAAATAATACACATAATACATGATGATTGCTTTGAATTCATTTGAAGGTCACCTGTATGCTTGTAATATGAATAATGTTATGGTATAGTAATTTTATCAACGATTTATTAAATATTGCAATTCAAATTAGAGATAATATATTTTTCATGTGTATATTCACACACTATTGTATATTCTCCCTCACCTATTTATAATATGTATATAAAGTTTGGGAAAAAGAAATCCATTATTTTTTCACTCAATGGCTGTAGTGGAAAAATAAAACAAGATTTGTGCATGTTAACAAATTGACATTCTGTGTAAAATGGGGTAAAAAAATGCAAGTTAATGCAACCGGCTAAAATTTTGAATGCTATATTGTCACAGCCGATACTGTGTCAGCCAATTACATGTAATTTTATTTTCGTCGATTTCGTTCCCCATGTCATAGTCAATAAAATTATGAATATGATCGAAGTAGACCGCCAAGGAAGTAATCACAGCATCGGACAGGTGCTAAAGCTCAACCACAAAAGAATTTTAAACCATTTTCCTAAAACCCAGGTTCAAAAATAAGCTCTATCTTTGGGTGCCACACAAATTTTGGCAAAAAATCCTAATGCATGGAATTTCCATCTGCAAAGCCTTTGGACAAACGGAACGAAATCGACTCATTTCTTAAACAAATGATGAGATGGGTCACATATGACAATATCGTATAAAAAGGTTCGAAATTGAGTCAAACCAGAGCTCACGTCCAAGAAGATTTTGTTGTCCATTTGGTGTGGAACTAAAAAGAAATCAACCAATATGAGCTAATTTTATATGGCTAAACACTAAATTGGAAACTCGTCGTATAATTTGAAGCTAATAATTGACCAGAAGCGGTCAGAATTGGTCAACAGAAGCTATGTTGTATCGCATCAAGACAATGTTAAGCCACAAAAGCCCTTAATGACTCATGATACACAGCGAGAGCATGTTTGGGAATCTTTGACGCATATGTTTTATAGTCTGGGCTTGGCTTCAAGCGATTATCATATTCTTTTAACATTGCAAAATGTTCTAGGTGATGCGAAATTGACATCAAGGGAAAATTGTGAAATTTTGAAATCGCTTAGTCGAATTTTTCTAGAATAAGAACCATTGTTTATATGACAATAATTTTAAAATTACATATTTAACCATTATTTCTTTTTCCCCACCTCAGTATTAAATAATTCATCAAAAGGCTTTCCAAGGCTTCAAAGAGAGAGACTCATTATGTAGTTACCATTTCAAATGCCAACAAAATATTAAAAAAAAACGGTGAGTATATTTGACTCAAACTAGATAATTCGACCAATGTTAAATACATAAATGTAAAAATAACGAATTTCTGTTTCCCCAACTCCATATATTACGAGTAAATCATCCATCTAAATGCTTTCTATATTATCATATGAATCTACTGTTGTTGGCTCATCAATGTCAAATTGATAATTTATCTTGTAGTAATTATTACGATTATTATTTGCAATGATTACATCATCATCATCATCATCATCATTAGAACAAGTATCATCTACATCATATTCACTATAGGAAGCTTCTAATGACATTATGGTATCCTTAAGCGGATGCTCTACGTGATGTACTTGAAAAGCCTCAGCAATATTATCATAATCATGAGCTTTCAAATCAGATGCATAAAACCAAATGGGTTCATCATTTTCACCATCATCATCCTTTCTAATACCACAATCAATATCATCATAATTATCATCAGTATTATTTATAACAGAGTCCATATTTGTTTCACTAATATAATTATCAGGCTCATCCTCTTCCTTGATGGTATATACTTTGCGGTTAATCACTTTGTCATCTGAGTTTAGCAATACTTTTTCTTCAATACTATTCGTATCTTCTTCGTCTGTTAATGATTCTTCAATTGAATCATTGTAACCATAATCTATTGTTACCAATAGATGATCGCTACCTTCATCAGCGTCATGATCAACAATGTCATTATCATAATCATCATCATCAATACTATAGCTGTTGAAAGAGTAATGTGAATAATATGGCTCTGGACCATCATCATCGTCCTCATATATTAAACATTTCTCTTTTGCCTTTTGCTGTTCTGTTGTGGTCATCAGTGTTTGCATATTATTCCGAGTTGGATTACTAAAAGTGTGCTCTTGATTATTCCAAATAAATTGTGAATTTTGCTGAAACTTTTGCATCCTGTTGGTGTTTTTATTACTTTCCAAGTGATTGTTTCTGGCGTCGTTCTTAGAGTTGCATATACTAATCCCACCAACATCATGTCGTTCATAATTATTTAATGATTGTTTTATTGTGCTGTGACAAATATTTTTGCAATCAAAAGAGGTTTCATCATATACTTGTGAAGGTGATGTTGGTGGTGATGATTGTAGTGCTGTTTGTGCTTGTGATTTTATTATTGGTGGTTGCAGTGATGGCATAACTTTATTATTCGACGTAGAAATGGGTATATTCGTATTCTTGTTGTTCTTGTTGTTATTGTTGTTGGAATAAAATTGTGGATTGTGGTTTTGGTTATGGTTTGGTTGGTTGCATTTATGGGATATTATGAAATTCTGTAAATGTAGGAAAAAAGAGAGCAAACAAACAGCAAAGCAAATGCTTTAATAATAAATAATTACAAATATTCATAATGAAGAGAAAGCATTAATAGAATACATATAATATATAGATAGATTCAAACAAATGAAATGAACACAAATTGCAATGATCAATAACAAATAATGAATAGAATTTAATAGAGAACACAAAGCATTAAAGAAGATAGAATGATGTATGGATTAATCAAAATACAAATAAATAAAAATATAGCGTATAAGACAGAAAACATAAAAATAACACAGAAATAAATAGGGATTAATTAAATGCGGTCTGTACAAAATCTAAAATTTTCACTTTTGCACCAAAAAAACCCCAATAAAATTGAATAAGGAATTAAAACATGTAGGTAGTAGTGTGTAATTTACAATATTTTAAGTTTGATTTGATTATTATTTTTGTGTTCTTTTTTAATAACAATATATAAAAATCTACACGAAATTAAATGCACATTTACTATACATTGAAAAAAAAAATATCTAAGTGAACATAAACTTTGTCAGAAACTTTTTGCTTTTTGAAGATGATTTGCTGTTGCACTTCAGAATATCAAAACAGATTTTTTCAAAATTCTGATATGCTACAATAAATCTCCAAAAACTTCAAAATCTTTTTCAATTACTGATGCGTGCAACACAAAAGTTTTAATTTCTTGTGCCATTGAAATAAATTATTGTTGACCACTTACTTTTAACAAGATATTTTTTGCAGCATATCGAAAAGTCTGACTATCTGCGGTAAACATGAGAAAAGATTCATATTTGAAATATTTTGAAATATTTTCATGAATCTTGTTTGGATATTCATATATTTCTATATAATCAAATCTCTCCCTAAATAGATAATGCGCATTAATGTTTGAATGTGAAAATTGATAACATAACCTAGGGGAACCTCAATACCATAAAAAAATAGCACCCGAGAAACACTAAAAATTGTTATTTTATCATAACTTTGACATTTGAGAGCCTTCGAGTTTAGACGAGGCTAGATTTTTTAACATTTACCGCAACAATTTGCATTTTTTTATCAATACAATTAAAGTATTAAATATTAATTAATGTTTTGTCTTTAAAGTATTTCATTAAACTCATTAAAAAAAATTCTATGAATAAAAAATAAGAATTAGAAGGTTATAATTCTACATTACTAAATCTACTAGTGGAATTAAAGGTCGGATATCAATAATATCCGAAAACTAAATGTAGTGCTCTACAAGATCCTTTCAACTTTATATTATGTCTGCAAATTGGATATCAAATGTCACACTTACGATGAAAACCATTTTTTGGCTGTTTTTCGGATGGTCCAAAAATTGCTTTTTCAAAAGTTCTAAGTTTCTCTCAAAGTAAACTCTTAATTAAGGCACGAACAGTTGAAATCTAGTCTGCATAGTGTGTGAACAAAAAGATGTCAAAGTCTAACAACCAGTGCTTCTATTTTATATAGGATGATTCATTCCAGTCGAGATTTTATGACAGACAAACTGTCAAACTACCAAACTGTCAAACTGACAAACTGTCATGGTATTTTTGTAACATTTGATCATGAAAATACTAATTGTAATATGAAAATCATCATTCTATGAGGAATGTGTTTCGAGCGCGCATTTCTGGCTCAATGACTACACGTTAACAAAATTCCCACATATGTGTTAAAGAGCAACGCAAAGAGTTTCAAGAGCTGTCAGAACATTCAAACAAAATAATATTTTGATCTAATTTATGAGTTATTTGCCAAATCGAGTACTCGAAATGGGAAATTCGAAACATTGAATGGGTCATTCAACATTTTAAAGATAGAATTTTTTTTTAATAAATGTAAAGTATGGATTATATATTACCCGATAAAATTGCATTTTTGTTTTTTTTATTTAAAAAAAAATACGTCTAAATGAATCACCCATTATATTTAGAAGTCTATGTGATTTAAAGAACCCCAACTTTTATTTATCATTAAATACGAAAGCAAATGCTACACTACACGACACTATTTTATGAATAGAGCTATGTAAGAATTATTAGAAATAATTTAAATGTCTGGAATTTACTTTTTCGAAAAACTACTGCTAGTTGGCGTTTTAAAGCAAAAAACGGAGTTAAAACTCAACTTTTTGCGATTTTGATGTCTAGAAAGGTGACACAAAAAAGTTTAAGGTCTTCATTAAATTAAATAATTTTCTAAAATATACTTTCTTTAAATTTTCATACAAATTTCATTTATTTACTACCTTACAGAGCTCAATTCATAAAAATGACATCCGAAAATGTTGTGTAGTGCCATGGGATACACTACAGGGATATATGAACAAATATGTTTAATGGTTGTGGTGATGATGATGATGATGGTTGGAGAAAACTAATTGTACTTTTGTATTGGAAGTGACTAAACCCGGGTGTGACTCAACCTAGTTCGAATTGTGTGTTAAAAAAAGTTGACAAACACAATTTTACTCTAAAATACCAGTGCTTCTATTTTCTATAGTATTTATAAGATCGTGTGCTTTTTAAACAGAAAAAATCCCATTTTTATTTATTACAAAATACGAAAGCAACTACTAGAGGGATACTACAAGGATATATGTATGAACAATGTGATTGATGGTTGTGGTGATGATGATAATGATGGTGGTGACGGTGGAGATGGTTGGGAGAAAAACTACATAGAAATATGATTTGAAAGAGAGAGAGAGAGAGAGTGGAGGAAAAACTTTTGGTATGCATCAACAAGATCAAGAGGAACCAAATGAGAGAAAGAGAGAACAAAACCAAAACAAAAAACAAAACAAACAAAAAATTGGAAGAAACTTACGCGTTCAATTATCAGTTCAGTTTTTGTAATTTGGGAGTATGTAAAGCGGATCAATTGATCGTTGCATAAATGAAATTTTGCATAAGTTCAAAAAAACAATTATAACAACGTCGCCATATTTTCATAACAATGAATTCAGTACACAGCATCACCACAGCCATTAGGATGGATGTCTTTTAGCATCGTCTTTTATCGTCGTTGTCGTAGAATCCACTTCCTTTACTTAGTGTAGGATGCACATAAATTGAGTGATTAACATTGACATGCACCATCAACACAGTTACACTTCTCTCCATGAGCTCTTCTTCTTCATTTACTACTTTTATTTGATGACACACATCATTTACATTTTGTACTTAAACAAAACATCCTTTTCACATTTGTATATATACATTTTCATTATTAACAATTATTTTTATTAGTATAATTTCGTTTCAGTTAATTTGGATTTGGAGTTGATTATTCTACATGCATACCGTAGTTGTGGTAGCTATCTTTTTTGTTGTAGATTGGTTGATGTTTGATCGTTTATTTATTTTATTTATTTATTTTTTTTTATTATTATTTATAGAACGGTTATACAAATGATGATGAAAATGGTATACATTTTTTTAATAACATTTTCAATATACATTCATTCATTTTAGTTTATTGTAGAAGAGCGATGTTTTCATATATATATTTTTTCATTTATTTATATGGAGTAGTAGTTACAATAGTAGTATGTAGTAGTAGACAGGTGGACGTAGAGTGAAACACACATTAAATAGGAAGAAGAGAGAAATAGAGAGGGAGAAATAGAAAAAAGTAAAAAAAAAATCAATATTACAACATTAAATACATTCAATTGAATTTCGTTATTTGCACATAGCAATCAATATACACATCTATGTACATTATACCTTATGTATTGGTAGGTATATTGCATATACAGAGATTATTTGATGCATTTCAATTCATTGCTAAATTTTCATTTCTTTTTATTAAACACTGTTTCACTGTTAAGTTATTTGTATGTACCCTACTCTTTAGTCAATTGTTAGTTTCAAGTTGTTAGTTGAGGATGTTGAGGTGAGTGATTGAATGAGTTGTGTACATTGAATGTAATAATGAAATGGATTTATGAAATGAGTTAATATACAACAATTATCGCTTTCAATTCTATGTAGCTTAGAATTTGTTTTATATTTTATAAGAATATATATAAGAATATTTTGTATTTGTAAACTAAAATTGTTTCTTATCCACTCCATTGTTATGTGTATGATTTTTAAGCAAATGTCATAGGCCAATTTAATATTATTTACACTCATAATCGGAATTTATGACACGTTGAATGTGCTTTCATATAAATGCGTATGCGTTAGGGCGGGTCAAAATGTGAGCAGCATTTATCAGCTCAGCGAAAAATATAAAATTTGAAATATTACAAGCATTTCTTCTCAAATTGTACTACAAAAGCATAAATTTTGTGGGAGAGCACCCCCAACCGATATAAATAGGGAGTAAGTATTGTTCAGAGAAAATATTAATGAAAGTCGCTCATACATTTTACCACTCTAGAGATGATTCCTGAACAGCTATGGAGTTATTTGCCGATTTTCATTTGTTTTTATAATCAGTTTGTAGAAGAGCACCCTTAGTGGACAAAAATAGGTGGTATGTTTAGAAAAAATATTGAGGAGCGAAACTGAATGTGGAGCGGTCAATGTTTCAATTTCAATGTTTCAACGATCATATGTACTTTCTACCTCCTCCCCTTAGAGGTGCTTCCATACAAAATGAACGTTAAAACAGGCGAAAATCGGCAAACACCCTACAGGAAATGCCTCTTGAAGGATGGAATGTATGACCAATCATAATTAATTTCGCCTTATCAATATTCCCTACGAATATACTTACTTCCTATCTCTAGTACTTAAGGTGGCTCGCCTACAAAATTGATGCTTTTTGTAAAAAATGATTAAAATGATCGAAATTTTATGATTTCCATTGTAAATAAATAGAATTAGAATCTATCTGCAAGTCATCTCTGTTTATATGTATTGTATATGCATGTGTTTCAACTAATGACTCACTATTGACAAAACAAACAAAAAGAAGAAGAAATACTCAATGCCAAAATTGAGTTTATAATGAATGAAAAAGTTTTTCGCAGTAAAGGCATAACATTTTTTTCTTTAGTTTTTTTTTTTTCATTTTTATTAAAATGTAGTATTTTGTTTTCAACAAAAATCTAAACACTTCATACTGAACAATTCATAATTTCATAAATAACTAAAAGCAGCAAATTACCATTATAAAAAATGGCAAAATAGTTCTTTCTCTTCTTCATTTTACACTTTCTTTCGCATAAATATACCTACATATATATGTAAATTAAAAAAAAGTAATTAATAATATTGATGTAAAGAGAAGCATACAATTTTTTACAACACGAAAAATATACATATGACTAATTAATTAAAATTATGCTTAGACAATGTTGATATTAAAAAAAAAATTATATTAACGAATAATTAAAAATAGTAATTGTAAAAAAGAGGGCAAGTATGTGTATGTTGCTTAATTAAACACAACATGAATATGTATTAAAACCCAACAAATAAAGAAAAACAAAAAAAAAAAGAGAAAATTAAAACGCGTACATAAAATTTAATAATAATTAATTAATTAAAATTAAATACATATGCATTATAAAATATTTAATTTAATTACACGGTGCTACTTTTGAACTTTTTCAAGTCATCTTATGGTGGTTATAAATTTGGTTTAATATTACATAAAATCACGTTTGAAAAATTTTTTAACACCACCACATTTTTGATTTACTTTCAAAAGCTAAAATTTCGGGTCACTTCTGCAATTTTTCAAACAATTTCCGATTATTACAAAGTTTTTAAAAGTGAATCCAAATTGTGAAGCTATTAAAAAAGGTTTCAAACATGTTTTTTTTTTTTGTATTCTATTCAACCACACCTACAATCTCCAATAGGACATTTAAAAAATTCATTGAATTATTATTATTTTGTAACACCGCGATATTGTTGTATTAGTCAACGCTATAAACATACATTTGAATATTTTCATTTAAGAAAAACTAAATAAAGTTACAATAACAATAAATTATTTTCTTTCTTTCTCGTTTTTGTTTCTTCTTTCTTTTTTTCTTTTCTATCCTTCTCAATGTTTTATACATGACTATAAATACAATGCAATATAATGTAATGTAATGGGTAATGCAAATTAGTTGCTAAGTTTATAATGATAATGATGATGATGATTATGATGATGACGATGATAACGTTTTGTGTGTAAATGTGTATATTAAGGTTATTTTTAAGCGGTATGTATGTTGTATGCTTGGTATGTTTAAGGTATATTATTTAAAAGTATTGTATATTTATTTCCATTTACAGTTAAAATTTAATGCATTAATGCTTGAAATGCGCTAGTTACTTTAATGCTCTCGTAAATAATATATGTTTGAAATATATGTAGAATATACTAATTGCTCGTTTTTGTTTTTTATTTATTAATGTTGTTTATTTTAGTAGAAACCTATTTTTTTAAAATTATTTTCTTTTGATATTAACATTGTTGTTTTTCTGTTTTATTTATAAAAATTTAATGTATGTATGTGTATGAATGTAATTGCATGTTTAGTTTGACAAATGCTGTAATTCAAATTTAATTAAATGTAATTAAAAAAACCCGAATGTAATTATATATTGCATGCATGTGTTATTAAAGACTCAATGACATTCATTCTTTAATATGCTTCAATGCTCAGTTGAGCTGTATTTACATGTGTATGCGAATGTTGATGCACCATATACTAATAATGTAAGTATATATTTTAGGAATTAATTGCATTGACTGATTGCTAAAATAAGCTGCTTTAGCATAAGGAATAATTTAGTTAATACACCAACGGTGACAATGGAATTAATTTACAAAATAATTTTGCACGATCGTTTAAATTTTATAACATCATACAATTAAATTCAAGAAATTATCGGAAGGACAAATAATATCTGACATATTTACGCACTCAACTGATCGCATACATACAAATACAAGTTACACCATCATTCTGACATAAATTATGAATTTTTGTTCTTCTAAATTATATGAGCCATGCATTGTATTGTATTCGTGATATTAGATAGATGACATAGTATGGTCTGTATATGTACATTGTGACAGCGAAAAATATTAAATTTGGATAATTTTAAGCATTTTTTCCCAAAAAGTATTTATTTTTTATAGTCATTATCAATTTTGTAGGCGAACTAGCTTAAAAAGGCAGATATAGATGGTAAGTTTGTTCGAAGAAAGAGCTGGCGAGAAAAAATTAATGAAGGTTGGTCATATATTACAACGCCTCAGATGCGATTTCTGAAAAGCTATGGAGATATTTAACGATTTTCAGATGTTTTTGGTACATTTTGTAGGGCACCTCTCTAAAAGGCTCAAGGTATGTCGTATGCTCAGGAAAATTGTTGGAGAGCAACCTATCTAAGGGTACCACCCTGCTGCGTATAATTGAAAAAGATGTCAATTTTGTAATTCCAAGTGTCATATTTATATAATTCACTTCTACTGCTACTAAAGAGCCCCTATGTGGGTAAAATATGTAACCAATCCCTATTCATGTTTGCTGACCAACAATTTTTCTTTACATACTAACGTACAAAATGAACAAAAACAACAAAAATTAGCCTCGGAATGGCATAATGTAATTAATTTTTCCTCTCCAACATTTCCTATCACCCCCAATCTCCACCACATAGGAAAACTCCCTTATAGCCTAGACAGACGACAGCCTAATTCCGGATTACCGAGTTAATTCGAATTAACTCGGGCATTAACTGCAGCTAATCCGCATAAACTCTATGAGTTGATTCTCAATATAAAAGAGTATTAGGGCAATTTGCGATGGCAACACTGCTGAAAATTGTCTATTTTGAACTTTTCTCCATCCATTTTACAAAATATTAGGTGTTCGTTAACAAAAAACTTTCAACAATCGTTAACAGTTTTCAACATAAAAAGTGTTGGCGAACAAATAAATCCAGCTGTCAATTACGAACGGTGAATGTCAATTTACAAGTTTCTGATAGTTTTCAGTTCACGTACTTCTTGTAGATTTTCTCTTATCGAGAGTGATAGATGACAGAAATTGATAGTGATAGTAATGTAAGTGGACAGACCTAATAAAACAGCAATCAGCCGTTTAGTTAATCCGCAATACTGCCAGGTCTGTCAGGTTATTATTTTATTCGGATTAAGTGCGCCGGTAATCCGGAATTAGGCTGCCGTCTGTCTAGGCTATTACAAAATGTTCACATGTTATGCATTCTTGTGAAACATTGCTTAAAATTACATAAATTTTATATTTTTCGTTGCTAGGTTGCTTAAAAATTTGAGCCGCCTTAATGTACATACACATAAATGTGTTAATGGACTATATATGCATTTATGAATGCAACCAAATTCAAATTTCAAACTTAATTGATATTAGTTTTTTTTACAAAATTCACCATTTTTCTCTAAAATAAAACTAGATAACTAGATAAACTGCAGGAAATGTGCACGCAAATTCCTCGCCAGAAGATTACAATTTAATGTATGATAGAGTAAACGAAAAATAAATTTGATTGAACTTTCAAAATCTTTAGAATTGCAAAAAGCAAGAAATTGTAATTTTATGGCGATGCATTATATTAGCATTTCCCTCAACGATTATGTATGCATGAAACTAATGAAACTATGCCTAAATTGTACATATTTATGTATGTATGTAGGTATATACTCGTATATTTGCATGTTGGTGTTGTTATTTCGTTTAGCGATTAGCATTTAAATGTTGCATTTATTGCTCTTGTTGTTTATTGTTGATGTTGTTGTTATTCTTGTTATCTAAAGATAAGTGTAAGTATATATTTATGTCTCGAGTGTAAATATCATGTATGAATTTATTAGGTATGTATGCATGTATGTATATATGTACTATGTATATATTTATTGTTTATTGTATGAATGGATTTAGTTTTGATTAGTTTTGATTTCGCTTATTATTGTTGTTGTTGTTGTTGTTGCTGTTCTTGTCGTAGTTGTTTGTTGTTCATTTCATAAATATTATTTTTATTAGTTAGTCGTCATGATTTTGATTGATTGCATTTCTGCTTGTTTTTTCGTTTCGTTTCTTTTTATTATTATTATTTTTTTTTCTTTCCTTACATTTTAAGCCAACCCAAAAATGTCGATCTTAATGTTTTTACCTTGCCACTATCGCTGTCACTGGTACCAGTGTTATGCTGTTGACTATTATGATTACCACCAGCGGTAATATTGCCACCACCACCACCACTACTACCACCACTGATTGCATTATGATGCACCGTTGTATTTGTTGTGTCACCGCCACCATTACTATGCTCCATATGATGACGTCCGTTAAGGCGTGAAGTCAATGCTGCCGATGCAGAGCTAAAGCGTCGTGTAGTACTTGTTGTATTCGAAGACGGCGATGTTGTTACTGTAGTTGTACTACCGCCAGTGGCACGACGCAAAAATGGTTGACTACTACCATGCGAGAAACTATTTGACGAGCTCAATTGCAGATCCTTGCGCAGCGTTGAATTTAAATGTGCTGCTATTGCGCTCGGTTTCGGCGTACTGCTGACGATGTAACTGCCAATACCACCAGCAGCACTCGGTGTTGTGGCCGATGTCGGTGATGATGCGCTTGTTAAATTGCTGCCACGATTGCTGTTGTGAGCTCGCGATAACGAATCCAAATGACGCATTCGTGATGTCAGCGATTCTCTTTTCAACTTCGGCAGTGGAGAGTTTTGCAGAACTCTCTGGGACGGATTCGTGGTGGCTATGCCATGCGATTTTGTCATCGAATATGGTGTCGTGGACAACGGAATCGAGGAAGATGTTGAACTGCGACTCGTGTTAGTGCTTAGCGAGGAAGAGGCGTCTTTACGTATACTTTGTGCAGAATCGGCTCGTTTCAGACTATTTGGAGATTTGCTGTAGAGCAAATTACCAGTGCTACGGCTCAGCGACGACTTGCTGGATGTATTCGAACCGGTAGATGTATTTGTTGATGGTGGCGAACGACCAGCTGTCGAAGGTCGACCAGTAGGAGGCTTACCTAATGAGTGCAAGTGGTGAGAAAGAGAGAAAGAGAGAGGGTGAGAAAAATTACACAATTATAAATTGAATGAAAACAACACACCTGCAAAATAGGAAGCCGTCTTGCTACCGGGCAGTGGTATTTTGCTGGGTTTGCTCGCCGCCGTATTGTAAACACTTGATTTCTTACCGCCCGTTTGTCCACGTGACATAATCTGTTGTTGCTCGAACGGACTAATGCCGCCGACGCTGGTGCTCATCAAGCGCCCAACCGTCGTGTGCACTGGTGGTTCATTTTGCACCTCATGATCATGCGCCGATTCGGTACTGCTGCAATGTTGTTGAATTTCATCAATGGCCAATGGCACCATTGCCTTCATACTGGGCGTGGAAATTTGCGTTACAGGTGGCGGTGGCATTTGTCCGCTATGCTGTGACATTGATGGGCCCGAAATTAGATCACTATTATGCGAATCACTACCACCGGATAATCCACGCCTACTCAGCATCAGTGTTGTGGAGGCGGACGAACGATTGGTTTCGTAATCGTTCTGCGAGTGTAAATACGAATGTGTTAGAGCACCGCTACTCGGTGTAGATGAATGTATACGCGATTCCAGTACACGAAGTTGAGCCTTCGTACCTTCTAACTCAATATTTTTCTCCTCCAACTGCAAAATTAAATATTTGTAGTGATTACAATCTTAGTTTTGCAATTATTTTACACGCATACCTGAAAGCGTAAATCTTCAACATCATCCTTTGATTTGTCCAGTCTTTTGGCTAAATGTGTTTTTGATTTAGTTGATTGTTCCAGTTTTTGCATTAAAGCCTACAAGCAAGATATTCGATCAAACTCAGTCAAATGACAGAACGCTCGCTTTGTATACTCACTTGATTCTGCACAGTCAGTGTTAATAGATGGCGTTGCAACTCGACTACACTGGTCTCTAACAAAATGGCAGCAATACGTTCCGAATTGGTTGTGCGAACTTTTGTATTTCGACCACCGGGCGTACTCACTATACCATCGAGACGACCCAGTTGAAGACGCTGCTGTCCCTGTTGTTTACTATCACCGCCTACGCTTTGATGGAATGCAAAATGTGTGGAAGCTTCATCCTGTTGCTGCTGCTGCTGTTCAACTACTACAGGTTGGAATGTATTCTGACGATTGCTGCTACGATTCAGTGAAGGAACTGTTGTATTGTTGCACTCCGAATGAGAGGAACCGCTACCAGTAGATAGCACCGTCGTGGCAGAGGATAAAAAATTACGTTGACTCGAATAATCAGATTGACTAAAAACGGAGAAATAACTAAATTTGCAATCATTCGAATTAAGATAATTAAGCAATAAAAAACCGGATTTCTACCTCGATGAGCTTTTGCTCTGCAACAGTTGTTGTTGTTGTTGCAATTGCTGAACTCGCGAACTTAATTCCAATTTTTGTGCCATCGCCAATTTGAGCTGCTCTTCCAGACTTTTCTTTACATTAATCAATTCCTCGACTTGATCACTCATTTTGGCCGCTTTTATACGGCCGGTCAAGGTTTCCGCTTCCATTTCAGCCAACTTATCTAAAAGTCTATCACGTTCAATGCGTAATTGTTTAATATCCTCCTTATTCAGTCGTTCCACATGTTCACGAAATGTTTTCGGTGTTAGACCACTCATAGTGTTCGCACCATTACTACTCGTCGTTGCCGCCGCAAGTGTCACCCCACTCGTACTCGCACTGACAGCCATGGTTGTGGCATCTTCACTGTTACTACCTGTTGTTGCTCCACGCAGATTTTGCCGTTCATAATTTTGCAATTGTTCCATTTCCTCACGTAATCGATTCGATTTACGATGTATAACATCGAGTAGATTTAACAATTCATCATCGGATTCAAGACATGACAAACGATTTGATGGAATGGGACCCTAAAATGATGAAAATGTATCAAATGTATTGAATATATGTAAATCAAAATACGGCTGTGTGCATTAATGTCGAAAATTGCAATAATATCGAAATATGTATGGAATTTGATTTCTGATATAATTGCATAAATTTACACAATAATGTCAAAACTAATAGGGGCAGTATTGATGGAAAAATGTTTAAAATTTGTTTGTTCGTCAAAAACAAGGGTATTTAAGGATATTTCTAGCATATTAAATTTAGACATTATTGGATAAATTTATGCAACAATATCGAAAATCTAATCAACCCACTGGTTATGCGATCCATAATACTTTTGCATTCAAATATTGTCGGCATGGTGTGTGAACATAAAATTTTACAAGAATTGCAATTTCGAAAATTGCACTTTTTCTACATTAATGCACTACCATACACCACACAAGATACTTACGGTCATGGCGCCATTTGTTGAGGAAGCACTATGACCTTCCTTGGATGAACTCGTCTCTGTGGAGAAACCCGAATCCTGTACAACACTACCATTATTATTCTCTCCGCTCTTTGGCTCTTTTTTGCCGCTATGCGAATTGCTGCGACTACGTGTCAACGACGACGATGACAGTTCACCAGCGACAGTAACAACACCGCTGGTGCCGCTAGCACCAGCTGTAGCTGTTGAAGCCGATGTTGATGCTGATGATGATGTGGACGGTTCTTTTTGTGAAAGTTTGCGTTTTATTCGTATACCTGGTTCCCATTCACGTCTACAAAATCAAATGTTTTAATACTAATACTATTGAATCATGCTTGAATCATGTGTAACTAACCTAGAAACTAGCGATGAATTTGACATAACACCTGTGAGTGTATTTGTCCCCGAAATAGAAGTAGTTGCTGCTACAGCGGCTGCTGCTGCGGCTGCTTGTGTTGCAGCTGATGATAACGCAGACGCTGAAGATATTGAAGCCATTTTATGTTTGAGATCAGGAAATGTCTCAATAACAAGATCTCGAAATTCGAGCAATGCACCAACTTCATGTTGCAACTCTTGTAGTGATTTTGTCTGATGATCACTGTGTATATGATGATGACTGCTACTGTGATGCAAGGGATAATTATTGCTATACGGTGATTGATGATTCAGCAGGTGATGATGGTGATGATGATTTAAATTGAGATGATGCTGATACGGCACACCTCCTGTTGTTGCAACTACGACTGTTGTGGATGCTCCCGGAGTGGCTGCCATGGCTGATGACAATGCATTTGGTGCCAATATATGATGGTGTGTGCTGTTGTTGTTGTTATTGTTGTTGCTGGTGGTGGTACTACCACCAGTCGTTAGTGGTGGTAGACAATTCATGGCGCCGACTATCGTGTCAACACCGTTGCTATCAGGTTTACACAATGTTAAATCATAGAATTCATTCTGGAAAGAAAAGGAAAAGAAAAATGGTCGAAAAATTAGATCTTTTTTATTAAATAAATTTAAAATGAAACTATCAATTAAAATTTTTAATGTTATAAATAAAATGGAAATGTAAAAAAGATGTTCCTCGGCTTGTGCACATGAAAAATTTAAAGAAATTCTGAAAATAGACAAAAAATAAAGAAATACGTGTCTCAGGAATATCTCTATAGTACGTTAGAACATCGGGGAAACCCAATATTAATATTTAAAAAAAATTTAGTATAAATTTTCTCGAAATTCTGACGTACTACAACACATCGTCGAGACACGTATTTCTTTATTAGTTCGCCTATTTTCAGAAACTCTCTGAATTTCTCATGTGCGCCAAACCTTCGTCGTACTCTGTGGCTGTATTTCGAAATTTTGACACATTTAAAAATTAATTTACTATTTTTTTTTCCTGTTGCTTATTTATTATTAAGAAGGTAAATATTCGTTTTTCCACCTCCCTCTCTTTAAGACACATAATAATTATGTACCTCATCGCCCACTCTACGCCTTTAACACATATATTTAGCTACAATACATGTAGTGCGATAATGAATAACTAAATAAAATTTGTGATTGATGATGCATGATACTAATTGGTTCCCACATAATTCTACGAGTATACAAAACAGACGAATGCATATTAAAAGCGTAGAGAAAGAAAACAGCCAAAACGACAACCATTCAGTGTAAACCTTAATTTGGAACAAATGAATAAGTTATTGTTGGTGCACATTCGTGAATATAAATCTAATCAATGATGACACATATTTTAAAACATTTTCTCACTCTCTCACTCTTACTATGACGCTTTCTTGCTTATTCTCTTGATTGTTCTATTGGTAGTAAAATAAAGTAAAATAAATAATATCAAAAGCATCGTATAGCGCTTGCCCAAGTAAGTGAATGGCAATGTATTTAGTACATGTAATTTAAACGTGTAGCTGTTGGGTGAATGACATATACGAGTATTAGTATAGAGACGTGGTACAAGTCAGTATCATTTGTGTTCCAAACGACAGATGTCTTTAATTTGCAACAAAGTAGGATACAACATTCAAAAAAAGATGTCAATCCACGCTTACATAGTTATATAGTATTTTCGTATATACAATAAAAACCATGTTGTTGGATTTTTTTCTATTGTCTGTGATTCTCTTTTATACAATATAGTCAATATTGCCAAATAGATATGCTTGTATTTTCTCTCGACACAATCTTTTTGATTATTTTTTTTTTATTTTTATTGAATTTCTGCAAAATATGTTATTTCTTCAGCATTTGTCACTGATTTTTTTCTTTTTGTTGTTTTCTTAATATGACATCAAATTCCCATTTTGAACCAAAGATGACTTTATTGATCAAACAATGTTTAGATTTATAATAAAGGCATTAAATCATTGATAAAATTTTAATTGAATATAAATAATATATAGTCAAATATTTGTTTTGAAATTCAAACTAAAGTTAATGCAATGAATTTGCAAAAAAAAAAAAAACAACAACAAATATTTTAATAAAATTAAACAAAAGACCATCACTTTAAACAATTTTAACAGCAGCAGCAATGAAATTTAAATTGTTTAAAATTTTCAATCAAGCATAAAATCTAACCTCGTTTCACTATATATTCAAACATACATACATACATATGTACCTACATAAGTACCTATATATGTATAAGCTCATTGGCTCGATCGATCAATCGTTTAATAGTAGTTTCTATCGTATTTTGCTTCTTCACCATTCAAACGTTTAAGTTTAAAATTCGCATTATTTAACCATACAACAAAGGGAAATAAATACATAAATGAAAAGTAAAACTGCATGAAAATAAATAAAGTTTTCAAATTTTATACGCTTAATTACGAAAAGGTAATAATATAAGATAGAAAAAAATGAAAAATAAAGCACACCAAAAAACAAAAAAAAAAGAAAACAAAGTCAGGTAAGCATACTGTGTAGCAATATTATAACTTATAACTTATGCAACCAGTAACACCAACCACCAAGTTGTTGCTAATTTAGCAGCACTAGGTAGGTAGATAGTACAAACTATAATGAAACAGTAGCAAATTGCAAGACGAAAAATAACACAAACAAAAAAATGAGAAGAAAAAAAAACGTTTAACTTTGGTAATACCAAAGCTAAGATAACCCCTACATTATGACACATAGACAAACACTTTTCCAAAAATAAAACACACTTTTTTTACTAAAAGTAGACATTGTTTTCATCCAAAAACGACAATTTTTAAATATATTCGCTTATCAATAAAAACTTATCGCACTTTAGCTCCAAGGTTTTATATGTTCGTACGCAAAGTCAGCAAGAACCTATTCGAAAACAATATTTTGTATGACAGGTAGGCGTGGTTTTTCATCCCATTCCGCCCATTTGAGAATTCTGTCATTCATCATCAATTAAAAATATATGTACAAAGTTTCTGATCCTTAGCATTTGCATTTTCGTGTGTAAAGTGTGAAAAAACACATTCGAAAATGTGTTTTTGTATGAGAGACAGGCGTAATTTTTATCAGAATGCGTCTATTTTTAAACATATCTACTCATTAGCAAATATAACCATATCATCAATTAAAAACATATGTGCAAAGATTCTGATCCATAACATTTGCATTTTCATGTGTAAAGTGTGAAAAAACAAATTCGAAAACCGTTTTTTGTATGAGAGGTAGGCGTGATTTTCATCCGATTGCGCCCATTTGCGAATTCTGTCATTCATCATCAATTAAAAACATATGTACAAAGTTTCTGATCCATAGCATTTGCATTTTCGTGTGTAAGTGTGAAAAAACACATTCGAAAACGTGTTTTTGTATGAGAGAAAGGAGTGGTTTTTATCTGATTCCAGCCACTTTCGAACTCACCCATTCATAAGCAAATGTAATCATATGTACATAATTTCTGCTCTATAGCCTTGTGATTTCGCTCACAAAGTGCAAAAAAATACCTCGATAACCTGCTTTCGTATGAGAGGTAGGCGTAAATATTATCGGATTTCGCCCTTTCAAGAGCATATCCATCCGTGATAAAAAATATTAGTATGTACCCATTTTCAGCTAAATATCTCTATAACTACGATAATTGTCGCACAAAGTCATGTCTAAATCGAGTCAGATCATGATTTTGATCAATAATATACATACTTAACCATATCTATCCCACCTCATTATGGGTGTTACAAACAGAAGCACAAAGCCAATATACCCTTGGTTGATTGAGTGTAGGGTATAAATAATGAAATAAAATATTAAATAATAGTCATATACAACTTTTATGAATTACAAGTAACTACTGCATTGCAGAAAGTACAGTATAATAGATAAAGCAATGAAATTGTAAGAAAAAAAAATTATATTTTAATTATTTATTATTAATGTTATTAATACTTGTCTATATACTCGTATGTGTGTGGGTATATCCAAAAAAAAAAAAATTTCCCCATCACTGTGCATGTCCACATGTGTCCTCAATCTACAGTGATTGTAATTAAATATTAATTATGAATACTCTATCAAACCGCGAAATCGAAACCAAAAATGAGTGAAGAAAAGTAAATAAATAACTAAAACACACACACACACACATAGACACATACATAGATATTTGCACAGACACATACGCTTACGCGTTTAATGAAAAATAAAACCAACAGGCAGGCACTACCACCATTAATGACAGTCAACCATCACTACCGATATACATTTATAGAGTAGTGCGGAGCAATGACAAACAAATAACAATACAAGACCTTTAACCCATATATAGCATGTACTATAAGTATACTTGTATGAATGTTGCCGTATGTATGTATAATGTACGAATTCATCAAGTACGCGTCAATCAGCTGATTTCTATTAAATTTCATTAATATTTTGTTATTGCTACTATTGTGGCGCGCACACACATCTAAATATAATTGAAATTCAATCATTGTAATACAAGTATGATAATATAAACTTACATTATATGTAGGTATGCTCAATATTTGTGACATTAGTCACTTTAATGCATTCATATCATGAATATTAAATATACACAACCATACAAGTGTAGTATATTACCCCCCACCTTACTACTTCTATTACTGAATATCAATTTGATGATTGCCTTCAGAACACCAAAATATTAATAGACCGTCACAGGTGGATCAATAAAAGAATAAAGTTAAAATAAACAAACAAACAAAAATGAAATTAATTAAATACTTTATACTTCATTTAGAAATTTCAATGCATAGTCAAGTACCAAACAAAAGAAGAAACTCAAATAATTATACGCATGAATGCACACATAAGTAGTTAGTAGTTAGGTGCATTATTGCCATGACCATTTACTTGGTAACGAATCATTGAGCTCATTTACTCGTTAACGTTATTGGGCGTAATGCGTTACAATGTGAATATTTCATAGCTTATATATATATACTACGCATGCGCCACCATATACTTGTAATTATAAATTTATTCAAAATGTCATTGGAAATTGCGAAAGACATATATCTAAGTACCTCCTCATATACATATGCAAGCGTACGTAAATAAGAAGTGCTACATAAAAATTTATAAAAAAAATTTATACTATATGCATTTTCGTCAATAACAAATTTTGTGTATGGCACAAAAAAAAATCTGATCAAATACAATTCAAATTATGTATTTCAAACGTTTCTCCCAAGGAAGCTTAAAGAAGTTCGTAAGTTGGACCAGTCTACTTTATCAGTAATTTTGTAAGAAAAAAACTAAAACTGTGCATATAGAGTAAGTATCGTTCGGAACCGGCTAAAATAAGTAGGTAAGTAGGCTCGGCCAAAGAGCCCTTCGGGGTTTTAAGTGCCACATATTTTTTTTTTTCTAGTACGTATGTTCAGAGGAAATGTTTCACCATTCTAGGGGCAATTCCTGGGCTCTTATTGTCTGTTTGTAGGTATTTTGACGCTCATTTTGTATGAGAGTCCGCATAAGAGGTGAATGTAGGTGATACGTTTGTTTGGATGAAATGTTGAGGAAGTAAAGTAAAGTTCTAGGAACGATTTATGGGAAGCTATGGAGTATTTCTCGATATTCACGTGTTATGAAAACCGACAAAAATCCTCAGAAATCGCCCATACAGCAGTGAAATATATAACTGACTGGCAATTTATTTTCTTCCTTCTTTCGAACATACTGATCCCCCATATATCAACTGCTTAAGGCGACTCCCATATAAAATGACTGAAAAAAAGAAACACTTGAAAAACAGTGAAATGTATGATGAACTCGCATTAATATTTCCTTCGAACATACTAACCCCCTTGCTTTACCTTTAAAGGGGACTACCACACAATATAATCGAAAAATCATTTGAAAATCGACAAACCCGAGGCTTTGCTCCTACAGGGAAAAAAATAAGACCGACACCCATTATTACTTCTTCCTCAACATTTCCTTCGAACATACTAACCCCTTGCTCCACTCCTAAAGGGGACTGCCATATAAAATATTCGAAAAATCTTCTGAAAGACTACAAATAATCTCATAGCTATCCAGGAATCGGTCTTAGAGGGGTGAACAATATGACCGACTCCCATTAATTTTTCCACCACAACATTTCATCCAGATATACTTACCCCCTATTTACACCAGTTAAAGAACTCTCATACAAAAAATCGAAAAAACATCTGAAAAACGACAAATAATCTTATAGCGACCCAGGGATCGATTCTAGAGCAGTGAAATATATGACTATTCCCCATTAATTTTCCTTTGCAACATTTTCTCCAAACTTATTTACCCCTTATCTTCACTACTTAAGTGGACTCGCATACAAAATGAACTTAAAAACATTAGGTTTGATTCATTTTATAAAGTCTATAAGCTACACCGATTCGAAAAATCATCTTCAAAACGAGTTTTTTATGAAAAAGACTTGAATTTCAACTGTCAAGTTCTGCATACAAATTTTTACATAAAACATCAATTTTTTTGTGAGGCATCTTAAAACATATATGGTTCATACATATGGGCACATGCAATTAAATGCATATACGAGTATGTATGGCCACAGAGTAATTTTCATTTTTTTTTTTTAGGCAATTACTTTAATTCCAACTACATATGAGGAGTAGAGAGATAAAAACACATGTGTATGCGAACATTATAGCTATAGAATATTATTAATTGCAGTTATTATGTTTGATGGTGGTTATTACCAAATTTGGAGCAATAATTTATGAAGCTTAAAATGGATAACACAAGTATTAAATTCATTTTATTCTCATTATGTGTGGCGTGAGTAGCACATCTTTCATAATTAATATTGTTTATTTGTTTCATGTTTTTTCTATATTCAAAATAAGATGAATCTACACATTTATATGTATATATCCTCTGTTAATAATATAAGAGGGTGTAGATGAATGAATCGAGCATATGAAAATTATGAATTATGTTGAAAAATATGGCATCTAATCAATGTATAATATATTTCATTTACTATTAAAAATACTTTACGCTACAGCGTCATGCTTCGTTGTTGATTGTTAGTTCTTTGGTTGATTCTGTATGATGGCGACAATTATCATAAAGATGATGGGTGTTTTGGAAACATTAAAATATGTATATACAATGTATAGAGACAATGTATAGAGACAGATATGAATGTGAATGGCTGCAAATGAAACAACTTAATTGCATACAAGGCTCAGTCATCACATTTTAAATGGATGGTTGTTGGATGAATACCTAGTGCGTTCAAGTATAATTACATTTTAATTGTAATTGACACCAGACACACTTTTAAAAGTGGGTAATAAACTTTTAAGTGTTTTTTTGTTGGTGATTTCATTTTGAAAACTTCAAAAACTATTTACATATATTCAGGGTCATCAACAAGGTTTTTCTGGGGGTTAAATTTGCCCACATTAAAATTAGACAATTGTGCAAAATTCAGTATATTTCATTATATTCGTATAATATAGTGAATGGTCAAGTATTTATCAATATTTCAATATTTCAACTGAGTAGCAATATAATAATAAATAAAATATTTTATTCAGTCAGTTTGAAGTTGCACCTCAGTTTACTATAGGGAACAAACTCTTTTTTGTTTTTATCAATAATCTTACTAAAGGAAGTTGATATGATATGCCAGTCGTACATTGTAATAATCCAGTCGATAACTACCTACCTACTATGTACTATCTATATACACTTCCCCCATATTGATGAGCATACTTATAAATTTTAGTGATGAGATAATGCTGGGAATTAAGTAAAATGTAATACTAGAATCGTTTGCATGCAATAGGTACATACCCACATAGTATATATATATATATGTTCATATATAGGTACATAATATCATCAGTCAATATAAATCTTAAATAAACATAGGCGTACCTAGGCGTACTTCGTATGTGCCATCGCAATTACAACAGTTACAACCACACCACAAACATATGTACACGTGTGTTGGTGTACTGTTAGTAATCAATAAAAACAAAAAAACAAATACAAACAATTGCACTGAGAATTACAAATATTACAGTGAAGAACCGCATAGTACCTTCATACGCACACACACACACACACACTCGCACTAATATCACAATGAGTGCAGCAAAACAATATTTTCGTGTTGGCAACCATTTATTTCAATTGATGTCAATGCATTTGTATGAGTAGTTTGATCGATTTTTACGATATTATTTATACCTTGTTTTGTAAGTAGGAATAAACTGTGTATGTTTATGTAAAGAAAAAACGCAAAAAAAAGGAAGACAAAAAGGTAAAAAAAAAATAGTGACTAAGAAAAAAGAAATCAACTAACCCAAAATGACAAGTTAGGTGTGGTGGGGATAGTATGTAAGGTGTAACCATTTCACAAAGGTATAAATTGAAATTTACAAGAAAGAAAATTATTCAGAAATATGATGTAGAAATGTGTATTTATCCCTGAAATTTATCCCTGCGCTTAACACTGGAGTGCATCATAAAAAAAATAATAAATATGTGGCACTTATAAGCCCCAAAGGGCTCTTCGACTGAGCTTCTCTTCCATTACTGTTGTAAGTGTTAAATTTTTAGACAGTATTAGAAGGGATCTACTTATTTTAGCCGATTCCGAACGGCAGAACTCTTGCGTCATGACCGGAAGAATTGCCGACAGGTGGGTACCGTTCGAAAGAAAAATATTTTCGTAATCAAATTTGTTATGCTTCAGCCGGGGATCGAACCCACAACCTGCAGATCAACACACTAACACTGAGCTACGGCACCCACTTCTAGTGCACCATACATCACATAATTATAGAGCGATTGAAATGAAAATTGGCCCGTATCATGATTTTCATTAGCAAACTAATAAGTCCGTGAATAAACGAAAACGGCTGAAAACCACTTCTACCTCCCATATAAAAGTGGGTCGTTGACTGTGTATTTTCGTATTTTTTTCACGGATATATAAAGATAACACAATAAAACTTGGTATATAAAATTTGTTTGATCGCAAACCTGAGATATTAGAAAATTTGCGTAATTGGATAAAAACCATGCCTAGCTCCCATACAAAAGTATATTGTTCAGTGTATGTTTTCACACCTTAAGCGCAAAAATATAAAGTTATCAAGCAGAAATTCGGTATCTACCATTATATTGACTAATTAATGGACATAATCGAAAATAGGATAAATCCTATAAGAACGACGCACACCTCCCATACAAAAGTATGCTTCCATATGGATGTTTTCGCAGTTTAAGCGCAAAAGTATAAAGATATCAAGCAGAGATTTGGCATATACTATTATATTGACTAATTAATGGACATACTCGAAAATGGGCTAAATCGTATAAAAACAACGCACACCTCCCATACAAAAGTATGCTTCCGTATGTATGTTCTCGCAGTTTATGCGCAAAAGTATAAAGTTATCAAGCACAAATTCGGTATATACTATAATATTGATAAATTAATGAACACAATCGAAAATAGGCTAAATCGTATAAAAATGACGCACACCTCCCATACAAAAATATGCTTCGGTATGTATGTTTTTACACTTTGGGTATCAAAATATTAAGTTACCAAGCTGAAACTTGGTGGTGCATACAATTAAATTTGCTAGCAAATTGACCAATTCAAAAATAGGCTGAATCGGATAAAACCACGGCTACCTATCATATCTTCTCGACTGTACTTTGTCCACGATCATATAAAAAGATAGCTTTGAAGCTTGACACATACAATAATTTTTAATAACGTACGAGTATCTTAAAAAATTGGCATTATCAACTAAACCCTATCCCTTTCTCAATCACAAAAGTATTTTGTTTTCCGATAGAATGCCTACCTCTCCTATTTGATATTTATTTCATATTAAATCAAAATAATATTGACTGTCGATGGGTTAACTAATCATGAAATATGATTTATGCAGTTCATTCACTCAATGCGTTATTGCCCTGTAACCTATTCCAAGGAAATGTCATAGTTTATCTATACTTAAACAATACATACTCATATAAATATATTTCTATGCTTCGCATCAATTTTTATACAATTCTCATGTGCATGTGCGAGTAACGATATTTTGCTCATCATTTTTTCATTTTGATTCTATCTTTTTCTACTAGTTGTTTGTTCGATGAATTTAATTGAAAGCACGCCATGACACGCGATTTTATAAGCAAAAAGAAATAAAGCAAAAACACAAATAGAGAAAAAAAATAATAATAAAAAAGAAAAACGACTTAAGAACTTTTCATTACATTGAATTATTTATGAATTTGAATGTGTGTGTGTGTGTGAGTATATGAATGCCATTATAACTTTGAAAGATTGATTAGTTGATTGTAAACTCTGAATTATGGGCTTTTATTATAAATTAATACTTTTTTTGAAGGTTAAAATTAGCCAATTACATGCAAATAAAGTATATCGGTTTTTATTATGTTTATAAATTGTTCATTGAATAATGTGACTCAATGTTATTGTTGCAACGTGATTTACTATACATGCTTGATTGATATTTTGCCCTCAAGGATCTGTCTGCTTATCTGGTCTGCTACCATAAAATATTAAACAATTTTTATTTGTGTAATATTTATTATTTGCATCTTTATTTCCGCAATCCACAATAAGTACTAAAATCTTATACATCAAATTAGTTTAATTTAAAAAAAAACATCCATACCCATTTATATTACTCGGACAGCGCTAGTATTTGAGTATGGGAAAACAATGTCTAACCTGAGAATATAACCAATTACTAAATTGAAATTATTTTTCAGCCCACATTCATTCATCAAATGACGGCTAATTGAAAATTCATTTGGATCGAGGTCAGTAGTTGTAACTTTCATTCACTTTTCATTTGTTAATTGAAACTATCAATTGAAAACAGAAAGCCAGTTAATTGCTTAAGTAACCTACGTACTTCATACATATGTAAATGTAAACATGCCTATATTTTGGTACGTATTGTACTACATATATATTTTAAACAACAATTGTGTATTAGTTAATTTTTAAGTGCAATTTAAAATCAAAAATGTAATTACTTAACAATAAAACAAATTTACTCAAGTGTTGCATAGTACTTATATCTAATGCTATTAAAATACATGATTTCTTAGTTTCGTGGCCAGAATAACAATGTAATAAATAATTAGCAATGAGAGTTTAACAAGAAATTACATTAACCTTCAAATCAGCAATAACAGCAACTCAAAAGAAAAAATTAACTAACCTCACAACCAATTATAATATATTTATAAACAATATTAAACAATGTTACAATGATAATGTTGCAATACAACCATCTAGTTAACCCTATAATGCATTATATTTATGCTAGTGAACTACAAGTCTACAAGTGAACTAGTGTAGATCTAGAAGATCTAGTCGAGTGCAACACAAAATAAAATTTTTAAAGCTTTTACACACTCCAATGATCGATTTACTCTTAAACGGCTCTTTTTTCGTCACTTGCTTCATTTTAGAAACCTATAACTCTGATAGTTTTCAACTCTTTTTCGATTTTTTGGAAAACAAGTGGCAACTCCGAATATCTGCAATTGATTGCAATAAATGAAGAATTATTTTATTCAAAATATTATGATACTTATAGAATATTGAAGAAGGCAATTATTATAACTTCAGTTTTGTTGATAAGCCAGCCTCCCCAATGTAATGGAGCAATGGAGTAAGTATATTCGGAAGAAATGTGGACGAGTAAAAAGTAATGGGGGTCGGTCATGCATTTCACTGCTTTAAGTGCAATTCCTGGGCAGCTATTGTGGCATTCTATTGTTTTATTCGGTCATTTTGTATGGGAGTCCCCTTAAATGACGAAGAGAAAAAATGAATAGGAGTCAGATATACATTTCATTGCACTACAAAGATACAATTACTGTTCCCTTATGTGGATGGATTATCAATTTTCATATATTTTTCTGTTCATTTTGTATGGCCAGACTCCCCATTAAAGGGTGGAGTTGAGGGATAAGTAAGTTCAGAGGAAATGTTGAGGGGAAAAAATCAATGTGGGTCAGTTATACATTTCATCGTTTTATGGGCGATTCCTGGGATTATTTATATATTTGTAGGTATTTTCAAGTTCATTTTCTATGAAAGTCTCTCTAAGTGGCGGAGATAATAAATAAGTGTGCTTGAAGGAAATGTTGAGGAAGAAAAATGAATTTGGGTCGGTCATATAGTTTAAGCTCCTAAAGGCGATTCTTGGTCAACTAAGTGGTTATTTGTCAATTTTCAGATAATTTTGTGTTAATTTTCTCCTATATTTTATCTCTGGAGCCGTGAAATGTGTGATCAAAATGATGTAAATCAAAGACTTCAGTTCAAAAAATTTACATCAAAATAACGTAACACTCCCTCATATCCTCTCTCTCACTCTCCCTTCGTCTACGTGTTTCATAAAATAATATATTTACTGTCAAATTTGCGTTTTAGCTTCTCTTCGATTTAAGTAGCAGCATCAACAACAACATACACGTACTTGCTATTTTTTATATTTTTATTACCACACCATAATTATATTTCAATTAAGTTTACTTAAAAAGGCTTAATTTTCGAGGTTTTTTTTTCATGTTGCTATTATTTCTTTATGCCATAAATTTTCTAAATTATACCAAAACAATACCAAAACATAAGCAGAAAAATGTTGAAAATAATTTGAAATAAAATTGTTAATAATTTGCTCAATTAAATAATAAAAATACTAACCACCAGCCAAGCCAACTCAAACATCATTGCCAATACTAGTAATACATATGGGTAATAACAAAATTATAACAATACATTTTAGGCACTAGCGCAACAACAAATTATAATTCAATAGGCATTACAAAACAACAACAATAACAACAACTGTGTGAATACACACATTAATAACGTTCATCTTATTTCATGTGTTTTAATTCAATTACAACACATGTACGAGTATGTAGGTACTTTATTGCTGGTTGGCTGTTGTAATAGTGCAATAGTACTACTTACGATAGTTGCTACTATGTATGTACAACAACAAATGAAAATATCAAGTAATAATGCTTAGGCATAAATCCAAGAAAGCAAAAAAAAAAAACAAAAAAATATTATTGCTACATTGCCTATTTATCACATTGCCACATAAGTAAATGTAGCGCATATAGGCATATTGGCTGACATCACTGACATGTCCATTAAAAGCATACAAGTGTCACTTGCTTGCACACACACACACACATACATATATATATGAAATAAAATTTATTGCATAATCACTGTATTTTTAATTTTATTTTTCTTATTATTTTTTTTTTCTTCAAATTGATACAATCTTGATACACGTACTCAATGTTGAATATTACAGTGTAATCTCCCGTAAGTCAGCACTAACACTTTAAATGCAACCATGTACATACAATACCATACCATACCATACCATACCTACGCATAGTGTTTGATGGAAGAAGAAAAATCTCTTGGCAAGTAAAACCTGATAAATGATTGTTCATTTGAAAATTTATTGTTTGCTGTCGTCTTTTAACATGATAATCATAATGCTGATGTAATTTTAATCATTACAATATGTATGTACGAATAGAGGAAAACCTTGACATATGTAATTTATACAAGACTCCTGAGGTCGAAGCCGCACCCGCAATGTGATAAATTGTTCATTTTAGAAGTAACATAGTATGATTCAGAGAGAGAGAAAGTAAAATAAACGTTGTGTTTATTTATTTGTAAGCAAGCAACATCTTCTAAATGAAATAAAAAACAAATTGATCATATTTGAAATTATACCATAAATAACTGAAACATATATTTTCGAGTGCTATGAGATGCCACTGTACTTTTATTTTTTACGTTATTTTATACAAAAAAAAAAGTATGTATCAAATATTCTTAACGATTTATTTGGTCGAAAATCGAGATGGACATATATTCTTCCCACAGATATGAAATATGATTTTTTGCTGCTCTCAAAACGAATTTTTTATAAAAAATGTATATTCTAATTGACCGCAAACATTGTTTGGCATTTTTGGATAGGTCTACTGAACATTAAGGAGCCTGACGCTAAATACAAAAAAACGCGAAAGTTTAACCGCGGCAAATATACTTAAAAAAAAAACAACTTTTGTGTTGAATGTAGGCGTGATTTTGATCCGATAGCATCCACTTTGAAACATACTCGCACTTTGATCAAAATAATCGCATGTGAAGGGTTTCAGTATTATAACTTTAGATACTCGTACTCGTATGGGTACCGTAGCTCAGTGGTTAGTGTGTTGGCCTTCTGATCTATAGGTCGTGGGTTCAATCCCCGGCTGAAGCATAACAAGCTATTGGCAATTCTTCTGGCAGTAAGAACTTGCATTGGAAAAGCTTCTCTGTGACAAAGCTCAGAAAAAGTGATATCGCAAGAGTGCTGCCGGCTAAAATAAGTAGGTCCCTTCTAATACTGTCCAAAATGTAACGCGCACAACAGTAATGAAAGAGAAGTTCGGCCAATGAGCCCTTTGGGACTTTAAGTGCCACATATATATAAATTTTTTTTTTACTCATAAGCAAAATGTAATCGAAAATATATTTATTGTATGAGAGAGGTAGGAGTGATATTCGTCCTATTTCGCCCATTCCTTGGCTAATGTTATCTGAAGTAATGGGTTTCATCTTGATAAGTTTATATTTTCGAGTGTAATAATATTAAAACATACATTCCACAACATATTTTTGTATGAGAAATATATGTGATATTCATACAATTACGCCCATCTTTCGATATATATATATATATATATATATATATATATATATATATATATATAAATATATATATATATATATATATATATATATAAATATATATATATATATATATATATATATATATATATATATATATATATATTCTGTGATCAGAATAACTTTATATATCAAATTTTAACTCAATAACTTTATATTTTCAAGCGTCAAGTGTGAAAACATACATTCAATAACACACTTTTGTATGGGAAGTAGGTGTGGTTTTCATTCGCTAACGTCCATTTTGTAATATATCAATTATATGGTAAAACTAACTTCACGTACCAAAGTTTAGTTGGAAAACAGTATATTTTCGCGCGGAAAGCTTTAAAACATACATTCAACAGTATACTTTTGTTCGGGAGGCAGGCGTGGTTTTTAACCGATATCGCCTATTTACGAATTAATCTGTTCACTGGTGAAAATAATCGTATGTACCAATTTTCAGATCGATCGCGCGATAATTACTAGAGCTATTATGCAAAAAGATAGACTGACATGGATAAATCCATTCAGATCAGGATTCTAATTAATAATATAAATCATTTTCAATATCTACTAATAGTTATTCGCTTTTAACAAACCTTTCAAAATCTCATTAGATTGTGTATGTCGGCAAATTTTCTAAAGCAATTGGCGAGAAAATTTTGTAGTTAATATTGTTCTATTATTTATTTTATTTTATGTAAAATATAATTCGAAATATGAATTTTTCTAATAGAAAGCTTGTTTATTAGAGGATTTTTTTGCAACGGTTTAAATCACAAGTGACTTCCAATAAATGTTTCACTGATAAAAACTCAAATATTTTGCGTAGTGTCACCTTACTGTACATACACATACATCATACGATGAAATAATTGTTGTCATTTTTGATTTTTATTACGCATAGTAAAAATAAATTGATGTTGAAAGAGACAACATTACATTACATACCACAAATAGCATTAAGGTTAATGAACCCACACACATTCTCATATATATTTATCTATGTAGCATGCAGCAGACAGTAGCCAGCAATTAAAATGAAGTATTTATTCTTTGTAATACGTACTATGTGGGCAGGCAATAACTATTACAACAACAACAACAACAACAACAATAAACACAAGTAATAAATTTTTTATATATTTATGATGCCGTCATAAGTGTCAACGTATGATTGTACGCATTAAATGCTCCACTTGGTCTCATTTTTCGGTTGTAACCTCATTCATTTTCTAAGAAAAAAATCATCAGCAACGATAAAGAAAGTGTTTGTTGTGTTTTTTTTTTTCTCCTGCCTCTTTTACATTTAATATGATTTATTGACTAAAATTAAATGAACATCTCTTTCCTTAGCTAATACTATTAGATGATGTGACATACATATGTATTTTAATCGTACAAGCATACTACATAAATTTATTGCTGGTGGTCGTTTATTTCGCTGTTTATTCCACTGTGTTTGCGTGACTTTGCTTAAAACCAATAGATTAATTAACTAAATTCATATTCAACGACGTCACACAAATTAATTAAAATAAAACCAACAACAATAACATCAAACATCACATTTAATTAAGCACTTTTAAAATGGTTACACAATACTCATTCATATCTTATCTCAATATGGTTGTCGATGATATGAATGAGTATATATACAAAAACATATGTAGAATGAACAATACAACAATAGCACAAAAGAAAACAAGTGGAACAACAAAATAAAGGAGTGGTTTTAGGACATGTGTTGCTTGTTTGATAATATTCCTACCAACCCTTTCTTTCATATATAATATGTAGTACATACAAACCCCTTAGGATATGCTTGTATATCGTATTAGTTCAAAATGCCGTTATTATGACGAACGATGACACTAAAACACTCTTATTCAAGTCATGGACAAATGTACTATACTTTATGTAAACGATTATATGCAACTGTATGTAGGTTCATACATAGATATTCATATATCATAGTCAAACTCATTTGCCCTTTTGTTTTTGTGCTTTTTCCTTCAACAGTGAAAGTGAAAATTTACTAAATCATTAATGAAGTAATACACAACAATAGACAACAATAGTAATTAATTAAAAATTGAAATGTTTTTCTATATTATACTATACTATACCTAGATGAAAATAGTAAAAGAAATATGATTTTAGTTACACATAGTCAGTTCACATAAATCGTATGCACACACACAGCAATACTATTTAGTACTTAATTGCTTATACACCATATATCGTGTATAAGTGATTGTGCTATTTAAATGATGCCCAGAAGCAAAACTGAAAGCATCGAAAAATTGCATAATTAATTAGAAAACTAATAATTAAATTAAAATGGCGATTGCGCAAGCGGTTTTTTTTTCTTAGTAGTTTTTCCTTCATATTTTCTTTATTTTTTCACCAATCACGGTAGTAGTATGTATGTAGTAAGTATGATATTTTAATGCTTTCACATATGTACGACTATATAAACACTTGATCATATGGAATATATAACTAACTACCGATTCGAGTATATGCACCTAAAGTTGAAAATTTATATTAAGCTAATAAAATCATAAGTTTTTTGCAATTTCCTACATAATGTAATGATTATTATGACTGTTGTTTGTGACTCAATGTCCTTTGACTCCATCTTGGTTGTGTGCAAAATTTTTCCAAAGAGTTTGACAGCCGTATGAAAAATTTATATCCAATCAATAAGTTACTAATTATTACGTGGTATCGTAATGTTTCTTTTCATATTGTCTATAAATTTTGTGGTATCTTTTATAACACCTTTTATTGTAATAAGGCAATAAAATCAATTGCTTCTGCAATTATTTTGGCTTAATAGCTATTTTAAATAATTATCTGAGTTGAAAATATATTGTATATACAATATTTTGAAGAAATAATCACATGATGGTTCAAAAATGGCACCTAATATCTGTTGTCCATTTAAGGGGCTACACCACTGTAGAATTTTCAAAAAATGGAAAAAAAAAAATTTTATCTTAGTCATTAATAGTATCAAAAAAAAAAAAAAAAAAAAACTAAAGGATAGAAGGCGGGAAAAATGTCTAAGTGTCTGAATTTCGAGTTTTGCCGCAAGACGTCTGAGGTATTCTCCGAGCACCTTTAACCTTTAAACGCGTTTTTCTCGAAACCACTTTTTTTGAGCTGGCCGAAAACATAACTTGAACAAATCTTAACTGATTGATTTGAAAATTTTTACAATACATTTGAAATCGTTTTCTTCAGCGACGTACGTAGGGGTTTTTTGAAATTGTGCATATTTTTTTATTTATAAACAATTTTTTGACGATTTTTTAGGTGAAATTTCGAACTTTTTCTTCAAAGGGTCGCTATTTTACGAAAAATCAATTAATCCAAAAACCCCTAGGTGCGTCTCTTGCTATTGTAATATGGAATCAAAAAATATTCGGTTTTTTGTTCCAGATCGAAAATTGCGGGCGCTAGGTTTCCGGCCGTGCATCGCGGTGAAAAAAAGGCATCAGCGAGGAAATGCTGCACAGCCGCCATTTTGTTTTTGAATCGCGCAACTTAATTGTTTTTTTGGACTTCAAGATTGACATTAAAAAATACTTTTTACAGAATTTGAATATCTCCTTTTGTTTGGCCTACGAAAATTCCCGAAATATGCCTTTTTTTTGTGCTCTACAGTGATGTAAGCCCTTAAATGACCTAAATAAAAAGAGAAATAGAAAAATAGAGCCGACTTTGAAAGGAGATTAAATTTAATTCAATTAAAAAATTAAGTTTTGATACTTTTTTCAAAGACGGCTCAATTGTTTTCAAATAAAATTATTTCTTTTTAGAATTGAATTAAAGAAGAGAATAAAAATTAAATTCAAGCTGCTCAGTGATATATTTATTTGATCGCTGTAGAGGTATTGAAGAAGCTGTGTGAGCCAATTTTATAAAAACATCAATTATGTAGGGGATTCGCCCCAAAAGAGGGACGATACGAAGTGAGCATGCTCCAGTAAGCGCTTTTTATGAAAACATCAATTAAATATGGGAGTCCCCTAAAAGTAGATAGGGTGTAAATATGTTTTGGTAAAATGATGAGAAAGAAAACTTAAATGGATTCTGTCTAACATTTCCCTCTTTAGAAGCGGTCACTATGCAGCTATGGCAATATTTGCTGGTTTTCATGTATTTTAGGTTAATTTTGTAAGCGAGCACACATATCGGGTGGAAATAGGAGATAAGTATATTTGTGGGAAATGTTGGGGTAAAAAATTGATATAATTTACCACTGTAGGGGCGCCCTAGGACCGGTGTCATCTAACTAAAGGATAATTTAGATTTTGTAGCCCTCGTAAGGGCTGGAGTTAGAGAGTAAGTAAATTTCAAAAACATGTTGGGGAGGAAAAATGTCTGTGTGTCGGTCACATATTGTATTCAACCCCTTTTGGTATGACTATTGAAAAGCTGTTTCAATTGTTTTTGGATTCATTTTGTAAGGAACATCCCATAAAGGATGGAGATAACGGGTAAATATGTTCCAAGGAAATGTTGGAATAAAAAATGAATGGTAGTTGGTCATTAACTTTACCCCTCTAGGAGCGGAATAGTCCCATAAAGGAAGAAGGGGGTAAGTGTATATCAAAAAAATATTAATCAGGATCAGCCTTGCATTTTAAACCTCTAGACGCATTCTCTTCTAAAAATTTTGGTGAAGTTTTCCCAATAGTAGTTCTAGCCTTCAATGTCACTAAAACATGAAATAAATATGACATTTTAATTGATTTAAAATCATTTTCTTTCTAAAGGGTAGTAGTAAAAACTATTTATTACAGAACAACAAGTTAAAAAAAAATATACAATTTTGAAAGACCAATTAAATATAGGTTATTGTCACTTGTCGAATCTCCAAGCATCTCCAAATTTAGAAATATTTAAAAATCTTACACATTTATATTTATTTTATACTTTTATTTTTTATTTATTTTATACTTTTTGTGAACTGATCATGCACATAACTTTGAACTAAATAACTTTATAAAGCATATAATTCAAAACACATTTTTGTATTTATGCTTCACTTCCCGAATTTAGCGTCTAAATGAATGTCTCATTCATTCATTCATTCAGCATATCATTATGAAAATGTTATACAGAAATACATTGCAAAAATCAAATATGTAGTGCTCCCATTTGCAGTTTATAGCTGCTGTTCTTCTTTTTGAGTATGTATTTTGTAAAAAAAAAAAAAAAAAAAAAAAAATAGACGACTCCATAGACACACACGCATACGTAAACAAGTGCACAAGTCTAACAACACTCTCATTTATTGCTCGTTCCCATACTTTTTACAAATATGGGTGTGGAGTGGACATAATAACATGCAAAAGGGCTGCTTATTCATTCACTTGCAATTGTATAGGTATGCGTGTACTATGCATGTATACTAGACAATTTGGTCAGTCAACGTTACGCCCTTAATTTTCTAAATTTTAGTTTTTGTTTTTTATCATGTTCCATATGCTCGTATTTACATTTTTTAATTTTTATTTTCTTTTTTACGTTTTTCATCGTTCAATGCACTTTTACAAAAGACTATACAGCAGAAATAGTAGGTACATGTTGTACACACTCAATAATTATAGTTGGATATGGTACTTATGCAGACGTATGTACATATGGATTTATATAAGTGTGATTGCTCTTTTTGTTATTATTTATAGTTTAAACATCCGGTTTCACTTTTATGCTTTTACTATGATATTATTTTATTATTGTTATTCTTGTTGCTCCTGCCAATACTATGAGTATAAATTATACATACAATACATATGCATCACGGATGACAACATTTCGAAATCACTTGTCATTAAATATGTTTTATATATAATGTATATGTACAAATATAGATTTCTTGATTTAATACAGTTGTCATTTATAATATTTATAATGATTAATACGTTAGTAATTAATATGTTATTATATCATATAAATTATTATTTATTCATTAAACTACTACTTACTATATTACCACTATTTATGATGAGCAAATATATATGTTTTTATATGGAACATTGACTTACTACAAAATTTACGATTTTGTATGATTATTTTCTACAAAATAAAGCATTAACTTCATAAAAAATATTGCATTCATATTTAAGCAGATAGTTTTTTCCCACCTCCTGAACATTTTTTCATTTAAACCTTCTATAGATTGTGTTCAATATGTTCAATTGTGCCATTGTTTAATTCTAAATTATTTTAACTGAGAATGAAATCTTCAAATATTTTTTATGTCATACAATATATTTATAAGTTATGTCCGAAAATCGTAAATTAATAATTATTCTATAATTATTAATAATATTTGTAGACATCAAGAGCACTCACTTTGTTAGAGCCCGCAAAATTAGACGCTACACTCAAAGAGTCAAGGGTACATATATTGAGTGTGTGTTTTCGTTTGTAACACCCATAAAGAAAAGGTACAAATATGATTATGATATGATATGATTAGAATCACGATTTGAGTCAATTGGGGGCTTGCCTGTCTCTTTACCTGTCAGTTTGCTGGCACAATAACTGCCGTAGTTATTGAGCAATCGAGCTGAAAATTGGTATAAAAGACTATTTTTGCCAGCGAACGCAAAATTTTGTAAATGGACAAAATAGGATGAAAATTACGACTATCTCCCATACAAAATCATGTTTTCATACTTTGCTTACAAAATTAAAATGAAGCTATCGAGTTGAAACTCATTACATACGATTACATTTAATAATGAATGACCAAGTCCAAAAATAGGCCTTATCGAAAGAAATTTACGCCTACCTGCCATACAAAATCATATTGTCACATATATGTTTTCACACTCTCTGTACAAAAATGGAAAGCTATTGAATTGATATTCAGTAAATATGTTTATATTTACTAATGTATCACCAAATCCGAAAATGGGCATAATCACATGAAATCCACGACTACCTGCCATACAAAATCATGCTTCTAAATGTTGGTTTTCATACTTTTTCCCCAAATAAATCCGACCTATCCTACTGTAACTCGGTACATACAATAGTATTTACTAATTAATAGCCTATTTTAAGAATGAGCGAAATTCGATTAAAATGACACCTACCTCCCATAAAAAAGTATGCATCTGTGCGCATTTTTTTAAATTTTTTGCACAAAAATGTAAAGCTATCAAATTGAAATTTGGCACGTATAATTATATTTACTAAAGTGTATTTGATTACAAAAATGGGCGTAATCGAATGAAAATCACATATACCTCCCATACAAAAGTATTACTAAAATATATATTTTCATACTTTATGTATAAAAACACATTTAGTTATCCAGCTGAAACTCAGTACATTCAATTATATTTATTAACCAAACAACAAGTTTGAGCATAGTCAAAATCAGAGCAAAACCACGCATATCTCCCGTACAAAAGTATGTTTCCATATATATGTTTGTACACAATTTGTACACGAAAATAAAAAGCTATGGAGCAGAAACTTGGTACATATGATTAATTTTGCTCATGAATAAATGTCTTTGAAAAAGGATGCCAGTCAGATCATAACTACGCCTACCTCTCAAACAAAAGTTTGCTCTCGACCGTATATTTCTAGATTTTGTGCACGAACGTATAAAGCTATATGACTGAAACTCTCCAAATGTGATTATTTTTGGCAGCGTTCAAACATATTTTAAACTTATAATTATGGGATGAAAACTAAACTTACCTTCAGTAGAAAAATATGTATTTTTCGAATGTACTATATATCTGTCTATCTGTCACATTGTAGTCTCTAAGCTTCGGCATTAAGCAAAGTTAAGTTCTTAGCAATTTTTTAGTATATTTTTACTTGAAAAAAAAAATCAATAAGTAGCTGTACAGCAAGTACCATTTCAATGCTAACCTTCTGTCTTTCCTCAATTCATTTGAAGTAGAACATTCACTAAAGCCTTCATTTAAATTGTATTTTATATAAACTAAGCAAAAAAAGAGCATAACAAATAAAATCAAATACCAAAACAACTACTTCGTTTTACATCATACCCATCACATCGGACTCAAAGTACTCACAATAAGTAGTATTGAACAAAGAAGCCCCTTGAAGCACAGAACGAAACTAAATTGCATGTTCATAGGAATCATAAGGTAATTCATGAATTGTAATAAATATTTATTAAAAATAAAATCGCTTGTGTATAGTTTGAATACTCTAAACAATTTTATATGATTGTTTTTGTTAATAATAAATATGATTTGAAAAAAAAAAATGATTACAGATGTAATTACAACACTTCATATTGAAGTGCCACTAAATAATGCCACAAAAAGAAACAGAAACTCATGAAATATGATAATATCATAATATTATGTAATAATATTTACATCAATCATTCTAGTAAGTATTTTCTGTAATATAATTTTATATCAATTTCATATAGAGTTTTGCTACTCAGCTCAGTTCAACCTCATTTCAATTGAATACAATGAATACGAATTGTATTTTTTTAACCACAAACCAAAATTGGAATAAGAGGTTATACAAGTCGCCGCATATAATAATGATAATAATAGCAACAACAACAACAACAACTGATAAAATAAAATATAACAACAAATGGTATTGACGCCATAATAATGTAAACGATTCAATACCTATGTATAGTTATATACATTAGGATGGAGTTAAAATATGTTTTATTTCGAATTTCGAGCACGTTGGATATTCAATGGTTGATTCGATTCTAAACCTAAAATTTCAAATATTCGGACAAAATAAAAATTTATTATTTGAATATTAATTTCATTTAAAATTTAGTTGAAACCTATGACCTAGATTTATGTCTCAAATAACACACAAAAATTAGATTAAAACATTTCATTTCACTTCACCCTAATATAGATTCAAATGACAAATTTCCAACTCACTTAAACTAAAGCAAATTATTATTGTCAGCCAGCCACCGCGTCTACCAACAAAGACAAGAAACAGCTGCTGCTGCTGCTGCTGCTGCTGCATATGGCCACATACTCATACAACAAGCACAATATTATGGCGAAGCATATTTCACAGTCAGTCACTGCAGCATTTGTCGTTTCTTTCGTTCAAACTTTCACTTTGTCATCCAATCAAATATAATATGTATTATAATAAAAGCCGAAAGAAATTAATATATATATATATATATATATATATATATATATATATATATATATATATATATATATATATATATATATATATATATATATAATACCTAAAAAGCACTCATTCAAAAATCCAAACGCGTGTTATGTTGCCTTTAAGCAACATAACAGCAGCAGCAGCAGCGGCGAAAACAATAAGCTCTATTATGTAAAATGAATGAAATGGCGGTGAATATGAAACGGAGCAAGGGGCAATATTAGCAAATAATCATAATTTCCTATATATATATAATCACACAACATGTATGCTAAATACATACTATGTATGTACATGAAAATGTTAAACAGAAAAACAGAAAGCCAACAGTGCCAAAAACGATAAACATTACCACCAACACCATGATCAGTAATAATGATTGTTAACTGGCATTTGATTGTTAATAATATCTACGAGTAGGTATCTACATACATATACATAGACTGGCTCACTTTATAAAACTGTCTCAATTTACAATTCAACGTACAGATAATGTTTATAGACGGACAAATGACTGGACGGACGGACGAACGAACGACGTCGACAACGACACACCGGACATCTAAATGAAGACGGAGATGAATTGATCATTTGTCGTTTTGTGTGAATAGCCACAACAATTTGTTGTGCGGGAGATCTACAATTACGATTATAGCTAAAGGCAGACGACTATATGATAAATTATACTTATTATTTATTTATCATTGTTGTAGGAGCAAAAATAGAGTTGAATAATAAAAATAAAATAAAAAAAACAAGAAAACTAAAACAATTTTATTTTTTACCGTAACTGATCATAACAGATCGTGAGTGATAGGCAGCACGTCAATATACTCTATACTAGATGCAACTAAGAAGAAATTGCACATTGCTTTTTTTTATTGTTAAACTTTAGTGACGTTGACGAATATTATCTTAATTTGGCAACAATTTTTAATTTGTCAATTTAGCTTTGTTATTTGTGGCATCTACAAATAAATATCTACCATAAAGACAAAGTAGCAAATATGTTTGATCATCAAATCGTTAAGCTGTTTTTTTTTTCTTATAATTAGTCGATATTTATATAGCTATATATATATTTTTAACCCATGGGTGCCGTAGCTCGTTGGTTAGTGTGTTGGCCTTCTGTAGGTCGTGGGTTCAATCCCCGACTGAAGCATAACAAATTTTATATCGAAAAGATTTTTCTTTCGAACGGTACCCACCTGTCGGCAAGCAATTGGCAATTCTTCCGACAGTAACAATTTGCCATGAAAAAGCTTCTAAAAGAACTCTGTGCTCAGAAAAAGTGATGTCGCAAGGGTTCTGCCGTTCGGAACCGGCTAAAATAAGTAGGTCCCTTCTAATACTGTCCAAAAATTTAACACGCACAACATTAATGGAAGAGAAGCTCGGCCAAAGATATTTTCGGGGCATATTTATTTTTTTTATATTTTAAACCCATTTCGAAACAATATTCGAAATTTTTTAGCAGACACTCGGTTAAAAAAAATCGATTTCTTACCTTCTACATATTTTAAAGAAACTTTTATGGGAAATTTTTTTTAATATACACAATAGGTGGAGGCGGTCCAAAATACAAGTTTATTTTCCAAAATAATTTAGAATGCACAAAATATCATTATTTTTCGGGATATTCCCATCATTTCGGGAACACGATTTTATTCAAATGGCGGCAGTTTTAAAGAATTCGACTCTATCTAAGGAATGACTTCGTCAATATTGGCCTTAGAAGACCGCATCGTTTATGGATTTTCCGAGAAGCAACGAATTTCAACGCCATTTCACAAATCAAAAATCTTTCCGGCACAAATGGAAACAATATTTCGATCGGGAAGGAGCTGTCAGAGTCAAAATAATCTATGATTCAAAAATAAGGCAGTAGATGGGCCAGTATATAAATATCCAATTATCTATTTTGCGAACGATTTCATATTTACGAAGTATATGCTGTCCACGAACAGGGAGACGCGGCGTCTAGGATCCCACGTTGCTGCGGACAACATTTAAATCTGTGAAGGAATTTTCTTACCTTGGCACCGCCGTTAACACCGAAAATGATGTCAACCCGAAGATAAAGTGAAGACGCACTCTTGCTAATAGGTGTTACTGCGGGGTCAGTAAGCAAATGACGAGTAGAGCCATCTCTCGTCCGACAAAACTGACACTCTACAAGACGGTCATCATACCCATGCGGCTCTATGGCGCAAAAGCATGGGTTTTGTCGTAGACTGATGCAGCCACGCTTGGGGATGTTCGACAGAAAAATTCTTTACAAAATCTTCGGTCCTGTTCGCGTCGGTGACGACTATCGTATTCGAATGAACCACAAACTGTACGAGCTCTACGCTGGCATTGACATAGTCCATCGCATCACTATTCAACGTCTGCGGTGGCTAGGCCATATTGTACGTATGGATGAAGAAGCTCCGGCGAAAAAGGTGTTTGAAACAGAAGCCACTGGACGACGACAGAGAGGAAGGCCATGCCTCCGATGGAAGGACCAGGTCATGGAAAACCTGTCTCCGCTTGGTGTAACTGATGTGAGAAGGCGCGCACAAAGTAGAGACGCCTGAAGAGAGCTGTTGCTGTAGGCCGTAACTCGATAATGGATTGTAATGGCCCTATATGATGATGATGACGATCATATTTAGTGCATTTTTCTTTATAACAATATTTGCCTTAAATCAACTACTAATTGTTACAGGCTTTGTACTTCAAATTCTCCCTTTTTCAAGTCAAATGCATCATTTTACAAACAAAATGCACCATGTTAAAAACAAAATTGACCTTTCTCCAAACGAAATTCACCCTTTTTTCAATCGATTTCGACAAATGTGAATTTGAACTGCAAATATCGGCCCTCCTCTGAAATTGCAATATCAAAAAATTGCTAAAAAAAATATAATTTCCATAATTTCTTGCAAAAAAAAAAAAAACTATTGAATTCGTGGTAAAAAATGGGTTAAAGGCAAACTCAAACACGTACATACCATATATGATGACATATATATGCATAACTTTTACATCTTCCACACACACAAACACACAAATGGTATTGGAATGATTCATACGTGGGATTTACAAAACTAGTCTTGCCAATTTCGGTATCATTTTCATGCAAAAATTATTGGGAATGAACAAATAAAGATGAATGTATGATAGAAAATGGTAAAATAATTGAGTGAAGCAAAAGACAAAAAAATACAAAAACAAAATGAGAAAAAAAATTGCAAAAAACAAAAAAAGAAAATGCAAAACCTAATGCAACGCCTAAAGTAATACATACATAAGTGCACATGCGTGGACGTACAGTACACGAATATCATATTGTAGTAAGTATTACAATGTTATTGTCGTGTTGCCATGATAATTGCAGCAACACTGTATGTGTGTGTGTGTGTATTTCCTTTCAGTGCATACAACATTTTTAGCGTATAATTATTTTAATTTCAAAATAACTACATTTAAGCCATTTATGTATGACATGTATGCAAGAGCAGCATCAAGCAACTAAGCTGACAATGTTAATGACAATAGCCGTTGCTGAAAAGCTTTTCCATATAATATCGGTGTACATACGTCATTAACATGCATTTTAATTCAGCCTGCGGCACCAACCTCAACTAACTAATAACACATAAATTATTTTGCATTTGCATTGCACCAATATGTTTTTACCCCCATTGCCGTCATTATTTTATTATTTTGTTTTTACAATCATGCTCAAATTTGGTAGAATTTTAACAATTTATAATTTGTAAAAAAATCATCATTATATTTAGAAGTTTTTCATTATCAATTTGAAAACACAATGATTATAATTTATAGTCAACCACATAAAGTTCCCAACGCACCCATTCATTTATGTATGTCACTTGTAAATTATTATTGTTATTATTATCGACTGTAGTCAATGCGTCATTTGATCCATATTTGGTTTGTAACACACACAACAATGAAATCAATTTTATTATATAATATTTCCTGCATTACAATGAAGAGCCGCATATTTCATACTATAAATCGGGTTGCCAGTCTTTATTGAAATCCAATAATTTAGTATTCGGGTACCTACACTATGACAGATAGAAAAACATACTTTTGTACTGAAGGTCGGCTTAATTTTAATCCAATAACGTTAATTTTCAAACAAATTCCCTTCTTGGCAAAAATAATCACAGTGGCCGTGCTTCAGCCCTATAGCATTAAATATTCGTGCGCAATATTCACAAACACACATTCGAAAACAGATTTTTGTATGAGAGGTAGGAATGGTTTTCATCCAATTGCGCCCATTTTCAAACTTATCGATTCATTAGCAGAGGCTATCATGTGTACCGAATTTCTGCTTGGTAGCTTTGTCTTTTCGTACGCAAGGCGTGAAAATATACATAAAGAACATATTTTTATATGGGAGGTAAGCGTAATTTCCATCCGATTCTGCCCATTCTCAAGCATGTGCATTAATTAATAATTATAATAATATGGAACAAATTTCAGCTTGATAACTTGATATTTACATGCGCAAAGTGCGAAATTATACATTTGAAACAGTACTTTTATATGGGAAGTAGGCGTGGTTTTCATCCGATTACGCCCATTTTCAAAGGAGCACATACATTGATAAATATAATCGCACGTACCAAGTTTCAACTTGATAGCTATATATTTTCGATGATCCCTTGTGTTCACTTATGGCTTGTGTTCGAAGCCTGTTCGAAGCGTTTCAAACACATATGGCCACACCGAATATTACAAAATACATATACAAATACATAAAATATATTATAGATGTATTTGTAAATTTAAATGTAAATGTTTGCTGAATATTACTGTTGATTTTATACATTTTATTAGCCTCAACGGCGTGTACGATATGTATAGCTATGGGGCTTTTCAATTTATATATGGTCAGAGCATTATTAACTACTATTAAACATATTATTGATGATGTTTCTCAATTATTTTATTGTTCTTGCACTTCTTATGGTCAATAAAAAATATTGTTATTCTGTTTTGATAAATTATGTAAACTATTGTAATACGCTACAACAATTATTAATATTACAAGAGTTACATACACTTTGGCATTTATATTGCACGTTGTTGTTACATTTTTTTAATGATAATATTATTATTTTCTTATGCTGTTTTTTACATAATTATGTGATAGACAATTTTTATAATGAAGAATACAGTATTAAAAGTGCCAATGTTATTTACTTTTCTAACTCGCAATGATTAATGTTTTTACTTTTGTCTACTGAAGGGTACAAAAATAAAACCAGTAATGACATGTTGGCCAAATTTGAGGCATCTATGTTAAGTTGATTTTATTAATGATAGATTTAAGATTTTTGACACACACACAAACAAGCAAATAGTCAACAATTTTACCAAATAAATCTTGAAATGTCTCCATAATTTATCAAATCCAAGCAAAACAATTGTACTTCCGCTTAATATTTATTAATTATTTTCTATAAGACATAAAATATAATTTGTATAAAATAGTTGTTATTTCAAGAAAAAAAAAACTGAGAGATAAGAATACCATGTTGAAGGTTATTTATGCACAAAATTAATAAGAAAACCATAAATACTTAAAAAAAAAAATAATAAAAATAAAATAAGTTAAACAATGAGACACATGTAAAGTTTTTTGTTTAACATTTCAAATGAAGTATATCAAAGCTTAACACCTCAATGCCCAATACTTCTAAAAAAAAAATAATAAAAATAAAATAAGTTAAACAATGACACATGCAAAGTTTTTTGTTTAACATTTCAAATAAAGTATATCAAAGCTTAACACCTCAATGCCCAATACGGGAAGGTTGTAGGGTTTTAGGTTGTTTTAAATAATTTCTTTAAATCCAAAATATCACAGAGTTGGCTTAACATATATAAATATCTTGGAGTTAAACTAAATGAATCCTATTCCAACAAGAAAGTAGTTAAAGAGTTGAATCAATGTAGTTCTTTTTTCTCGTGGTAGTTTGACATTCTGTGTGGGATAAATGCAGCGCTTTACCGGTGAATCTCAATAATTTCATTTTTGTAAGATAATGCGAGAAGCAGATGATCTTGAATGTGTGATGTGATTGTGGGAGCACCAGGCACACGTGATTATGATGGTTAGCCTGGTGGTACGCCACAAGAAATTGCTCACTCAACATCGTGTTATTCAGTTTTGTAAGCAATAGCTTCACTTTATTGTATAGATGATCTTTGTACGATAATTCGCACGGTGGTGATTGACATATTTGGAATTGCCTCATTAGAAAACACTAACTTAAGGCATTCAAATGGGAACTGCGTAAAACACTACAGAGAGTCCAATAAGGAATAGAGTTCCTTTATCTATACCCCACGAGCTATCATTCAATGACTTAAAGGCATTGTTGCTTTTTCTCCTGTAGTTCTACGACAGTCGGATCTACGCGTCAGAGCAGCTCGAAGTTGGTCTTCCGTAAAGAACTGTCAACTCAGCAACAAATTAAGATCAAAAATTTAAACTCGGAACAGCTGTAGATTTTTTTGACGCAGTGATTGATTATTGGGTTTTTTTCTCCTTTATCACTCCTAATTGGAGCATAGGGCCTCCACAAGGCTTCTCCATCACACACGATTCTGGGCTGTTGTTTTAGCGCAATCCTATGTGATGTTAACATCAGCTAGTTCCCGCCGAGTTGACTTTCTCCAAGTGTTTTCGGCTGTCCGCGGCTTTTGCTCCCTTACGGGTTACATTCGACCGGCATTCTCGTGATGCTTTCTGGCTGCTTTCTTAGCGCGTGGTCAATCCAGCGCCACTTCCTACGCTTAATCTGGTTCAGTATACGTTCCTCGTTCGTTAGACGCCATAGAGCCTCGTTGGAAATAAAGTTAGGTCAGACAATTCTACATATGATCCTCAAACACTTATTCACGAAAGCTTGAAGTCTTCGCGTGATGGAGTTCGAGATCAGCCATGTTTCGCTTCCATACAGTAGTGTCGATTTCACGCAAGCGGAGAATATTCACAATTTCGTGCATCTGGAGATATTTGGGTTAAGGGTTTTTAAATAATAAATAGATCTTGAAGTGGTAAAGCGATGCGCTGGTTCGGTCATGTCTAGCTACTGATAAAGCACGGTTCGGCCAAGAAGTTATGATATACGGAACCAACTAGAGGACGGAGACTTAAATTCATGGCGACATTTCATAATTGAAAAGAGTGTCTGTTGAAAAGTTTTTTCTGATGCAGAAAATGTCAACAGAAGCAAATGGAAAACTGTATTAAAATCATATTGAATCACATATAGCACATTCGACTACCCCAGGAATCAACAAAATAAAACACAAAATAATTTTATTAGATCGAAAAGTAAGCTAGCAGGGCAGCCTGTTAAGGTCTCAAATAGTAGTGTTGTGAGGGTTACTCATCAACATTTGGACATGACAAAGATTATTGCGAGGCGGATGTCTCGCATATGCCAACAAAGCTAAATTCCGATGGTAAAAATATAGGAACGACAATACGAATTTCGTCCACATTAGCTGGATTTGTCTCCCCCTAATTTCTTCATATTCTCCAAACATGAAAACGTGGCTCGCAGGTGCCTAATATTAGTGACCCGGCTTTTTTGAGTTTTCAATTTAAATTTAGAATATACTTAGAGTGGTTCGAATAGTTAAATAGCTATTATATAATACAATAGCTATAGGCTGCAGTCAGAATCATAATAAAAATTTATTAAAATAGCAATAAAAATTTATTTATACAAAATAATAAAAAATTTCTATAAAAAATTGCAATTGTTTTAAAAACAAATAAAAAGAAAATCATTGAAAATTTACATTTTGCATGGATAATTTTTTTTAAAAATTAAGCATTAAAAAAGAAGTCATTACAAAACTCTTAATAACAAATAAAAAGTCGATAAAAGAAATAGAAAAAGAAAATCATAAATATATATTCGCACACACACACACACACACATACATACACACTGAAACACACATTAAACTATAAATTATAAAACTATAAAAATTAACAATAAAATAAATGGAAATTTTGTTAATACAAGTTTTAGTATTTGCATATAAAAATCCAAAAAAATTATAGAAAATTGATAATTACCAATAAAAAAAAAAATAAAATAAAAAATACACACACATACATACAAAAATAAATAAATAATTTTTAAACAAATAAATCATCAAACACACACACACACAGCCACAGACATGGTACTCATGTGCAAATGACAGCGAAAATTTTTACAACAATAACAATAATATTAATAATAACAAAAATCAACAAATAAGTATTCACAATTTCAATTTGACGCTAAGACGCCATTTCACTTTTTTTTTTGGTTTATCCGTTTCTATTGCCGTTATTACCAACTACATATTTCTTTTTGATTTATTTAAAGTGTCACATGTCAGGAATAAGTTGAAATACGATAGAAATGAAACTGAAATTATCGACCAAACACAACAACATGCTGCTGTGCCATATTTGAGTGCTAATGCGTGCATGTCAGACAAATATGCAATTACAAATGGATAAATTTCATTCATTTCTTGATTTGAAATTGATTTAAGAAATGAGGGGAAAAAACAACAACAACAATAACGAAAATAAAAAAAAAATTCAACAAAACTGAATGTTATCTAGGTATTTAAAATAATAATGTAAAAGTAAAATGTTTTAAATGAAATCTCTTTTACTTTCAGCAATATCAAAAGAAATGGAAATTTTTTCTATAAAATGCCAAAATTATTCAAGTGAACAAACATGCATACAAGTGCATATGTGTACATGTTCTTCTTTTTTTTCTATTAATTTGTTGTTGTTGTTTTCGTTTGACAAGCAATAAATAGAGACAAGACACTGCATATACTGAACGTTTACTTATTTTTTCTTCTTCTTCTTCTTATTGTTTAATTACGTACATAGCATATACATGTATGTACATGAAATTAGTAAATTTACTATTCACACATATATGGAAATGTATGCTTACATACATACATATCTAGTTTATGGACACAAACAGAGAAGGGCGACTCTGAGGTAGGCAAGTAGCATATACACATTTAAATACATTAAAAAAGTGAAATTGTGCAATTAAAATGTAATGTTTATTTAAAAAAAACCAAAAACAAAAGTTGCCATTGTCATTGAATAGTATTTCCTGTATAGAAAAAATAAAAAAAAAATATATTTAAAATTAAGTACAAAAATTAATAAAAAAAAAATAAATAAAATAAACTAACCCGCAAAAGGGTCTTCAATACGTGTTGATACGTATCATATAAGTACCAATAAAAATAAATGAAATTACGGTAAAACACATTTGTTAAAAGGGGCAAAAAAAGTGAAATTTCACTAGTCATAATATCACAATAAAAACTGACAAATTTGGGATGCATTTTATTTGAGACAACCTAGACACCAATGTTGAAATTTACTCGTATATAGTTCAACAATTGAAAGTTATTAGAAAATGTATGCATATACCATATATAGGGTTAGATAGACACATGAATATATTGACACTATGTAGGCGGAAACTACTTTCGCTTAGAAAACGTATAATATTCAAATACTTACTGATACAAAAATGGAAAATATGCAAAAGAAATAATTATTTATAAATATAAATTATTCAATTGAACAACTTTAACAGAATGTTATAACATAAACAATAAAATGAAATATGTAGATATACAGTCAAATATTTCTACATATAAATCATAGATAATCGTGCTTGACATATACACACACACACACACGGTACATACACAGTACAATTCTCATGAAAAAGAATCAAGAACCTTGACTTCAGTCATAATAATAATAGAAACTACTCATAGCAAAATACTATATACTAATATACTACAATATATTTTCTCATTTTTTATCTACCATATAGATATATTAAAATCGCAATAAAGAAAATGAATATAAATAGTAATAAGCTAAAATTAAATTAGTCACCGTCGAGATACACGGTAACTTGTTAGTAAAGAATGACGCTTTTTTTTATTAATAATTAAGTAACTAAAGTTACCATGGAAAACAACATAAACACACACACACACATACAAATACACTTCAAGCAAGACATTCACCATATGTATTTTGTTAAATATTGCAATTCGTTTGATGCCAGCCATGAGATAGTTCATCTCCTCCTTTTTTGCTTTACATATTGTTTTTCGTGAATGCAAGTGTAATACAGAAGCCACAATATATTGCAATTGTAGCAATAATTCCATCAATTGCAATTGCAACTTCTAGTATTAATACATATATATGAGCGAAAATATCTCTACAATAAGCATGGCCCAAATAACACATTGCACTTCCAGAAGGTTAAAATGGAAGTGCTTACTTCCATAAAGTTTCCGTAACGCTTCCTCGTGTCAATTTAGTCAATTTACAATTAGTCCTTAGGAAAGAAAAAAAACCCACAAGTTTTGAGAGCATTTTCAGAGGAAAAACTTCATTAAGCAGTCTTTCAGCTGCTGGATGATAGTCAATTCATGTAGCCACATCAGTATGGTTTTCAATTGGCGTTTAGCGAAAAAATCCACAAGTTTAGTAGTAGTTTGCTTATAGTATTGAGAGCATTGTTTTTATTTTGTAGCCTCTATAAGCCACTCTTATAGTCGCAAACACAGCTTCGAGTAGGATAATAATCTCTCAGCCAAATTTGATTTAAGAAAATATGGCTCTCCGGGAATGGAAGATTAAGTAAGTTATGTTTAATAAGGTTTAATATATAAAAAAAAAACTCATGACATTGTGTGGGAGCTTCATTAATTAGTGGATGTGGGGTGCTCTTTTTTTTGAAAAATTATTTACTCCAACAATATTTTCTCATACCAAATATAACTGGGTTGTTCGAAGCGTTAAGCAAGTTTAGGCGATTTAAAAGCTACAGAATTTCTGTGACTTTATGTGGAAGCTACAATAAATATTGGGCTTGGCTTGCTCATATCTTGGAAAATTATTTGCCGATATAAAATTAATTTCCATAACAAATATGATTGTGTTAGACAAAAAACTAAGAAAGTTATTTTGGTTTTAATTTATTCTTAATTCCATGACATTGTATGGGAATTACATTTAGCAGTAGGCGTGGTTCACGTAATTCTGGCCAAATTATTACGCCTTACTATATTCATTGACATACTAAATATTGTCGTGCTGAATGGAATATTAAGTGAGTTAGAACGGGTTAAAATGTTTAAAAATTCCAAGGTTAGTTGTTGTTGTTGTTGTTGTAACAGAGAACGATTTCGAAATCGCAAATAAGTATGAATGCCAGTTAATTGAGTTGTTGTTGTTGTTCACATCGACCATATCCAGGAAGACGGCAGCCTCCAGAGGTGCGTCCACAGTTCAGAGGGGGCCAAACTGGTGGGCCTTCTGGGGCAGGCGAAAAGATGACGGGTATCGTGTGGGCTCTGCTGACACCGCGAGCATCGGTCTGGAATTGTATCAGCCAGCCGGTGCATGTAACAGTTCAAATAGATGCTCCACCCCGATGTTAGATGCGCCAAAATGGCTCGAGCGGATCTAGGGAGCTGTTGTTCGCAGTCTGCAATTGGCGGTGACCGACCCCCCAGCACGATGTTATGAGCATGACCCTCGATGGCCGCCTACACCCTATACGTACTAGAGCTGAAATCATGGAGCAAGTGACTCACATGCTCATCAAAGGAGCGTAAGCCACCACGGATGCTACGCAGGGGAGGGGCGTGATGGTATTTTTTCGAAATTACGATTCAAAATGTATTTTTTTCCAAGGTTTGTTTCTTTGATAGCTTCGTGTGAGCGTGGCATTTGACCAATCATGCCCTCTTTCAACAGTATCCGTACCTATGCATCGTAGGAAGCTCAAAAGTAGTAGCTTCGTACAAATATCTTCGATCTCTTCAAGTTATCATGTGAATCATCGAGTTTACAGACATCCCCATCAGGACGCATAGACGGATGGATATCTTTCAATCGACAACGAAGGCAGCTCTAATTGAAAACATATATTAATTTCTCTAGAGAATATCAAAGATGCAGCAAAGCATATTTAACATTATTAGACCCCAAGAATCATGATCGAGCTTCTTTGCTGATTTTGTTGCTAACGTTGTTCAGAGCTCAAAGCAATCTACTTAGGTTTACTAGCCGATTTTTAAGAACTTTTTAAGAAATTTACTACAACATTTTTCCATAAAGTTTCACACAATAGATTTTTACACACCAAAGAATTGCCAATTACTTGCAATTTAGCCACCTTTGTACATGTTAGTTAAAATCTTGTTTTTCTAAACTAAAAGTCAGATTAATACCTAAAACATGCTTAAATTTACTCCTCTACAATAGTATTGCTATACATGTCGGTTCTGAGTTCGTTATATTTTTATACGATTACTAATACCATGAACATATTCTAGGTATGTGATATGAGTAACGTGTCATACTCATGCTTTAAAACGACGTCATTGATTGCTTATTAAAGACAATGAACTTTTAACATGCATATACAAATCCATGCATGTTTATAAGGTATTTTCAATCAGCAACAAATAAACACTTTATTATTTTTCTTGTGATTAATTAAAGATTTCATATAGTGATATCAATGAAAATGTGGCAAATGTTTTGTAAATATTAATTAATATCATACACAAACATACGAATGTATGTATGTATGCATTTATGAATATGTACGTTTTGTGTAATTCTGTCATGCAAGGTCAACAATAAACAATTTAAAAAATATAAATTTCCCTTGCTCAGATGACATGTGGTCAAACCTGAAGGTTTAAAGCTCAGTGATCGGGTGGTCGGTCATGGCAGAAATCATTTGAACACATTTATTTATAATAAAATTATAGAGATTGTTAAAAATTATTCTTTTATCTATCTTTCATCTATCTATACATGCTTTCACTGTATAGAATAAAATTAGAAATGTGTAGTGGTAAAAAAAATATGCGAAATATTCTGAGATTATAGTTAATGAATTTTTTGATAAATCTTAAAACCAAAGTAAGGGGTTTAGTATGAAAATTATTGTAAATTTTCGACTCTTCTAACATCGATCAATCATAATTGATCAGTCGCTTGATTACTTTGAATATAAATTATTGACTAGAAATTAAAAGGAAATAATTGAGGTTATGTGATTTAATTATTTTTAATATTCAAATATTATTGATTATAATATATTTTGATGGCCATGATTTTTTGTTTTTTATTAATACTCTATAATTACAATTAGTTTCGCTTGATGGAAAGCCATTCGAATCATATGATTTTGATTGAATTTTTCAGATGGTCCAAATAAATCACTAGTTTTATTAGCAAATTGAAATGATATTATTCATAATTAGTTTAATAATCAAAACATAATAATTATAAAGTGTCAATAGATATTAAAAGATACAACAAAAAGTACATAGTAAAAGATTGAGCGACAAATGAATTAATTGATAAAGGGGAATGAAATGAACGAATGAATAAAATCTCTTGAATTCAGACTGTGAAAAAGAAAATAAATGGGAAACATTATTTAAATGAATGTACATATTGCATGATGAAAATTGAGTTCAGCAATTGTTCAAGTTTAATTGATGTCAGCATTGTTGGTGCATCGACAGCAACAATTTCACTTCAAAAAAGCAATGCATACGAATAATTGGACATAACATATGTCATACTACATACAATTTAATTAATATATAATGAAAAGAGTTTAAATTAGATTACATTTTTAATTACATACAATATTAACAAACAATAAAATTGCTGCGGGTGAAAAAAAATGTTTATAAAATAATTAAAAGTGTTGATAAAATTACATTTCAGTCATACTCGCGTACATTGTACTAAATTTGCAAATTTTATGCGGGAAAGTAATAACACATAAAATTTTTATAATTTATTATTTATTTTAAAAGCATTTTTTTTTTCCTCTCCATCTTGCTATTTGACTATTTCTATTAATATCTATTGTTAATAGCAAAAATTGTATATGCAAAAAATAAAAAAGATGAAGATAAAGACGAGTATTATTAATCAACATAATAATAATGATGGTGGTGGTATTAGGTGTTGGCATCATAATAATCTGCTTAGTATTAAAATGAATAGAAAAAAAAACCCAAAATTATAGAAAATATATAAAAAGAAATATGTACATGTCGACATATGTATATAATCAAACATATGATCAATCGATCGTCAATCAATGTGCTTTATCGCATTAATATTCGTAGTTTTGTTTTGTATATTCGCACATTTATGAATTATTAATTCCTTATGTATAAATAATAGATAAAATATATATATTTTTTATTTGGAATTTTTACGTTCAAAGATCGATCAAATTTTGTTGCAACGTAAAACTTAATGCAAACGTGTATTTTCAAATTCCAATAGCAATTTTTTTTTATATTAAATGTGCCACAAATTAATTAAAATTTCAAGTTGTCAGCTACGCATGCGCTTTGAATATATTTAACTTTAATTAAACTCATAAAAGCAAAATTTTTTGTCTGCATATATTGTACATATCTACTCATAGCTATATGATATATAAGCACTGTGCTCTTGCCCAATGTGTGCCCACTCGTATGTATGACTTGAATTCAACTTTATGGATTTTATGGCAATTTCTCAGTAAAACTCCATCATAACTGAAGCTAACTGATAAATTACTATGCAAATGACCGAATATTTGTTTTAAGTTGCAATAATAAATATAGGAATATTTATATGTAGGTTATCTTAGCTTTTTCCGAAATAAATGGATGTTATTAATTTCAATTATATCGAAGGTGCCACTCTAAAATGTTAAATCTCACCTACTTCTTGTATTTATTACTATATCAAGAAGCTTCTAGGAAATATCAGCTTTATAGTTCATACCGCTCCCAATTTCATATATTATGATGAGGGCTGTACTCATGGTCTATATACCGGGTGATTGTATTAAAGGCGCATTTTCCATTAGTGATTTTAGGGATTAGACAAAGTTGTCAAACTGTCAAACTGTTACGGTATTTTTGTGCAGTATTTTTTGACATATCACCATGGAAGGAAGTGCTTAGCCCGACAGAGAGGCTACATATTAATCAGCTGTATTACACTCGTGTGCAATTACCCGATCAATCTGACCAGTACTGAACCTAAAACGAACAAAAGACCTCTGCTAGCGCTTAACAGACATGGGGTTAGTATGATGGTGGGTATTATTACAGACCATTGCTTAAAAGGTAGGCATAGAAATAGGCTAGGCATCGCGGCACCTGACTACTGCCGGAGCTGAGGCGACGAGAAAGAACCAGAGTCCATAACTCACCTCCTGTGCGAATGTCACCCTCATATAGGGAACATACTACGCTTTACCCGAAGCTCGAGTTGGTTACTAAGGTAATTGCGACAGCCCATTTACGGCATCACAATTGGTTTCACTTGGCCCAAATGAGTCCGTACAAGCGGACAGCCGCCTCAACCTAAGCAAAGTAAAATTGCTGCTGTATTTGGACTAAAGAGCAATCCGAAGAGGTTCAAGAGCTGCAAAAATACAAGTTTGTATGGAGAAATCATCGGTCCACACTTTCTCAAAAATGAGGTCGACCAGAACGTAATTATGAACGGCGCCCACTATCTTCCCATAGTAAGGGAATATTTGCCGCCATGTCCATGATCTTGAAGACTTGTCAAACAGCCGCTGATGCTATGAATTGAAACCCCAAATTTTACATGGAATTGGAACCTAATACCACTCGAGTCATTCAGTCAAATAACATTCGAGATTCTCAAACCTCAGAATGAAAGAAATAATAATAATCTTTGAAACCATAACGTCTTTTTTGCATAATATTAAAAATTAGCCGACAAAATTGAATTTAAAAAAAATTTATTTGGAAAAAAAAGTATTTCTAATTTTGTTTTAGATTTTAATTTTTCTTCAATTCAATAGAAATTAGTTAAAGAATTTAATTATGTATACTTTTGCTAATATATTTCCAAAGACGAAGAATTTGTGATGTCCGTAATGGCAGTGCCCATATATAAATACAAAAGAAAACCATACAATACCTGGATATAATGACGATATTGCCACTTTAGCTGATTTTGAAGAATTTTATATAAATGTTAAAAGATTTGCATTATTTCGTTGTTGTTGTTGTTTTACTTTCAAAATTCTAACTTAAAACATGTTTGGTTTTTATGACATTTTTTTTATTAACTTTTATTAAAGAGAAACCTGTTAATATGCTAAAACCATTGTTTGGCATATCTGTCAAAGACATTGATGAATATTTAAATGTCACATTAGTGATGTGATGATGGTGCTAAAATATGTATTCTCTTAATAGTACTTAGATAGAGTCTCATTCACTCGTTTACTCATCGATTCAAGTGAATAATACACATAAAATATTTATAATATGGCAATTATATACACCGGCAACAATGCTGAAACTCTACTCTATCAATGATCAACATTACATTTGCATTTGCAATGAGTTCAGTAAACTCGAAACGACTGATGGACTGCGTCACAGACGCATATTCCCATACATACTACGTGTATATATATTTATTATAATGGTCAATGCTATATTAGCCGTAAAAAAGAAAAGTGCAGCACGTACGCACATACAAAAAAGAATAAAGGCGCACAAGTGTGTTTCAAGTTGGCCACGTGAGAAGGTGCCGGAGGGCGTATTTAATAAATTCAACTACGTGCTGGTTAACTACTGTTAATGGTAATGGTGCTTGGTATTGGTGGTCTTAGGCTAACATAGTAATGATGTAGGGTCTGAATTTACCTTCTACTTGCAAGTAAAAGCGTAAAATTTTTATTTACTGTAACAACAACAACAACAAAAACAACACACACACACACACACAACAACAGCAATGAAACAAATGAAAACAATGACCATTAAAATCAGTAGGCAGTCGAATAGCATGAAGCGTAACCACAATACTACGATACTTTCATTGAAATGAGATAAAAGCGAAAAATGTTGTCATTAATACCAATACACTAGAGGGCATTATCACCATCAAAAAAGAGAAAAATCCAAATTATATATATATTTTTTTCATTACTACAATTTAGTATGCATTACAATAGATCGATTATATTTATGCATACTTGTACAATATTCGTACAACATTTCCAATCAGTAAGTGCAATGAGATTTGTTCATGGGTCTTTTGAAATATTTCTGAATTCAACATCAAGATGGCAATATGGGGAACGTGTCTGAATAAATCGCTAAATTTTTGTAGGGGAATCGGCTCCAAAAAATGTTTTCATCTTCAAAAACGAAAACCCATTTCTCAACTCATCGGTTGCCATGGCGAATATTCATGAATTATGAATTGAAATGCTTTGGCACCCTCCTTAGTCACCAGATCTAGCTCGAAGCAACCTTTCTTTTGTTCTCTTAGATAAACGAATAGAATAGAGATTTTCGGCAAACAAGAAATTTTACATATAGAAAAATAAATATAAAATGTCAAAGCAAAAATGTCTTCTGTCTTTGCTAGGACGAAAACTTTTTAGACCACCTCATATTGCAACAACATACATAATTACATTACACAGATTTTTTACATTTAAGCTTTTTTATTATCAGTGGTTCAAATTATTATTATTATTATTTTTAAATTTAATTCTCAATGCTTATGTTTTATACTCGCCACAAGTCTGGAATCAAGCAATATTATCATATCAAGCAAATTATAATTGGAGCATAAAAATACAAAACAGCTCATACAAAAAATATTTATAAAAAAAACTACTAAAAAAAATATCAATGACTCCATTATTCAATATGCACTATGGTGCGTGTATGTGACCAGGAAAACATTTCATGAGTAATGATTTTTATATAGGAACTCCTAGAAAACTCAATGTGCATTTTGGCTGCCACAAAAATGTTACGAGCTAACAATAAACTTCCAAAAAAAAATGGCAAAAATCGTAGGAACAAAATTATCGAAGAACTACCTAGCTTTCTCATTGACTCAAATATATTAATTGTATCTAGATAAGTGTATATCATAGAATGCATTAATACATAAATATTTTACGAATGCATTTATCATCAACGCACATCTTTTGTATTGGCAATTATCATTAATCCAATTATCGACGATGGTGTTATTAACTCATTTAACACTTTCGCTGTTACTGTTCATTTATTTCTTAGCATTTTCTTTTTTTTTTTTTTGTTTCTGCTACATAATTTTATATCGTTCGTACTGCTGATGTTACATTTCACTCTGTTTTTTTCTGTTTTCATATGTTTCTTTTCCTTTTGCATCTAATTAAATTTATTTACTAATGCATACACATACAATATGTATATAGATATTTGTTGTTTCATTGTGCTTTTCATAAATTTCGCCGCATGTAGGTATAATATAAATATGTACCATATGCTTGTATGCTTGTATATAAACGGATATAACAGCCAATCGAATGCACTATGAAATTAATAATTAAATACGAACCAAAATAAGAGTAAAAATAAAAATATTGTATTGTTGGATGAAAGCAATAAAGTAAAAAAAAAAAAAAGTAATAATAATCATAATAAAAACAACATTAGTTCAATAGGCCATGGCATATGAATGAGGCAAAAAAGAAAGTTCGCGCATGCCGATTTTTTAATTTATTTTTTATTTTTATGATAATTTTCTTTTTTATATTTTTTTTTTTTTGTAATGTAATGATGAGTAGGTTGCATACGAGTACAATTAATAAACAATACATATGCTGGTACAATGATTGTTGAACTTCCGAGTGCATATAGAAGAGTACATATTTCGGTATAAGGCTCCGTATCTTTGTTCTCATTATCTATTCAGCATGGCGATGAAACATTAATTAAATATTAATTGCATTGTACTAATTTCATATAATTTTAAAAATATAAATCATATATAGCACATGTAGCCGTACATACATTTTGTGAAATTGACTTTAAATAATCACAATACAGTCAGTCTGGGCCGACATATTAATACCCGTCAAGGGGGGAAATCTGTAATAAGTGAGCTTACCATCCGCACTTGTTTTTTAGGAGTATAAAGTGCACCCGCAAACATGGTTCCTCTAAACAGAGGGCAACGTAAGTTATGGGGGTAAAATATTTCTCGAGGAGTGGCCCGCCCATTTCATGCACAATTATTTTTTCCAACAATATTAATCTACGTGGCATATATAGTTGGCCTTGACGAAAGAACACGCAAGTTATGGCGGTTCTAAATTAAACATATTTTAGGGCTCTGTATGGGAGCTATATAACGTAGAAGGCGTGGCTGGCCCATTTCGCACAAAATTATTTCTCTCTACAATATTAATCTTCATATCAAACATGGTTGCTGTAGACAGAAGTCTAAGTAAGTTATGGCGGTTCGACGGTAAAGTATTTCTCGACTTTGTATGGGAGCTACAGTAGATAATAGGAGTGGCCCGCCCATTTCTTGCACAATTATTTCTTCCAACAATATCAATCTACGAGGCATATATTGCTGGGCTGGATGAAAAACCACACCACCAGCCCATCGATCAACAAGACATATATTTTATACATCTACCAAACTTCTTTCAACTGAATACAATCATCTGATCAAAATAAATAAGCCTTTGGACTTCTGCAGAGTATAGATAAACAAGCTACCTATATCAATATCCTGCGTAACGGACGTGACACTCGTGGTCTTAAAATATGAAGAAAAGCAAATTCAAATCCAAGTATGTCATAAAATATTGGGTGTTTTTTAACAATAGACGAGCAGTACCTATATTTAAGCGAAAAATTAGGCACAGTTTAGCGTTTGATTTCAAGGTATTACCCAATATATTGCGGACTCGACAAAATATGGAGGCAGCTTCTGTTATTTATATTAAGATATACAAAGCTTGTGAAAGGTTAAGACATTTTTTATATAATTATTATATAATTAATAAGTTTAAATAATAATCTTGATCTTGCATGGCATTACGAGCCTGACATTCTTTTCTTTTGCAACAAATGTGGTATACATAATTTCTCTGACTAATTTTTTTTTAATTAAAAAAAGATGTATATAAAAAACCTGCTTCTTGAGAAGAAATAATATCTATCTATCTATAACCTAAATTCATACCAACAAAAATTGTTGGTTCTCTTCCTTACCATATTACGAATCTAAAACGAACCAAATAGTAGGGTATTTTTAATTTTTTCACGCTTTTATACCATAGACAAGGTTAAAATAGAATTATATTTGCATTACTTAACAACTTACTTTGATACAACCAATTATATTTATTTATATACAATTACTAGCCAACAGTTCAACAATAAAATATGCGTTCGTGATCTTACCTGGAACAAAAAAAGAGAATAAAAATTATTATATAAAATGACAAAGACAAAAGTATTATCTCATTATTTATAAATATGATAGATAATTACATACGTAGAAAACATGAATTATTCTAGATTTATTAGATTTTAAATAGTTTCTCACGCTATACATTAATACAAGTGTAATAGAGTTGCTGCTCTCATAAAAATGTAACGTTTTTTGTTTTGTATTAGTATCGTAATATCTTATTGCATTGACATTTCGAAATGTCATTAACACATCAGCATTTTTATATCGTCATTTTATATTCATCATTCTATAATGAACTAAAAAAATAAAATGTCACATTTTACAAACAAGCACACTTGATAATGGGTGTTAGGTGTTGAAAATTTGATCCGGAAATGTACAAAATAAATTTTATATGCTTTGACATTTGCAACAGCATCATAATATTTGTCATCAGAAGTATCGTAAATTAGAATATTTGATATAAATTTTTGTTTTTCCAAAGTGATTCATGTGACAAGCAGTTTGCTTTATTTAGTAGATTGAAAGTTATTTTAAAAATAGAATTAATGAATATTTCCATTTTCTTCGAAATTTGAACATTTCTATCTAACATACTTGTATGAGATCGATGGGGCTATCAAACTTTTCAGCCGATTGTTATCTGACACGTAGCACAAATTATAGGCGTAACAGGAAAAAAGAAATAAATATGAACAAATTCAAATTAAATGTATCAGAAAATAGATTTCAGCAACATTTTTGGTCGAGTATTTTTTTAATGATTTCCTGAATTTCCAAAATTTCTGACATTTATGTTTTATAGTTTTGTTAATTTTTATAATCGAGTTATTTATCTCAAAAAGAGTTCGTTCATTTAGAGACATGGATTAATGTCAAATAATGTTTGCAATAGTGTAGAAATATTTTTGCAATTATGTTGACAAAAATGTTGCTACATTGGTGAAAATTGTTTGCAACAATATTGATAAAAATGTTTGCAACAATGTTGATAAATATGCTTCTACCTTAATGAAAAACGTTTGCAATAATGTTGAATTTATTTTTATATGGAAAACATTTTTTCGATATTATTACAAGAATTGACAATTCCTTTTTTTTTCTGTGCAATAATAGCGATAAGTTATAAAACTGTTTAATATTATCACAAAAATTATTAATATAACGTATAAACCTACAATATTGCAACATCACTGCAGTAGACCATTCTAGGCAGTAAGTAAATTCTTGATACTTGACACGAACTCTTATTCAGAACTCAGTTAAAGAACCGAGTTTTCAAGCAATACTACTTAATGTTTACAATAATGTCAAAAATGTTTGCAACAATGTTGATAAAAATGTTTCTATCGACATTATTGCAAGAAATTTTCGACAATAATCGAATCCCATACATTTATTCGGTGTTGCATCAATTTTTGTTTGCAATAGTGGCGAGAATCTCAATATTATTGCAAAAAAACAACTAAAATTATGTTGAAAAAATGTATAGTATTGTATAAAGGTATTTTCGATGCTACTGCAAAAAATGTTCGTCATTAATGCAGTATACCAGGCAATTGAGTGGGTTCGCTTATAAGCAAATTGTTGATTGTTTTATTGTTGAGGTTGACTTCTTATACAGAACTTAATTAAAGAGCTGAATGTTCAATCAAGTCGATTAATTGGCACATTTTTTTCGCAAACATCTATGCTTCCTCAACAAGACTCTGAAATTTAAGTGTGAATAAAAAAGAAGAAATAGCGACCGTTTGATTTGATTATTAAACTAGAAGAATTAGTGGTATTCACTAAAATTTTATAAATTTTCCAATATATATTGCTGCTATACAAGAATTATAAAAATTTGAATTTCAGCTTACACTCTCCTCAAGTTAGCTCCATAGTTAGTCATAATAGTTCTAAGGAAAAAAATTGTTCTTCAATACCGTAAATCTAATTTATTCATTCAAACTTGCAGCAACATATTAGCAACTTTATTTTATTGTTGTTAATTTTATATGAAATAATTCTTAGTTTTAATTAAAGCACAATTCAATTAATTATTCAATTAATTCAAATATGATCTAGAATTTAATTTTATGAAGCTGGTAAGCCTTTGTACTTGCTTTAGCTACGTTTATCTTATACTACACCGTAACCATGTAGTAAAAATTGTAGTAATAGTAGTGAGCTCGCATTGTTACCGCTATGTAAATATTAAGGTAAAAGCTATGCATTTTACAAAATCTTGAAATAAACTCAAATTTTTGATAAATTTATCTCATTTATTGTCTCTTCGCTATCTCTTTTTCTCTTGTTCATGCTCTAAGTAAACGAAAAAAATATGTAGATCATTAAATTTTTTTCAGATTAACCAACCATCATTTATCATTTTAACACAGTAACATGAGGTCATTGTTAATATACACAGCAGGAGGGAGTTGTATCAAATAAAACCGAAAAAAAATCGGCGCCCTTACCAAAAAAAAAAATAATAATTAAGCAAAATGTACAAATGTTTGTCTTAAAATTCAAATTACTTATATTTCAAAAGCGTATGTAAGTACTACCTAATTTTTTACATTTTTTTTTCTATAAAGGCTGTATGGTTGGAAGCTTTAAAAATCATTATGTACGTAGTATTTAGCAGCTAATTTGACTAAAGGTCAAAAAAATAAAATTAATAGGAAAATACATGGTAATACACACACACGCACACACACAATACAATAACATACGACGATACGAGTGAGCAAGTCCAACTTTCTTTTTCACAAAGCTCTTCATACATACATATTTATGTATAACTATAGCCACATACATGTAAGTATATAATTTTTAAACTGAAAGAAATATATATATATATATATACACATTTCTATGTAAGCCATATACTCACATATGCTATATGTCTATTCTCAGCATACTCAGACATTTCATTAAAATTTTTGCTCATTAACTGCAAAAAATGTTGCTTAATACGCTAGAAAAAAACCACAAAATAAAAATAATACTACCCGATACTAAAAACCCGTTAAATTGACTACTAGTCATTAGATATGAATGGGTAAGAAGATGTCGAAACTTTATCTTTAGCTTTGCTGATGCAAGAATTTTTTATTAAACAGCCTCTCTAAATGCAAAAATTTACGATTACGTCAAAGATAATGAAACTCAATGAAATGATTCAGAACCTTGAATAGAAATAATTACACCAGCTTAATCTACATACTAGGGCCGATCAAATTGTTTAGGCATTCAGTTAGTAGCTCTAAATGGTATTTTGAGAATCATCCATAGGTGAGAGGCTGTATTTTGCCATCCAAACTATTTATTTAACTCGTGCTAATGTACAGTGGCTCCCAGCTTATTTCGTACAGTGACAGTTTAAAAATTGCTGCAGTCGTAATTCCTAATATAGCAAAAATTTGAACAAAATATAAATGCCATTTTAGAAAGGAAGGTTTGTTTTTTATTTTCCAAAATTTACTTTTTCAAAATTTTAGTGTTTGACACTATAAAAAAATAAAATAAGAAAAAAATAGGAAAATTCATGTCACAGCTTATTTCGTACAGTCTCTTTAAGTTCAAACTAAAAACAAAGTAAGTTGATTTTAATATTTAGTTGACATCCCTTAACGTTAATGACAGCCTGGAGTCTATTTGGCATTGAATCCACCAATTTTTGAGTGATGTCTGGTGTGATTTTTTTCCATTCTTCCATCAGTACCTTCTTTAGGTCTTGCTTATTAGAAATCTTGTGTGTTCTTATTTTATTGTCCAAAATAGACCAAAGATTTTCAATCACATTCATGTCAGGTGACTGTGGTGGTGGAGACATCAAGTGTGGGCAGTTCCAAATAAGCCAAGATTGCACAATCCCAGATTTATGTTTTGGGTCATTATCTTGGTAGTACCGAAATTCTTCCCGCAAACCCAGTTTGTCTGCACTTTGAAGTAAATTGTTTTTCAGAATCTCGAGGTACTTCATTTTGTCCATTGTTTCCTCAATAAAAACCAATTCACCTACTCCGGCTGCTGACATACAGGCCCAAACCATCACGCTACCGCCACCATGCTTCACTGTGGGCTTAAGGTTCTCCTTGTTTAGCTCGGTATTCGCTTTACGCCAAACATATGACATTCCGTCCGAGCCAAAAATATTAAACTTAGACTCATCCGCGAAAATAACGGTATTCCAGAACGCAGGAGTATTAATAATATGCTCTTTGGCGAAGTCAAGTCGGCGTTGTATATTCATTTTCGAAATGAATGGTTTCTTTCGGGCTACTCGACCGTTCAAGTCATGATTGCGCAGCACACGTCGGACAGTTTCAGCACTGGATGATTTTCCTATTTCACGCTGAACCTCTGCAGCCAACTTCGGAGCGGATAACTTTGGATTTTTCTTAATTTTTCGTACAATATAACGCTCGTCTGAAGCGTTGAAAATCTTATTAGGTGCTTCTCTGCCCTTGTTCTCCAACCGATTTTCGCGAACGAAGCGTTGAATGATGTATTGGACAGTTGAGGCACTTAAATTTGTCATTTCAGCAATTTTTCGCACACTCTGACCTTTCCTAAAATGGTTAATTACCAGTTTACGCTGTTCCATCGTTGTACGACGACCCATAACGCTAAATGTTTAATTTACAGCACTTTAACTATTTAAAATAATAATAATAAAAATTGTTATAATAGTTAAAAAGGTCCAAAAACTCATACAATTCAAAAAAACTTTGTAACTGCGCGGCAGAATGAAACTTACTTACATTGAAGTTTGTGTACGAAATAAGATGTGAGCTGAAAATCAGCTGATCAATAGTTTTTCTCTCTTGCATGACAAAAAGAACAATTTTTGGGGTTCCCCGTTTTCTTATTAGGTTTACTAAACACATACATAGACATCTACATTCAAAACTTATTGATAAGTTTTTTAGTTTCGATGTTACAGCCATGTACATAAAAATATATACACTGTACGAAATAAGCTGTGAGCCACTGTATATATTTCTTCAAATTTATCTCTACGATTTCATTTTATTGAATTTTGCTTAGTGGTCTATAATAAGCAAAACATTAAATAGTGCAACAAAAAAAAAATAATAATAATAAGAAGACAACAAATTCAGCATAGCTATAGTTTTTCATAGACAACAAAATTTAATGAAGATACGTGTGTGTATTTGTAAAAATTAGAAGCTATATTTGTTATTCATTGAAATTAGATGACTCGACATACAACCCATATGTAGTTATATATCAACTGTGAAAAGATACATACAAAGAACCAAGCAAAATACGACGAAAAAAAAAACTCATTTCAAGAAGCATATAGAAACAACAAATAATAAACAACAGGAAAAAAATTAGCCAACAATAAAAACAACAATAGAAAACAACCAAAATTTAATAAAGTCATGAACCTTGAGAAAAACTATGTATATGCTTTCATTTTGTATACGTGAGCACGGACATTCATACATAGAGATATTAATACAAATGTATGTAGTAAATATATGCATGTATGTAATTAATTTTTGGCCACTTTTTTGACATTTATTTTGCAATACTTGTATATAATTGTCATATGTCCGAGACGACCATGTCTCGTATAACACCGTGACTTTGCTACCGTCAAATGCACAATATAATAGCCAATTCCACTTTGTCTTCTTTTTGAATGCGTCATTGCATCATATAAAGGGTGTTTCTTTTATATTGCTTGTGATCGAGCATATTACCATTACCATAAAGCAGAGCATAAGCCATCGAACATGAACCAAACTTTAGATATTCGCTAAATTATAATTCAGGGGAATTAATATTAAACAATTTTAACGGCCATTTCTAAATAGAATATGATTAAATTATTGAATAAATGTAGACAACATCATAGCGAATATCTCTATATGATATTACCCGAATTAGAATGGTTGTGACACCACTTTTTTCCTCTGTGTTATTACAGTTCCCTTTAAGACCTCATTTTTTTCAGGAAAAAGCATTAAATGTCGGAAAATTTACTAATGGCTTGATGATATATAGGCATCGTTTAAAACAATGAGTCTCTTGCTTTCATAAAATTTGTCTAGGTTGGGGTTCGAACCCTGGATAACTCGATAGCGAAAGTCAGAACTTTTGTGACGTCACTTTTTGTGATTTTTGTCACAGAGTTCTTTCAGAAACGTTTTTAGGGCAAATAAGCACTGTTGAAAGAATTTTCGAACACTTGAGAACAATTGGGCACCTTGTAAAAATCATATTTTGCCTTTCTGGAAAACCGGAGCGGGGAGTTTAACCACCATTATGCAAATAAAGTTACTGCACTAACATCTTGCTAATATAAAAAAATGGTTGATACTCGTAGCTTTCGTAAAACCCATGCGTCTTAAATTTAGACAGTCCAGGAAGGGACTTACATATATGGCCCTTCTCCAAAGTTTTGTGGCATCACTTTTTCTGAATTGTTGAACATTGCAATCGTTACTGCCGAAAATATTTCCCATCGCACCTGCATTTGTTTGTGCAAACGTCTAGTGAGACTACAGCGTTCGAGGGGCTGCAACCCAATCCAGGAACTACGACTCCTTATCAACACAGCCTGATGCTGAATTGCCTTACAAGTTCCAATTGACTAAGCAATTAAAAGTAAACGGTCATCCGCTTCGTTATCGCTTTACAGATCAAAGGGGATGTCGAATTTGACTGAAAATTTTCCTTTCTGACTAGGCATAGTTTCTGACGAGACACATAATCACCTCGGCAGCTAAATTAACAAATAAAATTGCTACATCTAGGATCGAAATCTAGAAAACATTATTGTCTTTTCGGTTAACCGAGAGTATCGTAATGCACAGCTATGATTACACCCTTTTTGTAGACTGATATTGAAGTCAGGGATTTAGACGAGTAATCTTATGATCATCCGTCTTGGCGATGTCAATTGGACGCATTGGGTGCCATGAAATATCGAATTTATGCGGACAATTCAGAAACGATTCAAGCCTTAAGGCGAATATCGTCCGATCCATTCGTGAGATAGAATCAGAAACCGTCAACTTGCAGAATTGCGCTGACAGCCAGCCAGCCAAATGAATGAAATCGTGCTCCATAACTAATAGGAATGTTTACGCTTTTTTATAAAGCCATGGTAATGGTAATGATAGTACGGGTTAGGCTAAAGCCTTTATGCATTGCGACCAACCTGGTATATTTTGCACTCCTTTATACTTGTATATTTAGTATATATAATATATTGAGGAATCGAACCAGTTCCTTCGGGGGGAGCATTCTCTCATCTTCTAGTAGGTATAAGCATAGGATTTTGTGCCTCCTGTGGCCTAGTGCCCGTTAGTGCTCCGGAGATTAATCTGATTCTTTCTGTTTAAGGAGGGAGCGTTGTTTGCTCTTTTGGCATCAAAGCTCAGTACTTTTTTGAAGTGGTTGAGACCGCCAAAAGTGTTATTCCAATATTCTCTGATTTTGCGTTGGATCCATTTCTTTGTATCCTGTTTTATGTTGTTTTTATTGAACCCAAAGAACGAGGTTGAACCGGTAAATGGCCCTTCAGCCCCTTTTTTGGCATAAAGGTCCGCCTTTTCACTATCAACGTGTCCTTCATATCCGGGCACACAGATCAGAGAGACCTGATTGTGGATGGCCAGCTTGTTGAGTGCATATAAAGCCAAAATATATCAACAAAAATTTATTTCATTCGTTTTATTTTATTTTTACGAAGAATCTTGTATATGAACCACCCTTTACTATATGCAATACATATGAACTAATGCATATTTAACTTTGTCTATTATACATAGTACGCGTGTGTGTGTGTGCATTTGTGTACAACATAAACAGTGTCAAGTTTAGAAACAAATTTATGATAGTCACCGTCATGTCGACATAAATTCATTAATTTGAGTACTCTCTATCTCATGTGGCAGTGATTGTGGTCGAGGTGATAACCGCATAGCTGGTAACATCATCACCGCTCTAATATTGATGCAAATTTTTTACAAATTTGCACCATGTACACATGTGTAAACTTAGCTACATACACGCATATGCAAAAACTCTGTAAACTCTGTTCAACCAAGTGGAAGTTCAGTAAGTAGCTAGTAGTATCTAATATTAGCTCATTGATGTATATATATATTTTTTTTTTTTTGTTCATACGCTTTGCAAAAGCATCATTGCCACAATAACAACAACTATAATATTAACAAGAAGAAGAAAAAGGAAAAAACAAATTATTTGTCCATTGCTCTTTTGGAAAATTGTATATAATATGCTTCGACATACATATACATCTACACATGTAGATACTTTCAAAATGTCATGGTCAAAATTAAAAGCAACCACACTAAACATATGTACACAATTATTTTTCACTCCCGCTCATCTTCGTTCCACATTAATTTCGCTATTTCTCACCTATGCGCTTCATATAGAAAAGAAAACCAAAAAACAAACAAAAAATGTATTCACATGTGAATTATGACAAGCGTAGAAATCATTTCAAAGAAAATTTTCCAACTATGCAAATGAATGGAGGAAAAAATAACAAATGTTGCTATTATCTTAAATAAGCTGGTTTGTCCATATCTAATTAGCATATGACATATGAATTGTACATTGAACTAAATTTGGTCGATGAAGACGAACAAAAGAGAAAGAAAAACAAACAACAACAACATAAAAATATATGTAGTTTTATTAATGAAAACAAAATTGGATTTACATTTATTTAATATCTACTGATGGAAATGGATAGACCAAGTTATTGTTCGTTCCACACTCTTGCATTCGTTTTGACATATCACGCATATTATAAGGCTTGTTGTTCTAAAGCTATGTTGTTTAATGCCGAACAGCTCACTTCAGCTACATTTTGTAATGTCTTTGACTCGTGTTGTTATGTTGTTAGTTTAACATTTTGAACTAACAACATTTATGTAACATGTAAACTTGCAATCAAGGTCAAACTGCAGGTGTACCTTCACAACATCTCATACACATTATGCATGAGGGTAATTTTAGGTTTTGAAAAAGCATTGAGAAAAAAACTTGGCTTAATTTCATTTTTTTTTTTTGCTTCTTGTTACATTTGTTATAATTTACTCAAGTTGAGCTGTTCACTTTAATTTAGTTTTATTCAGTTGGCAGTATACTTTGCACGCAAGCGCAAGGAAATATTCATTTTGGTCAGATGACTCATTCGCATGAAAACATGAATAAATGTTGAGATATTTCGACAAAATTTGGTATGAGCTACTTATGCTACAGGGGGACGGACGGTATAGAAAATTGGCATGATCGGTCCACTACCACGCATGCAGAGAGCAATCAAAGCGACTAACCTCGAAATGTTTAAAAATTTTAGCCCATTATTATTTAGTTAATATTCCATCTATTACAATAATATTTAGTATATAAATTCATAGTTCAATGAATAATAATCTCTCAAGAAATAGGGCACCCACGCCCAATATTTCATATAGCGCCCATATAAAGTTGCGAAAACTTTTTAAACTTTAAACAAGCCATAACTTACTCCGTCTTTTATCAAGGACTACTATAATGGGTACATAGACTAGCAATGGAATAAGTAGTACACTCGCATGAAATGGGCGTGTCAACCCCTCCATTTCATATAGCACCCATACAAAACTACGACAATTTTTTCGATTTTAACCCATTATAACTTAGTAATTATTATATGTAGGACAACAATAATTAGTATATAGATTCATATTTCAGTGGATAATAATCTCTCAAGCAATAAGCGACCCATGACCAATATTCCATATAGCGTCCATATAAGACCACAGAAACCCATATAAAGTTACTGATACGATCATCATTAAAATGAACTGTTAAACAGCCATATTTGGCTTAAAGTTAACTCCCACACAAGCAAACTACTAATACAAAGTATGTAACGGGTGTTTTTTTTTTTTGTAGCATATGATTTTTCGATAGGCATATTTATAGTTTGACAGATGAGAATTCAGTAAAAATTACCATTTCACTATGAATTTTATTTTCAAAAAATTAAAGTTTAGGTATGAAGCTCATTTCTGGTTGAACGGTTCCATTAATAAACAAAATTACCGCATATGGAACGAAGACAATCAAAGCTGTCAGTTAATGGCGAGTCTGATAAGCCATCATGCTGACTTTTTGTTACCACAAAATGATCAGCTAAGCATCGACGACATTTGGTTTCAACAAGATGAAGCTAAATGCCATTTAGCGCGTGCAACAATCGAGTTATTGCAAAATCAATTTGGCGACAATTTTCATTCCAGAGCCGGACTTGTTAATTGACCTTCTCGTTCGTGCGATTTTAAGCCTCTTGGCTAACTTAAGTCATTCTTAAAGCGTTGGAAGCCAATAGTCATGCCACCATTGACGAAATACTGCCACATTTATTGGAAAAAGTTATCAAAAATTGGACTGATCGACTGATTGACTGGTTATCGAGAAGATTATCGAGCAGATTAAAATTTTAAAAAAATTTAATTCCAATAATATTTCTTTCTTTAATTTTGGTTCAAAGTTCTTAAGCTATTAAAAAAAACACCCGTTATAAATAATTTCATGTAGACAGACTGTAAGACCACTTTTCAATTCTACTTTTTCAATTGCATTCTTTTAAATTTTTTACTTTTTTGCGAATGCCATCTTTTCGTCTTCTTCCACCTATTCATTTAAGCCTTACAATATTTTATACACAGTTCATTGAACTTTGCTCTTCGTAAGGAGATTGGCTGATTCACAAACCAAAAAAAAAACCGCTTAAAAGGAAATTAAGAAATAAATAAAAAAGTATACAGTAAAATTCAATAAAAAACACACACTTGTTGATAATTATTTATAATTGACGGTAATAACGAAATAGAAGCAACAATAACATGATAAATGACGATGTTCTTATTAAATAAGAATAATAAATAAATATGCCGCAAATGTAAAATTAAATCATTTTCTTTTTTCACTCAAGAATATAGTGTTAAACAAAAGAAAATTAAAAATAAAAATGACCATATGCGCTAAAGATGATAAGCTGCTAGTATGACAGAAAAGACACGTAAGCACGTTGCAAGTAACCAGTACTAAGAGCAAAAACTGCAATAACAATGACTAAAATTAACCCTTAAATGCCTAGGGAGATATATTTTTATTTAAAAAAAAACACATTTTTCGAAATTCAGTGGGCTTTAAAGGGTTAACCATCAATTACCCATAATGGCGATGGTAGTGATAGCAAAAAAGTATTGATTTTCTCGAACAAGTGTTTAAAATTCAACGGAATCATATCAATTGTCTTATCATCGCCTTCATTTGTACTTGTTATACACACTACTACATATTCCTACATATTTCTACAATATAAAAATAATCACTATCACAAATGCACATATGTTACAATATATAAATTAAATGTTAACCGCATTTTATTTCTATTTTTATTTAATTACATATATTTATTTTTATTTATCGTTTATTCTATTCCTTTTTTTCCACAATATAAATAGCTAAGAATGACACAGTAAATGTCATTCATCGAATTATGTGATGTGATACATTTATATGTATTTACATATATTCGTAGTATGAATATATTGTAAAGGTGAAGAAAATATGTGTCATACCACATAAGTATCTGGCTGCCTATCTATGGTATGAGTAGAAAATGTAACACACACACACACACACACACATACGACTACGCTGAATATCTTACATTTTGTGCCACACGAGAGCTTCCATTAATATGGAATACATTTATTAATTACCAACTATTTATGTCACTCTGAAGACGGCAATAAAGGAAATAAGGAAATAAAAATCAGAACTGGTAAAACTGCACAGAGGCAAGTGGAATTATTGTGAATAAAACATGTACCATTTGAAATATAAATAGACAGACATTCTGTTAGAATGAGAAATATGTATATATTACAAAGCAATATGGAAAGAGAGATAGAGATTAGGAATGAAAAGTTAACAGTGTAGCGAACAACTGTCATAAATGCAAAACATGTCGTCGTACTATACATACGACTATATTTGTGTATTAACTGGGCTGTAAATGAGAACGATATATGTGGCTAATCGATAAAAAAAACAGACCATAAAGTCACATAAGCAAACATACTTCTACAAATATTTGCTAAGTATACCAATGTAATGATGTTAATCAAATGATTTTGCATGCCCAGAGTTGCAAAAAATGTTACCAGATGTAAAAATTTATAAGAAGGTAGAAACCCAAAGAAGGAAAAAGAATATATGCATTAAATCACTCCATTTACTTCGTCTTCAGCCTCATTTCCATCAATTTCGCGTTGATCCGGAATCCAAGCAAATGTAACTTTGTTTAAAACGCCAGAGATCAGGGATAATGTACCAGCAGGAGATCCAACAAAAAAATTTTGCCCAGTTCCAAACTAGTAAGCGCCCATGGAATCACAAAACGTAATTGCGAATCGATGTAATAAAGTGAAATACCCATTATGGCTTGTTCGTCTACAACCCCATTTTCACAAATTCGGCTATAACCCAAAGCCAAAATCAGAGTGAATGTTTCAAACTCCTGAGACTACGAATGTTGTTCCAGTTCGATTTTGAAAGATCTTCCTCACTGTCCTCATTGAATAGAATATCATATTATAGAATCTCAAAGCATAGCTCTGGACCAATCTAACACAGTGCCAGCACCACTTTCGGTTAGTTCTTTTGCAGGCTCATTGCTGTAATGACCCAAAACCCAAGTAAGCATGACTTTGTTTAAAACGTTCAGACTTTGTAGTTGTGTCAAAATATTCTGCAACAAGCTTAGCGCGCGATGTTTGAAGAAAATACGTCCGCAACATACAAATCGTCCATCTAAGCCCCAACCCTGTATCAATTCAGACTATGGGTATTTAAAGAGGAGAGTAAGGAATGTTCCCACTTATGTTGCGATAGGAATGTGACTTGGAGTCTTTTCAAAGCTAAGATCCCTCGTCATTCGATCAATCACCGTCGAAACCGAGATACCAGGTATTCAGTTGAGGAACTTCTTGCCTGCACTTGCAGATTCCTTCATACTCTACTTTTTTGCTACTACCTTCCTAATGAAGATATACAGACTCCTTCTATGACCGAACACGTATAAGGTCACATCGATCCTGATCCGTTGTAGTTTGTTGTATTTTGTAATAGCCACACTTTAAAGAATTGCGGTCACCACATAAGAATTACATAGGTCTAACCTTTAAGTGAAGGCCCAGTGGATTAAATTAAATCGTCCAAGTACTACCAAAAAGTTTTCTGCATACCCAGAACAACCTTATAGGTTTCGTGAAAACGGAACTTCCACTCAAGTCTTACATCGAATATAATAAACAAATATTTCAATTCAAAAACAAAACTGGCAACACTGTTTTTGGATTGTTGTATTGAGTACATAAAGTTGTTTGATTAAATCAACGAAAGTAGCGTTGGTTCGTAATTTATTTTATTTTTCTTTTTTGAGTGGTCAGTAGTATTTCCACACTCCGTCACACATCCAGATACAAATTAAATAGATAATACATATGCGGATCATTATTGATGGCAGTAATTAGTTCAACAGTTCATTTACCTGCATGTTGGCTAATAAAATATTTACATTGATATATTAACTATATGATAGGCTTTATATTTTGATTATATCTTAAATTAGCTATTAAGAATAAATCATTTTGTAAATAAAAATTTGTTTCCAAACAGTAGCGTGCTGTGTCTGTGAGTAAAAATATGAGTGGGTCTAAATGGGCATTCGCATTAGTCATATTTATAGAGCTGATAAGGTTGCAATATATAATGAAATCGTAGTTGTGATGGAATGGATTAGATTAGCATTGTATATTTTTTGCACTTTGATTTGTGAAAACAAAATTAATTACAAAAAATTAGCAAGATATTTGCTACCAGAGTCAAAGTTTGAATTATTTGGTCATTTGGCCTCAAGTATCTCGCAAACCTTGCGCACTGTTGGAAATCTGAAGGCTGCAGAATATGCAGCTCTAAATCTATATGAAACAATAAATTTGCTTCTTGCTAAACAACAACGAACAAATTTGGAGGCTAGAGTTCGTTTTCTCTTATAATTTAATCCAGGTTTTTCCTGGATTAAATTATAAGGGATTTCCAAAAAAAAAACAATTCGACCACATTAAATATTTTTATTAAATGCTCTAATAGGAGTCAAATGTTACATTTTTCTTTAATATAATTACATTGAATAATAAGCTACAAATATGGACAAATGGAGGAATGTGATATAAATTCGAATAAAGCGTTTCTGACGTGACAAAATATGAAAGTACAATCATATATTTTCTGAAAATGTCTAAATTACATTAAAACAATCTGATTACATAATACTCTTCCCTTATGAGAGGGTCTGTAGTTTTTTTTTTTTTTTTTTCATACAATATAAAGTATAATAGCGGACATGACATTACGGACGTGACAAACTTTTCTTTTAGAATATACAAGGAAAAAGTATTTTTCTATTTATAATTAAAGGAATAACACAGGAAATAATCATAATCTATCTATAATTTATCGATTGATCAAAATACAATATATTCGATTAATCAGAATTTTGATTAAATAAAAAAAAACAATTACATTTTAACTTTAATTACTTTAACTTTAAAATAAATAAAAATTATAATAATGTTATATAAAAAATATTTTGAGTATTTTGTTCAAATAATTTTAATTTTGATTAATATAAATACTAATTAAATACCATTTATTCGATTAATCAGAATTTTTTTATTAAAAAAAAAATTTAGATTTTAACTTTAACTTTGGTTTAAAAAAAAAAAAATTATAATAAAATATAATAAATATTTTGAGTATTTTGTTCAAATAATTTTAATTTTGATTAATCAAAATTCTGATTAAACGAATAATTTCAATTGTGATAAATCTAAGACATGATTATTTGAATAATTTATAATTTAATAAATGAAAATTTTGTTTAATCATGTAATTGATTAATTAGATTATTCGATTATTCGATTAATTTGTAAAATTCAGTTATAATCGAATAATTGATTTATCGGAATTTTGATTAATTAACTTGTTCGAATAAAAGATTAATCTCACAAACTTAATTCATATACTTCCATATTAATATTCATGAATTTAAGCTTGTGCATTTTTAATTTTCCAGTTTTTTTTCAGTTCTGGTTTACCATTTCTAAGTATTGCCCATATGTATGCTTCGTTAAGCACAACAATAATGGTGTCTCTAATAGTGAAGTTGAAGAGTATGACGATGTTGTCTATAAGGCAATGTTAATGAAGCAAATGTAATTTCCAGCACATAAATAGCTGCATAAATAAATATTTACATTTTAAAAATAGTAACAATGAAATGCCAAAAGCCAAAAATAAAATAAATAGGTAAATAAAAAATAATATATAGAAAAAATTTGTCATTTTCAGCAACACAACGATATTAGCAAAAACTAATTAAAAATATTATGAAATCTAACAAAATGTATGCAGCAGCAGCAGCAGCAGCAGCAATAACTGTTGTAAATAACAGCAAAATAAGCTAAAAAAAAAGAAAATGCAATACTTATGTATTTTTGCAAGATTGTGTACTTGGGTTTTTATGTCATGCCCTAAATGGAAAATTTAGCACATACCGGAAAGAAGCAAACCAAATAAACTCAATAATATGTTGCTTGTAGGTTTGCCTTCCTGTTATGCTTTTTATCTTTAAAATTAATGAAATCGCCAACGGACATCAACACAATTTCCAATAGAGAGTTGATAGTCAAGATAGCGATAAAGTGAGAGAGGAAAACAGAGAAGAGAAGGAAATGCACAAATACAACACCATTCATATAATAAATAAATACAATGTACTATCACAGTACTTTACTCATTATATGTACTACCTGATAGTGGCATTGTCGTAATATGCACAGGTGAAACATGTGGAACTTATGTATTTATCTACCATATTTGTGGGTATACGAGTATGTACTTGTATTTTCTAATCAACAAACTGTAAAATATACATATTTGTACATTAAAATGTGATATTTTTTCTTCCTTCTTCTTCTTACCAACTTCCCACTACCAGCACAAATGGCAACAAGAACTGCTTGTGACCTAAATAAACTGACCGGCTATGAATTCAGATGAAATGTGATGCTTTACTATCAAGAGATTGTTGACGGTTTATGGTAAAAACAAAACAAAAAAATCAGACAACATGAGCATGTAGTATTATGTATGCACAAAATGTTGTTTACATTTACATAAATAACAAGGCGTTCTTTGTATGTACCTGTGTACCCACTGTATGTAAGTATATACCTACATTACACAGGTCTGGAGCTTCAGGCACTGTGGCAAACATACGCAGCTGTCGAGAGATGCGCAAACATGTGTATCAGAAGCATGTACGTGTATGAACGTGTGAAGATGTGCAACATGGCTTGGTAATAAACCAAGGTCATTTAAAAAAATATGTTTTCAATGTAGCTACATACATGCATTCAATGACAACAATACGACTATAATATGGAAAGAGATTGAAAAAAAAAATGACTGCATAGCAATAACAATGAAATGTTGATAGAACACCAAAGCAGAAAAATCAGAAAAGAAACAAGTTAAACTAGTTGAGAACAGAAGCCTCTCTTCCAGATGATGTGAGTGATAATAATGATGATGATGATGATGATGACAATAGTGGTAGCATGTTGTGGTCGTCATTATACATACATAAATGCATGTATGTATGTATCTTGCAACGGTTCTAGTTAATAAACAACTGCTTTGGGTTAAATTTGATCACAACGCCTTGTGATCGAATTACACGCAAAACATAATATCTACAACAAAGAGATACAACAACAACGACTTTGAAATGTGGCAAATGACAACAAATATTTTGTGCAGTTATATACGAGTATATCACATATGGTCATACACGAATACACGCACTCACACACACACACACACACACAGACTCTGTGTGTGACACAGATTACATTGCATTCGCGCTTTATCGTACGCAAAACATACACACTGATCAGGTCAATGAGCGTTTTAAGGACTGACTGACTAACTGACTGACTGACTGACTGTATGCTAATGAGAGTCTAGATAGAATTACATAATAAATTCCAGTGAAGCAAGAGAAACAACGAAAATATATTGCATTGGGGAAAAAGTATCGGTCATCGTTAAAGGCACGCACGATTTTTGTTCTTGTTGTTGTATCGAGTTTGATCCTTAAATTAGCATAATTAACAAATTGACATACAACTCTCAAATAATTGACGAGAAAACTCTAAGAAAAAAAATGAATGTATTGCCACGCCCATTTTAAGTTTCAAATAAGTTTTAAGGTATAAAAAATGCAGAAAAATGTAGAAAACTCAAAATTTGGTAATAACGAAGCTTAGATACATAACAGATAGATAGATATACATTCGGAAAAATGAATTTTTGGGCAAAGCGATCATAGATAGGCATGGTTTTTCTCCATTTCCGCTCATTTTCGATTACGCCTATTAATTTGTGAACTTTATTGAATGTACTGAGTTTCAGCTTCATACCTTTTTATATTTTCATGTGGAAAATGTGAAAACATACGTACGAAAGCATTAATTTGTATAAGAGATAGGCGTGGCTTTTATCCGATTTAGTCTAGTTTCGAGTATGCTAATTAACTAGTAAAAATGAACGTATATACCGAGTTTCATCTTCATAACTATATATATATTCGTGAGGAAAATGTGAAAACATACATATGGAAATATAAATTTATATGAAAGGTAGTCGTGGTTTCTAACCGCTTACGCCCATTTTCGAAAAAGTCGACTAGATAGTAAATCTGATCGCATGTGCCAAGTTTCAGCTTGATTACTTTGTATTTCAGTGCAAAAAGTGTGTAAAAATACTTTCAACAACATACTTTTGTATGAGAGGTAAGTGTGGTGTTCAGCCGATTACGTCCATTTTCTAATATATCCATTTAGTGATCAGACTATCTTTATATATGCAGTTTTGATTCGATAACTTTTTATTTTCGCTCATAAATTATGAAATCATATATTTCGCAATATATTTTTGTATGGAAAGTATCCGATTACGCCCATTTCCGAAGATATCGATTCTATGATCAGACTAACTTAATGCTTAACTCTATATTTTTGCGCTGCAAATGTAAAAACAGATTCCTAGATATACTTTTGTATGGGCTTGAGGTGGTTTTCATCTGATTACGCCCATTTTATAATATATCAATTCTATGATCAGACACAATTAATTCGCCAAGTTTCAGTTTCGTGTATGAAATCATACACTCACCAAAATATTTTTGCATGTGAGATAGAAGTCATTTTCATCCTATTTTACCTTTCATAATGACCCAATGCAATTCGTCGATATTTTTTTCCCAAATCAAATATATTTGTATAAAAATTATCACATCGTATACACACTATTATAATAATATTTTAACGCTTGCGAACATAATCTCTAGACATAAGGTAAATATCATGTTGAATACAATATGAACGAGTGAAAACATCACTGAAATGTCAATCAACTTGAGAAAAATGTCCATCATCATACACAATGTTCAACAAATAATCGATATTAAATACTTTAAAAATATATAAAAATGATCATATGGTCGGTCATGTATGGTACATATTGTAATTTAAGCTGTACATTATCGTACCATACATATATTCTCTCAGTTACTGCCACGCCACTATCTACTATGCCTGTCTATCACAGGTTGATATTACACATATTACTGTTACCACTTTTGTTATTCACATGACATGTTGCAACACAGCAGCAGCTATCATCATAATTGTAAAATAACGCATATACTACTCGTACACACAAATTGTAGCAATGTAAAGATGTCGATCATGTAATCCATCCAACTGTATAGATGAGCAATCAAAATAATATAAAATGCCAAGCAACACACACACATATAACATATGTCTGACTGACTGTCAGCAATATGTTATGACAAACAGACAGGGCTCACAGAATTGGCAGTTAGTTGATGATGATGATGATGATGAGCACTCATTGACAGTTGGCAATGGGCCAAAAATACAACATTATTGTCATAGATGGGAGTGTGTATGTATGTGTATGTTTAGATGCCATCACTAAATAGTCGCCTTGCGTAAAATTAAAAATAGACATGTTTAGAGTGCACTGAGTGCGCCCAGAAAAAAAAAAAACCAAAACAAAAAACAACAGAAACAAGCCGAATACATAACGAATTAAATTTTTTGTATTTAGTTACTTCTCGAATCTGATAATATGTATAATTTTACATATGAAATTATATAAATAGAAAATGTAACCAAAATATTAATATGGAATACTCGTCGTACGCACACTCCCAAAATCGGAGAAAGTCGGAAGTAATGCATGAGTTGCTTTCGTCCTATAAACTGTTTGAATTGACTACTCAATTTTTAAAAAACTAATAAATATAAATGATGATCGAAATGCTCTCAAAATCACACCACTTGTTGTCAATGTTATAACAACTGCGCTAATATCAAATATAAATGTGGTTTTGATCATTTTTGGCAACAAATTTACTCTCTACTGGCAATTGATGCTTTTTTAATTGCACCTCGAATATTTGTCTTTGCACAAAGATCATTTCAAAACATATTACAACGTATATATTACATTATTTGCAACTGCTTGTTGATATCTTATGTATGAGTGGTATCTTTTCTCATAAAACTGTATCCATCAGCTGTTGCATTTGCCAAGTATTACCGGTATTTATTATACGAGCACATAATAGATTTTTTCAACTCTCGCATTATCTTCCTTCCACTCTTTGGCTTGCTTGCTTATAGCAGAATCGCTTGATTTGTCTTTATTATTTTGGAGCTCCTATATACATACATACATACTTGGTATATGTTTGCGTAATTTACCGTTAGCGTTAACGAATGCTAGCTACTACCATAAACTGACTAATAGGAATGCAATTGTTTTTTTTTTCTCTCTCTCGTTTCTTTTTACTGTTAAAATTTTTTAATTTTACGGTAATTGAATTAGTTTCACAAAGTAAAAACTACAAAAAAACACAAAAACAACAACAAAAATATATAGAAAAATTACATTAGCAATACAAAAGTAACGTACTACAACAACAACAAATTATCAACAAGAGTTCAAATGACAAACTATGTAAAACGTCATCATAGTTTTAATTTAGCAAGCTCTTTGACTTATTGAACAGGTTGAACGTATTTTGTTATGAAATTACTAGAAGTAAAACAATATAAGAATTACACATAATGTGCAAGAGTATGAAAATCTATTTTTAAGCTGCCTCTTCTTCTTTTTCTACTTCTTATTTTTTGATATTACTTTTGAGGAAATCATAAATTGCTTTGAATAAATAATATGCAGATACATATGTATTCAAATGCTGCACCAAAAAATATACAAAACTAATTATGTATATATTTTTTTTTATGAATACAAATAAGCACTTTACTGCTGCAGTTATGGCATTCGTTTCGAAAGTACATTTTAAAATGTATTACCAAATCGTTTAAGCGACTAAAAGATAAAAGGGCATTAAACTACAAGATATTATGCCCTAATGGAAATGATACAGATCATTTTAGTTCTCATTACTAAACTACTTAGAGAGAGAGAGTACAAAAAAATCATCACACAAAGCTGGAAGATGGGACTCTTCACCATCTATTGCGACCATCGAACAATGGCTTACTTAATTTGAAAGCTGTTATAGCAGCACAAGTGACACTGAACATTCTGATCGCCGAATTGAGAGCCACACCACACGAGAAATGCTTGATAAAATCCACGATATGATATTCAACAACCGGTAAGTGAAGGTGAGCGAACTTGAAGAGAGGCTTATCACATGCATCACTGATTTCAGTTTTGCATGAGTATTTGGTTATGAAAAAGCTATTTTCAAGATGGCAGTAATCGTACACGAAACATGAATAAATGACAACACTCCACAGACTAAGAACCACTCGAGAGAGAGTGGATTTATCGTAATTAATCAAAGCCGAAAAAGGTTGAATCTGACAGCTATCAACGACATTAGTTTTTTTGGAATGCGCGCGGTGTCATTCATATCGATTACCAAGAAAAGGGTAAAATAATCACCGATTTGACTATTCGACGCATATTTGAAGCTAAAAACGACCACATATGGTGTGGAAAAAGTGCTCTTTTGCAAGACAATGCACCGGCGCCCATATGCCGACCAGCGACATCCCTTGCCTCACTGCCTGGGAAAACTACATTCTATAATGTTCTCCGACCTATTATCTTCACTTTTAATGGCAAAATTGCATGAGTTAGGTTACGAATTTCTAACTCATCCATCATATTCTCCAGATTTAGCACCCTGTGACTATTTTCTGTGTACAAAATTTGAAGAAATAACTCGCCGGGAAGAGATTTGTGTCGAATAAAGAGGTCATCGATGAAACAAAAGCGTCTTGCGTACTGTGACCTAAAAGATCTTTTGTGCGCCTATTGCCCAACTAAAACAATTCTAGACTATTTATAAATCTTATAATTGCGGTGGGCTTGATTTTAACTATATGGTTTGGAGTCAAGATTCCGTTACTTAGGTAACCAAGTCTACGTCTTGCCACCGCTGGGAAATTGCATAGAATATGTTCCGATGTTTCCTGCTCCCCATGACATAGTCACCAGGTATCGTTTTCTACCACACCTATTTTATTCATATGGTAGTTAAGTCTACAGCTCTGTGTATAGTTTTATGTCATTTCTGCTGAGGTTAAGAACAGCATCCACCTTAACATGTGTGGGATCAATAAGTCCCTTCGACTGCCGCATTTCCAGTAGTCGAGTAGATCCCGTTTCTCCCTCTCGCATATCAAGTTGTTTATGAAATTGTTTGTAACCCAGCAGAAATGCTCTGGTCCAATGAAAAGAGTGCTTGCACCTTCCTTTCTCACGTTTTAAAATTGTTTGTTACATTTGCCTCTGGTGACTCTGGTGCACTTGTACAATATAATGGACAGACATATTTTTACAATGTAATCATATATGCATTAAGAAAATGATCACTGTAAATATTGAGATGTGTTCCCCGATTATTTTTCAATGCACTGCAGTGCACAAATTGTGACAGCTGTCATTTCACAGCAAATTTTTTTTACTCTAAATTGAAGTAATGCGCAATTTTTCCTTTTCTTGTTTTTTCAAATATTCGACACAACTTCAAATACTCATATCTTAGTTGTTTTCCAAGTGATTTCGTACAAATTTATATCGATGCTTCTTCTTGGCAAGAGTTTATAAAAATTTCAATATACATGTATTTAAGCACTATTTTACGCTTCTGTGCATGATCTCTACTATTCAATTCCGGATACAATAAATTCTGCAACATTTTTTTTTTTTTGCTCATAGAGGCGTTCAATTTTGCATCCTTTTAATGGTATTCAATTATGGGGCGAAAGTAATTGGCACATCTTCCGATAGTAAAAAAAAATATATATAAATAAGTAATGAAATGTAATTGCCAAACAAAAAACCAAAAATACTAATTAAGTGACAAGTAAGAAATTAGAAACATAAATCCTAAGCTCGAAAACCAGTTTTAGCACGAATATCATCATCATTTACTAGATAATTATTGCTATTGTTTTTTGTTTTTTTTTTATAGTTATATTTTAGTTATTTTTGCCTCTCATCCATTGTACAAATTTTATGAAATCAACATCAAACAACTCTATTTTCAAATATTTTAATACATTATTTTATACAATAATATAACTTCATATAACAATACTACATATATATATTATTGTAAAATGAAGAAAGAAAATGCTAAAAAAAATAATAATAATAGCAAATGACTAACAAAGTTATTCAAGCTAATCGCGAGAAAATGTAAATAGCAGCAAATAACAAGGCAAATGGTAGCAACAATGATGATGTTGCCAATATTTGAACCACCACAATCACTAGCACAGGCATATTACAAAATATTTTTTCAACAATTTTTTTGCTGTTTTGTTGTTTTCATTATTCTATGCATTGTATGGAGTATGAATGTATGTAAGTACTTATGTATATGTACGAGTACACATTGGTAGTACAACAACAATAACTAACTCATTATAAAAGCGTGCGCCATTGTTTTCTATGGACAACATACAATATACAACAAAAGTACATATTCGCGTACAAGTACGATACATACAACCAACAGCAACAGCAGCAGCAGCAACAAAAGTCAAACATAATAAAAACAACTAAATTTCATAATGGCGTTTGGCTAATGTTGAACAATGACGCGAACGCGCAAACGCCATTGATAATAAGATAATCATGTGCGAGCAACATACATAAGAGTCCAATCTGCACACCCTCCGCTTAGCCATTAGTCCCATTATATAGTGCAGTGCACAAGAGCAGGATTGAAAACAGCTACGGGCGTGGTGGCAAGGTGGTAGTTTATTAGCAATACTCTATTACAATAGATGACATTACAATGCTGCAATTGAAATGCCTTGCAATACGTGTAAGTATTTCTTTTTTTCGTTGTACTCACTCGTCCATTGGCATTTTTATATGAATTTAATTCCAACACAAAAAGTGATAAATTACAAAACTACCAATAGATAATGTAATATTCAATTGTTTGATAATAAAAATACACGTCAAAGACGGCTCAAACACAAATAAAGCTATTCAATGCAAACGTTTACAAAGAGATATAATCAAATACATTTGTATAAGTATTTTGAAAGCAAATTGAAATGTTCATGGACAAATTTATATTATTAATCTTAAAAACCAGTTAAAATATTTCATTTCACGATTAGAGTAGATAATAAACAGCATGTTCAAATAAATGTTATATTTTTTTTTTGTGCAGTCAAAGAGCCAAAGAGCCAAAATGTTTATTATATATGAATATTATATCCACCCTAAGCTCAGAGTCATCGATTTATTTGCTGCTTCCGCTTTTAATACTAATATGAATACGTGGAAGCCATCAGAATCACCATCTGAGAGGAATTTGCATGATAACAACTGCAACTTAAAGCTAATAAAAATCGACACGTAAGATTATATTTACAAGAAAATCGATGAGTTTATTAATGGGCGTAATCTGACGAAAAACACAACTAACTCCCGTACAAAGTTATATTTTTTAATGTATGTTTTGTGGCTCTCATTAAATATTATAAAAATAAAGTGACGACTTTGCATGTAAGCTACATCAAATATTCGTCGTGGCTGGTCCATATTTTACAAAATTATTTCTCTTTACAATATTAATCCACATGCGCAATTATGGTTGTCCAAAACGAAAAACTTTGAAAATAATAGCTGTTTAAAGTTTTAAAAATTTCACAACTTTGTATAGGAGCTATATTAAAAAGTGGGCATAGCTCACCTATATATTTCAAAATTTTTTATTTCTATAGTAATTATTTAAATCTGAAATGTAAGAGACAATTGGTAGAATATTTCATAAATAATGGCGATTAAAATTTTTTTTGAATTCCGCAACTTTGTATGGGAGCTACATGAAATAGAGGGTGTGGCTGGACCATTTCTTATAAAGCTATTTCTTTATATAGTACTGATCTAAATATGAACTGTGATTGGCTCAGATAGAATAATTCATAAGTAATGGTAATTTAGAAAATTATAAAAATTTTGCGACTTTATGTTGGAGCTATATTAAATAGTGGACTTAGCACACCCATTTTTTACAAAACTAATTTTTTTCTACAATATTAATCCATGTGTCAAATAAGGTCGTCTTTGAGCGAATACTGCGTAAGTTACAGTGGTTAAAGATTTTCAAGAATTTTTCAACTTTATATGGGAGCTACACTAAATAGTGGGCGTTGACTGTCCATTTCATTCGAAATTGTTTAGACTTACAATATTAATCTACATATTCCGCTAATTTTTATGGCAGCTACATTAAATAGTAGTCGTGGCTAGCTCATTTCTTGCACAATCATTAAGCACTACATACCAAATATTGTCCTAAAATAATATTAAATGACTAATAATGGGTTAATTTTTTTAAAATAGCAAGGTTAATCTATTTGATTGCTTCATGTCGGTGTGGAAATTGACCAATCATGCCCACTTTCAATAGCGTCCATATTCTTAAAAAACTTAGATTGATCGCTTAGCTCAGTGCTGCCAATTACATTTAATTTTCAACTGTGCAGGGATGTTACATATTTATATATTTTTATTTAAACGTCAAAAATTATATAATTAAGAAGAAAAGGAAAAATAAGAATGTTGCAATGAAATTATTTCACTATTTTTTGATCAATTGTATGAATTAAATCACCATTATTTTCTTTGTGAAATTTACATATAAAAAATAAAAATCAAATCAACTCTGTTTAGGCAACTTAGCATCTATGTCGTTTTATTGGCACAAAGATAGCGACGAGTTGTTGCATAAAGCATTGCTTATATTTTCGAAGCTTGCTTCAAGTGATTTTTTCCAATCAAAATTTCAAATTTCCCCTTTAAATAAATTGCATATGCACATATATAGCATACACTTAATTAACACCTTCATGAAATTTTAGCAAAAAAAAAAAAGAATGTATTAATTCATCAAAAGAAAGAGAGCGCCAAAAAGACAAATTATTATATAAATACAGGAAACAGCACTTATCAAGTTCCTGTAAGTTAATGTTCATATAAAAAATATATGTAGAAATGTGATATTCGGTACCCTTACCACAAAAACGCAAGCAAGAATAGATTTATGGCAATTACTTACCACAAAGAAATAAATTACCAGAAATAAATAATGAAGCTAACATATTTAGAACATATGGTTATTATTATTTATTTTACTTCTCTATTTGCTGGTATCTGCTTACTTAAAAAAAAAATGAGGTGTAATTTCCGTATACAAATAAGTACATACATATGCCCGCATATGAACATAGGAAGGATGGCAAAAAAAAAATTTATAAATATAAAATAAATAAAAAATAAATCAAAGAAATAGTTTTGATATCAAAATAATTTGCAATAATAAAAGTGATCAACAATGTTAATTTTTTGTTCAAAATTAATTTTTTAAGCAACATATCCGTATGTAACATATTTGTATATATTGAATTTAGGAAATTCCAATTGCAAATATAAAAAATAACTGATTCAAATAATGCTTGAACTTATTTAGTACTTAATTAACGTTGTTATTCTCTTTTACATATTTGTGAGTATTTAACCACAATAAAATGAATACATTTCTTGAATAGGGAGAGCTAATGGAGCTACTTTATAGTAAAGGAAGACAATAATGATAAATAGTTACAGATGCATGAAATACATGTAAGCAATATTATAATAACAATATTATGGTGGACCACCATCGGTTGGTTTCTTTTGATTTACAATTAGTATTGCTGTTTTATTTTTTCAACCACTTTGTATGTTTGGAAGAAAGATCGGGGCAGAAGTTCTGGTGATGGTCGGCTTTACATTTGCTTTCGCTAGTAGCAGCTATGTCGATTTTTAGCTGTTTTTAGTTTCAGTTTGTATGGTAGACCCCTTAGGGATTGCAGATAGAGAGTAAGTATGTTTGGGGGAAACGTTGAAGAGGTAAAATTAATGTGGTAGTATATATATTTTACCCTTCTAAAAGTGATTGTTTGGCAACTATAAAGTTATAAGTCGATTTTAAGTATATTTTGTATGAAAACACCCTTGAGGTATGACAATAGGGGGTAAGTACAATATGTTTGATTAAAATACTATGATAAATTAATGATGGTCGGTCAAATATTTTATAGCGCTAGGAGTAATCTGGGAGTGCTGGACGTAGATATTTTATGAAAACGACAGTTTTGTGGGGGAAGTGCCCTAATGAGATGAAGATAGGGGGTAAATATACTCGGAGAAAATGTTGAGAAACTAAAATTAATGGGCGTCGGCCATACATTTCAACACTCTAGTTCGGAAATATTCTGGTTAAATAACAAGAAAATGATGAAAACTTAATTTTTCCAACTAAAAGCACCACCCTAATGAAATATGATCTATAGTTGTTTTTTTTTTTTTTTTTGTTTCTCTATTAGCTTCTTCAGTTGAATGTATTTTTTCTGCGGTTTCATTAAATCTACTATTGTGTTTCAATGACTGCAGCATTAAATTACAATTTTCAATTGTATGGTTAATACACATATCGTACTCACAATTGTATGCAATGCAATTGTGTTAATGTATTTTAAAATTGTATGCGCTTACGACGGCCTATCTTTTAAGTTTTAATTTTTATACTTTTTTTTTTTATATATATAATTTTCTCTCATATTCTATTCTATGTAGTATGTTGTTATCTTTGAGAAATTTTAACAAAGAAATTTATTGCATCTGTAATTAAAATGGCATAAAAACAAAAAAACAAAAAAAAAATAATAAGAATAAAGAAAGAGAAATAAAATTGTGCGTAAAAATTCATAGGTATATGTGTATATGTGTGTGGCACAATATTTCAAGTGTTACATTAGAGAAAGTAGTTTATTAATACAATGCAAGAAAGATGGCCATTTCATGCAGTAACTATATGCAATTAACATAAAGAAAGATTCTTAATTGTAATTTGTCATATAAATGTCGATGCTAATTGGCCAAATTAAGTGTGTGAAAGAAAGCTTAGCTACTGAACTCATTCAGCATTTGTGTGTAAAACATATAATTTCCAGGCAATTTAATTAAGCTTTTTATGCGAATGGAAAGGAAATATTTAGATTTTATTCAAATAAACATTAAAAAATTACTTTCTTTACTATAAAAATAGGACACATATATTTTGATAGTGACAATTTCGAAGAATCTTTTCTATTCTTCACTTGTACTCTTGTTGCGGTTTGCGAATTTAAACACGGCTAGAAGTAACCTGTGGAATATCATTAATTTTTATCGCTCAGAAGGCCAATACTGAATGCTAAATATTGTGCTCAACTTGTCGTATAATTGATGCAAATAAATATATGCGTATTAGGGTGCTGCACGAATGTGTCGAAGCAAATATGTACGAATACTTGTGATCAAAAGTGATGCTTGAAACTTTACAACACTTTACACTCAAAGGGATTAAAAGTATATTGAGTTTGTGCTTCAGGTTCCGTTCCTAACACTCCAAAAAGGAGAAGCGATATGGAAAAAGATATATTTTATTTATCAAAATCACGATCTAAGCCGATCTAGATATCTGACTGCCGTAATTATAAAGCAATCAAGCTACAATCGGTACAAAAGATTATTTTCACGAACCAACGCACGAGTTCGAAAACAGCCATAATCGGATAAAAATCACGCCAACCTCCAATACAAAAGTTGATTTTGAAATGTACATATTTTTACACTTTACGCACGAAAATAGAAATGTATCAAGCTGAAAGTTGGTACACACGATTATATTTACCAATAAATCAAAGAAATTCGGAAATGGGCGAAATCGGATGAAGATCACGTACATCCTTCATACAAAAGTATGTTTTCCAATGTATATTTTTACACTTTGCGCACCAAAAAATATAACTTTATCAAGATGAAACTCGGTACATATGATTATATTTACCTATGAATTTAAGGAATTTGGAAATGGTTGTAATTCACTGAAAATCGCAAGTATCTCCCATATAAAAGAATGTTTTGAAATATGCATTTTCACACTTTGGCGATGAAAATGTAAAGCTATTAAGCTCAAAATTGGCACATACATTTATATTTACTGATTTGTAGACATATTTGAAAATGGGCGTAATCGGATGAAAATCACACATGCCTCCCATACAAAAATATGTTTTCGAACATATGTTTGTAGAATTTGTGCACGAACAAATCAAGCTAGAGGTCTAATTTTCGGCACATTTGATTATTTTTATCAAAGAACAAACATGTTTGAAAATTATCATAATTAGATAAAAACCATGCCTACGTTTAGTACAAAAGTAGATTTTTTCGGATGCTTTGAAATTACCAAAGTTATTCTACAATTTTTGTCGAGAATCAACGAATATTAATACCAATCACACTTTAATACATTTATGTTATATTTGCAATATTTACAACGTTTATTTATTTACTTGCTGTTGAAGTAAGATTTGAATACAACATTTTCCAAGTTTATTGATTTATTTTATAATTTCACTTTTCTTGCAAATAACCAATAATACTTAAATTTAAGTATATGTATATGCATAGGTGTGTGTAGGTAAACAATAAGTGTAAATACATGGTAATCAGGGAGCAATCTCTACGTAGACTATTACATATATAAGGTAAATAGGTATATAATAGAAAGGTGTAACTATTTTCAATAATCAAAGTTAATCGTAGTAGCGCTTGGGTGTATGCCAATGTCTGCTATTTCATTATTTACTTAATTAAATGGAAACATAAATTTTCATTTGCATTTAGCTAATTTGCATTTGTTATTCTTTTTAATGTGTTTTGTTATTGCTTTTAATTTGCATGTGTTTATGTAGGAGTGAAAATATATGGATGAGTTGATGATTGCAAAGACAAAAATGCTGCTAACATATCTATACAAATTAAGTAATTATCATATTGTTAAGCTTTTTAAGATTTCATATTTTCATTAGATAGGAAAATGGAAAATTTTCCATTTAATAATATTGGCTTTTCAAAATCGCCAAATAATATAAATAGAAAAGCCAATAAACAATAAAAAGTAAATATAAGCCAAAAAAAAAGAAACAAATATAAATGCGGAACTATGTATATAAACATTAACATACACATACACACACACACACACACACACAAATGCTAGCTTGTATTTATTTGCAAAATAGTATAATGTGGAAAAACGAGTAGAACGTGCTGCAGTTAAGCAGCCAACCAAGGCAAAGGCAGGCTAAATCAAGACACGCGCTAAAAACCGGAAAGATTTATTTATATATATATATATTATACATTGTATGTATAGTATATGTTTATACTCAAAGAACAGTGCAATAGGCATAAGAATAAGAATTACAAATAGCGGCAGGCAGCGGTGCATGTAACATAGGTTCGTATGGTTACATGTGAGTACATACATAAAAGTTGTTTTTGTGCAATCAAAAAGGTCAACAACGTCAACACGAGAGTTGAAGTTGTAAGCACAGACATGAATGTGGCGATACAAAATGCAGATAAACTCACCTGAATATGCTGACATTTGCATCGTCTGCGTAAAAATTTCTAATTAAATTTTCTTTGGTAGTTGTTTTTTTATTTTGTTCTATTAAAACTATTGAACAAAAGCGAACCCAATATATAACAGTACTGCAATTATACGCATTTTATGGGTATATTATTTGATTTTATTGTTGCCAATGCATTTAGTAAACATTTTGACATTTGCATTTGTGTGTGAAAATCGCTTAAATATTTGTCACACACACACGTACGATACGCGGCTCATTTACTTTCTGGATCGATAGTGGCAGTAGAGAGTGTACTTAGCGCGCTATGTTACAGTGCGTAACATTTACACAGTAATTCCATGGCTTATAAGCATGCAAATGACCAGTCAGTCTGTTAATCAGTGAAGCAAGCCGCATTTGTACTACATTAAGGTGGGTTAAATTCTACAGATCCACCGCTAGAGCGAAGAACTCACATTCAACTTTTTTTTTCAACATTTTCTTTGAATATAGTTGCCCCTTATCTACATCTCCCATAAATAATAAGCGGAAAATAACGGAAATATGGCAATAGCTGCCCAGGAATTAACTTTAGAGCGGCGAAACATATGAACGACCGCTATTCTACTTTGCTCCTCAACATTTTCTCCAAACATACTTACCCCCTATCTTCACCCCTTTAGGAGACCACCATACAAAATCACCGAAAAAACTGGAAATCGACAATAGCTGCCTGGGAATTGCCGTTAGAGCGGTGAAAGATATGAATGACCCCTACTAGTTTTTCCTCATCAACATTTTTTCAGTACATACTTACCCCCTATCTCCACTCCATAAGGGGACCGCCATATAAAATCACCAAAAAAACTGGAAATCGACAAGAGACTGCCCAGGAATCATTCCTAAAGCTGTGAAATGTATGACCGACATCGATCATTTTTTTCTCCTGAACATTTCTCCAAACATACTAAGCTTATATCTCCAGCCCTTAAAGGAGCCACCATACAAAATGACCGAAAAACACCCGAAAATCGAAAAAAAAGTTGTCCAGGAATCTTCACTAAAACGGCAAAATGTATGACTATTCCCATTAGTTTTTCCTCCTCGGAAGAAATGCTTCAAATTATACAAATTTTACGTATTTCGCTGAGGCAAGCCATTTACAAAATTTCACCCGCCTTAATGCACACATATTATCAGCTATTCAGATGCATTTAGAAGGGTAGAAGAATATGCATAAAATATCAACTAGTAATGCTACAAATTGTAATGTACAATGCAATTCCCATAAACACACACGCACACATGCAAAGCCACATTTCTTAGAGTAGATATTTGGTTGCGAAAAATCGACCAAATAAGAAAATCTATCTAATATACATTATATATATAAAAAAAAAAGAAAAACAACAAAAACATAAATACCACAAACCTACGAATAAAACTCATATTATTACACTAACGAGATTATACGCACACATATACAACGTTCTTATACTTAGAGTTACATGTGATTGCATATAATACTAATTTCCGCATTCCACTCGAATACCACCAAATGAAATAAGTATATACAAAAACGAGAAAGAAAAAAAAACAGAGAAAAGAACCAGTAAAGAAGAATCATGCGGCACGAAATACAAATCTAAATGTGGCCTTTGTAGTATACATATACAAATTCTATGACTCCAATTTCTATGTAAAAGTATAGCAATTGATATTGCACTATACGCTGTATGCCTGTGTGTATTACGTACAACAATGACAATATGTATACTGGTAGTCGTTGTGCACGAATAATTATCATCAATTGATGTGGCAAATATTTTGTGATATTTTCGCCTCTTCTTTGCCATGATGGCACAATCATAGCTGCACTCATACGTATCGATAGAGTGCAATGTAACCACAATCACACTATATCTTTACAATATATGTTGCATAAAATGTATGTTGTCAACACCATCACCATCACCATAGTCGCGTACACAATTTCATAGAAGCTCAGCCGCCAAATAAACATACACATTGAATCCATAGATTCAATTCATAAGTGCCTTTGGCGGATATGATTCTAATAATATGCTACTACTAGCGCCATTGGTATCATGCAACACTTCGAATAAAAGCGTTTGCATATAAAATGAGATGATCATGTATGTATTTCTTGCCACAATCAGCCACCATCACAACACACTCATCCACCAACCAGCATGCACTTAATTATTCAGCTTATTAAAAATCAAAATTAAGTTAATAATCGATTCTATAATGAATTGAAATGAAATTAAAATGCAAAACAATATATAATTACATACTAAATACAGCAGGGATTATGAAAAGAAAATACTATATATGAGAATATAGTAATAATATAGTAGAAATAAGTATTCGAATTTTATTACTTTTGGTTTTACCATAACAATGAAAGCCACCACAATCTAGCAATTAGCTCTTTTAACTAAATTTAAAAACTATTGATAATCGATTTTTTTTTTCTAATTTGCATTTTATATTTAACTAACAAAAAGCCAATACTCAAAAGGTATGGGTACTCAATTTTCTCTATTAAAAAATAATAACACTTTGTACATGAGGTGATTTTTTCTCTTGGCTTTTCCTTTCTTTTTCTCTACCAAGTGGTACTAAAGCACCATCCGTCGCAAGTTTTTGGAAAAAATATACATCAAAATTTAATTCTGATTGCCTAAAAATTTACAGGCACCCATTTTTTACTTAAGAATACATAAAAAATAAAATAAATATGCTACAGCGCCATCTATCGTAGAATTTAGAACAAAATATATATTAAAGAATTAATTTCTTATACCAATATAAACCACAAGTCAGTTTTCATTTTAAAATATATTAAAAATAAGTAAAATAATAGTAGAGTGCCATCTGTCATCGACTTTAGAACAAAAAAAAGTGCATTACAGTCGGCCTGTCGGTTCACCAATTTATAGCGAGATTATTACTTACTACGTACTACTACCTACTACCTACTACTACCTACTACTACTACCTACCTACTATTACAATAGTTGCCCAGGAATCACCTCTAGAACGGTGAAGCACGTGAATATCAATATATGTGCGTGCCAACTATGGATATCTTAGATGTAAAATAAAGTAAGTTATGGCAGTGCAATATTTTAAAATTGTCCGTGACTTTGTATGGGGGCTCATATGGGGAAAACCTACCAGGGTTGTCCAAATCCAAGTCACTTTTAGAGACCTATAACCTAAAACGACTTGAGGAATGTATTAGTTTAAACAAGAATAATATAAGAATCATCACGGGATTATTGACAGGACACTGCAGGCTGAATTATCACCTAACGAAAGTGGGAATCTTCTCGGATGAAACTTGCCGACATTGTAGGGAGGAGAATGAAACTGCAAAACATGTTTTGGGAACATGCCCAGCACTTATGCACACAAGAAAGAAAAATTTCGGGGAATTTATAATACCGGAAAATCTGCTGAAGTCCATTAGGATAGGATCTATACTAAATTTCCTTATGGATGCTGGACTTAGAGAAATACTCTAGTCCATGATGGGGTGCACCATAGATCTAGGGTCGCAGTGCAATACAACTCTCTAATAATAATACTACCACCACAATATTAATCTATATGGAAAAATTCTTAAAGAAGATGAAAAATTTAGTAAATTATAACGAGTTGAACTTTTTTAAAAAATTCGAGGTTAGCCTCTTCGATTGCATCGTGTGAGATTCGTATTTTTCGTAACTTTGAACAATATATAACTCATACTAAATTTCGCCGAAATATCTCAACATTAATTCAAATTATTGTCGCTAAATAATTGGCAATTCTTTCGGCAGTAACACAACTTGCCATGAAAGATCTTCTTAAAGAGCTCAGTGAGAAAGCTGCGGGAAAAGTGATATTAGAAGAATTTTGCCGTTCGGAGTCGGCTAATATAAGTAGATCCCTTATGATACTGTCTAAATTTAATACGTCCAACAATACCTACTGCAAGTGGAACGCGTTGATATCAGCCACAGGCTTCTTTAGAGTTTCTGAGAGGACGTCCACAACAACCTAACCTAATGTAAATGGAGAGATGCCTTTAAAACGACTAATTTGGTAACGCTGATTAATAATATCTTATATATTATATATACTTTTCTATATCAACAAAGCTTGTTTTAAGTGGTTACAAACATCTGATCAAAATGATTATAGTCTTGCAATTTTGTACAAAGTGCAGGTGCATCTCCTCAGTTTATTTTTGTTAGATCTGCGTCTGAATAAATGGAATACATTTCGTCTGTTTTTGGGAATTTAGTAGGTCGTTGGTAATTGTTTTCAACGAGGTTTTCAAATATTGATCCAGTCCAGCTCAGCGCATTCAGCCTCTCCTTCTAGAGGACCGGTCATTTATGGAGGTAGTAAAATGTTTCTTATTTGTTCAGTTAAGCAATATAAATAATTTTATAATAATAATTCAAATCGACCTTAAATCGAAATATTTATTTTGGCGAGTGTTCAAATCATTTCACTCTGTCTCTCTCTATTAAAAAAAAATAAACTTCAATAATTATTCTTACGTCAGCAAAAAATTTATAAATATACTTTTTATACACGAATTATTATATCGTTGTTTACTAGACACACCTGGCATATATATAATGATAATATAAATAATAAATATGCATTATTATCGAATAAAAGTGTTGTTAACACACTGATAGTGTTTTTATTTACAAGAGTAAATGGAAGTATACCAAATTATACACTAATGTATGAGGAAAGAATTTGTGTTCCTACTCATAAAACAAATTTTTAGAAACATTATTATTAGAATACTTTTGATAAAAATTTTGCAGTTTCATTTCCTTTTCTCTTTCTCTCTCTCTCTCTCTTCTTCAATTTTGCAATTCAACACTTAACAAATGCTAATATTAGTAACGATGATAGTTGATGGTGGGTTCACCGTAGTCATATTGTATTTTTAATTATTGATTTCACAAAAAGAAAAAACAAAAATTCGTATATCAACACTTCATATTATGGCAAATATAAATATGTTAACATTTTAGCACGTACAATTAACGAAACTGTATATGTACGTACATAATACACCAAATTGGAAAGTGTGTAAGCAATTGCAAAAAAAAATTTATAATCAAAGAGATATCATATGAATATATGAATTAAAATTATAAACATATATTCATTCGTATGTAGAAAGTAGAATGCGAGAATATACTAACTATGAAAGTAGTAGCTACATAATACAGAGTACAATGATAATGAAAACATTATTATTGTAATAAAAAACAACAACAAAAATAGTAATAATAATAATAATGGCAAGAAGTATTAAAATCGAAATAATGAATGCATATAGAAGAGAAAATAATTAATAAAATGATTAAGATTTTCAAATGCATACAAGGAGCAGCTAGTGAATTATATATTTATGAGCACATTAAATAAGTATGCCATTTTTCAACTAGTAACAGATTGATAGTACCATACGCTGTGATAACAAAGGCGTGAACAAAGAAAAACGAGTACAACCAATACAATTTAATACTGAACAATAGTAGGAGAGTAATATTTTCAAGAACGCCATTCATTCACTTTGTGCTTTGCTGACAATACCATGAAAATACATAGAGGAAGTTGAGAAATGGTGGCACACGCCATTATTCGACATCTTGTTATAACCAAAATTTTAAGCCTTTTTAACTTTTGCACTTGCCATTTTTAATATTTTTTTTTTTAATTCTCAAACATATTGACTTTTCACAAATTTTGGATCAAAATTTTGGAACGTGTTGCACTCATTCTTTGTCAAGTTCGCCTACTTATACCTACATATACATATAAGGTGTAGTAAAAAGAAATCCATTATTATACGCCATATTTTAGAGTTTTTCTTCGATAAAGGCGAAAACGCAAGCCAGATGACTGAAAATGTGAATACTGTTTATGGTCCTGATACTGTAACAGCCAATCACGTGCAATTTTGGTTTCGTCGAATCCAAAATCGATCCATTCCTGAAGCAGATGGTTACTGGTGGTGAAAAGTGAGTCACTTACGACAACGTCATGCGAAAACGGTCGTGGTCGAATCACGGTGAGCCGGCGCAAACGGTGACCAAGCCAGGATTGATGGTCAGGAAGGTTTTGCTATGTGTTTGGTGGGATTGGTAGGGAATCATCTACTATGAGCTGCTCCCCTATGCCCAAACTCTTAATTCGGACCTGTATTGTCAACAATTGGACCGTCTGAAGAAACCAATCTCCCAGAAGTGGCCAGCTTTGGCCAATAGGAGAGGAATTGTGTTCCATCAGGACAATACCAGGCCACACACATCGATAGTGACTCGCCAGAAGCTCTGGGAGCTTGGTTAGGAGGTTCTTATGCATTCACCTTATAGTCCAGACCTTGCACCAAGTGATTACTACCTGTTTCTGGTGGAAAATTCGCCTCAAGAGAAGATTGTGAAAATCGACTGTCCCAGTTTTTTGTCAATAGGAGCGAGGGTTTCTATGAGAGTGGCATTATGAAATTACCTTCAAAATGGCAACAAGTTATCGAACAAAACGGTTTATATTTGACCAAAATCGAATCATTCTAACTATGCTAAATAAAACCTTAAATTTAATGCAAAAATAATGGATTTCTTTTTACTACACCTTATATATAGTAACAATATATTGTATAAATGAATATACTATATATGCATGTCTATTAGATGATCTATTTTATTCAATTTATATTTTATTATTATTTATTATTCGCATTTATTATTCGTTTATATAGAAATGTGAACATGTACATATAGTTCGCTCTATCGTTGAATTGAATAAATACATATGGAATAGATACTATGTACATACCATAGCCTAAATATATAAATATGTACATATGAATGAGCCGTTATAACATATTTTTTTACATACTCACACACACACACACACACACACACGTATGTTTATTTATGAGCTGACGCTATTTACTTAAGGCGCATGAATTCCGCAAAAAAAAGGGAAACAAATAATATTTTTAATAAATTTTGTGCCACTTGATTTTTACAATAATACATTTTAACAATTAAGCAATGGCAGATAATATAATATGTACATAAATAATTACAATTAAATATTACAGTTATTTATTTACCAAGAAGTACAACATTTTTATACTGTAACCCAAAAAAAAGCCATGCATAATATCTCCAAAGTTATTAAAACAAGGTTAATTATGTTTATATTAATTATCTACCCACTAATAATTATCATAAAGTAAAAAACAAAAAATGATAATAATGGGAAAATATATAATGTAAAAATACTTGAACATTTTGATTCATTTTAAATTCATTAGCTACATAATCATAATTATTCCAGAAATATTATGCAAATGACTTATGTTCCAAAAAAAACAACAAAACAAAAACACTATTCAATTGGCTAGTGTATATGAAAATAACATGTCATTAAAAAAAAGAGCAAAATATAAATTTAGTTTAAAGATATTTAAACTAAATATCACCACCACTATGGATTCTGGTCATTGTTATAAACGGAAATTTTTACCTTACCTTACCCTCAAATAGTCAAGGGTATGTTAAACCATAAGGAGAGGTGACTTATATTATTGATCGGCATCACGATTTGATTCGACTTATGGTAGCCATAACTGATTATAATTACTAACGTACTTGTAAGTTTATGAATGGCCAAAATCGGATGAAACCCAAGTCTATCACCCATACAAAACTATGTTGCTGAATGTGTGTTTTCACACTATAACCGCGAAAATATAGAGCTATACAACTGAAATTTGGCATTGAAGGTTAGTTTTGCCATATAAATGACACATAGGAAGATGGATGTAATCCGATGAAAATCACGCCTACCCCCATACAAAAGTTTGCTTCCGAATGAACGTTTTTGCAATATAAGCAAGAAAATATAAAGTTATAAAACTGAAACTTGGTACATATGACTATATTTACTAATTAACAACCTACTTTAAGAATGGAAGAAGTCGGATAAAAACCACGCCTACCTCTCATACAAAAGTTTGCTTCCGAATAAACGATTTCGCATTTTAAACAAGAAAACATAAAGTTATGAAACTGAAACCTGGTACGTACGATTATATTTACTCATAAACAATTTCCTTTGAGAATAGACGAAGTCAGATAAAAACCACACCTACCTTCCATACAAAAGTATGCTGCCGTATGAACGTTTTCGCAATTTAAGCAAGAAAATATAAAGTTATGAAACTGAAACTTGGTACATACGATTATATTTACTAATTAAAAACCCAGTTTGAGAATGGGCGAAATCGGATATAAACCACGCCTGCCTTCCATACAAAAGTATGCTTCCGTATGAATATTTTCACATTTTATGCAAGAAAATATAAAGTTACAAAGCTGAAACTCGGTAGAAACAATTATATTTACAAATTAAAAGACTAGTTGCAGAATTGATACAATGTGATAAAAATCACACCTACCTTCCATACAAAAGCATGCAACGTCTTGTACACGAATATATACATAAACCTAAAGGACTGAAACTTGACACATACAATTTCTAACAATATTTAAAAATGAAAGTTTTTGAATGAAAACAACGCCTACCTGCAGTATGTTTTTCTTTCGAAAATAATTCTGCCTAGCTGTCATAGTGTGGGGTATCTAAGCTTCATATTCCAAAATAAATATTTTAAATTTTATTTCGTTTTGATTTTTATAATTACATTCAAGTAAAGATTTGAAGAAAACAATGTTCAACAAATTATGTTTCAACTTCAAGGTAATCAATCTTGAATAATGATAATAGACCTCCCTCCCTTGCTCTCTTCCTCTCTCTCTCTCTGTCTCTCTCGCTCTATGTCACAGTCTTTCAATTTTAGACAATAAGCAAAATTAAATCCACTTAAAATAATTAGCAACAACAACAATAATGATGGTGATAATAACAATTATGTAGAGTAAACTAAATGAGAAGAGAACAACAACAACAACAACAACAGTAGGTACCCTAACAACATCAACATAATGCAATAGACCAAATAAAATTATAAGAAATACAAGCAAGAGTGTTTCAATCAGTCTAGACCGAATCAATTGTACCCTGCATCCGACAAGAAAGCGTATGAGAGCACAAAATAATATATAAAGTAGTCTAAAACCTAAAACATTTTAAATATATGTCGTATAATCTTCATAATTTAGTAAGTCTTTAGAAAATAGTCAAGAAAATAAAATGTCCATATTTAACTAAATTTTGAAGCACAAGACGCAGATCCAAAATTTTAGCGTGCTGGTGATTGGAATAAATACAAAAATATTATAGCAAAGGTTTCGCCAATATATTTTTAATAATTTTCGTGTATACTTACTGTATTTTATTTTTCATAAAAATATAAAATTTGCCTCAAATATCACATTTTTAAAAAATGCAGAATACACAGACACAAATGCTCAAGATCATTAATATCGCTTGTATATTGATATATGTATCAAATAATTGATAAGCCATCTAGAATACATAAAAACATGTATGTGATCGTGTTTAGTATACTAAATTATTATTCTGAAGTGAATTGAAATGAAATTAAAACGATTTTCTATATACATATGTAAATCATAATCAAAAAGTGGGGGAAAAATGTTAGAATAGAAATGAAACGAAAAAAATGTGATATTCAAAACCCGCATACAGAGATAAACAACAATTAAAAATATGTGGAGAAAAAAAATACATAAATAAACAGAAAAAAAAATGTAACCTCAACGGAATATATTTACATATGTACTTATATACCATATGTTTGTACCAACATACACGCGTTATATGAGCTGTATATAATATACTTATACATGCTTAAGTACATTTGTGGATATATTGAGGTTGAGTAAAAAGAAATCCATTATTTTTCTAATAAAATGATTTAAACGACACATCTTGTAAATGTCGAACAAGTCGATAAAATTATAGAAGTAATCCTAGTAGACCATCAAGTTAGTAGTCATGGCATCGCATAGCACAGGTAGGCCCTTTGGCAAAGTTGTCGATAAAAACCGACATTTTAGCGGTCATAAGATCGGCAAGATCGGCTAAAGCTACCAAACAGTTTTAAGCCATCATCATAAAGTTGAATTCAAACAGAAGCTCCATATTCGAGTGTCACATGAATTGTTGCAAAATATATGATAGATCGTATTTCCATGGCATTGGCAAATTCCTACCGAGAGAAGATTATGAAACAAGGGCTTTTACGACAATCAAATTTTTCGCTAATAGAAATAATGGCTTCTAAGAGAAAGTGCACTATAAAGTTACGCGACAATTCAAATCATGTTAAATTTATATCGTGAAAAAAAACGTTAAAATAATGGATTTCTTTTTCCCCAAACATATTTTTTACTTTTAACAGCCCTCTTAAGGAGATAGGGGGTAAGTATGTTTATTAGAAATATTGAAGAGGAAAGCTAAATGGAGGTCGGTCATATATTTCATCTCTCTGGCGACGATTTTCAAAATGTTTTCCTAGTCATTTCCAGTATGGGAGCCACTTTAAAGGCTGAAGAAAAGTGGGAAGTATGTTTGGTAGAAATGTTGAGGAGGAAAAATTAATGATGGTCGGTTATAAATTTCACCTATGTAGGGATTACCTCTACGCAACGAGTACCGGATAAGGTACAACCATGAACTGTACGAGCTGTATGACGATATTGACATAGTAAAACGCATCAAAATACAGCGGCTGCGCTGGCTAGGTCATGTCGAGCGAATGGAAGAACACGCTCCAGCTAAGAAGGTGTTATATTCGGAACCCGCTGGAGGACGACGCAGAAGAGGAAGACCTAATCTCCGGTGGAAAGACCAAGTACTGGAGAACCTGACGGCACTTGGAATTTCTAACTGGCGCCAGCTGGCGAAAAACAGAGATGGCTGGCGAAGCATGTTATTTTCGGCCTAAATCGATATTCGGTTGTTATGGCCACATCGGTAAGTGAGTAAGTAGGTGTAATTACTGAGCAGCTATTGTCGATTTTCATGTGTTTTACGGTCATTTTATATACGAGTCCTCATAAGGGGTGGAAATAAGGGTAAAGTATGTTTGGAGGAAATGTTAGGGAAGGAAAATTACTGGCAATCAACTTCATCGCTCTAGAAGCGATTCTTGTTCAATTATGCGGATGTTGGTTGATTTTTATATGTTTTTCTGCACATTTTGCATGGCAGACCCCATTAGGGGTTGAGGTATAGGTGAAGAATGTTGAGGAGAGGTGTGGAAATGTTGAGGAGAAAAAATTGATGGAGATCGGTCATACATTTCACTTCGCTAAAGATTATTCTTGTTCAAATATGCGGATACTTAACGATTTTCATATGTTTTTTCAGTCAATTTGTATAGGAGCCCCCTTAATGGATGGATATAGCGGATAAGTATATTTGATGGAAATGTTGGGGAGGAAAAATAGATGGAGGTCAGCCATACAGTTTAATCCCTCTAGAGTTCCAGAGTTTTCCATAGAAAAAAAAAGCTTAAAATGATGCAAATTGCATACCTTTCGCTAAATCAAGTGGTTAAAATTTTGCTCCAAACAATGATGACAGTACTAGTAATGGTCTCTTATATTAACAGTAATATTGTGGTAGGCGAGGAAGATTGTAAATGGCAATTTGTGCTACATATTGCAGTAATAATTAATTCACATTAATTGCCAACAAGTGCCACATTATACTTAAGTACAATATATGTAGATTCTGATGTTCTACATAATTGCCCATGTATTGTATGACATACAAATACATATGAGATATATACATGTAAAGCAAGGCCTCTATTATTTCATTGTTAACGGCATACATATACAATGACATACATAATGTAGATCGCAGCATTTATTCATTAATTTGAATGAGAAAAAGAAAACCATCAAAAATAGTCTAATTTAGAATTTTATAGTGAAGGAATCAAGTTAAAAATTCAAATTTCATGCAAGTCAACAATAATATACAAGATGATCCATTGCAATTTTACTAAATAGCAATTGTAAAGAGTCAAGAAAAACAACAAGAATTGGGTGTGGCATGATAATAATAATACCAACTAAATGATGTAAAATAGAAAATTAAGGCCTGCACTAACAGACAATGCAATACAATAATGATAATGATAATGATGATGATGATGTTCATGATTATATTATAATTATGGGGGTACAAACCATTTAATTAAAGGTTTCACTTGAATTAACTACTACTACTACTACTATTACTGCATGTGGCAGGCGGCTATAAAATGTTGAAAGCAGAAACTGCTCGTCGTTGTCTTTAGTATTAATGGCAGCAGCTGTTGTTGCTGGTGGTGCTGCAACAGTAGCAATAGTAGTGCAGAAGCAAAATCATAATATTCAAATGTAAAATTCGCATGATGGTCACGTTGCTTGCAATAAAATGTTGTTGTATGGTTGTTAGTTAGTTATAACTATTGTTGTTGTTGTTTTGTAGTTTAAAATTGTTCAATAACAATTTGTTGTTATGCACTTTTCTGTATTTTTATTGTGTATCGGTAGACGAATTGGATAGTGTAAATTGCTTAATAAACTGGAATAATTCAATTTAATTGTGATAATTTCAATCAACAGGCACCAAAAACCATCAGCACAACAAGCTTTTCAAAGCAAATGAATTGTTTTATGCATAATTTACCGAACATGCATATCACATAATTACTACGAAAAAATACAACACTCACATAAGCATAACGCAATTGAATTTACAATTTCTCCATTCTTCTTCTGATTTTTTTTTTCAATTTTTTTGTATTACTTTGATTTGATTATCTTCTTGAAAACAAATTTTTGTTGATTTCACTTTTATGATTAATTTCACAAGAAGAAGAAGGAAAAGAAAACCCATAATAAATTCAACAAATTTTAAGACTTCATTGACGAAACCCCACGAAAAAAAATACAGTAAAAAACATAGAGTGCGAAATCCGGCACAACACTACCACATACACACAATGATGATCACAGCCAGCAGTATTATTAAAAAAAAACAATATCATAATATAAAAATTTAGATCAACAACAATGTATCTCTTCCATAAACAAATGAATGTTGAAATACAGCGATAAACTCGATACAATAATACAATATAATGCAAAGAAAAAAAAAATTCACGATCGCGAAAAAAAAATTACAAAATTTCACAAAGAATTAGCAATTCACTCACTGACGGATGTCATGGTGACGTCACAAAGCAATATACCACATACATTTATCCAGTTGAATTTATATACATATATTTTTCCTCCCCACCAAATATATTGAGTTGGCAACAAACGATCTCGAATACAATTTAATTTGCAAATTGTCGATTCTTTATTATATCGTTCTTTATTATTATCATTCTGAGTTAATAAAGTCCAAATTTGCACACACGAAAAGAAATGATAAAAATAAATACAAAAAAAAAGAATATCACAAATTGTATATATTCACAATATTTCTTGCTGCTTTATCGAGTCGAATGCAATGGGGAAAAAAAACACAACCAATTTTATCTGAAACGATCCGAACCTCATTTACGTTTGTTGTTCGCGGTTTGACAATTGTATTACAACTAGTGACTGCTATAGCTCACTATCGCATTCACCCAATGCTGAGAATGATCATAATGACGATGATGATGATGATGATAATGATGAAATGATGACTATATGACGATGAGAATTGAAGAGCAGCTGTAGTAGTAACAACACCGTGGGGTATTCGTTGTTTCACTTAAAAGTAACCAAAAAATACAACATACTATCAACAATAAATGCTCATACGAGAATGAGTATAGACACAGATACACAAAGTAGAAAACAAAACAACAAAAAAGCACAAACCAAATGTCGATACTTATAAAATGCAGACTCAAAGTATCTTTATGAAAATACACATACATTTATAGGAAAGTATATTTAACGTGGCGCGAGTGCTGTTAAATGTTGTGGAACTCGTATAGCGTGACTCACTATAAGAGTGAAGTATGTATAAAAATTTTTATATGGCCTCCATCTATGGCAAATAGACAACGGGTTAGACTATAAACATATGACTGACTACATATATGATGGTCTAGAAAAGGGAGAGCCGCCACAAACAAAACAAGGAGAGCCAAAGTAAAGAGCGAGAGAGAGCGTACACATAAAACAATATTGCTCACTTTCTATTCTCGCTCAATAATAGCTAGTTAATTTGTATCTAATAGATACTAGAACTATCAAATATTATAGATTTTAATTTTGAACAAGAATAAGCGATTTTATGTACAAAAATATATTTTAAAATTAAAATAAGAAAAAATATAAATTTAAAAAATTTCCAAATTATATTTTTAAACTTAAAATCTAAATTAACTACTATTATTTGAAATTAGGCCATAACTCAAACTAACAATATTAAACTAGAAATTTTTCAGCGCTCTCCCTATTTCGCTCTCTATCACTCTCCCTCAGTTGCATGCTCTATACATAACACTCTCTTCAGCACATTATTCTCATACTCTAGATTCAGCAGTTTCAATTGCATATTTTTTGTATTATCTCTCTTTAGAAAACATTGAAAATAAACAACCCAACCACCAGCAGATGTTGCCAACCCGTATAAATAATTTATTCTAAATTTTGTTGCTGTTGTGGGTTTTTTTTTGTTGTTTTGTGCTAATAAATTTTATCTTCATTGCCTTGTCTCTATTCTGTTGTTTACTTGATTATATTTTGATGCATTTTTTTCCGACTGTTTCAATTTATATATAATATCGAAAATCATATATGGCTAGTGATAAGCATGTTCCTCAAAGTATCAAGGGTCTAGAGTTTCATCTTATGTTTCCAACACCCAAAAATACAAGTGATAGATATGGGAAAGCACCAAGTAATTGAGCTGAAAATTGGCAGATACGATTATTTTCATCAACGAAAATATCACTTCATAAATGGATAAAATCGAATGAAATTTACGCTCACCTCCCATACAAAAGTATGTTTTTAATGTATGTTTTTAAGCTTTGCGCACAAAAATATAAAATTATCGATCTAAAATTTGGTACATACAATTATTTTTACAAATTCAAAAATTGAAGTAATTCGATGAAAATTACGCCTACCTTCACTATGAAAGTATACTTTGAAATGTATTTTTTTACATTTTGCACACAAAAATATAAAGTTATTACGATGAAACTTGGTACATGCGAATTTATTTAGCAATTTTAGAGGGGAACTCGAGAATAGACAAAATCTAATGAAAATTACTCCTATCTCCCATACGAAAGTATGTACGTTTTCACACTTAGCACACGAAAATGTTAAAGTATCAACATGAAACTCGCTACTTACGATTATTTTTATAAATTATTAAGTGACGTTGAAAATTAAAGTAATTGGATGAAAACCACACCTACCCACCATACAGAAGTATGTTTTCAAATGTATGTTTTTGTATTTTTCGCATAAAAATATAAAGCTGTCAGGCCAAAAAACGGCGATTGTTTTTATTAAACTATGGACACACACGAAGATGGGCATAAATTGATGAAAATCACACCTACCTCCCATACAAAAGTATGTTTTCGAATGTATATTTCGACATTTTGCGATTGAAAATTCCAAGCTATGCAGTAGAAATTTGGTACTAATGATTGCATTCGCTAATAAATGGGCTTGTTAGAAAATAGGCGTAGTTGTATGAAAGCCACGCCTACCTCTTATTCAAAATTATGTTTTAATCAAATCGTTTATTATAACTTTTTTCTCGAGACATGGTTAGCAGGAATTATAAGTGTGAACATAGATAAATTGCTTCTCTTCCAGAGATCCAGAGATGAAATATATACGAATATTAATTAAATTATTTGGAAGATGACATGCCTCTCTCTTCTACTTAATAATACATACATATGTACAAAAGAATGAATTAAAAGAAATTTCAATAACTATTTACAATGATAGAACAGTGAAAAGTCACACTGAAAACAGACCTATTCAATTATTTATACAGTTAAATTGTATTCACATACGCACACAGTCACATACTTGCATAGAAATACATCTGATCATAAAATGAATCAAAGAAAGTGAACGATAATACGTTTGGGGGATAAATCTGATCGTATAACGAATCAAAATACACAATTTATACGATGATAACACAACAAAAGCCTTAATAAAATATTGTTATAATAATAATAATAATAATAATAACAAAACAACAACAGAAATGACTTTGCGGCAACAATACAGAAAAGAACAGATCGCCAGCATCTCCAGAACAAATCACATACATATGGGTGACATAAATGTGATACGATGCTTAAATAACATGTACACACTAGGGGTGCCTATTTTGGGGGCTTCTTGATGATCCCAGGTTTTTCGATATTATCAAAAATTATACAGATTAGTCTTGTTACTATAAAATTAACTAACAAAAGTACTTAAGACATTTAGACGCTCGATTTCTTTTTTAAATAAACCACTTAATTAGTGCTACTTCTAAAAATATATAATTAGCCAATTTTTCCAATTTTTTTCCCAAATACTATTAAATCCGCGTTTATAAAAGTAAAATTATAAAGCTAATAGTAAAATAATAAAAATAAAAAAAAAAATAAATATGTGGCCACATAAAGCCCCAAAGGGCTCATTGGCAGAGCTTCTCTTCCATTACTGTTGTGCGTCTTAAATTTTGGACAATATTAGAAGGGACCTACTTATTTTAGCCGGTTCCGAACGGCAGAACACTTGTGACATCACTTTTTCTGAGCTTTGTCACAGAGTTCTTTAAGAAGCTTTTTCATGGCAAGTTGTTACTGTCGGAAGAATTGCCAATTGCTTGCCGACAGGTGGGTACCGTTCGAAAGAAAAATCTTATCGATATTAAATTTGTTATGCATCAGCCGGGGATTGAACCACCGACCTACAGATCAGAAGGCGAACACACTAACCACTGAGCTACGGCACCCACTAAATAATAAAAATAAAATAATAGCCTACGTAATAACACTATGAGACAAAATCAAACCCTTTGGCTCGGTATTGAGTGTAACCAAAGGCAAATGACAGTCTTAGATGTCAATAATACTTAAATGCTTTAGTTTCTGAGGTTTATCTTTTTATTAACCATGAGCTGTAGGGCATTTTTATTAAATTTTCTAAAGTTTTCTTTTTTCTTCGTAACATTTTAACTACAATAGAGTTAAAATGAAAGTATTTGCTTTGATAAGCACTCCGTAATGCTTCCGCATGGTAATTCAAAGCAGTTGTTTCAATTATAGATTCAGTTTACAGTGTGGATAAAATACAAAAGCTTTATAGCGATTAAGCTATTGATTAACTGTAAAGTTAAATGATGATGTATATATGTAGGTGCCACTGACAATTAATTATATATATAATACGATTTAACTGCTGCAATGAGTGAAAATGGATTCTTAAAATAATTTATTAGTTTTAAGTTTTTTTTTTTATCCGATGCCACGCCAAGCAAAAGCAAGCTGTGCTAAAAATACAATCGAGGGCATTGCATTTGTTGTGTAGACTTCATAAGCCACGTTTATCGACAGGTTTCCAGTAGGGGAAATAATTTCTCAGTCAAAATCAAGCAAAACTGCGGACGGTAAATTGTTTCTATAAACACTTTTCAAAGTAAAAATTCTTCTTTGGGTTATAAATATAAAATTCTCAAAGTTTAGAAATCGGTGAGCCTGACAAAGCAATACTAAAAATAGAAATGAGGGAATTCCATAACAGAATTTAGTTTTTCACACACCGAAGTGCAATTTGTTACTTGGGTTCTTTATAATAAATTCCTAAGATCAAGAAATCTATCGCGGATAATACCGGGATTTTCAGAATAATAAATATGTGGCTCCGGGATTGGCATCGTTTATATGGACATATCATCCCCCTTGCTATAGCGTTTATATTTCGACAACAGAGGCCTGACTTAATGAACGAACGACCTTAAAATGATACACTAAAGTCAAAAGTATCGCATTTCAGTGGAGGAAAATATATCGCCGACGATACAATAACGAATTTGCAATGACAAGGTAGCAATAGCAAATACACAGTTTCCGAACGTTCAAAATTGATAAAATCATGCAAGAGATTATCAAAGATAAGCAATGTACAGATGATATGATATGAAATTATTACGAAGAGTGGAGAAAAGACAAACAAAAGACAACGTATATGTACAATAAGGCGATTCATGCAGCGTACAAAGATAATATTTTAAAATTATTTTATGGCGTCTAACAAAATATTTTGGTATAAAACACCTAAAAATTTAAATATTATATGAAAAAAAATTTATAGGTATATTGGGAAACGTCAAAAAATATGTCAAACTTCATTTTTCACTAATTTTTTAAAAGCATCTGCCTAACGGACTTAAAATAATGTGTCGAAACATGTTTGGACACATTATAAAATATGCCAAACATCATATTTCGCTAATAAATATAGCAATTTATTTGTTATTAGGCACCTTAACCTCAAAACTTATAAAGAAATTTCAACGTAAATGTAAATCATTCCTCCACCAGAAACCTACAAAAATAATGATAATAAACAAATTTCTAAAAGAAAATCACAAACAACAAGTGGATTGTGCTGCAAGAATATTAGCAACTCCTGTGCAAGTTCATTAGCCATATGAACAACGACAGGTCCTCTTTGGATATTAACTGTAGTATAAATATAGTTTTATGAGTGGTACGATATTCGTGCCTACATTCTCGATGCTTTTGATTGCGAGTTTAGGGTTTGGTCATGCGACAGACACTTCGAGCGTATGAAAGGTGTGGTAACGTACGCATTTTTGTTGTTCAATGGTTTTTCATGTTTTTAGTTTTACTCTTCTTAGCTCAATGTAAATAAAAATAGACCAGTATGTTTGTATTAGTTTACAAAAAAATCGCAAACACATGTCATTATTTCGATATCGATATCGTATTTCATGAATGCATCTGTTCATTGGCTTCAAAAACCAACAAAATCAGTAACAACAACAACAACATGAAAAAAAGCTTATAAACTGAAAAAACAGAGGATATTGCAAAATCAACCAACAATGATATGAACAATACTCCGAATGTCTCTCCGCTCATGCCATACCTTCGCCTACTACAAAATGCCTCTGTTGATTGCAATTCAATTTAAATTGCAATTCTAATTAATTTTAATTCATTAACTAACAACAAAACTTTTGAATTATATATAAATAGCATTAATTTTGAAATTTCGTTACAAACAAAAGCAACCAACCCAGCCCCAAAGTATGAAATGAAACCAAACCTAAATTACGCCCAAAGCTTCAAACACACACAGTACTACCACCACTAGCAGTAACAGCAGCAATTGGTAACAATAAAAAATTTCTACAATTGCATGCAACATCATTTAATAACAAAGCCTTCTCTCCGGATACCACAAAATCAGCCAAATTGATGTAGAGGAAGAGCAGAAGCAACAGAAAAGATTGATCATATGCAACAAGCACATTTCTTTTTTTTTTGGTGGGGGGAGCAATAGCAAAAGCAGCCGCCAGCCGTCTGTATGCATGAAAATTCAGTTATGATGACGATGACGACAGTAATGATAGCAGCATAGCAGCATATTGTACATACAAACAAAAAATTGCAAGCAAATAATTATGAAGTTTGTGAGCACGTCACAATTCAGTGATTCTATTGTCTGTTGTATGAGCATTGTTTACGCGAAAAATACATACATACAACCTATACAGGTACAAATAACCAGGACTGGCGGCGGTAATGTGTGTAGCAATGAATAAGTGAAGCGTAAAGGAAGTTGCTGCATATGCGCATGTGCACCTGTACTAACAATGTAACGCTCAATAATGATATAAAAGAATCAGCCATAATTCACATCTATATGTAGTTGAATATTGGTTGAAGGGTATGCAATGAAAACTTAATAAACGTAATAGAATCAAGGAACCCTAGTATGTAATAAGCAGACTAAAAATTGCCAGTCATCATCACAAACAATGGTAAAACAACAATAATAGTTATTGCAATTGACCATGACGCAATAGTTGGCATGCGCAAACTGCTTCATAATAGAGTAAGGCATTTTGAAAAGAATATTTAAAATGTTCCAATGAAAATTCAATACCACCACCATGCATTCGATATTGCATGAGAACGTTTCAGTATAACAGAGGGACTTTTTTATTCATTTCATAGCATTTTTACAGTACAATTTCAACTCAATTGGACTATGTTGGTATATTATAGTTGATATTGTGGCATCGACGGGTTGATCGCACTATTATAATAATATAATATATAGTCAGCCAAAAAAACCAGCCAAGCAGAACATATGCATACATGCATATATATTTGGTAGGTAGCAACAATAATAAACCACCACACCACATTTACTATAATAATAATATCATACAAGTTGTAAATAGGCAGATGTATGTATAAAAAGCACATACTGTTGTTAAGTTGAAATCTAAACAAACAGAAAATATTTAATATAAAACTATATATTTATAATGCACTCACGAGACAAGTGCGCAACGAAGCAATAATGATATGTGTATGTATGTATGTTGGGGGTACATGAAATCGAGGAGGAAGAGTGGGAGAACGATAAACATTGTGCTGTTTGAACACGAACGCAACCGAAACAACAACAAAAAAAAGATAAAAGAGAAAATGGAGCACGGAAATGAACAATTAGGGTGAACTGCTGTTTGCCGAGAGCATTTTTGCAATTCAAAATTTGTGCTGGAAAAAAATGTATAGTTGCTGCATACAAAAAAAAACAATCTCATGATAAATATTATAACTATATTTACCTGACTATTCGTGGAGACTGCTTCCTTTGATACGCCAACACCATCAGCTGAAGTGGCATGCGTTGTTGATGATGTGGCGTAAACAAATAGCGGCAATGAGCTAAAATTTTGCAACAATCCACTGGAATCCTTAATGCGACGATATACGAGGAATTTTTTGTTTAGCGGTGTTGTCGTGACAGCAAGTGTTGTTGTTGTTGTTGTTGTTGTTGCAGTGGTAGTGGTGTTTGCAGTCGATACCACCTCCAATGGCAACACTTCATTTACTGGAGTTTCTTCACCCGAAACATTTTGCTCATCATCCGAATTTGTTGTAATTAATTCTTTTGTCTTAGCGGAGATGGCAGCTTCCGCCACACGTACAATATCGGTATCAGTAGTTGTTGGCATCTTCTGATTCGACATCGAACAAACTATTTATGACAACTATGTATTACACTATGATGCTATAAAACTACTGTAGAAGGCTCGTCGAACAGAACACTATGGACGGATACAGTTTGCTGCTGCATGTTATATATGTTATATATTAAACTTCTATGTACACTATTTACGTATATGTATTTTTCATAAATTTTAGCTGTTGTGTTCAGTGTTGAATGATATTTGTCCCGCTTTTCCGTTTCGCTTTTTTATAAAGCTGACACTGAATTTACCTTCACGGTGTGTTGTGTGCACACGTTCGTACGTATCTCGATGTTTTTTTTTTTTATATAGAAACTTGCAAATTCGTGTAAGGGAGTCAACCAAAATTGGTTATAGAAGCAGACGTTAGAATAGATATTGTCCCAGAAACAAAAAGCTGACGAATGGTGTAGAAAAGGCAATGGAAAAACCACATGAAAAGTATAAAGTAACGTCTGCTGTTGAAAAAGGATATGTCAATAGGCGACAACGACGACAAATACGCTGATGAATCCTCTGTCGAATTGTCTGGACGCTTTCGACTCGAGCTGTACGAATACAAGTGTATGTATTACTACCGCTGCATTGATATCCTTTAAAAAATATTTCAGCCCAATCTTCTTTGTTTTCTCTCGTTCACGTTCGGCTCTCAGAGCCTATAGAGACAACCACTTTACCACTATTATTCCACTTGATTGCAGACACTTTCCTTTCTTTAATTCTTTGTTTCATATGCACGTTGTTAAGAGCGTAAAATTTAACTTTCAATTCTTATAAGCTGATATTTCTTGATTCAATTATGTTATAATAATAAATTCAATATTTAAAATGAATAGTATATTATTTTTAAAATTATATTTTCGTACGAAACTTCAATAATTTTCGCACAACACACACACACACTCGAATACGTCTGTATGACCAAGAAATGTTTCACGAGCCGAAACGTACGATTCGAGTTGTCACGATTGAAAATTGACAATTTAGTTTTTTTTACATTATTCCTCTTTGTTTTTTATCTTCCACCATCATTAAATCATGATCAGCATTGCCAGTATTAATTAACATATTTTATATTTGGAATTAAATTGTTTTATGTTCAAATGCTATATAGCTGAAATGTATGTGAATCAATTATATTTGCGTGTAGAAATAGAAAAAATTTTGGTGAAATTAAACATGATAAGGCATGCGGAATGAGTGGTTATGTAAAAACAAACAAAAAAAAATATCGAAATATTTTCTAGTTTAACTTTTGCCCTTTACTTTTCGATTGCGCTGCCTGTGAGAATTATGTCGGCTTTAAAAATAGTATCCACTTTTTGGCAAATTTTGTATTGGCGCTATTACACTTTCAATGATTTGCTGTCAAACTAAGCAAAACATTGATAGTGTAATATATAGAAATAGATATAAGAAATTTTGGAAAGAAAGTCGAAACTACAACAATAACTTCACAATTTGTATTATATGACCAATAATTGACCAATATTTTTATTGCACTTTTATTGAACTTTAAAATGCTTGATCGCCGAAAATGTTGATAGCTGTATGAGGATATTACTTTCCCTATATATTAGTGTCAAACCAAAGGTTCTTATGTTAAGAAATGAATATAGCAAAATAGAAGATTAAACAATTCACTTCAAAATTCAAAACCAGCATAATCGTTTAGGCAGAGCCGAAGGTACACATTGCAGAAAAAAATTTGAACGTTAATATACAATCATCAATTAAAACATTGCCAAGAGAGTAAAATCAGAATATTATTAAAAGATTAGAAAGTGCAATTTTTCAATTATAAAAAATAAATACATAGACGGTAAACATTGATCATGGAATATGGGTATTTCGTGAACATAAAAGTGTGTTGATAATCAAAACAACAAACATATACGTAAAGAAGAAACAAAAAAGAAAACAATAAAACACGAGTTTGACACTAAAAGTAAACCGTTTTTTTACATTATAAGTTGAAACCAAGAGACAACTTTTTTAATTTCTGTACCTTATAATCGAAAAATAACCATCGAATTAGCACAGCTGATTAATGGATGACATTTTCGTTACGTGACATTATTACATTATCCATTTTTCCAAGCGATTCTTTATGATAATATGGTGTTGAAAGCGGACCATCCACTAACTGACAAGTATGCGTTCATGAAAAAGTTCACAAAAATTATGAAAACTTTGCCGGCAATCCCAAATTGATTGGTAGCTAGAGTAATAAAGAAAACTAGAATGAAAATCTCTATGTACTTCGAAAATTTATATATTTTGATATAAAAGCCTGGATTAATCAAGTAATTATTTTCATACATTTTTTATTAAATAATGTTGCAACAGGTAAATTTGTGGGAATCAAGGTATATGTCAGTGCTATCGTAAATGCGGCACCATTCTTGTCAGTTTAATTAATTAAAATTTCTTTGGTTAATAATTGGATGTCTTATTGGTAAAAAAGAACATATTACATACCAAGGTAATATTAGCGTAAACATTTATTGTCAATAATTTTTTATATATATATATATACTAAAATTTTTTTAATTTCAGCAATGCTAATTTTTACAAAATCATTATTTGATAAATTTAATTTCATAACATTTCTGGAAGGATCTGTTCTGTCTTATCGACATTCTAGGTAAATGAACTTTACGAGGGAATGAAATACCGAATAACTAGTTGGGCTACAATTGAAGAGCGAGTGAGAAAACTATATCATGTTTTGATTTTGTAAGTTATCTAATTGGTGGGATTTTATAAATGGAATTCAAATAACCAAATTTTCGTACAATTTCGACATAATTAGATCCAATTAGCATTCGTGGTATAATGGATTTGTAATTCTTTGTCTAAATTCAAATGAACCACAGTGCGAATAATTGCAAGCAAAGTATACGTACGGCGAAATAAAGTTCATTTTGCAATTATCAATCGAATTCGCCCTACCAATTGGAATTGTGGGAGTTCATTGTTAAATGGCAGACTGACTTCAATACAAGCTCTGAGTTTTGGGTTTTTCTGTGAATATAACTCTAGTAATCATATACAGATACAGTCAAAAATAAGGATAGAACAGTAGGCGAGCGAATCTTGTGAAAAGATATCAAAGCGTATTGGTCGTAGTTTACGTATTCGCATTTGTGTGCAAATAAAACTTGGGTGCATTTTCGGTGTACGACGAATTCGCCGAATAAAAACTTGAATAGACAAGTATCTGCCGTGAATTGACAATTGTTCGCTCGAAGTGCGGCTGTCAAAAATAGTTTGTTATTTATAGCTTTCTCCTTTGTACACACGTAAATCGAATACGTGGCAGTTTCTAGGAATTGGTTACACCAGTTGCGCTGCTTTAGCCGTCACCGCCATCATATTGGAGTAATTTCGCCGGACCAAGTTCGTCGTTGTGGTTGTCGTCGTCGTCGTTGTCTTTGTCGTCTGATTCGAATCAAATCGTGCTCGTCGTTGGCCGTTCAGTACGTTCGTTCGTTGAGGTTCGTTGAATCAAATCGAGTGCGATTGCTGCGAGAATTATATTCGTACACTCGCTAAACTCAAACAGTCAAGAAGGAAAAAATTTTTCTTTTTTTTTATTAATACAAATTTAATTTTGTGCGCTGCGCTCCACACACACTCAAATCAAATTTCAATCAGAAAATGGCGTTAAAAAGAATCAATAAGGTATGTTTTACACAAAATTAAACGAATTAAAATGCATTTTTAAGGCACGGTCTGAATTTTATGCAAGAAATGTGAAGCTAACGATGAAGATGAAATTGTTGGGGAAAAAATTGATCGAAAGAAAAAAAAAATGGGCGACGAAATACGACGAAGTGGTGCTGCAAGAAGAATGGTAAAGAAAAGAATTTTTAATGGAAAAAAATTGTGAGGAATCCAATTGGAAAAGCTTTGTTGTAGGAGCTCCATCGATCGAGAAATTTTCTAAAAATGTGTTCTGTATATACTATAATGAGTTAGTGTGGTGAAAAGAACGAAAATATGCAAAATGAATCAATGTGGTTGGCGAGTGGACTGGGGTCGTAGTCTTCACTGCTATATAAATGGTGTATTTAAATTGAATTGAATTCGATTATAGCCTTCATTTGTTGCTAAATTTATTTAAATATATCAATTAGATAGTATATAAAGTGCGTAGTGACTAAAATCCAGCAGCAGTGGCAATTATTCATAACCTTACTTTTTCTTTTGCAAAACACTATTCAACCATTGAGGTTTCTTTGGATATGCAAATGCACAGTATACATATTTTCATCCTCGCGACACCCTGAATGTTTATACCACAGGTTCTCACTCATATATCCTTTATTTCCTCGTTCCAGTTAGTCACATCAGGGTGGGGGGGGAATGAGAATTTCAGACATAGTAAAAAAACCTTCGAGATATATATGGAAGCAAGAAGGAAGCAGCATGTCAGCGAAGTCTGCGTCACTGCCATTTGTTCGCGTACAGTATTTTTACTTCTTTTTCTCATATAGATGTACGTATAGTTGCGTTTCGTTCGCACTATTCGTGCCGATGTCGTCCAATACATTGACGTATCCGTTGCTGCAGCTTACGTATCTGCCAGCGACGACGTTACCGCACCGAAAACCAGACAATCGCTGAAATTATCCATATGCGTATACGAAGTCCACACACACATTTGTGTTTATTTTTTAGTGTAGTATGTATTTAGTTTATGTACTATATGTGCATCTGTTCGTCCATCCGTCCAAAAGTTTCTAAATCGCAAGACTTCGTTGGTTCGTAATAATCATCGTTTCCATTAGTAATTTTCCCCCATTGAATATTATTTTTCTTTTTCTTTGTGTGTGCTGCTTTTGTCCCACTCCCGTACGAGTATGTGCTATAGCTTTCATGGTGTATGAATTTGGAGCTTGGATTTGTCTCTTTCTCACCAATAGTTGGTCCGTTGACTGACATTACTTGTTTTTATAATTTCGATAATAAAGTGCTGCTGTGTATTGTAAATGTAAACAGTGTTGTAGACGTAGTAATACAAATAATTTCGAGTAATTTTAAAACATTTCCGATTAAATCTTTTGATTGTAATTAAGAAGTGATTTGATTTTTAGAATTAACTTTTATGTAATGTAATTGCCTTCAGCATTTATAAAACAAAGATGGTGTTTTTCATTAATATTCTTATAGCTGCCAAAGAAAAACATCACTGTCTGTAATACCGCATTGTTGTTGCCGTAGTTCTTGTCTGCTCAGTCTGCTTTTTCTTAAGCAATTTGACAGCGGCGACGACTGCGCTGCTGCAGCAACATTATAGTACTGCTCGTCACCGTCATGGCCATTGAATTTTTTAAATGAAAATGAGAATTTTAACTTTTATTTTAATCAAACATATAAGGTGATTGCAAAATCCAATAGATGTAACAATTTTTGTTAGAAATATAGCGAGATTTGGACATAATGGTAATAACACAATGACTTTTATTGCATTACCATTTTGATAGATGATCACATCTTTAGTGGTAACTATGTGAAATTTATTGTACATAAATTGAAATACTAATAATGTGTAAATTAAATTAAAATATCCTACTAATATATTCATGAAAATAGTACTTGGTAGCATTGTCTCTGCCATTTACTTTATTCATTTTTGTTCGGTAAATGTAACACTGAACTGAAATGGCTAAAATTAAAATTTTCTATTTGGTTTTATTGCATTAAGCGGTGCGGCATCGTTCTCATTAATTTGTATTCCGGTGATCTTTCGGTTTTTAACCTTTTTTTAATTCTTTTGTTTGGTTTTTTTTTTCATTTGCTTTTTTTTGCTGTTTTCATTGCCAAAGTAAAACTATGAAAGCGTTCACAAACAGATAGATGATGGCTATACGTCAATGACGATATAGGTAACAATTTTGGTTAGCATTATGCACAAGCACAAGCCACTTTTTTATAATTCAACAGCCGACAGTAGTCAGTAGTATATAGTAGTAGTATTATAAGCTCACTCTCTCCTTTGTTGGTGTAGTTGCTCTTGTTTGCTTCGTTGTTGTTATTTATTGTAGTATTGCTTTTGTATACATATATAAATATTATTTTTTTTATAATTTTATTTAGTAAAGGCAAGTGACTCATGTTGGTCATACAAAGCTTCTTATAAATTCCACTATATATATATATATATTTGTAATGTGATTCCCATAGACTACTAGATTGGTTCAATAGAATACATGTTGTAATTGCTATAATTCACAAAATTCATCATGTAACTCCTCCTTACAGCAAAATAGAAACATATAGTACATGGATCTTCGTTATTACTTTTATATAAATGTTATGTCAATAGATATGTATTTATGTACCTACGTATGTATGCTACGGGGAGAGAGAGAGAGTAAATATATGTACATATATTCACTTTATGTCTTCTTATACTACATATATTCACATTTATTTTTAAATGTTTGAAAAATTTCTACTCAATACTGTCTGTAACATTGTCGTAGGCTCCTTCTTCTTCAGTGAATTGCGTGTGTTGCGTATGCTTTTTCTTATTGTTGTTTGCTGCTCATCCGTCCGTTGGCTTTTGCAAAATGTATATTACACACATATTGTCGCATGACTCTCCTGCGCTGTGCTGTCGTCATATAAAAGTATTTTATTATTATCACTGGCATGTGTTTGTTTTATTAAAATATTATTAATAAAATTTGTTTCATAATATTCACCAAAATATCATCTACCTACCTATTTTATTCTCGTCAAATTGTCTTTAACATAGTTGAAGCTTTCTCTACAAATGACGATAATTATGATGATGGTCATGTCTTTGTTTTGTTGTAATGTATAATGATCACATGGAGTATTAAATGTGTGCGTGAGAATACTCACGTCATTGCTGCTGTGTGGTAGAAGTTGATTTCGCCGGTTTATTTTCTCCATCTTTGCTTATTTATATTCGACAGTCGAGTAGTGAGAGGCACCTCCTCCTTTACTGCAACATACGTACGTACTTCATTAGCTGCTACAAATTTTCTTGCTTGCTTCTTTACGCTGGTTGTGAGCTGGTTTGTTTGTTATGCATGTCTTGCCAAATTTTGGAAAGGGCCAACGAACTCAACTTACTCATATGCTCACTTGTTCTATCACATTATATAGAATTAATATTGCAAATATGTGTAAAAAGGGTGCAAATTAAATTGCTTATTTTACACCGTAGACCGTAGAGACTTTAAAATGCATTTTACACACGTTTTGAATAATTCGTTCAATGAATCAATGAATTATTTATATTAATTTTGATTATTTACAGGAATTACAAGATTTGGGCAGAGATCCACCTGCACAATGTTCAGCTGGACCAGTTGGTGATGACTGTAAGTTGATCATCTAGTCATTAATCGTTTAATTATGCATCATGTTCATTATTACTTTATTCAAACAAGTGTTTTTAAGTATGGCAACCGATTTCAATTCGATTAAGAATGAACATTATTGTTTGTTATATCGAATTGTGTTTTCATTATGGATTTTAATGAAATTAAATATCCGCCGATTTTACCATCTAAGAGAAACTTTTGCTTTGTTCGATATCTTTTAATTTTATCTAATCTGTTGTGTGTATATGATAAGCTATAAAAGAGAAATTGTTTGTGGCAAAAAGCAGTAACTGCTTAAGTCTATTTCATGTATTTGCAAGGAAAACGTTTAAGAATATTTTTTCAATTATTCTATTTTGAAGCTGTCGCGACGAAGCTTTGAGAAAATACTAAGAAATAGCTAGTATTGAATATGCTCATAGGACGAGTTTCTTTGTGAAAAACGATGTAAATGAGTCATATTCATGATTATTGTTGTTTCAAACGACAGATTTTTCTATTACATTAATGATGTCAAATTTTGTGTCAAATAAATAGCAGTGCATTGGCCTTTTGATCTGTAGATCGTGGATTCAACCACCGGTTGAGGCAAATTTAATATCGAAAATAATTTATGTTGCCCACCTGTCGGCAAACAATGGGCAATAACAATTTGGCATGAAAAAATGCTTTTTAAAGAGCTCTGTGAGAAAGCTCAGAAAAAGTGATGTCACAAGGGTTCTGCCGTTTGGAACAGACTATTATAATTACGTGCCTTCTAATATTGTCCAAATTTAACACAGCAGTATTGGAAGAGAAGTTTGGTGGTATCACAATGGGTTTTTCTGGCCTAAATGTGTCCTCTCAAAGAGAGAGCAGCCACAATAACTTAACCTAACCTAGACAGCATTACTTTTTCAAATATAGTTTTTTTTTTTTTTTCATTGAATTGTTACTGGAGATGAAAAGTGAATTTCTTTTGAGAATTCTAAACACAAAACAAGTTTTCACCTGGTCGATCATCGACATGGACTGATAGTCAAAGAAAAATGAAAAATCAGCTGTAAAATGTTGTTTTAAAGTCAAAAATAGAAACTTTATTATGTGCAGTGCATTCTTACTGGAGATGAAAAGTGAATTTCTTTTGAGAATTTAAAACGCAAAACATGGTTTTCAAAGTTTTGCAATGTAATATTTTCGAAAATTTGACAGAATGTTTGCTCAAACAACGTCGTTCATGTTGATACTGATAATTCATTGCTTTTTTTTAACTTGATTATTTATTATTTCAACATATTCGTTCTTAAAGAAATATGCTTATGCTTCACCAATTCAAACAATTTAATATCTTTTTAACGATGCAAATATACACCCAAAGACAAGAAAGCATTGTCATAGTAATTATATTTAAATTATATTTAGATATGTATTAAGACTAAGTATTATTGTTTGTTTACTTAAATTAGAGATATCTAAGTATATTATACATGAAGAAATATATACAGGGTGATTTATTAAGAGACTTTGGATTTAATTTAAAAACAAAACATAAAATTTAGAGAAATGTATGAAATCTTTATTTGAGTTGATAGAACGATTTATATAATTCAATGTTTAAATATGATTTCATGTAAATGTTGACCACGGCTGCGCCTCAAATGGTTCAATGGGTCCAATTTTGGCGTACTCTGTCCAACATATCGGCCGGTATCTCACGAATAAATCGATAATTCACGATCATCAACAACACTGGCGGATACAGTTGCGATATTTTCCACTGCCCTCACTCTACGTATGCGTGTTGGTGGTTTAATGTCCAATAATGTAAATTTGATGCGAAATTTATTCTCAAGATTCCGTATAGCCGCCTCAGAAGGTCGCCAAAACTGACCATAAAATGAATGAAAGAACCGAGCATGAATTTTGATGATAAAATTCAATAATCTCCAAGCGTTGTTCGTTTATAAGTCGATTCATGGTTAAATTATACACTAAACTGAACATGTTTGACAGTAACACGTTACACGAAAACAGCTGAGCTGCCAAAAACAGTGTTGCCAAAAAGAAAGTTGCTAAACAATCACCCTGTACCTGTTTATTTATGTACGGTATTGGTATTGTATGTAATCTGTTTATAATTATACACAATAATGAATTATTGTAGCCATTGTTGGCCTAAGTATACCACTTTCGGACAACCACCCTTAACCTACCCCTACGTATACAATGATAATATGAAGAAGAAGTTGTTTGTCCTTCACTTTTAGCTTCATTGCTAGTAATTGTAATTACGAATTTATTGCCACTCCCTATTATTTATACATACTGTTTGTGAGTACAACTTTAGTATTGCTTAGACTATCGTTTAACCTTTTGACATTTAAGAACTAAAGAACAATGCATAAATTTTGCATAAATTATAGTTAAATTTATTAAATGATATGTGTGCTGTTTTTGTACTGCATAACAACAATTGCTGTTTTAATAATTCTATTTTCATATAAAATACAATGCATTCAACTCCACAAACACATATAAATATGTGTTGTTATCTTTATGATTATTATTTGGTATGATTATTTTACCTTTATTTTTTCATATATGAGAATATATGCATTTGAGCAAGCGAAATTTTTCAAATTTTTTATAATTTTATTAAAACTTATTATTGAAGATATGAACAAAATGTACATATAATTCACTTATCAGTATTATTGCGTACTACTTATATGTATATTTCTTGTTTATTGTTGTTCTAAATGAATGCAGAAAGCCATTGTGACGATTGTTTGTAAGAAGACTTAACGACCATCTAACTGACCCATCCCATTTGTATAGGAATTTGTTGTGTATTATTGATTCTGTTGATGTGTATATGTGTGTGTGTGTGTGTGTGTGTGTGTGTGTGTGTGTGTGTGTATCTGTGCGTATCTGTGCGTATGGTAATGTTGATTTTTTAAACCTTTTGCTTTATTTTATTTTTGTTATTTGTTGGTGGGTTTTTGTTTTTTTTTTGCGGATGTAAGTGCTAGAATGGCGAGCAGGTGGTGTAACTGGAATAAGTAAATAAGAATAAAAAGAAATAACATTAACGCCAACAGCGCAGGCTAACGTCACATATACTCGCATATATGTATATGCAACATAATTCAACACTCACAGTCACCACATACTACACATCATAATGTGAGTGCATAACTCTTAAGTGGTGGGAATATGATTAACAGAATTTTCATTCCCACTGCTACTTTTGCTGCTGCTGCTCCTGGTGTTAGCATTAGGTGCTTTGCTACCATTTATTAAGGCTAAATATGGTTTACAGAAAAGATGTTAAATAATGCTTTCAAAGCTTTTTATCATTGTTTGGATAGATTATATTGCATTTAGTTAACCATCAATTGCAATTTATGTGCCTATTAAAAATTTTTGTAATTAACTAATTAGCAGTTGCCTCTCAGGCAAGGCAACTAGATAGAATTGCCATTCGTAATAGGGACATAAATTGCAATTTAGGTATAACTTGCTTGAATTGCCATCCGCAATAGATTTATTATATACAATTTGGGGAAATTGATTCCTCAGACCTCTCCATCTGTCAAATTATTGAAAAATCTAGTGTTTTCAATTGATTGACAGCCCAATTGCGCCACCCTGTATAAATATGTTTTAAAATGTAGAAACAAAAAAAAAAGTATTTAATCTTGAAAGGTGAAATGGGGATAATATAGACACAGTAATTTTTTTTTCCATTACTTGAAGTAAAAAATCGATACATTGGCTTCTATTCGAGTTAAAATTGCTGTATGCTTTAAAATTCAACACTCCAACGATATTTCATAGCTTCATAGGTGGTGTGAATGTGAGTTGAATAGTTGTCATTCCCCATTGTGACTGTTTCTAATTCACCATTTATACGAATTTTTTTTTATAACAAGTATTGTCACTTTTTGTTCTTTAATCGTTTTGAGCTGAAATGTATTCATCCATTTCAATGGAGCTTTTTTTTTTGTTTTTTATTACAAACACTCAGTAAATTTGGATTTATTTGTATGTGAGTCCCGTATGCATTGAGTATTATAAGCATTTGAGTGATTCTTTGTGTTAAGTGCATTACCATAAAAACAGGAATGTAAAGGATTTCTCATATAAAATTCAACATACAGTGTATTTCATTATTTCGTTTCTCAATACGGAGCTACGGACATTATGATAGTTAATTTGATAAATCATATTATCTTTTTATACAGTGTTGTTGGACCTTTCATCATGCATCTAGCAGCATTTATAAATTGTGGAAATTTGCTTCCAAAAAACATGTGCTTCGAAAGAAATGTTTACAGAGGACTTTGCCCAGTTTTTGGCCTACAACTATTCGCAACACAATTGAAATTCTACTCCTTTGGACACGTCCCAGCGTCCCCCAGCAGGTGCGCAGGGTGTGGAATATAGCGCCACAGTCGAAGCCAGTATTTATGATCCAAATGCATCGATTTGTCATGGTGCGCAAGTATTTGGTCTGCGCCCATAGACTTTGTGGACAATTTTACGTGAGATTCCATTGGTTGCAGAATTGAAGCCACGGAACAATCGCTTCCGACGTGAGTTCAATAATTCGTTCTTGCCCATCATCTTTGTGGTAGATTTTGGCAACGATCTTGGCTTATATATCTGCAAGATTTATTTGGTGTAAAAATTGAAGACATCATTGAGAAGATACCATTGTTTTCGTTGTGGGTACAGTAATTTCCACCCGCCAATCGACTTTGTGGACGATTTTATGCAAGGATTCTGGCATTCGTGCCCACAAAGTGCAATTAGTGCAAAAATTGAAGATTATAGGCCATCGTTTTCAACGTGAGTTTGACTGCACCCATCCACATTGTGGAAGATTTTGGCAAGGATCTTGGCTTGTATATCTGTAAGATTTATTTGGCGTAAGAATTGAAGACAACAGACCATTGTTTTCGATGTGAGTTCAGTAATTCCCACTCGGCTATCGACTTTGTGGAAGATTTTACGCAAAGATTCTGGCATTCGTGCCAACAAAATGCAATTAGTGCAAAAATTGAAGAAAACAGGCCATTGTTTTCAGCGTGAGTTTGGCTGCACCCATCCACATTGTGGAAAATTTAAATCAACAAATCATCGTTTTTGGCGCGAGTTCGGTAATAGGTCTGCGTCCATCGACTTTGTGGAAGATTTTTTTTCCAAGAATTTGGCTTATATACCTACCCTGATGTAATTATTACAATAATTGAAGTCAAAAGTCCATCGTTTTCGAAATTTTGCGTAATGATCTTGACTTGAATCCCTATGAGATTTAATCGGTGCAAGAATTTAAGCCAGGGGACCGTCGTTTTCGACATGAGTTCAGTAATTGGGCCTTAAACAGTTGAAAGTCGATCAACTGCTATGTCGTCCAATTGTGTTCAGCAATGAGGCTCACTTTTGGCTCAGTGGTGTTGTGGATAGGCCAAAAATTGTCGCTGCATTCTGAAAAAATGCACTATGTTGTGCAATTTGTGGTCGGGCCAGAGACATGGTCGGACCATACTTCTTCAAAACCGAAGAGAGTCAAGCTGTCACAGTAAATGGCGACTAGTGTAGAGCTTTGGTCGAAAATTTTTAGGTCAACAATAGTGTGTGAACATCATCTGGAAGATATTTGGATTCAGCAGGACGGTGCTACACGCCATGTGGCATCTAAAAATAAAATAAAATCATTTATTTAAAGCTTTGCTTCCATGCAGCAAATGATCTAACTCTACTATGGTTTTGTCATCAATTTTTGTTGTACTCACAACTCCAATTTTTTTTATTGGTTCTTTTATTAGATTTTAATTTGAATATGCATAATGACATAGTTGATAAAAGTATGCGTGTGTATTTACAGCGTATGACTTGAATTGTAATTTCCAATATGTAATTTCGTATTGATTTTTTGTTTAAGTAATTTGATACCATCAATATGATGTTATCAATAATATTATATTAATTGCACCACATATGACGACAATATTTATATTTAATATATTTGTAAATCATGTAATACCATTTTTTATATACTTACACACTACACACTTTATTGAATGCAAATTACTCATCGACATTTCTTTTGTATTTTCAGTATTTCACTGGCAAGCAACAATAATGGGACCGGTAAGTCGAACCACCATCTCGCCATATGCAATTATACTTTTTGTTGTTGTTGTGTAATCTGTTGTAATCAATACTCGGGTTTTACTTTAATTTATTTATTCTATTATGTTTATTTCTAATGAAAATGTACGAAGTGAAGTTTTTTTTTGTGCCCCGTCATTGTTAGTAGTTATCGGCAGTAGGAACATTTTAATTAATTTAGTATCATTTGGCAGCTGTAGAAATTTATTAACTATGAAATATTGTAGTTTTCAAGTTAAGGCAAAAAGATGTAGTTGTAGAAGGAATTAAACATAATAAAGTGATTCCTTTAAACCCGAAAATGCCTTCAAAACCACCAATATAAAGGAAAAATTGAGAGGAACAGACTTTCTGCGAATTTGCAAAAATTCCAAGGCAAATTTATCGCGAAAAGAGCCTCAAAATGTTTCGAGACTTCCTCTCTGCTGTTGTAAGGCTTAAACTTAACGCGAATTTTACGTTTTACAAAGAAATCCTTGCCGAACTGTCGAAATGTCTATTTTCGCTTGCAAAAAGTTGCCTTCCTTAAAAGTAGCTTGCAAAATTTCGCGATTTTGAAGTTTCCTACCATCATTATTATAGGGAAATATAGCACTCCGACTTTTACAGATCTATTTTGCGTACCTTGGTAGACTTGAAGCATATTTCTTAGTTCAAGATTCAGTAGAAAGTCTGATATATATCCCACCTAACTAGATTTTAACTCAATTTGTATTAAACGTTTTTCTTATGGAAATATTTATTTGAAAAACAATTATTTTTTTATATTTTTTCTTACCGTGGCGCCCCCTGTTGAGAAAATTCTTAGCAAATAACCCTAGTTTCAGATTCCTCTACCCCAAAAACCCCCAGTACATCACAGTTTCAGAGATTCTACTGAAAATAATACATTTTTTAAATGTTTTTAAATCATTACCTCTAGAGCCTTCAAACGAGATAAAAAGGCTGAATGAAAAACCTAAACGGATAAGAAAAAGGCCAAACAATAATTTAGATAAAAGTTTTTCGGGAAAAAATAGTGCAGGTCCGTGAACAACAAAACTACCCTAAGCCTCCTGTTTTTGAGATAAACAGCTCCTACTGCATTTTGACAAGAATTTCTATCCATAGAAAAATAATTTGTTCTTTTTGTAAATATTCTTAGTTTTGGTAATTTTTTTTTTTTTGCTCTATGATTTGTTACTATTTGTTGCGCCCTGGTAATTTGTTCCACAATAATGTATATGGTGTATATTTGTGCATATTTACATTTTTTTCATTGTTTCACTTAAATCTAATTTTGTAATTTATATTTATTTCTCTCTCATTACAGCCTGACAGCCCGTATCAAGGTGGTGTATTTTTCTTAACAATTCATTTTCCAACAGATTATCCATTCAAACCGCCAAAAGTGGCTTTTACAACGCGTATATACCATCCAAACATCAACAGCAACGGATCGATTTGTCTCGACATATTAAGATCTCAATGGTCGCCAGCATTAACTATTTCAAAAGGTATTATTCTACCGCAAACATTATAATAAAATGTTTAATCAGAAATTGTTTCTCTCCCCTTTTTCTTTATAGTTTTATTATCAATTTGCTCTCTACTCTGTGATCCAAATCCAGATGATCCACTTGTACCAGAGATTGCAAGAATATATAAAACTGATCGGGAAAAATATAATGAATTGGCACGAGAGTGGACTAGAAAGTATGCTATGTGATGCGTTCCAGTTTGTACTATCGATCCGTCAACTAGTTACAACAACAACAACAACAACAGCAACAACATAAACAACAGCATCTACTACTACAATAATAATAATAATAATAATAATAATAATAATAATGATAATAATAATAATTATGATAATGATAATATCAAGATCAACAGCAACAACAACAACAATAGAAATGATTGCTACAACTATAGCGGCATGATGTGGAATAGCACACAACAGAAATAGAATGCTCCACACAGTAATTGCAGCAGCAATAGAACAACAGGATTAAATTATAACTACACAACAGCAGCAACAACAACAACAAAATAATTACAATATAAATACAAAAAACACACACACACACAGCTGAAAATGAAAGAAAAATAAAGAAAAGGAATAAAATTACAAAAATTAATTCAAAAAAGAAAAAAATACACATAAAAACAATTTACTTATTATTATTACATTTATAATTAATTAATTATTATAAATTATGATTATATTCTTCAGAAGAAAAACAATTTAAACAAAGATAAATCAGAGATAAACCCAATAAAACAAAATACAAAAACAAAAAATAAACATCAACAGCAATTCCAACTTCAACTTCGATGATGCGTAATGCATGCAAAAACAAAAAAAAAAGATGCTAAAAGACAGGATTGAAGAAATAGACCAAAATGGTTGGCGGTAAAATAACCCGAAAAACATGTGTAGTAGAAGATGAATAAGCGAAACAAACAGCGGGCGAATAAGGATAATTTTAGAGAAACGTAAATTAAAATGTAACTGTATGAATGTAAAATGAATGGCGTACAATAACCAAGCGACGCCCATTTGTAAGAAATAATTTTTCGAATTGACTTTTATAGTAGAGACAGTGAAGTTGTTGTGTATTTGACTAATCAGCAGAAATACATACTATATACATACATACATACATATATATACATATGCTTACACACCTACAAACTGCTTACTACTCTATATAAACCATACAGTCAGTTGCTAGACCGTATACATAATATCCCATAATATGCACGCAATAATGTAAGTAAAGAAGGCATAACAAGTGTTTGTGTGTGTGTGTGTGTGCGTGGCGCGCGTGTGTGCGTATGTATGTGTGTGTATGTGTGATATGTATATCATACACTCCTCCCTTTTATTCCTTTTTCCTTCCACCATATTCCCATACAGATACTTTATATATACATACATATAAACACTCTGGACATAAAACTTACGCGTTCGTCGTTTTATAAGCGTTTTAAATATGAATTAAACAAACAAACAAACAAAACTATATACATATTTACAATAATTTTGTTTTTATTTTTAAAATATTTTGCTGAAACAAAAAAAAAAAACAACAAATAGTTAATTAATTTATGCGAATTTTTCTTCTATTTCGGTGTGCATTAGTAAGCGGAAAAACTGAGGTACACATACTCTCAACAATACTTTTCTTGTGAATCCTTTATTTTCGCATATAAAAATCCAGTAGCAGCTTTGGATTTTTATCGATTGTTTTTATCTAAAAGAAACAAAAAATCAAAAATAAAAATGTTCGGTGAATGTTTGAAATGGAAAATTATTTCTCCTTTTTTTTTTAATAAATTTTTTCGAATTCAATAATATTTCTGAACTTGTTCTCATTTGTATGGATTTTGTATGTATGTATGTGTGTGCGTATCAGCTAATGTTTGGTAGGCGAATTAGGAACGTTAGAAAAGATTCGTATTAAAATATCCCCATTATAAGAAAGTGTGAGTTGAATAAATGTTTTTTTTTTTTGGAAATGCAATTGCTTAATTTATGCATTTTACATATAGATTTTTGAACACGTTTGCAAACTCAAATAAATTTCAAAACATGGAACCTATCCGAAAGTTTGACATTCAGGTGATTCCAGAAATGGATAATTATTTGTTTAATATTATTCAATGAAGGCAAAATCTCATTGAAATAAGAAAAATGTTATTTTGAAATAAATTTTGGAACAACAAAAAAGTTCTTACTGAATATCGACATCTAAGAAAATGAGGAGAAAGGCGATAAACAATGAAATTGCTAACAACAAGCTTCCAAATTTGAAGTTCTCACCGGAGAATTAGAAAAACAATCGTGTATAGCACAGTAGTAGAGTGACTTGTAATTTTAAAATTGCTGTGTGTGGTATACCAAACGAGTCAAAGAACTAGAAATCATATCCAGCTGCAACACTATACCGATTTTTTCTGATTTGCAGATTTGCTTATTCCACAAATCTGGTAACACCTGCATCTTGTGGAAAAGCAAACGCGAAACAGGGGCTTATGAGTTGAATTCGGTCTTGGACTTTGATCGATAGTGCTGGTCGAACGAATTTTCATTTCGTATTATGACGCTCATTCGATGATGGACTTTGGACGTGCATGAAATTAATAAAAATTGTTTAAATTTTGTCGTCAAAAAGTAAAAAAAATCAAAATATTTATACTTTATACAGCAAAGCAAATTCTGTTCGATAGAAAATTCGATATTCAACGAAAATTTCGGCAGGCTTGTACAGATCATAATATGAATTCGACAATCGTTCTTCGATATGCAACTCATAAGAGCCACAGTGAAATTTGATCCTATTAGAAAAGTTATCCATCCAACATCCAACAAAATCTGTTAAGGGCTTTAGCAAAAAAGAAGCGGAAGAAAGCGCTAAATATCAGAGAAGCAGCACAAATTATTAAAAGCAAAAAAAAAGCGTCAACTTAAATAAATCCACATTTTGTGTTAGTAGTCTCTGATAGGTTAGGTTAGGTTATGCGGCCGCCCCCAAAGGGGGGCGCACTTAGGCCAAATAATTGGCCCATTGTGTCACCATGCATCGTTGATGCTTACCATCCTATCTCCTCTGTTAAGCGGAACCATTGCGATTTCCTAATGAATAGAGCAATGTCCCTGACATCCATGGGTGCAAGCTCAGTGGTATCTGTAAAAAAAGCACTCCCTAGTAGAGTGTGCCTTCTGCGTGCCAAGGCGGGGCATCTACAGAGGAAGTGGTGAACACTTTCCTCCTCTTCCTCGTCCTGGCAGCTGCGACAGAAATCGTTGGCCGGTAAGCCGCATGCCTACCCACAAGCCAGTGGCCCGTGAGTACGGCGACTACATTACTTATGGTTTTCCTGCCCATTGACAACAGTGAACTGGTTCGTCTATTGTCAAGGGTTGGCCAGATTTTCCTAGTGGTAGCACAAGAGCTCTCATCCCGCGATCTTCTGTTGGCTATGGTGAGATAATGTTGTGTGATAAGAAGCTTGCATGTTGCAAGCGCAATTCCGGCTTGATGAGATGGATAGATCTCTGGCAACTTAGTGCCCGATCTCGCCAATTCATCTGCCTCACAGTCTCCGATGAATCACCAAATTTTTGTTCTCTTCGTATTCAGTATTCTGTACTTTTATTTATATTGCAAAACAATAAAGAAATCGACAGATTTTAGAAACTTGTCCCACACGAGTTACAGAAAATAAAAAACTTTTTTTTAACAAGAATTAACATAGAATAGAGATGTTGAACATTTTAAAATCAAAATTTCCTTTCTCAAGTATTTTATTCTATTTATTATTTAGCGAATTAGATGTTTTATTTAATGTAAGTAAGTTTATTCAAATTAAATTTGGCATAAGTACAAGTAAGTATTTTTGGATTTTATTCCAAGGAATGAGACAATCGAATATAATATGTCCAATGAGGACATGTTCTCTACCCTTTCATAGGTAGAGAACACCTCCTTGGGTTAAATAAGCGAAATGGAAAAACAAAGCCGAGTAGAGAGCCCAAACGGGAAAGCGGCAGTCAAGAAGGTACATTGAACTTGAGCGTGTTATGGTAGACGCTGTTAGCAGCAGAAAAGATGTCAAACTCTGAACACTGAACTATTACGAGGTTCAATTAACATGATTCCTGTCAACTTTATTAAGAGGGAACAGAAAAGTGTTGAACGTATCTTCTGCGTATCTTTCCCAGCAGTGGCAAAATGCAGACTTATTACCTCAGTGCTGTTATCCTCAGTCCTAGTCATATAGTTACAATTGAGCTTCCAAAAAATCAAACGTCTTAAGTCTACTAAAAGGAAGTATTCTAAGTGTTAAAAGATTCATTACGGTAAGACAGACCGGCACATTGTAGACATTATTCAGCTGTATTACAAGAATTGGTATTCTATGAGGAATGTGTTTCGAGGGTTTAGAGTATTACTTTCACTACAAATTTATGCGGTGGACACTGAGAGTGTATGTGATCACCGTAATAAGTCGATTATGCGCCGTCCTCAACATCTTGGCTTGTAGTACGCAGGAACTTGGTGTTTTTTACGTGCAAGAATTGAAGTCGATCGACCTTCCATATCATTGCCATTTCACTCTTAGGACCCTTGAAAAGCTTGACGAGGACACTGTTTAGCGACGGCCCAATGGCTCCGTCAATTTAAAAAATTTCTGTATTTGGGTTGAAGATCAACCTGAAGTTCAAAGTTTTGTGTCGTTGGTTCATATTTCTTCAAAAATGTGGTTGACAGAAACACGCCTGTTATCGTACCATGATAACGGACTATGTGTAGCCTGTAGTCTGTTCAGGAATTAAGTGAGTCCAATATGTTGGACATGTGCACAATAGGATTAATATGAAAATTATAAAATTTCAATTTCCTCTAAAGTCTGCGGCGTTCAATCTCAATGCTCCACATCAGATTTTAATAAATTAAAGATAATTAAAGAGTACTACTTTATAAAACTGAAATTGCGGGTAAGTAATGGTATAGGGTTGTATCAATAACGTACATATATTAATCAGCAAAAAAAAAAAAAATGCTCACCTCTCCCTAATACGCATAAGAAAAACGTTTAGTGCATTTTTTACATTTTTTCAATTAATAATATTATAATTAATAATAATATTAATTCATATTTCAGATAATTACATATACGAAATAACACAATCTTGAAAAGGGCAGCATCGTCATGCCTTAAACACATGCACTTACAACAAATTTACAGCTGCCTTCTCATAGCAACACTTTATTATTAATTGATATTGTCTATTTTGCATTTAATTTAATGATTAATATGCATTTTAACACACACAAACACTAAGGCAGGCACGTGCGTAATTCTCTCAATTTTTTGTTATCTGGCTCTCATAATTTTCTTTGATTGCATTTTCATTGATTTAAGGGATAGATACAGTTAGATATTTAAGTCTAGTAGTTGAAGGTTTAACAAATTAATAATTAGTGTATGGCGAAGAAGGCAAAAAATTTTTTATGGTAATGTGTTCTTAGTGAGATAAAATAATTGAATAAACGGATGGTCTAAGCTCTGGTAAGTGAGATGGATAACGCAAGGCAACAACAAATTTTGACTAGTCACCAAACTTGTATGTGGTCTCACATGGCGATTGTGAGCCACTACGTTTTGCATATTGATGATTTCTGACCGATTTTCTGCAAGAGATGTATACAAATTATTTTGTTGCCTACAGGATGCCTTCGAATAAATTGTCTAGTGTCGAAACAGAAGCTTGAAAATTACGATATTGTGTAATTCCACCACTTTAATTAAGCAAAGGTCGGCTGTGGCTGTCCTTGATCAACATTATAATGATCTACTCACCGTTATAGCCTAGACAGACGGCAGCCTAATTCCGGATTACCGAGTTAATTCGAATTAACTGCAGCTAATCCGCATAAACTCTATGAGTTAATTCTCAAAATAAAAGAGGATTAGGGCAATTTGCGATGGCAACACTGCTGAAAATTGTCTATTGTGAATTATTCTCCATCCATTTTACAAAATATTAGGTGTATTCGCCAACGAAAAACTTTCAACAATTGTTTACAGTTTTCAACATGAAAAGTATTGGCGAACAAATAAATCCAGCTGTCAATTATGAACGGTGAATGTCAATTTACAAGTTTCTGATCGTTTTCAGTTCACGTACTTCTTGTAGATTTTCTCATATTGAGAGTGATAGATGACAAAAATTGATAGTGATAGTAATGTAAGTGGACAGACCTAATAAAACAGCAATCAGCCGTTTAGTTAATCCGCAATACTGCCGTCTGTCAGGTTATTATTTTATTCGGATTAAGTGCGCCGGTAATCCGGAATTAGGCTGCCGTCTGTCTAGGCTATTACCTATTTATGCTGAGTATTTACGTACAATACATACGATCACGATGCCTTTCAAAAACAAGCCCCTTTTGTTGTGTTTGAGGTGGATATCCCAGGTGTTAATGCGATATTAAGGCGATATTACACCAGTAACATTAGTCGGTTTGTTACTTTTGTTTCTTTGTACTTTGAAATTAATGAAAATAATACGGTTTTCCAATGGCACTGTGAATTACGTTGTTCGCTCTCCATTGTTCGTTGTTCTCACTATCGTGAATTACCCCATTAACATGGCATAATTAATTCTTAATTCAATTCGACAGTCTCTTTTATTGTTTTTTATTTGGAAGAAAATTGATCCAAAATGTTATTATTAAAAATCTATACATTTTTGAATTAAATTGGTGATGTATTTATAAATTCTAATTTTAGTTTAGTTCCATAATCGCCTAGTATCCATTGAAAAATATTATGTCTGCTTTAGATTTATTTTATATTCTTTTCTTATATTTGTTTTGACAGCAGCTTCATTTCGATGTGTCTCCTGATTTCGATAAATTTCCGATAAAATTTAAAGAAAGTAACGATTTTTTCGCATGATAATTCAAAATGAATTACTTACTAATAACGTAATTCGCCCTCAAACTTTTGTATGGCGAACTAAGTAATTCGGTATGAGTTTGGAGTGTGAATTATGAATGAGAGAGCGAACAACTTAATTCGGGTGCCGTGGAAAAGAGCTATAAATAATAGTGTATCTCTTGACTGCAGAGAGAGAGAGTGAGAGAGAGAGAGAGAGAGAAATTGTAGCAAAAACATACAAAATTCCCTATTTCTTATTAAAATATCGCACCATGCTTTGCTCTGGAGACACAACCAAAATTTGGAATTACTGCCTCAACCGCTCTCATTCGTTTATTTTTTTTTTCATTTTCAACTTGGTGTAAGAAACGTATGATGCGATCAATTTAAATAATTCATATTTTTTATGTATTTTGAACAGTCATTTTTCAAATTGTGGCAGTTCGAGATAAAAAATATATTTATTGCAAAATATTGCCATGACATTTTCGATACTAAGTCACTAAGAATATTTGATTTGATCACCACAAAGCGCTATTTATATACAAACTACCAGATATCTTGATGCTCAATTAACATTACTTTATTTTAACACAATTTACTCAAGAAGTGGTATTGGTTTTAATAGAAAAGCTTTATACAACAATTTAAATAAAATTTCAAAAATTCAAAATAAATTCAACCTCATTGCTGTATCCAACCCCTTAATTAATTTAATTTTGTTTAACAGAAATGTCTCTTGTGTATTAGTTAATGTTAATGCATGTTGAAATAAAAACAAAAACAAAGACAAGTAAGAAGAAGCAGGAACACATGAACTTGCTCTGATTGGCGTCAATTTGGTAATTTTTTTTTCTTTTAAACTATTTTTCGTATTTTTTTTTTCTTAATTGTTGCTCAATTTGAAATGATTGTTTTTGCAACTAAAATATTGTAGATATTCGAAAGCGCAATACATTCTTATTTAGTTATAAGTGTAGAAAATGTATGTAGAGTGCATTTTATTGTGACATGACATTGATTTCAGTCAGTCGTGATTTTCCTGTTGAACACCGGCAATCCTTGCGATTGCTGTAATTTGTTAATTATATTGTGGTGTGCGAAAGTAGAAGCATCTGAAAACATATTTGAAAAATTCAAAATGCTACTCCACATGCAAATATTTATTTAGTGGTAAAAATATATTACACTGATTGTACAAATTTAAATTATTCAATCAAATTTTTGGCAAATTACCTAAGTGTTATGCTATGGATTGACCACCCACTTCGATCTAATCAATTTTAAATGTGAACTACTATTGAGTGATAAGATTTGAGATTTATTTATCAGCCTTTTGGCGTTTTTCTGTTAGTGAGATGCTATTTTTTTTAAAAAGTTTTTGATATTTTTCACATTTTCTTACATAAGTATTTTGCCATCTAATTGATCATCATCATTTGACATGTGTTTGTGTGTATATTAGATATGTACAAATTTTCACAAATATATTTTTTATGCACTCTAAGTTTTTCTAAACACTTTTCGTAAGAACACATAGTTTGCGAAACAAATAGAATAGTTAAAAATTGAAGTGCTTCTTAATGCAAGTATTTGAAGTTTATTCTAGAAAGACATGAGTAAATCCTTTCTGGCGGAAGGTTTTTTAAAAATCATTTTTCTTAAATTTAATTAAACATATCTAATGAAAATATATATGTGAAATTTTGTACCTAATACCTACAATTATCATATTGTTAAAATTAAAGCTTTAAATTCTAACTTTATTACAGAATGCGCCATACTAAGTGATTTAAAATGAAAACAATGTCAATAGATCAGAAATTTCCCGTGATGATGAAGTGATGTTACTGATTTATTTAAAAAAATATACAAAATTATAAATATGCTACGAAAAGTGTACAAAAATTATTCTTAAGTGATTAAGATGAAAAGTGATTTCGAAAAAGCAATAATTTGAACTGATTCTGAAAAAAGAATTTAAAAAATTTGAAAATTTGAATAACGTTCACGTCAAACAATGGTTGAGTGTGAAGAAATTAGAGGGCTAATGACAACAACAACAACGGCATGTCATAAACGTCATATAAAGACAAATGAATGTGATGCAAAGGTATGTTTTTACGTCTTTTTTTTCCCTCAATCTGGTATTAACTAGATTGAATAACCAAATCATAAGCGGGAGATGTGCTGATCATTATTGTGTTTCTTAGCGTTTAAATGTCAAAACTGATATAAGCAATCTCGTAGCGCTTGTTCACACTAGTCTCATTGCATTGATTATTTTTTACGTGAGTCTATTCGCTTATGTTTATACTAAAATGTTGTCTGAATAGCCTAGCAGTGTTTTTGACGTTTATTAGTTGTCAGAATACATGCATTTTCTTTTATATTTTGTGTCATATTAAAAAGAAATCCAGTATTTTTGCATGCAATGAGGGCTCTATTTGGAGTGATCGGGGTTAGGTCAAATATGCAGCGTTTTGTTCAATAATTTGATGCCATCTTGAAGGCACTTTCATTATGACTCTCTGTGTACAAACTCTCGTCCTTATTGGCAGAAAAATGGGACAGTCGGTTTTCACAAACATCTCTTGAGGCGAATTTTTTAAAAGCTTAATCATTCACCACACCCTGGAGCAGGTGGTAGTGCTTTGGTGCCAATTCTGCGCTAAAGGCCAATGCATAAGAACCTCATAACCAAGCTATCGGAGTGTATGGAGTGGCATTGTCCTGATGGAATACAATTTCTCTCCTATTGGCAAAGCTGCTCAGGCGGTACAATTGCTAATAATACAATACAAACTCACAGCAAAACATTCCTGAGTGCCAATCCTGGTTTGTGCCGGCTCATCACCATTCGATCTCAAAAGTGCCCCACTTTTCATCAGCAGTCACTATCCGCATTAGAAATGGCTCGATTTTGTTGTGATTTGTGATTTGCGTTAACTCGTGTAGCGGGAGATTCTTTTTGTATCCAAAATTCAAATAATTCAAATAATTTCAAGTAGTTTTTATGCAATGCTAAGCTTCTAGGCAACCGAAACTGTGCTGAAACTGACATCATGATCAGTCTGGACGTCTTCCATGATTTTAACAACATTTTCGATCATCGGTCTCCCAGAGCGGTGCATCTTTGACGTCAAAAGTACTGGAACGAATTGCTCGTGATTAACTGTTACAGTAACAGTAACCACAAACACTATTCACATTTTCAGACGTCTGGGTTACATTTTCTGCTATACAGAAGGAAACCTGTCGACATTTCCAAAAGTCGGTTATGAAATTAAAAAGAAATTTTAGTATTCTTAAGTAAAAGAATCGTTTAACCAATTTGACAACCCTAATAAATAACTTTGGTAATGAATATCTAAACGAAGATGTCAAAACTTCCAGAAAAGTCCAAAAAAATAAATTAAATCAGAAATATATTATTTTTGTATGGAAAATGTGAAAAAAATTGGATACTATTCGATAAAGCCGGTTTTATTTTGATCATGACGCGCCAATATATTTATATTTTATGTAGGTGCCTATTTATACCATTTAAGCATATACAATGATATATGTATGTTTTTGCATTTCGTAATGCCTTGAAGGTCATAAGAAGTAACCAAGAGAGTATTTCATCTATCTACAATACTATGAGTATTTACATACATATTATAAAAAATTTTCTCTTACATACTTGTACCCGTACATTTCGCTTATTTTATATAAAATTAACAAAAAACAAATTTTACTTTAGTTATTTACTTTGTGAATTTTTTCCCATGTAAACAATCATTGGTACTTGTTTCATCAACTAGACAACGTTGTGATGATCAACTTATATCACTTACAGTGTGATTGTTTAATATTTTGTAGTATAAAAAATGAAATAAACCGAAAATGACGTGTAAAATAATAATAAAAAAAAGAAATATCACCCTGTATTATTTGACATAGTTATTGAACTGTGTAGTATTATCAATGAGCAAGCAAGCAAACAAGAAATAATAACAAAAGCAGGTGAAACTCGTGTTATAATTTAAGAAAAAAAAAAAAAACGCGAGTGCCTGCCTATCTTAACAATATATAATATATATATATGTACGATATGTAAATGTGATATGGGGGAAAAAAAACGATGCATCGTCTACGGGCAATTCCGAAAAGTTCAATGAAACTGGATTTTAACGCTTAATATAAATATGTTTATGCTTGTGTACGTATATTTTTTAGCCCACTTGTAAATTGCGTAACTCTTACGGAATAAACATTCCATATTCCATATGTATACATATGCGTATTTATGTTTGACATTGAATTCATCAAAATAAATTACAAGGAATTTAATGGGTATATTGAATTGTTTAGTGGTGAAAACATTAAATAAATAATTGTTTAATTGATTCTATAAAAGAACAACATATATTTGATGGAGATTTTTTGGACGCTGAATTTTTATTTTATATAGACTACTACGTCACAATATTTCTTTACGATCGGTACACGCTTTTATTTGCAAGTTCTTCAGCTTTAACTTCTACAACAAAATTATTCATTAAATAGAGCCCACTCCGTAACCCACTTTTCGTCGCAACTTTCCTTGAAAATATTCATACAGTATAAATGCCTTGGAATAATAATATATTATCTTGGTCAAAAATGTTCCTAATATAAAATTAAAAGGGTACCGAAACAGCAAAAATAACCCCTTGACCCCTCAGACCGCCTAAAAGTACAAAACAACAAGCTTCGACCGCCCCCACTCGAATAAAAATGAGAAAACAAGATCTTACAGTTGGCCAGGGATGACCAAATTATACCTGCCCACGTAGAGGAATATAAAAAGAGGATTTACCACGTTGAATTTTAGGGTATAATCTTTAATATTTAAAATACTATATATATAGTGGTAGATAGCCTAAAATAACTTGCTTGAAGGAGATAAACTTAGTCCAAGAAATGCCCATTGTGTTACCATACGCACTCTGTCCCTAACACGCTTAATCAAACCATTTGAAGCGTAGAATGTAGTATGTGAAATCCTCCACACTCACCGTTGCAAGGCTTCTGAGATTATTTAAATTATGGTTGCCTAAATGTGCCTTACGCCTATGGCAAAGTGCCGAACCCGCTCACACCATATGCAGGATGGACTTCTTGTCGTTCTACACCTCTACAGCTTTTGCATAATTTTGGTCTTTGGTTTGGTCTTAAAATTTTCCGATGAGCTGCATAATTCAGCGGTTAAAAAAGATTGAAATTGTTTATGCTAAATACTGAGAATGCTATAGATTTCGTTTTTTAACGAATTTTCCTACATTTTTACGGTAATTTTATATGTGACTTCCTTTGAGGAGTGGAGAGAGTCGTAAAGTATGTTAGGGAAAAATAGTAAAATGTATGACACTCATTAAATCAGGATGTGAAGTTTTTCAATTCCTAAACCCCAAGTTTTCAATCACTTTCGACAACTGGTCGAATTTCAGCTCATCTCATCTTTAACATTTCATCGCATCCATCCAGCCACACCTTCCCATCAAAAATCATAATTTTTCACCTATGCATTAATTAAGTCCTTTCCTATTAAGCTAAGGTATGGCGGTTTATAGTTTAAACAATTCCATAACTGTATGAAAGCTTCATTAAACAGTGGGTCTGGCTTGCCCATTTATACTAAATTATTTATTCCTACAAAACAGTAGATAAAAATAAATATGTGGCTCTTAAAGCCCCGGAGGGCTCATTGGCCGAGCTTCTCTTCCATTACTGTTGTGCGTTTCAAATTTTGGACAGTATTGTATGGGACCTACACCTATATTTTAGCCGGTTCCGAACGACAGAATTCTTGCGACATCACTTTTTCTGAGCTTTGTCGCAGAGTTCTTTTAGAAACTTTTCCATGGCAAATTTTTACAGCCGGAAGAATTGCCAATTGCTTGCCGACTGCCGGTGGGTACCGTTCGAAAGAAAAATATTTTCGATATGAAAATCCTTAGGTAAATATTTTTGTTAGGTACTCTAAATACTGAAAGACGTACTTGGGGCATATTTCTTAAAGAAATTTCAGAAACGTCAAATTTTCTCTATAAATTTAAATTTCTAAAAGGTTCTCGACAACAATATGCTATTTTTGAACTACTGTAAAAAATATTGAAAGGTAAAATTTCAAAATTCTCTCCAAATTTCGAAATTCTAAGACACTAATTAATGGTCTCTCTACAACAGTATGCAGTCATTAAACTTTTGTAAAACATCGAAATTATTTGTAGACATCTCAAGAGTTTGAAAGCAAAATTTCTCTCACAGTGTAATCAATGATGAAGTTTTGCCGTCAACACAACAAACTGTTTTAAGAAATTTCAAGTATTGTTTTTCCTCATCACCGCGATATTTTCTATGCGCTACAACGATTTAACGTACAATTAGGTCCACGTGTACCCAATGCACGTAAGATTAATTTGCACATACGTACAAATAATATGTTTACACATTCATATGTACTATGTAGTAGTATTATAGTAAATATATGTAGTATATGCATATTAAAATCATGTGAACTTACTCGAAGATAATCGTCGATGTTTGAGAGTAACGCATTTCAGTTGCTTTTCGGTTTGCATGCAGTAAGGTAGGTTCATTATAGTGGAAGGAACGAAAAAAAAAAAAAATATCTATATATGAAATAAAACAATCAATAATAGTGTCAATATATCAATGATCGTTGAATATCAATAGCGTGCATCTTGAAGATAAACTTTATATGTGTAGCTGCATATTGCATGCATAGATAGCAAACGTACTGGTATTTTTTTTTTGTTGAAATTTTTGGACTCGCATAAATTGTGTGTGCTAAATTGTTCGTAAAAAAAAATACTTAATTAAATAATTGGAGAAGGATAAACGATAATAATAACATAAAAGAAGAAGAAAAGACTATAATTTGTGTTTGATAAAAAACCATAAACAACATGGACTTTACAACAATCACAACAACAACGACAACGGAATTAAGAAAAATTAATCGAAAAAATGCAACTGGATGCACTGATAATATCGCTGGATTAAAATTGGTATGAACAAATAGATAATAATAATATGTACATATGATTTGATACATTTGATATGGGAACAAATATTTTTAATTTTTTAAATTTAAAAGAAAATGTGTATCACAAATGAAAAATGTCAATATTTTTGTTTTTCTTTGAAATTATAAAATATGAAACTATGATAAATATTTATGCCTCAGTATATAAGAACAGTGCTTGTATGTATAAGCGTGGCTCGCATTTATACGCACATAGGAATACATTCAACATAGAATATTACAAAAGGAATTCTTAATGTTTAATGTAACGAATTTGCGGTATATTTAATAACAATACAATTACATTATTGTCATTCTATGTACAAAAGTATTTGTTTAAGGAAACATATTCCTCATATTGATGTATATTTATTGTTTGACATTCAAATTAATACTTAGCATTTAAAGTGTTGTGGTCTTCAATGTAATATTTACATTGCAATAATTTGCAATATTCTAAAGTGATGCAGTTCCATTAAAATTATTGACATATTCATTGAAAACGTCATGTGTCAATTGCACTACGTACGTACCCACTCGTGCGAAACCTGTTGCTGGTTGGACTTAAGTACTTAAGTATGTATTCAAATTATATGAATTACTTAATAGTAATAATAATAACAATTAGGTAAATTAAAAAAGAAATTGTGAATATACAATGGTGTCTAATTATATGTTACCGCAGCATATGTTATATGTACATTAAGCTGGCTGTTATTTATAAAATAATTTTAATTTGAAAGAAAAAAAAAAACAAAATTACAATATAAAAGGTTTCATACTTACTTATACAATTTTATACATCAGTTGTAGATATGTAATTGAACTTTTTAATTTAGATACAAATTTAGAATTCTTACTTAAAGTTGGGAAAAAAAAATAGTTTTCATAAAAGTAAAATATATTGGATTTGTTATAAAAAGCTACAATATAGAAATATTCGTTTTTACTGATAAATTTTTCGATATTAGAATTTTAAAAATTACACAAAAAATTTTGAACTCTCGCCTAAAGTTGGATAAATATAGTTTTTCATAATTTTTTATTATAATTTAACCATAATACCAAGTCTCTAGAGTGGTGAAATGTAATATCGATTCACCTTACCTTCGTCACATCGGTTGGCTTCTCAACAAAACTGAGATTTTTATAAAATTCGATCCCATCGCTTTAAGGAGTTGACTCCAGAGTGATAAAATGTATGATCAACTCGAATTAATTTTTTCTTCAGTAATTTTTCAGAACATAGTTTCCTTTTATTTCGACTCCTTAGGAGGACTTCCTTACAAAAAATTTTTTTTTTAATAAACGCTCTTGTCTCTACAAGGTCATTTATAGAGGAGTAAAGTGTATGACCGACTCCCATTAACTTTTCCATCATAAAATCATCTCTCAACATACTTATCCGCAAAACAGCTGAATATCAACAAATAACCACATAGCTGCCCAAAACCGTGAAAACTACTATCTCGACATCTTAATGGTGCAGCCATACAAAATGAAGACAAAAAGATTTGAGAATCGACAAATAATTCCAGGAATGGCTTCTAGAAGGATCATATGTAACTTCGATCCCCATTAGTTTTATCCCTTCAATATTTTCCCACATACACTTACCATGTATCTCGACAAAAACACAGGAAAATCGACAAATAACTCAAGGAAAGCGAATATAAATCTGATTCACATTAGTTCTATATTATGTATTTTCCCTCCAACATAATTAATCTAAGTCGACACCTTAAGAGTGCTGCCGTAATACAAAATAAACGCAAAAACAATTGAAAATCAACAAATAACCACATAGCTGCTTAGAAATCGTCGCTGAAGGAATCAAATGTAAAGATGACCCTATTAATTTTATCCCTTTATTATTTTTCCGAACATACTTACCCTATATCTTAAAACCTTAAAGGGATTGCCATATAAAATGAACTCAAAGACACATGAAAATCGACAAATAATAATATAGCTGCTTAGGAGTTGCCTCTAGTGGAATCAAATGTAAGTTTTATCTGTTCAATACTTTTTCCGAACGTAGGTACTTACTCTAACTGGACATCTGAAGAGGGTTGCCATTCAAAATGAACTCAAAAATACTTAAAAATCGACAAATAATCATATATCTGCTTAGGGGTTGCCTCTAGGGGAATCAAATATAAGGCAGCCCCTATTAATTTTCTCTCTTTAACATATTTCATTTTATATCACATCACATTTTAAGGGCGCTGCCATACAAATTGAAGACAAGAGCTCCTCGACAAAAATCTCTATGTAACTGCCTAGGAATCGTCGCTAGAGGAGTCAAATGCAAGGCTGACCGCCATTAATTTTTCTTCCCAATATATTTCCCGGACATATTTGCCCTAAAAATTGAAATATTTTATTAAAGCGGTAAAGTAAAAATCGTTTGCAGAAACATTGTACGCTAGTTACTTTTATCTGGCCACTAGTGTCGAATTTACAAAGAATAATTTTGTAAATAAAATTGAAACGTAAATGAAAATAACGCACATACGAATGCATATACACATGCGTATTATTAAATACGCAATTATTATATTGGTATTAAATGGAGTTGAGAAGAAAACAAACACTGATTGAACGTAATTAATAAATATCTATTATGAATTAAATACGAGTATTTAGAATAACAATCATCAAATTGAATGAAATAAAAATAAAAAAAATGTAAAACACATTTTCAACGCACATGTCACAGAGTTGCTCATACGCATGCAAACATATGTAGTAGTACCTATGTCGCACTACATAATTTCCGTACACAAATGCAGTAAGCGACTAGAACAACACATGGCTGGCTACATAATAAATACGCCAACATTGTTTATTGCCGTGTTTTTGTTGCTCTTGTAATTACAATTGTGATTAAGAGAATGGAAATTGTTGTTTGTATTGTTGTTGCTATTGCTGCTGCTGCTGCGGCTGTTGTTATTGTTTACAATTTGAATTACAAGCTCAATTGCAATATACAATATTACAAATATTGTTGTCGACGCCGTTGTTGTTGCTGTTGTTATTGTTGACGTTGGTATTCTCATTACATACGCATTATCGTTGATGGTGCAATCGTATTTATGAGTATTGTATATATTGTATTTACATGAGATATATACCTGCAAACACAATAACAATAAAAACATCAAAAGCAAATGTATAGAAATAGCACAAATCATGTTGTTTTTGCTTTTCTTAACTAAAAATAAATGATCAACAAATGCAAAATTGAAAATACCAAGAATAAAATCAATTACATAAAATAAAACAACAACAACAACAATAATAATAATAATAATAATAATAATAATAATAATAATAATAATAATATCAATAGCAGCAACAGGAACAATATAGTACTCGCTCGCTAATTTATTTTGTATGATTGTATTTAATTGCTCACACAGACAAGAATTTCTATTTTTTAAATTAAATATTCAATAAATTATTCTAATAAAATGATTATTTTGTATTTTCTACTCTCTTTCTTTTTATTACAGCATGAAAATGAGTCGCATCATCTTAATAACTATCATCATTATGAATTTCCTGTAGATGAAGAACCAAATATTTTAGGCCATGGAACATCGTTGAATGAACATTATGCCAGTTATCATCATCATTATGAAAATGATGGCGGCGATGCTGATGAAGATGACTGCGGCGACGAGGGTAAAACGATCATAAAACGAAATTATTGCTGTGCTGGCGGTACGGCGACAGATGGAAAATTAACGAAACATAAAATGGTGTTGAATTTTGATGATGTAAGTATGCGATATGGTGGCCACTTATCATCTATCTACCGTCTTAAGTATAAATTTGAGATTTCGGCTAGTAGCAAAATATATTTTTTTCCTTTACTGGCGCACTAATATAATTTTCTCATATATTTTCTGCAGTCCTCAATACGAGTTTATAATCAATGTGCTTGTATTTAGAAGAAATTAACCCTTCTACTATGTAATTATAGCTTTGTGCATATATTTACATATAAAATTAAATTTTAATAGACAACAAATGACATTCGCTGGCTGCCTATTTAACCATATCAATGTCGATTTTTTCTTAAATTAAAATTATTTCAAAGTTATACTTAATTTGTTTAAAATGTAATTGAAGAGACAACAATCATTTACATGTCATTGACACTGTACGTACGTACTAATTATTTTCATTGGTTTTTTGTTTCTTCTATTAATTCGTTGGTCTTTGATACCACAATACGTTTAGTAATTTTGTAATTTTCTATTAATTTTTTTTTTACTGCACGTAATAAAAATAATAAACTCGTAATAATAATATTTCGTAATAATAACAAATATACGAAGCTACGCCAAACTATGCAAAAGATAATAAAAAAAAATTATATTGTATATTGGTATAAAAAGCTCGTACATATTGTACATAAAGATAATAAAAAACAATGCTACGAAAAATGAAAATGAAATCAAGGTTAAAGTATTAACATTTTAATTTTAATTTTAATTTAATTTGGTTGCTATCCAAATGTAAACAATAATATATAAATTGAAACAACAAAACAAAAGGTGCATAAGAGTCAAACTAAAAAGGTTTTTAGTTTTAAATAAAAAATTGGCATTTGTCCAAAATTACAATTTTAGTAGTATGTACTATGTGCATTCAATAATTAGTAATTTATAGATTTTCTTTTGGCTTTAATTATATCGGTATTTGGTCGTTCTTTAAAATAAACTGTTTGTATGTACATTAAGGTGGTCCAAATTTAATGTAGCAATATTTTGATTAACTGGTTTAGGGGAAAATGCATATTTCAGATAATTCTAAGCATTTTTTTTTCCAAAGGAAACAATAAGAAATTTCTAATTTGGTCCAGCCTACGTTTTAGTTTACATAACATAGTCATTATGAAATTATATTTATTCTGTGTAGGGTAGCTCTCATAAAGGGTTAAGGTAGGTTTTAAGTATGTTTGGATTAAATATTGGCCAAGAAAAATCAATATAGCATAGCAATATAGTCATATAGCTTGCTCTGCTTACTATGTGATGGCGCTTTCATTATTATTAATGGGGGCCCTCCATGTGGCGACCACCGGGCAACGTCTTCCTGGCACCCGCTGGGAGGCGGCTGAAGGGAGTGGCGAAAATCTCCTCGGTTAGAGGTTGCGCGTTGGGTTTGGGACCCGCCACATAAAAAAAACCCCCCAATGAAAAAAACAAATATGCCTCGGATAAGGACTACCGCTTTTGTTGATGACCCCCGCAAACGAAAAAAGGACAACGATTTACGGATATGCACCTGGAATGTCCGATCCCTTCATAGGGAGGGTGCCTCTATCCAGCTGGTTGATGTCCTCGAAAAATACAGAGCTGACATCACCGCTCTCCAGGAAATGCGATGGACAGGACAGGGCTACTCCAAAAGAGCGTCCTGTGACATCTACTACAGTTGCCATGCTGAAAGGCACGAATTAGGATGTGGATTTTTGGTAAGCAAGAGACTACGACATCTTGTCTCACAGTTCACGCCTGTGAACGAACGGCTGGCCACAATCCGCAGCAAGGCAAAATTTTTCACAATGTGACCAAGGAGAGCTTCTTTCAGCGCCTCGAAGAAGCTTATGACCGCTGCCCCCGCCACGATATCAAAATCGTGCTTGGCGACTTTAATGCCAGGGTGGGCAAGGAAGGTACCTTTGGTCCAACTGTCGGAAAATTCAGCCTCCACCAGAACACCTCCGATAACGGAATGAGGCTGATGGACTTCGCCGCAGCACGAAACATGGTAATTGGTGGTACCAGATTCCAGCATCTCGACATCCACAAAGCGACATGGCTGTCTCCAGATCAACGTACAAGAAACCAAATTGATCATGTGGTGATTGACGGAAGGCATGCTTCCAGTGTGATGGACATGAAATCGATCCGTGGTGCCAACATCGACTCGGATCACTACCTTGTTGCAGCTAAGGTGCGCACACGCTTATGTGTCGCAAATAACAAGAGAAGTCCCACACAGAGAAAGCTCGACGTCAGCAAGCTGCGATCACCAGAGACAGCAGATGCATTTTCCACTCGACTATCGGATCTGCTTATACAGAACACTCCCCCACTTGATGATACATGCGCACGGTGGACACATATATCCCACTCCATGACTACTGCTGCCGAGGAGGTAATCGGTTACTACCGGCCTCTGAGGAATGAGTGGTATGATCAGGAGTGTCGCGACGCTACCGCAGGGAAAGACGCCGCCTACAGAAAAACCCTGCGTGCAGGCGCAACGCGAGCTGTTAAGGAACGGTATAGAGAGAAAAGGAGTGCAGAGAGACGTCTTTTCAGGCGCAAGAAGATGGAGTTGGAAAGACGCGAGTGTGAGGAGATAGAGATGTGTACCGACAAGAATGAGACTCGAAAATTCTTTGAAAAGATCAAGCGCCTGAGTGGAGGTTTAAATCCCGGAGCCTATTCTTGTCGTGATGGAAATGGGAATTTGGTTACGGATGTCCAGAGTGTACTGAGCCTATGGAGGGAACACTTCTCCACGTTACTGAATGGCGATGCTACGAACAATTCCGCCAGTGGAGGAGTTTGCCCGATAACCCCAATTACAGATGATGGTGTTGATATTCCACCACCCGACTATGACGAGGTTGAAACGGCCATTTTAAGGCTGAGAACAACAAAGCTGCAGGTGCTGATGGCCTGCCTGCCGAGTTGTTTAAGACCGGAGGCGAAGAGCTGCTCACCCGCATGCACCAGCTCATAAGCAGAATATGGTCGGATGAAAGCATGCCTGATGATTAGAGGCTAGTGTCAACAAACAAAGAGTCCCGGCGTCTTGGACAGCACGTCACTGTTGACAACTACGCTTTTGAAGTAGTGAGGGACTTTGTCTATCTTGGAACCAGCATTAACAGCAGTAATGACGTCAGCTTGAAGAACATGCGTAGGATAACTCTTGCTAACAGGTGTTACTTTGGACTGAGTAAGCAATTGAGAAGTCGAGCCCTCTCTCGAAGAACGAAAACTACACTCTACAAGTCTCTCATCATGGCTGTCCTAACATATGGCGCTGAAGCCTGGACAATTTCCACCTCGGATGAGCGAATGCTTGGAGTTTTCGAGAGAAAAGTCCTACGCAAGATCTTTGGACCTATTTGCGTTGGTGGCGAGTACGGAACAAGGTACAACCATGAGCTGTACGAGCTGTATGCCGATATTGACATAGTAAAGCGCATCAAAATCCAGCGGCTGCGCTGGCTAGGTCATGTCGAGCGAATGGAAGAACACGCTCCAGCTAAGAAGGTGTTATATTCGGAACCCGCTGGAGGACGGCGCAGAAGAGGAAGACCAAACCTCCGGTGGAAAGACCAAGTACTGGAGAACCTGACGGCGCTTGGAATTTCTAACTGGCGCCAGCTGGCGAAGAACAGAGATGGCTGGAGAAGCATGTTATTTTCGGCCTAAATCGATATTTGGTTGTTATGGCCACATAAGAAGAAGAAGAAGAAAAATCAATGTTGGTGATTAATATCTTTCACCATCCCAGAAGCGTATCGTGACCAGTTATGGGACTGTTTGTCGATTTTTAGGAGCTTTTGCAGTAATTTTTTATGAGAACTCCCTTAAGGAGTAAAAATAAGGAGTTGGGGCATTTCGTGGGAAACGTTGGAGTACTTCTCGATTTTCAGGTGTTTTTAAATTAATTTCGTTGGGGAGCCCCTTTAATGGGTAGAGTTAGGGGTAGTTATATTTGGAGAGGATGCTCAAGAGAAAAAAATTAATTGAGCTGGAAATATATTTCACCAGTTCAATAAGTCGGTATCAGTTCCGGACCATAAGGTCGATGCTTAAGAATCTCCTAACTAAGCTTCCGGAGTTTCTGGCGAGTTGCATGTGTGTGTATGTCATTGTCCTTATGAAACACAATTCCTCTCCCATTGGCCAAAGAATGCCACTTCTGGACAATTGCTTCCTGTTGACAATACAGATCCGAATTAAGAGTTTGGATGTAGGGGAGCAGCTAATAGTAGATGGTATGGTGCATTTGGCCGCGAGCGTTTTCGCTTGAAGCAGTAAGTGACCCAATTTTTTGTCATCCTTTTCAAAAATAAGTCGATTTTTTTTTGTTCCGCAGTGTGTCACAGATAGAAATTCGGTCCATAACTCTTTCTTGCGTTAACTCTTGTGGCACCCAGATATTGAGCTTCTTTTTTTGGACAATGTTTAGCTCCTAAGCAATTGAAACAGTGCTTACATGACTATTTCCATGATTCTATTGACACTTGTCAATTGGCCTTCCAGATAGTGATGCATTTTTGACATCAAAACTACTAGAATTAAATCGACAAAACCAAAATTATGCGTGATTGGCTCTTATAGTATTAGGACCATAAATAAGAGATGCTTGGCCTCCTTTTTCACATTTATCGAGCAAAAACTGTATAATATAGCGTATTTCCTCTTTAATGGCTTCCATTTTTGACCAGCGCTCAAATAAAACTGAGTCAAGTAATCACAAAATTATCTTAGAAGTGTTTTAGTACGAAATCGTGTCTTTCTAACACCCTGGATGGTCACACACAATTGCACATACAATGAGCAAGACAGATTACTAAAGCCATCTATTGGCAAAATATTGGATTTCCTTTTACTACAATATTTCTTTGAAGTTACCTTCAAAATAAACATAAAAACTCCTTAAAATACATAAATACCTCATAGCTACAAAAAGAAAAATGGACACTAGAGCTATGAATGTATAACTGACCACATAATTTTTTTTTTTCGTTTAAGGGGTTTCCCATATATAATGAACAGAAAAACATATGAAATCAAAAAATAGTTCTATAGTTGCAGCGGAATTACCTCTAGAATGGTGAAAAGTATGACCGATCGTTATTATTTTCCCTCCTCATAATTTCTACCAAACATACTTTTTGGGTGCCGTAGCTCAGTGGTTAGTGTGTTGGCGTTCTGATCTCTAGGACGTGGGATCAATCCCCGGATGAAATTTAAAAATATCGAAATTTAATATCGAAAAAAAATACTGAGTCAAGTAATCACAAAATTATCTTAGAAGTGTTTTAGTACGAAATCGTGTCTTTCTAACACCCTGGATGGTCACACACAATTGCACATACAATGAGCAAGACAGATTACTAAAGCCATCTATTGGCAAAATATTGGATTTCCTTTTACTACACCGAATATTTCTTTGAAGTTACCTTCAAAATAAACATAAAAACTCCTTAAAATACATAAATACCTCATAGCTACAAAAAGAAAAATGGACACTAGAGCGATGAATGTATAACTGACCATATAATTTTTTTTTATCGTTTAAGGGGTTTCCCATATATAATGAACAGAAAAACATATGAAATCAGAAAATAGTTCTATAGTTGCAGCGGAATTACCTCTAGAATGGTGAAAAGTATGACCGATCGTTATTATTTTCCCTCCTCATAATTTCTACCAAACATACTTTTTGGGTGCCGTAGCTCAGTGGTTAGTGTGTTGGCGTTCTGATCTCTAGGACGTGGGATCAATCCCCGGATGAAATTTAAAAATATCGAAAAAATTTTTCTTTGGAACGGTACCCACCTGTCGGCAAGCAATTGGTAATTCTTCTGGCAGTAACAATTTGCCATGAAAAAGCTTCTAAAAGAACTGTGTAACAAAGCTCAAAAAAGTGATGTCTCAAGAGTTCTGCCGTTCGGAATCGGCTAAAATAAGTAGTAATACTGTCCAAAATTTAACACGCACAACAGTAATGGAAGATAAGCTCGGCCAAAGAACCTTTCGGGGCTTTAAGTGCCACATATTTATTTTATTATACTTTCGCCCTATTCCTACATCTTAAAGTCTATACAAAATAAATGAAAAATCACCAGAAAATCTATAAATAATCCTTTAGCATCACATGCATCGCCCTTAAAGCTGTGAAATATATGACCGAACCCCATTAATATTTCTTCTCTAATATTTTCTCTAATAATGCCAATGATCTACATATCTCTATACGTCAGAGGGGGCATCTCCCAAAATGGATGCTTTTGTAAACAATCAAAAAATTAGGCTTGTACAAATATGCAATTCCATTTTGTTTGCTTGTGGAAACATTTAAAAATATGACCCACCTTAATATATCATATATAGGCCATGTGATGTTTTCTAAGAATTAGTTCTCTAAATTCAACACTTTAAATTCTAAAAATAGCTATACGTTTATATATATGAAATTCGATAATAATGTGAATTAATTTATATTTGATATAATTGTGTATATATTTTAGGCACCCGATCATTTAAAATTTAATCCATACATTCGTCGTGGTTATCGTACATTCCTTTCTACAAAACTATGTTTACAGAGTGTTTTCTGGTGGACAAATGAAACGGTTTGTATTTATTTTTTTATTTTTTTACCTCTGAAATTATCATTCTTACTCACCCACAATCACCCTTTTACAGGTTAACATTTGGAGTCATCTGGTTGGTTGCATATTCTTCATCGGTTTGACCATATTTGATTTTCAATTCTTAAAAGCACACGCTGAACCCAGCGATCAGGTGTTAGTCGTATGTTTACTAGTCTGCTTTTGTTTGTGCATGCTGCTGTCATCGATCTATCATATATTCTCATGTAAATCGGAGCAACATTATGATTTTTTTCTATCAGTGGATTTTCTTGGTATATCACTATCATTGGTTGCCATCTATATTAGTGGGATGTATTATGCCTTTTGGTGTTTTAAGGTATGATAATATATATTAGAAATTGTAATAAAATTCATTATATTAGAATATATTATTCTTTTGATTTCTAGACGCCTCGGATAATTTATTCTGTGATTGCACTTGCTATATTCGTATTGGCGATGGCAATGCAAGTGCCTAAATTTAATGTATCACTTGATGCGAAAATTACATTGCTAATAACATGGGCCGCTTATGGTGTAATACCATTGGCCCATTGGACTGTAGCAATGGGTGGTTTCGATAATGAGCTGGTGCAAGTATGTTTTTCCCCAATCATCTACGAGTACATTGTTTGAATGGAGTTAATCACACAAATTCATTTTAATCTACAGCTTATGATGCCACGTATTGTGACTATGTACTTATTATGTATTATCGCCTTTGTCTTTTATGCGGCAAAAATTCCAGAACGTTGGCTAACAGGCAAAGTCGATTTCTGTGGGCACTCACATAATTGGTGGCATCTATTCATATTGGTTGCTTTCTATCATTGGCACAATACAGGTAAGAAGAGATATTCCTACAAATATTTTCATATATGAATATCAATAATTACTATTCCTTTGTTTAGGTATCGTTTATGCTGAATATCGTATGAACAATGGCTGTAATATACCTATATTAAAATAATAAGTTATTCGTTATTGTGAATTTAATACTACAAAAAACAATATTTCTTAGTTAGAAGAGGCAACAAATTTAATGATTCGAATATTATACAAATTTATGTGTATAATAACTATATAAACAAATAAATATTATATATATATAGTATATGTATATAAGCATGTGTAAAAAAAAAAAAAAAATTGTGAAAGTATGAAATCTAAATGTGAATATGAAATTGTATGATAAATTACTTATAAGTTGCATACTCATTATCTCATCAATATCTAATATCTATATTTAATACATATAGTAAATATTGTAGTTTGTAAATTTTATAAAAAAAAATCTATAAAGAAATAATAAATTGGCGCCTAATTACAAAATGAAATATTCCTAAAAAATTAATTTGTTATTAGTGTTGTAAAAAAATTGAACATTTATTCTAAACAATGTCAAGTACCAAAAAATTATTAGAATGTATTGAGAAAATTAATTGAATATTCATTAATTTTACCAAATCATTAAATGTTACAAAATCAAACAACTATAACTACAGCAGAAAAACTACTGTTTGTGGAAGAACAAACTTGTATTAGAATGTACTAAAGAGGGCCCTTAAGATCTAGAATATTTTTTATTATTATTAATATTGTTATTCATATTAAATATAGGTTTGGTTTAACGCTAAAATCGATGTGTTGCATTATTTTTCAAATTTCCCACAATATTTCCCAAATTTCCCACATTATTTTTTAACTCGATGAGGTAGCACTACACTTTTTGTGAGGTTTAGTGAAAAATGCGTGAGTCTAAAATAATCGGGGGTTGGGGCGAGATAAATGAGACAGGTCTAAGTTCGAAATGATGGTTGGAAAATTGAAAACAAACACTAAAGTTGTCCAGGAGTTGCCGCTCTCGGAATAAAATATATGAGCGTCTCCCAATAATGTGAAATACACAACATTTTTTCAGAGGATACTTAACCTCTGTCTCCAGCGTTCCTTCAATCGGAGACCCCTCCTTCACAAAAATAACAATTTCAAAAAAATTCACTCTCAACAGTCGTCTCAAGAGGGGTAGAATATATGAACTATTGATATTAATTTCTTCTCTTCGACCTTTTTCCGAAATATATTTACCCTCTGTCTTACAGCATTTAGGGGTTTGCCTTACAAAATTAATATTTTTTCAAGAGTCGCTCATACAAGTGTTAAATGTATGACCGGCTCTATTAATTTCGCAACATTTGTCGGGAACATACTTGGCCCCTTCTTCCATCTCTTAGAGGAATTTCCCTACAAAATTAGTGTTTTTATAAAAGTTGTGTCCACTATTTATACCAAATTTAGCCAGTTAGAAATTCCAAGTGCCGTCAAGTTCTCCAGTATTTGGGGTCTTTTCATTGGAGGTTATGTCTGCCTCTTCTGCGTCATCCACCAGGGAGTTCCGAATGTAACACCTTCTTAGCTGGAGCTAGACATAACCTAGCTAGCGTAGCCGTATAATTTTAATGCGCGTTACTACGTCGGTGTCGACATACAGCCCATTGTTGTATCTTATGCGATACTCTCCATCAACGCAAATAGGTGCAAGGATCTTGCGTAGAACTTTTCTCTCGAAAACTCGCAAGTAATACTTACATACTTAGTGCCTATCTTTCCATTAAGCTGCTTTGTAATCGCCTCTAGAATGGTGAAATGTATGACCGACTCAATATTAAATATTTTGCACCAACAGATTGCCACGAACATACTTACCCTCTGGCAGAAGTCGATTTTCAATATCCCATAGCAAATGTACATACAGTAATTCAACCAAAAACTTGTAACCATTAGTAGCTTTTATATTTCTGTAGTCACACGTGATCCTTAAATTTTCGTTTTATTTTATTTATTATTTTTTAATAATAATTTTATAAAATTTCTAAAAATATAGTCCATTCTGTGTTAGTTAATACACAAACCGATAGATTTATTTGTTCTAAAATGTAGTAAAGACGCATTTTAGAGTCTACGTGTTTACTACATATTAGAGTTTCTGCCATCCACCGCTAGATGTCACATTAAAACCGAGAAATTGTTGGACTTTCGCCCATATTAAAATCAATCCTTTCCATCTCGGCTACAAATTATTGTCCAATGGTAAAGATTATTGCCAAATGCCAAATAATGTCCATCCAATTACTTCGATTTGCTATAAATCGAAAATATATTAATATATTAATATACACACATTTTGGTAGGTATTAAATAAAATATTTAAAAATTAATAAATATTTGATGAAAGCTTACGTACGCATCCACCTATGCCTCTGTATAATGATTTGTAAATGTATATATTCTTGAGAAAACAAAATGGCGTTTATACTGCTGTTGTATATGCATGAGTCCTATTGTTGTGAAAGCAATGTGTGGTGTTTTCAAGTCTTTGTAATAACAACAAATCAAAACAGCACATTTAATTATTCACGTTATGTCGTCATCAGGACGACATAAAATATACACACACATCCACACGTATACATGTATATACATATGTATGTATTCTTACACGCATCAACAGCAATAAGAAACATTTTAATATTTATGAACATAACCGATTCACTAATTATAATTAGGAATTGAAAAGTTAGGAGTTTGAAGAAACATTTACTCATACCAAGTGTATACAGCCACTTTAAGATATTTTTATTTGTATAAATATGTATGTATAACAAAGATGTGAATGGAATGATAATGACAAAGGAGGAGCTGACAGAAAGATGGATGTCGAAGGAGTTACTGAAACGAGATGCAAACTGCAGGGTACAAAAGAAAAAGAGATGCTTTCGTATAGAAATTATAATGGACGGTCACCCTATGTGCTTTTTCAATGTATGTACAATAATATTAAATATTAAAGAAAAACAAAAATTCATGTAAATAATAAAATTAAATTAAGTCATTCGTCATTTTGTTTGAATTTCAAATCAAATGACTAAATCCTCTAATTTTGTATTTGATTTTGATTTTTATTCTCTCTCTCTCTTTTCCTAATCTTTTTACTAATTGTATCACTAACCAATTTCATGGCACACGCCCGTAGTTCCTTACTATTCCACCAGCATCGAGTTCGAAATGACGACTTAGTTAAGCCCAGTAAACAAGGAAATTGACACGCTCAATTGTTTCATATGAAATATTGTGCGTATGTATATATGCATATGGCTTACTTGTATTGGAGCAACAATAATCATGCACCGGAACGACAATTTTACGTTATTGTTCAATTGAGATCTTCCTTTAGTTTTGCTCCATTCCATTTTCTTTCTTTCTTTTTTTTTTTAATATTCAAATTTTCCATTGAATGTTCGAACGATTGAATGAATAAATGAAAAATGGAAATAAATACTTTTTGGTGTGAGAGGCGAAAAAAAAAATTGGAAAAAGTAAATTGAAGCGTGAAAATGTGTAAATAGCGTTTTCTGGGCGCTTCATTACATTTGTGATTTGTTTAGAAATTGATCAGATAAACGAAGTGCGGCATAATATTTAAACGATAAAGAATGACATGCTATTATTTTCTTTTTGATCCTCTGCATCTTGCAATATACTCTATGGATAACAAATACTAGTAGTATCAGCTGTATTCATTAACAACAGCACTAGTTGTGAATTGTATGGGGTAAATCTAATGCAAAACTAATTGGAAAATTGTCTAATTTTTCACCAATTACACCTGAACATCTTTGTTTTGATTTTACTTAGGTCAGAAACAAGGATTACAATAGCATAGACCATTAGGTCAACCCTAAGTTGGCTCAATCAAATTCCAAAGCAATTGCAAATTCCTTCAAGAGGTAAAATTCTTCTAAAAAAGCTTTGTGATCAAACTCAAAGAAGTCAATAATGTCACATTTGACATGGTTTGAAATCGACTAATTTTATTTGGTCACTGTTATTATAGTTCTGAGCAAATTTACGATTCATAGCGAGAGTGGAAGATAAATTCGACCAAGGTTGTGAAGAACTCTCGATGCGTCTACCTTAAAGTCGAAAATTGCAATTGATGGTAGATCAGAACAATATGATGTTTTCCTGAGTACGCGGACTCAACAATGTACAGGAAAATTGCAAAATGAATAAGCTCGTAAGGTAGAGCACAAAGGCAGTGAGAAAATGATATCACCAGGAACAGAATCCGCCCTATCTAAGAGCCTTACTCAGTAAGAAACTCACCCACCTTATTGAACCTAACAAAAAAGATACTACAATTGTTGCAAGAGTGTCCACTGATCAGTGCTTCATACCGGTAGAATGATTTACTGATTTATTTTATAAGTGGTTATAATGGAGAATACCATAGAAGGTAATGAAACTAGGAACCTGTCTCACATTATGCAGAGTAAGACAAGAAATTCTAGGTTATTTCAAAAAACCTCCATACCTCACTATACAGCCGATCTTTATGGAGCATAAATATCAAAAATAATTGATTCGTTATACAGCTTTTTGCTTTACGAACAACTTTTACAGAATGTATCTAGGCCGTATAGCGAGGTATGGAGGTTTTACATATTGGACAATTTTCCCTTTTTGCTATAAACTTATTTGTTGTTTGTGGCTTTTTCCAATACAAATTGTGACTGTCGGAAAAACTGCAAATTTTGCTAGCGCAGAGAGTTGGGCATCGAAGACCGGTCACGCAAAGAATATTTAATTGTTCACATTACTTTGATGCAAAAGTACTGCGGATAGTGAAGCCATAAAAAGGTTTATGTTTAAAAGTTGTAAAAAAAAAAAATTATGTCTATGTCCAAGCAGTCAGTCGGTTGATATATTGAAGGATGTGATTCTTTGGGTCCGGCCAAAGAACTGCACTCATGCACTGGGTGAAATTTTGGCATATGGTATCTCCATCATATCGGTCGGTATCTCATGAATAAATTCTTCAATATTGGCTTCCAGTGCTTCAATCGTTGCGGGCTTGTCGCTATAGGCATGAGCTTTAACATACTTTAAGCTTGAGCTTTAACATAGCCCCACAAAAAATAGTCTAAAGGGGTTAAATCGCACGAATAAACTGTTCGCCAAACTCGCCTCTCAATTGGGCCAAGTCCAAGTCCAGCTCTTCCATTTTGGGCAAAAAAAAAAAAGTTTGATTTTATCGCACGGTAGCGTTCGCCATTCACAGTAACGTTCCTGCCTTCGTAGTCTTTGAAAAAGTACGTCACAATGATGCTACCGGCCTATAATCCACACCAAAAAGTGAATTTTTCAGGATGCATTGGCAGTTCTTGCAATGCTTCTAGCTGCTCTTCACACCAAATACGGCAATTTTGATTGTTCACGTATCCATTCAACCAGAAAAGAGCTTCGTCGCTGAACACAAGAAAGTGCACGATGCACTTTCTTAACCAAGCATGAATTTTGATTATGAAATTCAATAATCTGCAAGCTTTCACCTTGTATTTCCATTAATATATATTATGACTGTGTGATTAATCATTTAATTAAAGAGTATGATTAATGAAATATTTGATTAAACAACATTTTGATTAATCAAAATATATTTGATTAATAAATCAGAATTTTGATTAATCAAGTAATTTTTCACTATCCTCTTTTTGTTTGATTTTAAAAGTTTTTTTTTTTTAGATAATAATAGAATTATATTCTGATTAAATGAAATTTTCATTAATCAATTAACCAATTAATCAGAAGTTTAATTAATCAGATTATTCGATTAAGCGATTAATCGCATATTCCTAAGATAAAAAGAGAGTATATTAAATAAATCATAAAATATTTAAAGTGTGCTGTAAAGTGTGAAAACATCTTATGATAAAAATCAAAGTGAAGCAAAGTAAATGAACGGAAACATGTGTAAAAAGCAATTGAAACAAAAAAAAAATGAATTTTACAATATAATTAAGTGAAAGTCACGAACTGTAAAGTCAAAACGGAAGCATTGTCATCATGCGTAAAAATAGAATGGCCTCCACTGAGTCACTGAGGATTAATGTTAAGACTTTCAAAAAATAAAATAAGTAGCTTGTAAAAACAAACACAGAATTGAAAGTAGTTTGTGATGCATATCGTATATGAATATTATTATAATTGAAATATTAAAATTTAATCAAAGTATTTACTTTTACCTATCATATATTATTAATATATATTTATATACCGACTAATTTAAAGTGAGATTAAATTAAATAAATTAATAATGTATTGTGCTTTCGTCACTATATTAAAATAATTCGTCAATTAGTATTTCTCGTATTGTTGCATTCTTTGAATATGATGATGCTGTTTGTTGCTATCGCCAACACTATCTTTTATGATGTTGCTAGTTACAGTAAAGAGAAATGCTGCTATTTTTAGTTTAGTTAGCTGCCTGTCAGCCTGACTGGCTGGTGCTGGTGTTTCTATGTTGGCAGCACGCATCTTTGTTCTATTGAGCTCTTCAATAAATCCCATACTCATATATATACACAAACGTAGATGAATGTTCCTATGCATCTGCAGGAGTAGCAATGATACATAGTACCAATAGCATCAACATCAGTACCCACATAAGTCAAACCAACAAATGCATCAGTTTCAATTTCAATTTCTTTATATTTTTTTTTGTATAGAGGAGTCATTCTCCTTTTGTTGTTGTTGTTGTTGTTGTTGTTGGGGTTGTTTTAGTATATTTTTTTTTGTTGTGAGGTGGATTAAGTAGTTTTATCCCTTAAAATGCATACTCACATATAAGCAACACATGTTGTTTCTATTCGAATATATGCAAGTTGACGGTGTTGGGTGCTGTTTAATATATCAACTTATGTATCGTATATGGTGGTACCTACCTAAATATATGTGTATAAATATTCTTGTTGCAATGTGTTTCATTTACTCTCGTGTACATACAAATTGTGTTGAATTATACTCTCTGTCTGCTTCATTTCAATTTATTTTATTCGTTATACTTATACGAATATTTTCATTTGAACGCTCTATGTATGTGCCTGCGTATGTTTAATTTTATTTCATATGGCTTGTATGTAGTACTTATGTAAAATCAAATGAATAAAACAAAAATAAAATGAATGAAACAAATAGAAATAAAAATATCATATCAAAAATTCAAACAACCTGGAAGGGATTACAACAGGATTAAGACAAAAGAAACTAATTTCATTATTATTTCTTTATTCATTTTCATTTTCATATAGTAGATTGAAGTCGTGTGTATTATTATTTTTTTTTATATACATTTTCGACAAACACAAAAAAAATTACCACATATTTTTAATTCGATATAATTTTGCTATTTTCGAATTTTCTATTTACATACATACGATTGCATGTGTTTGTTTGAAAAAAAAATATATGTATATGTATCGTATACTGAATATATTCAAATTTCTCATTAAGAACTAAAAGTGGCATTTTACTTACATTTTTATCCATCTTGATCTAGAACAGACATGCAATTTTATTACTTTTCAGGTTTTTTTATAATTAAGATCTCTCTATGCAGCAACAATGAGTGTGCTTTCGTTTGTGTACATACAAATACGATGTACTGTGGTGCGTTGTTCTTATTGTATGAATTTCTAGAGAAAAAGTCAAATTTATTAAAAACCTTCAAATGATAATCAAAGAGAAATCTCACTCCAAGGACACTAAACGTACTTATTATTAAATATACAACGCATGTATAGTGTTGTACTAAACGAATGCAATAATTAAAGTGAAATAACTTAAATAAATTGCTTCTCAATTTTTTTTATTAACTTAACTCATTATAATTTGTATGTAACTATTTATGATGATTGATTGAGACCTGTTTTTGAATAATCTATAATCTCATCGATATAAAGTCGATTTGAAACAATTTTATGACTAAATGAAATATCACATTAATGAAATTGTGCCATTGTCGTATGTATTTTTTATCATTGTGATTATCATGCAAAGTAAAAAACAAAAAAAAAAAAAATAAAGGAAGAATAAAAATAAGAATCTATGAAATGAAATAAAGAACATTGAAATTGCTCTTCCTTTGCCTACGATATGGGAATAGTGTGTGAGGTTTCGCTGTTATTTGCTCCATTAAATTTATTCTCAAACCCTATGTTCTTTTTGTTCTTATGTACACTTTGTACCACTGGGTATATGTGATGGGTGTATAATGTGTATAATGCATTATATATGAATAGTGTGACCAGAGCAAAATATTTTAAAATCATGTAAATCATTTATTCTTTTAATTGAAAGTAGAATATTTACTTATATTTAAGTATTAAAAGAGTTAACCACATATAAAAATAAGAAGAAGAAGAAAACTCATGTGAGTAGAAATTGAAAATAGTAAAAATTTGAGGGAAAATATCCCACAATTTTCGTTTATTGTGGGGTAAACGACAAATCAAAGTGTGGCAATGTGGCCACGAAGCTTAAATATACTAAACTTCAGAAATTTGACAAGTAGGTCGAATTATCTGACATGCAATTATTAGCTCTAACTCAAAAAGCCCCATCAAAATTTTACGATATTTATAAATGTATTGGAGTTGGATGGATGGATGTATGTGAAGGTGAGCCAAGTGCCACCAGTAGAGTGGTACGCATTTAAACACTCAGGCTAAGAAGCCCATTGTAAAGCTCAGGAAAATGGGAGATAGTAGGAAGGGAAGTGAAGAAAGATATGGAAAAGTGGGAAGGGTGAGAGAGGATTTTAATCTTCCCGAGAGAATTTTCCAGATTCTTTAACGAATCTGAATATCTCTCCCAGGGCTAAATAATGGAATTTATTCATTCTCATTACATCAGAACCAAAGATGCGAAATTTTGCTCGAGCGGAGGCAGGGCAAATACAGTCCTCCCCCTCCAAACAAGATATACATATTGGATATCCAATGATACCTATATTGCCCATATGGTGACCCCAAGGATTATGTCCTGTAATGATTCCGACCATTAAGCGAACATCTTTCCTTTCAAGTGTCAAAAGAAAGTTCGACAGCTTTTTGTACGGACTGATCACAAAACACTTTGCAGTTTTGCAGTTTTCAAGGCTGGACCAACGGTCATCATGTAGGTTACTAACATAATTGTTGATTCACGTTATGATACCTGTAGAACTGATTCTGATTCCAGCGGCGTATCCGCTGAACCAATTTATCGGCTATTTCGATACTTTGGACACCACAGCGTACAGGAACCTAGATAAGTACAAGGTTATTTCGTTTTGCAACCGATATTAGCTTCATCTTACATTTATGAACAATTCTCGAGGTAATCTTTGAGTTCTCCAGGGTCTTTAGAGCAGCTTGGCTGTCACTGCAGACACCAACCTATTTAACCCTCCATTTCCTCTCAATTATCCAATTGGCTACTTTCAGAATAGCAAATATTTCCGTTAGGAAAACAGTTGCCACCTCTCCCATAGCATAACGATACTTGACGCTTTCCTCCAAATTAATTATTACAATCCAATGTAAGTCTTGTCCAATCGAAATAATAGAATTGAAGAACAGAAGTGATACCTACAGAGCAGTAGGACCTAAGAATGAAAGTGATACCAACCATCGATAGAGTCTAAGAATAGAAGTGATACAGAACAGTAGAGTCTAAGAGTGAAAGTGATACCGAGCAACAATAGCATAGAAAAGTAGAAGTGATATGTGCTAGCAGTAGAGCCTAAGAATGAAACTGTTACCGATCAGCGATAGATTCTCAGAAGTGATGCCGGCCAGTAATAGAATAGAAGGGTGGAATATGAGTAGAAGTGATACCGACCTATAGCGCATCCAAAAATTAAAAGTGTTACCGACAGTTAAGGAGTTGATGTGTTACCGACATGTACAAAAGTTTATTTGCTGCCAACAGTCGGTGAAGCAAAGTGATACCAACAAGCAGTAGGGTTGAAGAGTAGAAATCTTATCGATCTGCACTTGAGTCGACGAGTTCAACGACAATAGTAAACATCATAACATGGGAAATATGTTGAACGGCATAGTTTATAATTAAATTATAAGCAAATACATGTTAAATAAATTCTTTTGTTGCACCAAAGAAGTGTTGCATTCATTTTCTGTGATTGAACAAGGTTGAACAAGGTTGATAAAAATTTTTCTTGACCGTATATTAAAATTTGTTTGATCAAATTAACACAGATTTCGGTGACTGCCGTATTTCAGTTATTAGTGGGTATTGGTCTTGTCGTATGACACTGATTGGTGGGTTTGATGCTGAGATTGAAATTTTAATATTTGAACGATTTTTGTTTCAAACGGTCTCCAACTGTCGGTAAGCAATTTTCTTTTGGACAGTAAAAATTTGTCATGGAAAAAAAGAAGCTTAAAAGGGGCTCTGTGAAAAAGTTTCAGAAAAGTGATGTCATAAGAGTTCTATCAGACGGAATGGGCTAATATAAGTAGGTCTCTGCTAATACTGTCCAACCAACCAAATACAACCACGTACAGGAGTGATGACAAAGGACCTTTCTGGCCTAAGTATGTTCTCTCATACAGGGTCTCTCAAAGATGGCGGCCACAATAATTTTTTTTTTGGATGTGGTCGGTTATCGTATTTATTTTCAAGTGCAGCAACTTTTTTGAAAACTTTATAAATATTTGCATAAGTTTTGAAAAATAATAAGTTTTCAAAAAAAAAAAATCTTTCAAAAATATTCAACTTTGTGACAAATCGACAAATTACTGGTCACACTATACACATGAATCTCATTCTTATACATTTCAGTATAAATTACTTACTTATACTCCTCTTTATCAAAGCTCCATACTTCCACCATAACATATGCGTGTATATAGCTGCAAGTGCGTAATTTCTTACGCAAATCTATTTTATTTACAATTTTTGGGCTCATCACACGTTGAGAGAAAAAGGAAGTATAATATTTACATATATCTACATACATATTTGCTAGTAACAACTTCTTTTGGCTCAACCTTTTAGCATATCTTCCAATTGCCATTAGCCAACATACAATACATCCACACAAAGTAACACCATTACCGCCTACAAACAATAGGTTTAATATGTCTCTATAAAATGCGCAGATAACCATAAGTTCTGTTTAACGCTCTCTCATGTGTGAATGTGTTTTTGGCGTTGAAAGTGCGTCCTTTCCCATTTCAGATTGTCTCATTTCGCTTTATTTGCATTGTTGCTGTTGTTTAATGTTTGTCGTCTCAACTACATAATAATAATAAAATAAATAAACAAAGTAAAATAAGTTAAGCGTTAACCTAATTTTATTTTCATTTAATTTTATTTAATTTCACTTCATAAAATTTCTACAATTTCTTTCGACACATGTTTATATGATTGTACCTACGTTGATATGTACATACTAGGTATAAGTAGTTAGTAGATAATTTACGTTTAGCAATGAAACGTCATCTTTAGGCATATCTACTTAAATTCGCACATATACGCTGATACTTGTACACATGCATAAATGTTGATAAATTGGTATGAGTGTGTTAGTACGATAATGTAAGAATAGAGAAGAAAGTGACTCTAATTAAGAAAAGAGGAAAGTAATTGCTTGAGAATTGGGTCACAATCTTATTTGTTTATCAATAAATATGTACGAAGTATTAGTATAACTTTTATAATAATGAATGATAATATTTATATAAGGATATTGTGACAATAGTATATAGGTGGAATAGTAAATAAAAAATTTATAAATATCAAATATTGTATTAATGAAATTAGGTGGATGATATACGTATATAGGGAAGGGGTCACAACTTAGTAAAAAGAAAGAATAAAAATTTTTGTTATTAAAGTCGAGCTCACGACTCATTCACAGAAGGCCCAGATTCTGACCAACTGAGCTACGATCCACACATCTATTAATGGACTGTAAGAAGTAGTTTCATAAGGAACAAATAGGTCGTGCTGACGGCCTGGTGCGTGCATAGTCGTTTAAGATCAGACCTTGTGAACTATTTGCCTCCATGCAGCAGCTTAAAAACAGAATATGGTTGGGTGAAAGTATGTCCGATGATTGGAGTCTCAGTATTCTCTGTTCCGTACACATGAATAGAGACTTCGAAATTTATGCCAAATATAGTGGAATGAGTCTCCTTAGCAACACAACAATGCTCAATGCTCAATAAGCTGATTGCATCTCATCAGACTTAGTGTAGACTTGGCTTTAGACTTAGTAAATTCATAATAGACCAAATTGTCAGACTAAGCCAAATTCTGGAGAAGTCCCTAGAAAAAGAGATTGTCACACGTCACCTTTCGACAATCCAGTAAGGATTGTCTAAGGATTACCTCTTCTCATTAATGTCTAAGTTCGGTATTTATGCGAAACTCATTGGGTTCTGCTACGGTGGCGTAGTAAAAATTAGTAATAACCACTCCGCAAGTTTAATACCGGAGGAGCTTTTGGACAAGGTGAACACATATTGTGTGACTTCTTCAGTTGTACTTACTTACATACTTATGTGGCCATTACAACAGAAAATCGATTTAGACCGAATCTAGCATGCTTCGTCAGCTCTTTCCTCCGCTAGTTGGCGCCAGTTAGAAATTCCAAGCGCTGACAAGTCCTCAAGTACTTGATCTTTCCACCGGATGTTAGGTCTTCCTCTTCTACGTCGTCCACCAGTGGGTTCCGAATATACCACCTTCTTAGCCGGAGCTTCTTAACCATTCGTTCGACATGACCTAGCCAGCGCAGTCGCTGAATATTAATGCGCTTTACTATGTCGGTGTCGGCATATAGCTCATACACCTCATGGTTGTACCTTATTCGATACTCGCCACCAACGCAAATGGTTCCAAAGATCTTGCGTAGGACTTTCCTTTCGAAAACTCCGAGCATTCTCTCATCTGAGGTGGAAATTGTCCAAGCTTCGGTGGCATATGTAAGGACAGGCATAATGAAAGACCTGCAGAGTGTGGTTTTCGTTTCTCGACAGAGAGCCCGACTTCTCAATTGCTTACTTAGCCCAAAGTACCTGTTAGCAAGAGTGATTCTTCGCCATAAAAATCTTCCAGCTGCATTGGATAGATCGAACATGTTCCAGTCAAGATTGTGTTATACTCGAAACATGCTTATGACGGCAATAATGACGAAGTAACCTTCTGAGGAAGATCCAAGTACTGGAATTTTTAACTGGCCCCAGCGTGCCAAGTTTTTAACTTTGGACTAAAATAGAACATTATCTGTTGCAATCGTCAGTTATGTAACTTAAAAAAATATGATTTCTTGATGAATGTAAACTTAAAGACGTTGGATCCATATAATCCTTGCTTTGTTGCGGACTAGCTTTTGTCCATCAGACAGATATCACTGAATCTTGATTCAATTATCACAGCTTCATAATATCCGAGTGGGAAAGATTTGTCTGCTTTACAAAATTTATCGTTAAAATGAGATATATTTTTCCTATGATCGCATGGTTAATAAATATACTCCAAAATCTCCAGTTAGCAGGATTGATGAGAATTTTCAGTACAAAAAAAAATTGTTTCTATGCCCCAGACATATTTTTGTAAATTTTCACATCAACATCAACAAGATATATAAGTAATAAAAATAAATCAATTTAAAACAAAGAGAAAACTATAAAAACACCAAAACATATCCTAAATGACCACGATTTGTTTCAACTTCATATCATCTATCTATCTAACTTCTCGGCACAGTTTATGAATATCATCAGTATTAACTGAGCTGTACTGAATTGAGTTTATATTTTTCTATTCATTTCCGATGGATATGAACATACATACATACTTGTCTTACATACATACCCCCTAGATATATCATAAGTGTAAGCTGTTGCTGCTACTGGTAGTATTGCTGTTGTTAAGATAAATGGGCTCAAATCTACATACAACAAATCGAAAGTCCCATAAGTAAACAATGTGAAGCCCATTTAGATGCAATTTATGTATTTATGAATATCTATACTATACATATCGTACATGCATACTTAACATACACATTCACGTTCATTTTGGTATAAGAGTTGGTTTGTTTCATCATAGAATAGATATTGTACATCGTTGAGTTATTTCGGCGCTCAGTTGTGAATGAGATTTATTTTACTGTGTGTTAAGTTATATTTTTACAAAAACAAAGAAAAAAAAAAACAAAAAACAAAATATAGATTCTAAGCTTGTTTACATGCGAAAAAGTTGCTGAATATTTATTTTTTATTTTGTTTTGTTGTGCTAGATATTGTCGATGTTTTCAAAAGTTTTCTTTTGCCCGTTCCTCCTTTTTTGTTTTACACTCATATGCTTTGTGCAATTTTAATGTCTGTTGATATAATTTATTATTTATTGGATTTTAGTTGAGTTAGTTTCAAAATTTGATTGTATTACATAGGTATAAGGAGGATGAACATTTTTCACTATATCGGTGCAAAAAATTATACAGAGAGAGATATTTAAATTTCTAATGTATCTACAATAATTACTATACAGAAACTAGTGGATAGGACTATGGTACTGAAAGTCTCTGGAAAATTTTCGGTCTGAATATTTCTGATGTAAGGACGGCCTTTCTAAATCTAAATAAATAAATTAGTAAAAATATATTTTAAGGCATGAAGTAAGAAAAACTTAATTGAAAGATACTGCCCTGAAATCCTGCTTTTGAATAGGAATACATCAATGAATACTTTATATAGATGATAATTTAAATTTATCTGCCTAACCTCAAATCGGTTTCAAATCTACACTTTGCAGTATGAAAAATATAAAAATCTGAAATTTTACACAATAACGTTACTTCTTCTGTATGTCAAGCTTCACCTTGTGGCGTTACTCTATTAATATTGAATGGATTAATGTAGAACAAATGTTTAATCACCCATTTGACCAAAATTTCAATTAAAATATATTGCAAAGCTCTTTGCAAAACATATTTGGTTCGACATTATTTCAAAATTGTGGAATAAAGTTGAAAAATTTATTGGAGCTAAGGAACATAGCTCATTCCCTTTTAACTAATTTTTCTTCAATTCTTTTATTTGCGTCTAAAACTGTGGTAACTCCTTTGTCATTACATTTCGACATTATTGTGTACATTTTTGCAATAATATCGAAAATCTAATTCTATACATATTGTATATTGTCGATATTCGTTTTATTTTTTGCAATAAATTTGGACAGTATTAAAAGAAACCTATCCGGTTCCGAACGGCATAACTCTTGTGCCATCCTTTTAACTGAGCTTTGTCATAGAGCTCGATAAGAAGAATTTTTTGCAGGACGAATTGATACTCGAATGACACCATTCGAAAGAAAATTCTTTTCGATATTACCGTTATGCTTCAGCCGGGGATTGAACTCACGATCTTCAGATCAGAAATCCAACACACTAATCACTGAGTTACGGCACCCACCATACTTACTTACCCCCTAGATTTACGTTTTACAAAGGCTCCCCTACAAAATTAACTTAATTAGACTTAAAAACTGTTGAATATCTCCCCAGTTGCTTAGCAAAGACTCTTATACCGGGAAAATATATGACCAGTTTACACTAATTCTTCTAACTCAACATAACCGCCAAATATACCCCCTACTGCAACCTATTAGAGGGGCTGCACTACAAAAATTTATTTATTTTATCAGATTGGGATTTTGTTTGAGTGCCAGCTTACAAGACTGTTTTGTATTTTCATGTGCCTAAGTTTCATTGTCCGCTCGTTGTATGGACTCGAAGTATTGTGTGCTGCTTGCCTGCTTGCTTGGGCAGGCTTGCCTTTCTAAATGACGTCCATAGTAAATGGGTCTCTGGAACATGTATAAAAATCCCCTTTTTTATTGATTGTGACTTTGATTTAATAGTGTAAAAATTAGAAAAAAGAAATCGCTAAACTTCCTATCGAGATTTCATATTATTTGAGATTAAATAATTAAATAAAGTGTCCACTCAACTTAGTAATGCAAGATTTATGTATCTTCATATATATTAATTGACATATATTCATTTATCCTCTACCTTTATTTTGCTCCAGCTTGATGACTATTTTCAAACACACTCAAAAAGAGGAAAAAAAAAATACGAAAATTGTATTGTGCATCCTAAAACATTTTGAATACTTTGATCCCATTTGTTAGTGTTACTACAATTTCAACAACTGCAATGCGTGTTACCTCTGTAAACATATTATTGTTGTTCACATATAAATTTCAAAATGTCAACAATCACAACAAACACAATAACAACAACAAGTACGAAAATATCCAAATTTATATCAACATTAAAGGCCGATCAAAAACCGAAGAACATAAGCTAGCCAGTGAACCAAGTGACACCATTTAACTCAACCAATGCTGATATCAATGGGTTGGAGCTATGTATTGTCATGTAGCTACTACAATTGGGAGTAAGGCTTTAGTAATATGCATAGCTGAAATACTGCAATATTGCGCATTGTAGAGAAATACACTCACAAACACTTACATATAGTATATCCACATAGTTTGTATAATTTTTCGCACAATTTCATCTTGTATGCAAAATGAATGTTACCGAACGATCAGAATGACACACCAAAAACGGCCATATACTACGACATATATATGTATAGTGAATGTCCAGTATTTATTATTACAATATATATTTTTTTTATTGTTATTATTGTAGTTGTATGCTGTATGTATCAAGTAACAAAACAAGGTAGCAAAATATGAGGATATGATGAATTTGCATCTAAATCGAAACGACTTTTGTATTTCACAAGCAGATTGTGAAAGGTTTACAGGTAACGTACATCGTATATCGTAAACTATACAGCTATACAGTAAATGAAGGATAAAATGCTAAGGGTATGGATAAAATTGTGTTTTAGATTTTGTTTTTAGAATTATGCAGATTTGCATAATAAACTTATGCATTAGTTAAAAGTTGCCAATGGACAATGCTCTTATATGTACAACTCTGGATGTTCACTCACATATATAATGCAATAGTATTCTCGATTTTTTGTTGTTGTTTGCTTTCTTATTTAAAAAACAAATATTATTGAAATTTTTACATTAAAAGTTTTAATAAAAAGGAACATATTGTTGTTCTTTTTGTTCTTGTTGTTTTTTCTTAAATAATAGTACACATATCCGTTGAAGGTGTTTGCATATATTGGTAAGTGTGATATGTAAGCCTTTTTGAAATTGATTCTACTCGGTATTATTTCAATTATAAAATATGATATTACAATTTACATACACATATTCATGCATTGAAAATATTTGATATTGAAAGAATTTAGATTTACTTAAGCTGTAATATCAGAAAAAGATTTAAAATAAAATTGATTGTGATTAAATATGAGAATATATTTTATTTATACATTTAGGCTGCAGGCATGCGTATTTTTCTCAGGACTGGGCAAATAAAAACCAGGGCAAACAAATTCCGGATAAATTTAATTATTCCATGTAAATCATGTCGTTCTTGTCTATAAATTAGTTAGTATGCCTCAGAATGAACAACTTCGGTTGACTGGCGACCTCCGGTTTGAATTTAGTCTTTTTGTAATATCGCGTGGTACACTCTAGACGGCCTCATTTAACCCACACTTGTGGAAACAAAATTGAATGGAAAACATCGGCCCCTGCAGTAGGATTCCACAGTCAAAGTGCTTTTATAGAAATAACTAAAAGTCCAAGTGCAACACAATGATCAGAGGGAGCAGATGCCAGAAGACCCTTTTCAATCTCAGTAAAAATGTCAAGAACGGGGCTGAAAGACGGTGAGCATGAACATGATTAGGCAGACGATTGTCGATACAAGCTACTGGTCGATGAGTATCGGAAGTACTAAGGCAAATACTGGTACACACCGGGAGGACTACCAAATGGAATCGCTCTCAGTACATTATACGACAGTCTTAAAGGTAATCAAGACTGCCAAAAATGCAGCTGAAAGATCGGTGCATAAGCATTATTAGATAGACGATGGTCAATACTAGGTAGTGGTCGATGAGTACGGGAAGTATTAAGGCACACACCGGTTGAAACCAGGAGGGGTACAAAAAGGAACTACTCTCAGTGAAAGACACGACAATCCTTAAGGCAAAATAAGGTCGCCAAACTGTCCACCTGTCGGAGAGTTCATTAATGAGCGTCAATAAAATGTAAAACACTTGAAATTACTAAAAGCGTGTGTTGGAATAGAAGGTGTTGGTAAAATGGGGGCAGGTTGAATCAAGGTTGGCTGAAACTTCCTAGAGGCAACTCCTTCTGGCTTCGACTTCTCTGAGGTAGTACCCGGCTACTGGGTGTTGAAATTCGACAATGGCTTATTATGGATATTCTCTTTGAAAGGACATTGGCTTTTCTGCCAATATTGTTGTGTGCAGTAACAGTTAGAAGGAGCCTACTTCTATTAGCCGGTTCCGAATGGCAGAATTCTTGTGATATCGCAAAAGCTCTTCAAGTAGTTTTGCCATGGCAAAGCATTGTTTGAAAGACAAATTATTTTGATATTAAAGCTATCGCTTTAGCAGGTGATCGAACCACGACTTTCGACTCAGAAGGCCAACTTTCTAGCCACTGAGCTACGACACCCACTGATGATCAGTTGTTAAGGGAAGTTCTTGAAATATTCATCGGCAGTTTAAGCAATGCATGGGAAGCTCACGGTTAACCCAGTCAGCAATATCCTGAGATGGTCCTAGATTCTGCACAATCTGTACCAGTTGCCTTTGATGAACATGAAGCTACGCAAAATGCTCAATCGTATGCGGCAAAACCCGAAAGTGCCGAGGGGCAACTGAGTGGCGTCAATGATAAAGTTCCCCTCTTCAGCGCTAGGTATGCAAAACTGAAAATTGCCCGTAGAGCTTATAATGGATACAAAGTTGATGAGTTGGAGAATGTTAACTAGTTGTGGGATGATTTGGGGTTTCAGGATGTGTTCTCCAGCATCCTAAAGACGAACACTGATGTTGAGGGTCTAAGCTTAAAAATCTATTTACCCTATGAACACTAGGTAAGCCAAGATCATGTATTATAGTTAAGAAAATTTTAACTCAATTTTCTCTTCACATAGTTTAGTACAAGAATTTTAGCTCCGACCCACGTTAAAGTATCCTATGGTCTAATCCTTATTATATCATCGGCTTACGTCACACACAAAGGAATGCTTCTCTGGAAGAGGTCGCATTGTTAACTCCCAATGTCGCATCAAAGTGCATTACCCTCCTTGTGGGATGCAATACAAATGCGATGCACTACATTTGAGAAAGTGGTAGTACTAATTTCATTAGTACTATTAGACTTATAGCATATAATATATCTAGTTACATTCACCTTTTCTAATTTAGACGGATTTGCTTCTGGGATAAGGTGTAATTGGTTTTCAAAGAGTGCATTTGGTTTAGAAAGGTTATCTCTGGGAACTATTTTTTGCTAAATAAAAAATTGTACGAGTTTTCCGCCAGAAACAATTTGTCAGAGTTTCTTTATGACGACTTATTCATAATTCAAAGTATTTTTTGACATTTATTTTGCCATGTTTATCCTAGATCCCCTACGAGTATTATATGTAGAATCTTTATTTGCTTTAATTTATATTTATATCATGCTAATGTCTTTCTTGACTTGAACTTTTTGAGTGAATACTCAAGGATATTTGCATGTATTGTATTTTATTGCAAAATTTCCATTGCATACTTATTATAAAAATATGTATTTATTTTAAATGTATTTGTGATAATTTTTTTTTATGATATTTGCATATTTATTAAATATTCTGTATTCGCATAAATAAACTTTAACATGGACATATTTAAAATATTGTTGCATATACAAATAAACAAAGAGAGAGAAAAAAATCTCCTTACAGTCGGCTGGGGCCGACCAAATTATACCCTGCATATGTAGATTTATATATAAAAAGTTTACTCAAATATTCATCTTTTTCTTTTATTTCCACTTTTTGAAAAACAATTTTTACATATACTACTAATTTACACCCGAAATATGGTTGACTTTGACGAAGTACTTTGTATGTTATGAGAGTTCTAAAAGGGATAATTTAAAGAAGGTGTTTAAGATAATTCCGAGACTTAGTATGGGAGCTATATAAAAAGTTGGCGTAGCTTACCTCTTTCTTGTAAATCCAATTAATTTTCCAATATTAATGCACACCTTAAATTCGTTTGTTCTACGTTGAATAGTTCGTAAGTTATAGCGATTTAAATTTTTGGAAATTTTCGCAACTTTGTATGGTAGCCCCATTAAGAAGTGGGCGTGGCATGTTGATTTTTGCCAGATTATGTACAACTACCGTATTAACCTAATTATTAATTATGATTGTTCTAGACAGAAGATTGCAGAAGCTGCAGCTATCTCAATTTAAAAGAAATTCAGTCATCCTGTATGGGAGCCACTATAAACAATGCGCGTGGCTGGCCCATTTCTTGTGAGTATATTTGCTCTTACAATACTAATCCACACCTTAAATCTGGTTGTTCTACGCTGAAAAGTTTGTAAGATATGGCGGTTAAAATTTTTGTTTAATTTCCTCAACTTTGTATGGGAGCCCCAATAAGAAGTGGGCGTGGTACGCTGATTTTTTGCCAGATTATTTCCAACTAAGATATTAATGTAAGTGTCAATTATGGTTATTCTAGACAGAAGATTGCCGAAGTTACGGCTGTTTCAATTTAAAAGAATTTCAGTCATTTTGTATGGGGGCTACAATAAACAGTGGGCATGGCGCGCCCATTTCCTATGAGCCTAGTTGCAGGTACAATATTAATCCATACCTTAAATCTCGTTGTCCTACGCTAAATGGTTTGTAAGTTATGGAGCTTAAAATTTTAGTTTAATTCCCTCGACTTTGTATGGGAGACTCATGAAGGAGTGGGCGTGGCACACTGATTTTCTGCCAGATTATTTCCGACTACGATATTAATTTAAGTGTCAATTATGGTTATTCTAGACAGAAGATTGCCGAAGTTACAGCTGTTTCAATTTAAAATTTTTATGGGGCTACAATAAACAGTGGGCGTGGCGCGCCCAATTTAAGTGAGTCTAGTTGCTCGTACAATACTATTCCATACCTTAAATCTCGTTGTCCTACGCTAAATGGTTTGTAAGTTATGGAGCTTAAAAGTTTTAGTTTGATTCCCTCGACTTTGTATGGGAGACTCATGAAGGAGTGGGCGTGGCACACTGATTTTCTGCCATATTATTTCTCACTGCCATGTTGAGCTAAGTGTCAATTATGGTTATTCTAGACAGAAGATTGTAGAAGTTACAGTAGTTTCAATTTAAAAGAAGTACAGATACTTTGTATGGGAGCTACGCTAAAAAGTAGGCGTGGCTCACCCATTTTTGGCGACGTTATATAGTAGTATAATATAACTCTATGTGCCAAATATTGTTGTCCCAAGTGGTATATTATGTGAGTTATAGCAAGTTAAAAATTTTGAAAATTCCGAGGTTAGTCGCTTTGAATGCTTGGTGTGGGCGTGGCTATTGACCGATCATGCCCAATATCAATCCCCTCCGTACCCTTGGATCATAGGTTACTTGTGCCAAATTTCGTCAAAATAGCTCAATATTTACTCAAGTTATCGTGCGAACCAGCCAGGTGACAGACAGACAGACGGACGGACGGACGGACGGACGGACATCGTTAAATCGAAAATTTAATCGACGCTGATCACGAATATATATCTATGTCTATATCTCCGGAGATTCCTTCAAGTGGACACAAACATCTGACCGAAATGAATATACCATGCATATTGCATTATGCAGGGTATAAAAATATCACATCCCTTACACACACACACATTTATATATATTCGAACTAAGAGGACCACAAACAACTATCAGCAGCAAAATAAATTTATATTATGTTCATAAATTTGTTTACCTACCTACGAGTATGTAGAGAATATCATGTACGTGGTGGACGAACTCATATGCATACATGCTTACACAATTCTCTTTACATACTGATGGTGGACATTCACTGCATCATAAAATAACTCGTACAATGTTGTTTGTTGTTGAACTTGTACGTGTTCATATGTATGATGTACTTGATATAAGTATGTATTTAAGCTATTGAAATGCAAATTTCAACGAACATGGCCAACAATACATGGCAGTTGTCTACACTTGCAAAAAAAAAACAACAATTCTCATATGTATAAGCATACATAGAGAAAATAACCAATCAACTCTTTCAAACAAGAACAACCGTAATTGTTATTGTTGTTGTTGTTGTTATCCCATTGTTCATTCTTCGTCCATAGGCGCGCACATCATATATGAGCATAGTACAATATGACAAACTCATCGTATAGTATTTGCAAACAATGAAATCCTTTCGACAACACGAGTACCAGCAGTTATGGAAGGTGAATGGAGATATGTTGTGTTTGTGTGTGCATCCGTTTGCCCATGTAATAACTCCATTAAAATATTTGCTTTATTTTTTTGTTTTTGCATTCAAAGTAGAATATGTAAGGTGCAATTTACAACAACAACAACAACATAAGCAGTAGTGGCATTGACCAAACCAAAATGTAAAAAGTGTCGACATCGACACTTCATACATAATGGTGCTGTGCGGCGGCTGCTGACTTTGTAAATATGGTACAAGAGGCCATTTATAAATTATGCTGGACATGTAAAATGCCATTTTGAATATGAAATTTGATGCTTTTTTAAGCTTTTCTAACTCCATTCTTCTAGTTGATGCTACTACATACGTATGTACTCTGCTTTTGCTGAATTTTAGTTTTGTTTGTTACTTGTTTGTTCTCTTCATCGTCGTAGCAGTCATGTGCGTTGTTTATACTCTACTCATAATGTAATGATACTACTACGTAGTAGGTATTAGTATTGTATAGAAACCCTTGCAGTCATGATATGTATGGTAGGTAACTAAATACAAGCATGTGCTTCATACACAATTCATCTATCTACTTGGTATCTTCTATATTTTTTTTTTGGTAGAATTCAAAATTGAAGAACACAAGCAAAAACATTTAAATTCATTATGAATATGACATTTTAAATTGAACTTAATTGCGATAACTCAATAGCTCAATAAAAATAAGAGTATGCACCTATATTTATAAGGGTTTTTTTCCTCTTTCATAGGCACCGTCAATAAGTAACTACCTTGATGGTGTGTAAAGTAACCCGTTTATTATAATTTTGTTCACAATTACTTTTAATTAATCTTAACTATTGCAAATAATGAATGAAGTTGCACATAAATAATAATCATTTTGAACAACATCGTTCTTGATGATTTCAAAATGAAAAAATTTGTAAGAATTTGTCATATTGCGACGTGTTGTTGAGAAGGACGTCGCTAACATAAAAATTCGGCGGTCAGTTATGTGTTAAGAGTGTAACGATATTGAGATGTTTACATATAGAAAAGAGACTCGATATTTCTTTGAGCAAATTAATCGCCTAAGTGGATATTTAAATTCCGGATCCTTAGCCAACAGCGATAAAAATGGGAATTTGGTAACAGATGTGTTCTGGATCTATGAATCTGAATTTGTGGAGGGAATACTTTTCTAAGATACTGAATGGTGATTGTATGAACAATTCCGCAGGTGGAGGCGATTGCTCGAACATCCCAAACCTAAATTTTGGTGTTGGCATTCCAGCATCCGGCAGTGATGAAGTTGCATGTGCTAATGACCTCTTTGTCTGCATTACGCCAGTACATAAGTAGAATGTGATTGAACGAAAGAATGACCGAGAACATTGTGTGTCTCTGTGTGTTCTCTGTCCGGTACACCAGAAATAATATCACAGGATTCGCGAAAATCTACCATCGTAATAGCAAGTGTACTGGGTGAAAGGCTAGAGCTTATACTCAACTGCTTCAGAAGATCTTATCGATGTGGCTTTAGACCTAATAACTTCATTATTGACCATTTTTCGCATTATACTCCACAACATAAAAAAGGCTCAAGAAAAAAATTCCAATACACATTATCTATTTGTCAATTATAAAGCTGCTTTTGACAGCCCAGTGGGTCTAAAATAATAATTTGAACTTTCAGAAAGTTAAAATTCAACTGCTTGTTTTTTATAAAGATTACTTATCGCTTTCAGTTGGATTTAATCGTTATAATAAGGTTCCAATTGGCATTTAGGGAAAACGATCCATAAGTTTTTTAGTAGCTTGAGAAAATAAACTTCATAATGCAGCCTTTAAGTTGCTTCATCAATATGGTTTCCAATTGAGGGAAAAGATCCGCAAGTTTTATAGGAGTTTGTTTATAAAATTGTAGCCTCTATAAGGTACTATTATAGACAGCTTCCACTAGGGTGATAATTTTTCGAAACTTTCACAAAGTCTTTACGAAGCAAAAAGCGAAGTGGAAATTGCTTCTATACCTGCAAATAATAATAATTTCTCGGCAATTAGCTTCTATATTCCTTCTAAACTTATTCGATTGATCCTGCTCAAAATTTTCTATGTAGTGAAGACTGTGACGGACCTCCTTTCCTTTTTAATACAAAATGAGGCTTTAGACAAAATGATTCCATATCATGTGAGTTTTTCAATCTGATTATAGAGAAAATAACGCGAGCTGCTGATTTACGGCACAATGACGCTGATCTAGTCTAGATCAATGGCGAAGCACCTAGCGTTAACAAACAAAAGTTTCGACATTCTTGTTGACAACTTTTGACACTTTTGAAGTAGTAAAGGACTTCGTGTATTTTGGAACTAGAATTAACACCAGTAATGATGTCAGCATGGAGATCATGCTTGGGTATAACTCTTGCAAACTGGTGCTACTTTGGGCTAAGTGATCAATTGGGAAGTCGAGTCTTATCTTGAAGAACGAAAACCTCATATTACAAGGCTCTTACCATGCCCGGCCTTACATAAGACGTATAAGTCTGGACACTTTCGAACTCGATGAAAGGTTCCTTGTTTGCGTTCTCGAAAGAATAGTCTTACGAAAGATATTTAGAGTTGTTTGCGTTAGTACGAAGTACCGAATAAAGTGCAATTATGAGATGTAAGAGATATATGCTAATACTCATCATAGTAAAATGCTTGGCGGTCATAGATCATTGGTTAGCGCGATGGTCATCTAAGTCGTAGGTCGAAAGTTCGATCCCCGGCTGAGTTTTCGAATAGCTTTTTCCTTCGAATGTTGCTCATATCTACAATTATACCGATTCAAAAAGTTAAAAATACCATAAAAGCCTCTGAATTGAGACCGATAAACACTTTGCCAATCGACGAAAAAATTATTGAGACTGTGATAAAAGAACAACTTGTGCAATATTTAGAAGCTAATAAAGTAATTATACCCCAACAATCCGGATTCCGGAAGAAACATTCATGTGAAACAGCCCTAAATGTGATAATTAATGAGTGGAAAAATGAACTTAATAAAAAAAACTCGATAATAGCAGTGTTTCTAGACCTGAAAAGAGCCTTTGAAACAATTGACCGTCTATTGCTGCTGCACAAACTAGATATGATTGGTGTCAAAAATCTTGAATTGAGATGGTTTAAAAGTTATTTAACAAATCGACGACAGAGAACGTTAATAAATTCTACAATATCCAATGAACTAGCAGTTAATATAGGGCTTCCACAAGGATCGGTCTTGGCGCCAGTGTTATTCCTTATATACATTAATGATATAGCCACAGTATTGCAACATTGTGAGATTAAACTGTTTGCCGACGACTCGTTATTGATGATTAGTGGAAAAGATGAAATTGTTGCTTTTCAAAAAATGCAAGAAGATTTAGACAATCTCTATTTATGGTTATGTCATAATAAGCTTAAAATTAACATAGATAAAACTAAATATATGGTCATTAGTAGGAAAAATTTAATAAACTCATCTGAATTAAAAATTAAGAATGAAAGAATTGAAGAGGTAGATAAAATAAAGTATCTAGGAGTTTTAGTAGACAATAAGTTAAAGTTTTCTGATCACATACACATCACAAGAAACAAAATTGCGAAACAAATCAGTTTTTTACAAAGAACATGTAAATTTTTGTCTACGGAGTATAAAGTATTAGTATATAAATCTGTAATTGAACAGTATTTCATATATTGTCCAAGTATTCTTTTTGTGATATCAGATCAATTATTAAATAATCTTCAAAAAATGCAGAACAGAGCGATGAGATTTATCTTAAAAAAGAAAAGAGATACTCCAACATCACTAATGTTAAACGCGTTAGGATGGCTAAGTGTGAAGCAGAAAATTTATTATTTTGTTATGATTTTTATTTTTAATATGAAATTAGGTAATCTGCCTGAATATCTAACAGAAGACTTGGTGTATAATAGAGATGTTCATATGATCAATACTAGAAATAGAAATGATTTTAGACTTCCTTTTTTTAGAGCAGAAGCTGATCAAAACAGTCTCTTTTATAAAGGTATTAAATATTTTAATGAGCTTCCTAATGATATAAAAAACTGTACTAAAATTGAAATATTTAAAAGAAAACTATATGCGCATACACTTACGACTCCGATTCGTTAAGTTAAATGTTATTTGTTTTAGTCTTAAGTTAGTCTTAAATCTAGGCTTAGTATTGAGCTGTAATAATTAAATAAATAAATAAATAAATAAATAAATAAATAATATGTCGCCAGCAATTGAGCAATTCTTCCGGCAGTAGCAATTTGGCAAGTTTCTAAAAGAGCTCAGAAAAACTGGTATCACAAGGAAATCCACTAGAGAACGTCGAAGAGGAAGATCAAAACGATCAAAATCGATTGTGATGGCAAAATAATTAAGTTTGTACACTTTTGGTAATCTCGTATAGTTAAAGGTTAAATGCCCTAAAATTGGAAAATTACGTAATTCTGTAGCAGCAGCAAAAGCTTTCGACACTGCATTGGTTTAACCCGATCTTAACAGTATCTCTCACACAGAGACATTTGAATTCTAATAAGAAATTGCATTCTTGCCAAAAAACCCTGGATATGTTTCTCTTGGAATCTATGATCGCCACTGATTATAGCTAATATTTTGATGAGATGTTAAAGACGGAAAAATTAAATTTGTGCTAGATGCTTGCATGTGTGGTGGCGAAGGGAGACTTCAGAGTGGAAGACCTTGCATGGCAGGACATTGATAAAATGCCAATCGAACAAAATGCATCTCTAGGGTTCTCAATAATAAGGCACAAACAGAATTCGATGGAAAAATCTTGCAATACTCCGAAGAGAAGATGCTTCAGTACACTGAAAAATTAAAATCAAATAAAATTAATTAATTTTATTTAATTTTCCATGATTAACTATATGCCAGAATCGGTAACTGAAGTCATTCATACATACATAGATATGTCAAATTGATATATGATATTTTTAATTACAATAAAAAAAGCTTTGTTCATCATAAAAACGTAAAATTGTTACAAATGCATACAAAAAAATATGATTACAATTCATATGTGTAAGGTATTTAAGATTTAAAAGATATGAAACAACATGCACTCACTACAATTGAAAGTTTTTATTGTTTTATTTTGTTTTTCAAATAAAATAAAATATAAAATATTGAAATATTGAAACGATGACGATTACATAACGTACAATGCAACAGGAAAATATATACATATGTACATGGTATTTATAAATAAAAGCATAAAATATTGCTGATGCAACTGCTATTGCATTGCTGATGTTCATATTGTCGCCAATTGTTTTTGTTTGCTTGTCAAATCATATTTTAATCTATTTTGATTGCTGACTTTTGTGTGTGTGTGTGCTGGATTTGCATATGGAATATTGTAGAGATATTGAAATTGAATTTTATTTATTAAAAACATTACAATATCGCAATGATAAATGCGAACATGCTGCTATCTATAGCACATACCATATGTACGTGTGATTTTTATGTGAATGAATATAATATGAAGAAAAGTACATAACAATTACGAGTATATTAAGTAACGTATTGTATAAAAACAAAATCTCTTTTGCAAACAAACAAATAAAATAAAATAATAATAAAAAAAAAATATAAAAAATGAAAGCAAATGAGAGTCAATACAAAAGGGACACACGCCATAAAGGATAACATCACCCTAAAAACGACAAAGTCAGAAATTTGTTATTAAAAGCTTTCATCCGGACGCAGAAAGGATCAAATGTGACTTAAGCATTGTTGTAGGTGACATATGTTTGTATGTATTTATAGGAAAGAATACACACACACACACAAACAGACTGTATCGAGTACCACCGATATATTGTCAACATATTAGCTACTAAATTGCTAAACTTTTCCCATAGTTTCTTCATACATAGTGTGGCCATTTCGGGGTACTACTTCATTTCACTATACATTACTCCGTTGTCACCATTCACTTCCTTGCTCACACTTGATGTTGTCATCTAATTTTATCACACAACCACCAACATATATTACACACACGCACACATAGCCATATAAAAACACACATATACTTGCTGCAAACCATACTCATTCACAATCACATATGGCTTGTGTGTGTGCGTTTATGTCCAACGTCCATTGTTTAATGTAGTGTTGCCAACTATTTTAACCAAAGCATCGTAGCAGCATCAGTAAAGGCGTCATCGTTAGCAGCATGTAACAACATATCGTATAGTATGATACTATAACGTCACTTCTAAGCTCTACCACACTAATGTTTTATACGTACATATTACTCTCGTCTCTCAGGTTGTGGGTTGACATTCGTAAAATCTCAAAATCCCGAAGGTCGTTGCCAGGGATTTTCTTAGATTTTGTTAGATTTAAATGAATTAGTTGCGTGGACGATTGATTTTTTGACCTTTTTTCTTTCTCTTTCCTATACATACACATACATAGTATGTATGCGAATATATGTATACCATATATATGTGTATGTAAATACATATATTCAACACACTTATATTATATTTTTTTATTTTATTTTAGTTTTTTTTTTTATAAGTAATACGTAGTATGTACTTTCATATATGCGCGCGCGTTTGCTTTTGTAAATCTTTTAATTTCGGTTTCATATTACAATATGTTTGTAAACACATACATACAAGTATATGTATACATGTGTAGGTACCTACATTTACACTTTATGTACTATCCTTTACGACACTATAGAATTAAATATTGCAACTAGTGTATGTATATTATTTTGATTTCGCATTATTTCTTATTTCGATTGAATAAAGGGTGGCTCCTATCCAAAAGATTACAACACAGAGCGGAGTTATAGGATCCAAATGCAATGTACAATGAGAAATACAATATATGTTAGATAACGTTTGACTAGTAGTTATTAGAAGCTGTATCGTAAAAAAATTAATTGAATTGTATATTTATATTCAATTTAATATAAAAATTATTATATATATATATATATATATATATATATATATATATATATATATATATATATATATATATATATATATATATATATATATATATATATATATATATATATATATATATATATATATATATATATATATATATATATATATATATATAATATATTGTAGAACAACATATTTGTTTGCAAAAAAATAAAAATGATTTCTTGATCCTTGGTATTACTTTGAACCATCAGATACTGTTTTGTTGCTATTTTTAGGTCACTTTTGAATGAAACCAGAACGATATTATTAATGATATTAATGGTATATCAATATGAAATCACACATGAATTCAGCCTTCGACTGAATGTGTCACTTTGAAATATTTTCGAACTCATTTAAAAAATTACTCAATTAGGTCATTCTTATTCTTCTGCAAATTCACATCTTACCGAGCTAAGGAATTTAAAGATCTTGGAGTAATTTCGATTTTAAAATCATGATTATATCTGAGTACTATAACATGCCTAGAAATATATCTCTGGAAGGTTTGATTCACTATTATAGTACTGGTTTCTCTGACTCTGCTCCATGAGTTAATGTTAAATGCATTAATGTCGAAAAATGTTTGCAATTATGTCGAAAAAATCCTATGTTATTCTTTCGACTTCATTGCCAAAAGATAATTTTATATAATGACGAATAAAAAATGTATGGAACTATTATTGCAATAATGTCGAATAATAATTATATCAATATTGATGTAAAATTATTAAAATATCAATAAATACATCAGTCTGCAAACATATGGTGTTGTTGAGGGAAATTCTCATTTTTATCGGGTACTCCATTCTACAGAGAGGAAAAACAATCACGGCGCAGTACTAAAGCGAATGATTGGGTTGTTTTAATAGGAAATTGAAGATGGTACTGCTCTACGAAACCAAGAAATTATCACCGATTCAGAAACGTAATTTACAGAGTGCAACACACCACAATTTTCTATGGGGTTTTAAAAAAATGGCAGAAACGTTGACTGATTAATAAATTTTACCATGATCCCAGTATTGTTTGCTTTGCAAAAAAGTGGAAATAATATCGAACAAAAATATAATCATTTGGAATTTCGACATTATTGCAGACATTTTTCCATTATTGTTTTCTTTTTCGACAATATTGCAAAAAAGTTGAAATAATATCGAATAAAAATATATTCATTTAGAATTTTGACATTATTGCAGAAATGTTTGCAATCATGTCGAAATAAAATTTTGAATAAATATTATTTTTTATATAAAATAATATCAGCATTGCATAAAATTTTCTCAGATTCTTTTTTGTACTGCAAAAAAAGTTGAAATAATATCAAAGAAAAATGTATGGGTTTGGATTTTCAACATTATTTCAAAAATGTTTACAATAACATCGAAATCAAATTTTGCACAAATACAAATTTCATAAAAAACAATTACGACATTGCAAATTTGTGGCGAAATTAATTCATCTGATTATATCCTTTGATCAGGCAGGGTGCGATCTAAAATGGAATATGCTTCCTGTATTTGAAGTCCATCTTAAGCTTCCTCTATATGAAGTACTGAGCAAATCCAAAAATCTCTTATTCGATGCACATCATAATTTTGCTGGATGCTCAATGCCATCATATGAATTATAATGCTAATGAATTGATATCAAGCTCATGGACAGTAAAAAAAATTTTATCATTGATATTAATTTTAGAATTCGTCGCAGGAGGAGTGAATTAAGCTCAACCTTCTGGAAACAATTACTTTTAGTTTTCTGTCAAGCACACTAAAAACCTTTAGTGGCTTCCATCTAGACCACTCATTTAGTAAAGTTTTCTTATATTCAACACTATTCGATATCATTGAGAACATGTCGATTTTGTTCAGGTAGGTCTACATTCATTTTATTTCATATGAGATTTTCACTCATAACTGAATAAGCAAATGAATGAAATTATCAAACAACCATATAGTATTTACAATGTTCATTTGCTTATATCGAATTTTGTGGTAATTATTATCAATTATTTGTAATTAACTATATAAGTTAGAATTAATAAACACATATAAGTAAGTATGTAGGTACATTAGAGCGCTTATTAGCTATATGGAAAATTCTGATTGACTTAAGTTTTAAAAGTACTTCTAACTATTTTTCCTTTAAGTTGTTATTTAGCTCAAAATTTCAATAAAAAATTTTGCAATTATGACGAGGACGTCACGGACACAAAATTTACAGATCTAGGAAGTTTTTCTTACTACAATTTTACCATATAAAATAATATGAATATGAATAATATGAATAAAAGGAAAATCATGGGGCGTACCAAAGTGAATAATAAAGTCCATAGATTAAGGACCACTCTAATATGCACCTCTATCAAACCAAAATCAAAATTTCTCTTCAATAGTAAATAATAATTAAATTTAGACAACAAAACCATAATGTAATTGTGTGCAAAGAGTGGATTTGTATTAGAAAGTGGTAACTACCTCATAATCAGCAGGTGGTAATGTTGGTGTTGAAGAAATAAATCAGTATATACAATTATAAGTGTAAATACATATATCCAACATATACTTACTACTGTATATGAATATTTATTTATATTCACACAAATATGCATACGAGGTGTATTGGTTTCCAGAAATAAAAATAAACGCAAATTTGTGTTTATCGCATTATAACAGCACAGAAATTTAAACCGTCGTATTTTGTGAATATTATATAGTCTAATGTGCGAGTAACTACAGATAAGCTTAATAATTACGTGGGTACCTTTGAGCTTATTTAATGCACATATAAGTCCATCTAATAACTGATTTGTTTAATTGTGTGTGTGTGTGTGTGTTTGTGTGGATCTAAAATAATGCAAATGCGTGCTTAAATTGGTGTGTACGAGTTTGCAAATATATACATCTATATGTATATATTTTGCAGTACACATATGGTGTAAATAGTAACTAATCATCATTGCTACTATTGCTAAGATTTATTCTAATTATTTTATGTGGCTACCATTGTGCATTTCCATTTTGGCATTCATATTACAATTCTACTACATATTCATTTATGTATGTATTCGCATACACTAATATTGAACATATAATTATCCAGCCTCATTCTACATATATAGATACATGCCTCTCATTGTTTTTGGGGTAACTTAAATGTATTCGATACCACCCCCTCGAGCCACAGTGTCTCATGTGTTATGGTACGGAATTACGTGTACAGTAACCGCAACTAAATTCATTGATAATAATAATTGATTGCTTATTACAAGTAAATACTTGCATACACACAAGCAAATATACAGATATACATACTATATGCATATACAGAATATTACCAAATATAGTGCAAATATTTAGCTAATACACTCAACCTCTATATTACTAATTGTATAATGTTCTGTTGGATTTATTTTCATAATAATTTGTGTTCAAATTTGTTTTATTTTTAAAAATACAATTTGGCAAAAAATATGTTTGGATTAATTTGAGTATTTCACTTCCATTAAGTGGCCATGTGACAACGTTATTAAATAGCATCAAATCTGACACTAATTTGTTTGACTACTCTTATATAATTCAATTGTAGTTTTCAAATTTTTGAAATTTTGTAACCCAGATAATTTTTGGGATCTGAATTTTTTGTAATTCAGTGCATTAATCTTATTCATCCACCCGGCAGAACCACAAATAAACAAATTTAGGTATTTACATAATTTTTAAATAAATTGATATTGACAAAAAGTTTATACTTACATTCTACCATTTTTAAAATATTGTTATATACATTACACGCCACAATCCAATAGACAGCCAGCTGAGGGGACAGCAGTAGACGAATTGATTCCAAAGCGATCAAAGACGCAACAGTCGGACGGTAAGGTAATAGCGTCTGTATTTTGATATACGAACGCAATAATATTCATCGACTATATCCAAAAAGGAACCACAGTGACCATTATCGCGAACTTGGTGGTCTGGTGGTGTTTTCGCAAGGTAACGTGTCTAACTGCCTCAACCGGGTGGGGTTAGCGCAATCCTTGTTGAACTCATCGCACGTCAACTCACTGGCTGTCATGTAGTTTGATCTGAGCGCTATGTGATGATACCTTTATTTGTTAATGAGGGGTAGCCATATAGCTTGCTCTGCTTACTATGTGATGGCGCTTTCATTACTATTAATGGGGGCCCTCCATGTGGCGACCACTGGGCAACGTCTTCCTGGCACCCGCTGGGAGGCGGCTGAAGTAAATGGCGAAAATCTCCTCGGTTAGAGGTTGTGCGTTGGGTTTGGGACCCGCCACATAAAAAAACCCCCCCAATGAAAAAAACAAATATGCCTCGAATAAGGACTATCGCTTTTGTTGATGACCCCAGCAAACGAAAAAGGACAACGATTTACGGATATGCACCTGGAATGTCCGATCCCTTTATAGGGAGGGTGCCTCTATCCAGCTGATTGATGTCCTCGAAAAATACAGAGCTGATATCACCGCTCTCCAGGAAATGCGATGGACATGACAGGGATGCTCCAAAAGAGCGTCCTGTGACATCTACTACAGTTGCCATGCTGAAAGGCACGAATTAGGATGTGGATTTTTGGTCAGCAAGAGACTACGACATCTTGTCTCACAGTTCACGCCTGTGAACGAACGGCTGGCCACAATCCGCATCAAGGCAAAATTTTTCAACATCAGCCTAATATGTGCCCACGCTCCGACGGATGAGAAGGACAATGTGACCAAGGAGAGCTTCTTTCAGCGCCTCGAAGAAGCTTATGACCGCTGCCCCCGCCACGATATCAAAATCGTGCTTGGCGACTTTAATGCCAGGGTGGGCAAGGAAGGTACCTTTGGTCCAACTGTCGGAAAATTCAGCCTCCACCAGAACACCTCCGATAACGGAATGAGGCTGATCGATTTCGCCGCAGCACGAAACATGGTAATTGGTGGTACCAGATTCCAGCATCTCGACATCCACAAAGCGACATGGCTGTCTCCAGATCAACGTACAAGAAACCAAATTGATCATGTGGTGATTGACGAAAGGCATGCTTCCAGTGTGATGAACGTGAAATCGATCCGTGGTGCCAACATCGACTCGGATCACTACCTTGTTGCAGCTAAGGTGCGCACACACTTATGTGTCGCAAATAACAACAGAAGTCCCACACAGAGAAAGCTCGACGTCAGTAAGCTGCGATCACCAGAGACAGCAGATGCATTTTCCACTCGACTATCGGATCTGCTTATACAGAACACTCCCCCACTTGATGATACATGCGCACGGTGGACACATATATCCCACTCCATGACTACTGCTGCCGAGGAGGTAATCGGTTACTACCGGCCTCTTAGAAATGAGTGGTATGTGTCAGGAGTGTCGCGACGCTACCGCAGAAAAAGACGCCGCCTACAGAAAACCCTGCGTACAGGCGCAACGCGAGCTGTTAAGGAGCGGTATAGAGAGAAAAGGAGTGCAGAGAGATGTGTTTTCATGCGCAAGAAGAGGGAGTTGGAAAGACGCGAGTGTGAGCAGATAGAGATGTGTACCGACAAGAATGAGACTCGAAAATTCTTCGAAAAGATCAAGAGCCTAAGTGGAGGTTTAAATCCCGGAACCTCTTCTTGTCGTGATGGAAATGGGAATCTGGTTACGGATGTCCAGAGTGTACTGAGCCTATGAGCCTTCTCCACGTTACTGAATGGCGATGCTACGAACAATTCCGCCAGTGGAGGAGTTTGCCCGATAACCCCAATTACAGATGATGGTGTTGATGTTCCACCACCCGAATATGACGAGGTTGAAACGGCCATTTTAAGGCTGAAGAACAACAAAGCTGCAGGTGCTGATGGCCTGCCTGCCGAGTTGTTTAAGACCGGAGGCGATGAGCTGCTCGCCTGCATGCACCAGCTCATAAGCAGAATATGGTCGGATGAAAGCATGCCTGATGATTGGAGATCAGTGTTCTCTGTCCTGAACATAAAAAAGGAGACCCCACAATTTGCGCCAATTACCGTGGAATAAGTCTACTGAGCATCGCATACAAGGTTCTATCGAGCGTACTGTGTAAAAGGTTGAAGCCTATGCTCAGCAACCTGATTGGACCGTATCAGTGTGGCTTCAGACCTGGTAAATCCACCATCGACCAGATTTTCACACTGCGCCAAATCCTGGAGAAGACCCAAGAAAAGCAGATCGACACACACCACCTATTTGTTGATTATAAAGCCGCTTTCGACAGTCCGGTAAGGGATTACCTCTATGCAACAATGTCTGAGTTCGGTATTCCTGCAAAGCTCATTCGACTTTGTAGAGTGAAAATTGGGAAGGACCTCTCCGCACCGTTTAATACCGAACGGGGTTTCAGACAAGGTGATTCGTTATCATGCGACTTCTTCAATCTTATTATGGAGAAAATAATACGAGCTGCTGATCTACGACATAATGGCACTATCTTCAACAAAAGTGTCATGCTGTTAGCGTATGCCGACGATATTGACATAATCGGTATGAACACGCGAGCAGTCAGTGCAGCATTCTCAGAGTTGGAAAGAGAGTCGCATCGGATGGGTCTCACGGTGAACGAGGACAAGACGAAGTATCTAGTGTCAACAAACAAAGAGTCCCGGCGTCTTGGACAGCACGTCACTGTTGACAACTACGCTTTTGAAGTAGTGAGGGACTTTGTCTATCTTGGAACCAGCATTAACAGCAGTAATGACGTCAGCTTGGAGATCATGCGTAGGATAACTCTTGCTAACAGGTGTTACTTTGGGCTGAGTAAGCAATTGAGAAGTCGAGCCCTCTCTCAAAGAACGAAAACTACACTCTACAAGTCTCTCATCATGCCTGTCCTAACATATGGCGCTGATGCCTGGACAATTTCCACCTCGGATGAGCGAATGCTTGGAGTTTTCGAGAGAAAAGTCCTACGCAAGATCTTTGGACCTATTTGCGTTGGTGGCGAGTACCGAATAAGGTACAACCATGAGCTGTACGACCTGTATTCCGATATTGACATTGTAAAGCGCATCAAAATCCAGCGGCTGCGCTGGCTAGGTCATGTCGAGCGAATGGAAGAACACGCTCCAGCTAAGAAGGTGTTATATTCGGAACCCGCTGGAGGACGACGCAGAAGAGGAAGACCAAACCTCCGGTGGAAAGACCAAGTACTGGAGAACCTGACGGCGCTTGGAATTTCTAACTGGCGCCAGCTAGCGAAGAACAGAGATGTCTGGCGAAGCATGTTATTTTCGGCCTAAATCGATATTCGGTTGTTATGGCCACATAAGATAGATTATCGCGAACTTTTTGACCGATTGAAGGCTGAAATCGGAAAGAAACGGCAACATTTGCAAAAGAAAAATGTTTGTTTCACCAAGAGAAAGCACCGTGTCACAAATCGATAAAAACGATTTTAAAATTGAATGAATTGGGCTTAGAATTGCTTCCCCACCCGCTGTATTCTCCAGATTTAGTCCCCTGCGACTTTTTCCTATTTTCAGATCTTAAGAGAATGCTTTCTGGAAGAAATTTAAGTCCGATGATGCAGTAATCGCTGAAACTGAGGCCTACTTTGACGAGAAAGAGAAATCATACTATAAAAGTGTTATCGAAAAGTTGGAAAATAACTATATTCGTTGTATTGCCCTCGAAGGTAACTATGTTGCATAATATAACCGAGTTTTGTACAAATTTTTTTTTTTCATACTTTTCCTACAGACTTATTGAATGACCTGTTAAATACTACAGAACTTTTAAATGATATCCTCTGTTAAAATGACCGCAGAAATATAGATAATTATAAAAACGCATCATCGGGATGGGGCGCCGATGAGCTCGTTCAAACGATGGTTGCTTGCTCCAGGTGATCGTGGACTGTATGAGTGAGGGGATATACATATGTATATGTGGTTTAAGCTGTTGTTGTTGATGATTGATGTTGCTGTCCTGTTGGTTATGTTGACGTTGTTGATTGAAACACATTATTTTCAATTTTTCGCTTAAATGTTATTTAATACTATTTAATTATAAACAAATATTTTATACAATAGTATAAGATTGAACTGAGAGAGAAAATCATTTCCCCCGCACTATCCACACTAAGATATATAGTATAGTGGGAATAGAGAAAAACAAAACGAACAGAATGGGAGGCAAGAAGAAGAGATATTTTTATATAGGGTGATTTTTTTAAAAGCTTTTGGATTTGATTAAAAAAAGAAATTTAGAGAAAGGTATGAAATCTTTATTTGAGAACGGTCTATATAATTCAATTTTTTAAGATGATTTCATGTAAATGTTCACCGCGGCTGCGACTCAAATGCCTCACAAAAAATAGTTTAATCCAATTTCTAAACATGTTTATTTATTAATAAAAATCATTGTATGTGTTTCAGCTGAATAGCTTTATATTTTCATGCGCAACATGAGAAAACATTTATACGAAAAATTTGTTTTGTATAGGAGGTAGGTATGTTTTTTATTTGATTACGCTAACTTTCGAATATGTTTATTAATTAATAAATATTATGCTATGTATTAAGTTTCAGTTCGATAGCTTTATGTTTTCATATTTAAAATGTGAAAAAAAAGAATACAAATGGACTCATTATTTTCTATGGGAGGTATAGGTGATTTTTATTCAATTACGCTTATTTTTGAAAATGTTAGTTGTGTAATAAAAATATCCTCATATACCTTATATCATCATATATCATTAGTTATATGCACGATATATGAATAAATTTTTAAGTTTCCAAAACGTATTTTTGTATGGGAGGTAGGTCTGATTTCTATCCAATTTCATTCATTCACAAACTCGTCTGATAGTTTGAGAAAATAATCTTATTTACCAATTTTATGCTCAATTGCTGTATAGCTACTGTAGTTAATCGACTCAGACCTCATATCTTTCCCGTATTGTTATGGATTTTATGGTCTTATGGATTCTTATTTATTTATGCAACTTGAGTACAAATTGAATATGACATTGATTTCTTGAATGCAGAGTATAATAAAGAGCATTCATTAAAACATTGAATCATGTAGTTCTTTTTGCAAGACCCTATATATTTTAATATATAAGTGTAATATCTAATTAATATATATATGATATATTATTATGTGGTAATTCGATAATCAATTGAACATTTTAATTTTTCTTTATCTAAAACTATAAATTTCTACGTTTTCAACACATACACACATACATTCATACATACCCACATACCATTACCTTCATATACATATTTAAAAAACAATATTGAAACAATATTGATACATATTGCATATAGTAAGTATAAATATTCTCAAATGGAACATATACACTCATACACTCACCCACTCACACACACACACAAATACACCCCACATAACATAACATATTGTATATACTATACATATAGGTATACAGCTACTTATATTTATAGTAGTGAAAGCACAAAGTGACTTTAGGCAGGATAAAAATGAGGATTTAGCATAATCTACAATACATTAGCGGTAGCTTTGCTGTGGATTTCAATTCAATTCTTCAGGTATCGAACCGAAATCCATGTAAATTACGATTTGGCACCTTTTTTCAATGGCACTCAAGCAAGTGAGCGAACAAGCAAACGAAGAATATTCAAAAGAAATACGATAGAATGGTAAAATAAATGAATAGGTAAGAGTGAAATTATTTCTGAAAATTCAAACACAAGGATAACAAGCAGCAGCAGCAGCAGCAGCAGCAGCAGCATCAAATAATAATGATAATAATAAAAAAAAATCGTAATAGATGATGATGATCATGATGATGATGATGATGATTACAATGAAGTACAAATATTTGGGGAATATGTGAAGCAGAAAACCTAATTAGGAACAATGATGAAATAAAACTGAAAGTATAAGGGTGATATTATTGTTTGTTTGCTTTCTTTCTTTATATTGGATGAAAGTCAAAAGGACATCAACTCTTTAATTTTATCTTTTACTGTATTTATACATACTAACTTCTCTTTTATTTCTTATTTCTTATATATATAAATTTTTTTTGTATTGTGCATCGAACCCTCATATTTAGGTGTCCTTTCTGTCGGTGCCATTATTGAAGAAGATATGCCATGAGTGAAGCAAAAAAGAAATTTCTAAACATAAAATAAAAGTAAAATTGCTCACGTGAACGATGGCAAAAAATATTCTGCACATAAAAGAGAAAGGGCAATATCTGTAGAGTGGTACAGCATAGAGATTTAGAGGTTACTTATATGTGATTTAAGAGAGCACGCGCGAATATGGCGGTGATAATTCTTTAAAAATTGGAAATTGTTTTCCAATCGATTTCGCATTTAGTCAAATCTCTTTCTGATATGTGTGTATGCTGTTGTTCTGTTCTTATTGTTATATAGGTATGTATATTTTATACATTTACTGAGTACTTTTTAGGGTGGGAGTATGTATAACATGTTACACAATATAGTGAATTATGGCGATGCTATATGTTCATCTAAGTATATCTATATATTTTCATATGTAAAATATTTCAAATTTTTGTTGAAATAGTTATTGTTGTGTTGGATTTTTGTTGCTTCTTCTATCGTTATATATGATTCGTAAAATTCTCTCTGCACAACAGGTGAACTACTATGAATGCTTGCATATTTTAGAGGGGATTTCAATCAAATCATTGAATTTGTTTGTTAGTTTCAAAGCTCGATAAATGTTTGTATATTGGCAAAAAATAAAAAAAAGAGGTAGATGTAGAAAATCCAAAGTAAAACCGTTGAATTACTTTTTAAATGGATGGTATGAGTGATGATAATATTTACATATTGTTATATTGGTGGCAAAAAAGCAGTAACCGTTTAAATCTCTTTATGCGCTTTATGGCGGAATTTAATTTTATATTATTTTTTTTGCATAATATTAAAAAAAAAAAACTCAACGAAGTAGTTGAAGTTATCTACAGATTCTGAGCATAAACTCAACAACTAGCTAGTACCAAAAATAATTATCTAGTTTCTTTCTTCGCATATTTAATATTTTTTTGCGGGGGTTTCTGAAAGGTTTTACAATATAATTCTTCTGAAAATTTGAAACAGTATGGCAATATGCTAATAACTTTTCTCTTTCTTAATTCGACTTAAGCGGTTGTTCCTTTCATATATGTACGACATATTGCATTCATTTTTCTCTACATTCAATAATTCACAATTTCAAATCAAAACCTAATCCAATCAAATGAAGAAAATATAATTACATTGCAAAACTAAATCGATTTTTTTTTGCACATCCCATAAAATATTCTCAACTGAGTACACAGTATAATCGAAATTGGAGAGCATCAATCAAACCAATTTTCCACCTTCTATTCGCGGTCTTTTCTACATATTAGATGGAGACCATTTTACGATTGTGTTCATCGAAAAAGAAATGGAACATTGGAAGGAATTGGGAAGATTTGTTCAGGCGTGATATTTAATTGTTCTTGTAATATTGTTAAACAAAAATATGTTTTTTTTTCATACTTGTTTTGATCCCTTCATGCAATTTATCAAGTTTGAAATGAAAAATCCTAGCCTCATAGAAGATATTTTGTAATTAAGAAATTTGGTGTACTTAAAGATTTCACGACGTTCAGAGAAAGAATTACTTTTGGAGAGACTGGATCAAGACTCTTAGAGGAGAGTACACTATGTGATAAGTATATACTGTGAGTTCCCGCAATAAATTCGTGATTCAAAAAGCAGTGGCGTTAGAAACCGGTACAAATGGTGTCGAATCATGGTGGAAGCTCCAATAAATGGAAATCAAATCGACAAATGACGTCACATCTACTCAGAATTCACCCAGTCTACTCAGGTAAAATGTATGAGTAACGCTCATTAATTTTTTTTCAACAATTTCGGGCAAAATACCTATTTCCTGTCTCAAGCTCTTAGTGGAGCTCCTACACAAAATTGAAATTTTCAATAAATTCGACCCCACCGTTTCTTGGTGTTATCTAGAGGGGTCAAGTGATATGAGCAATTATCACTAATTATTTTCTTCTCAACATTTCTTCGAAACATAATTATTCGCTATCTCAAGCCTTTAGTGAAGCTTCATGATAAAATTGTTATTTTTATTAAATTCACTCCGTTCCACAGGGTTGTCCTAGAAGGATGAAGTATATGATAAATTTTCATTCATTTATTCACTTCAACATTTCTTTCGAACTTATTTAACCCCATCTTGATTCCTCGTGTAAGATTAACAAAAAAGCATTTAAAAATTTAAATGTATGATTAATCGTTTAATCGGACATTTCAATTAATCAAATTCGCTAGCGGTAGGCCAATCACTTACCTTAGCGAATGCACAAACCAATTAACATAAACAACACAAGGAAAAGTCTCGGATATAAAAGCTCACCTATGATGACAACATTTGGCCCACACACCCAGACCAGAATACATGGGGAAGGTGAACCTTGCAGGAACTAGCTGATGTCAATATCACATGGGATGGCGCTAGATCAACCGATGAGCGTGAGCGATGGAGAAACCTTGTGGAGGCGCTATGCTCCAATTAGGAGTGTTAAAGGAGAAAACAAAAACAAAATAAAAATTGACTAATCAACATTTCGATTAATCAAGTAACGAATTTTTCGAATAATCATGATTGAAAAATGATTAAACAAAATTGAGGATATTCGATTAAGCAGAATTTTGATTAATTAGAAAAAATATATAAAATATTCAAAATATTTCTATTATTTTTTCTATACAAAGAAGACAGGTAATTTTGCAAAGTTGAGAATATAAGACTTTGGTTTTGATTAAACAAAATACTGGATTATGATTAATAATATTTATGTATTCCTGATTCTCTTAATTGTTGTGCACCTTATAGTGATTAATTCAAACTTTGATTAATCGAATAATTGATTAATCGAAATGGAATTTTTATTGATGTAACAATTAACTGCGTAGTCCTCTTTATAATACAATGTAAAAATAATAATCGGCACAAAAGAATGTCTCTTCTTACAATGTGATTTAGGCAATTTGTTATTAGGTAATCATTTCGACACTCATTATTTATATATACATATGTTTGCAATAAATGTATATACAATATGTTGATGTATATACTCATATGTACCTATTGATTGAAGCATATAATGGGAACCATAGGATAAATATCAGTTTCCGCTTACACTTACCTCAAGTATATGGTAGTACAGAATAAAGAAAAAAAAACTAATAATATATGCATAAGTATATACATATGTATTTACCGTTCTCTATTCGCACGTACAATTATACACATCTATATACACACACACATGTATATAATACTAATACCACCATCATAGAGGGTATAAATGCGATTTTGATTTTGTAAAACCTGACAAAACCCCATAATGTAACTACAATGAGTACTTTGGGATAACAAAAGGTTACACCTAAACATTTGGTCTAACAAACAAACAGACAACGTGTGTGTTGGCATTCATTTCTCTACTTCCCATCCAAGAATTGACTCCATTGACTAACATTTGCCATATTTGTTATAAGTAGATATAGTATTGTATAGAATCATCTCCACAAAATAACCAACATTCAAAAATAGCAATGGTTGCTTGGTAGGTTGGTTCGGTTCGTTGGCTGTCGAGTCGTTACATATTTTATTTGTACAATGACAATGGCAATATTATACGATACGTAACATAACAATATGATGGTATGTACACATTACGACATTAACGCGTATGTGGGAGCGAGCTCATGATACTTGTGCACTTGGAGTCAGTCAAATGTATATATACAATCATGTGTGTATATACATAATAATACAAATATAAGTACGAGTATGCCAATATAAATATACTCGCATACACACACCCTAACAAAGAAGAAATAAATGAACAGCGTACACTGCTGAATGAGTGAATGAGTGAACCAAGTGAAGTTAAATGAGTACTGAGGATAATGCGAATTGAAATGACAAAACCCAAAATAATCATTGGTAACTGGTGTGTAAATGTTATGAGTATGATTTGGGAGTGAGACTTGCTTGGGGTGGATGATTACGAATGTACGTACTCGTACGTACTCGTACCTACATATGTTGTATTCGTATTTATCTATGGATGAATGCAATAAACTGTTCTGGTGGTGGTGGTGGTGGTGATAGTATTGATGTGTGGAGTGAGCTTTATGTTGCTTTGCAATTTGGGTGGTGTTTTAACCAGATTTCTTAGACACTGACAATGATGATGATGATGACGGTGATGATGATGATGATCATTATATGTATGTAAAAGCAATGGTATTGGAGTTTTAATTTTTTAAAAAGCTTTTCAAATTAAATTTTTTATTTCATTCAGCTGGCTTTCTTAAGCTACATACATTATTATACAGCATAGGCACGCCCATAATATAAATAGCTATTTAAAATAAAAGCAACAAATGACAGCATTTTAAAGTGCAAATGGCACAGAAATATAATAAATTTGTTATTGACATATGTGTGTATGTATATAAATGTGTCTGTGTGTGTATGTGAAAATAACGTTTATGACATTTTGTTTGTTTTTTTTTTGGCAATTATTATACGTATACTATTTTATTATTGTGTTGTCCTTTATGTCATTTTTTTTTTTTTGCATTCATTTTACTTTCTATTTTTATTTTTGGTTAAGCTTCATTTATTGTTCGGAGTGCTCGTAAAATATTTTTATGCATTTTTTATTTGCTCCATTTCATTGTATGTTAAAATGTGTTAGTATACGAGGTGAGTTGTTTGTGTATAGGCATATGGGGGCATGGTTATTTGCAACTTAGTACATACTATTTTCTATATCTATGTCTTAAACTATGCTCCATGGTACAATATATGAGGAGCATCTCATGTATTAGAAATAAAGCAATATATTCTTGATAAATTCATATAGTACGTATACTACAAACCACGAAGGAAAAAAAAAATGCGCTTTTAATGGCACATCATTTTATGTCCGAACAAAATCTACACGAAACATTAAAAATACATAAGCATCCTGCACACGCACAAATATAAATAAAATGTATACTATAACTACACACACACATACATAGTTGTATAATATGAAATGCACAATAACATCTGCGAAGGTAGCTACATACCTACCTTCCTTCCATTGTCTTCTATGACTTGGCCGTGTTGTGCATTAGAATCCAATTCGTTCTTTGGTTCGACTGCTTGGTAATAAACTTTTTGCCATTTTTATATTTATTTTTTTATTAGGTAAGTATATAGCCATATATGTATTACTCTGGTTTGGATCTTTTCTTTTCTTTGCTTTTATTTTATGATGTTTTAGGTCAAAATTGTTTGTTAAAATGGCCATTTCAAACCACAGTATGGAAGTATGCAGAAAATTATGGCGAATATGAACGAGCAAATAAAGATATAAAATAAAAATGGTGTCAGATTTTATATTTGTTGCGGTTGTAAAAAGGACATTTAGCTTTTGTCGTTATTAACTAGTATGACGAACATAATTGTGCGTATACACTTTCATCAAAATATGTGCATGTGTAGGTGAAGCCGCGTGTATATTGTACAATATATCCTTTTGCATCTTTGCAATTTTGTTATCAATGGCTATTATGTATTTTGTCTATTTTTTGAAATAACATATTTATGTGCTTTCTTTTTTTTTATCAATGTCGCCTTTTCGAAGTGTAACAAAAATATTTATTTTCATAATCATATTTGTTATTTTCATACACACATTTAATATTTCATAAAACTTTATTTACTAAACGAAATTATGGTATTATATTTCGTGGATCATGAAACACTTTTTTGTTGTTGTTAAATATATCCATCGACAAGAGTTAAATGTGTTTATTTGCAGTGTTTCGAGAGAAACATAAGAAAGAAATTATTACAGCGAACATTACCCATAGAAATTTGCCAGAGAAATAATACAGATATTTAACAGTAATTTTGTTCTTTCTGTAGAATCATACTTCATTTTGTGGTAACCTTTATTTTAAAATAAATATAATTCTACATAAATATGTATAAACACTTTTGTCCATAGTTTATATACTAAACATTTTAGCGACACTATTTTTGAATGTAAACATTTTTGTAAAACATCTTTTTGCATAAAAACATTTTAGCATTACCATTTTTTATTATATACATTTTTGTAATACAATTTTTGTATATAAACACTTTCAAAAGCCTACTTTTGTATATAAATACAGATTTTTGAAAAACTATTGTATATTTATACAAGGAGTGGTGTTATTTTAAATAAAAAAAGACACAATAATTTTTTGAAAAGAGCTGATAATCTATTTATATCCAAAGTACAAAATCTCGTGTTAGTAATAGAACACATTATCTCTTCTTGCATATGGCCATTCTTTTGATAAAAATTTTCATCATATTTTCGCATGATTGTGTCTGTATCTCGCGAATAATAGCTCTAATCTTGTCTTTGAGTGCTTCAATATCTGTTGCAGCATTGGCGTAGACTTTATCTTTAACGTAGCCCCAAAGAAAACAGTCTAATTGCATGAAGTTGCATGGTCTCAACGGCCACTCAAAGTCTCCATTTCGAGAAATCACCCGTCCGGGAAATTTTTCACGTAATAGAGCCATTGTTTTACCAGCTATATGGCATGTGGTGTCGTCCTGCTAAAAATAAACATCGTCCACGTCCATAGCATCAATTTGAGGCCAAAAAAAGTCAGTCAACATTATTCGGTTATGCCTCTTGACACCTCTTGTTGAAATACCCTGTATATAAAAATTTTTTTGCGAAACCATTTTTGTATATATGTAAATACTTTGCAGCATTGTTTTTGTACACTTTTAAAAAAGTATTGAGCCCGCTAGTATATTTCAAATGATTTTTTCTCATACTGAGATTTTATTTGAAACTAATTGATACAATACATTTTATCCAAAGTAATTTCATTCGAAAGCTACAACCTTTTTCCATCTTTGACTGTGCGCATGAATTCCATCCTAATAGAACTGTTCAATTTTTAAAGCCAAGAACTCATCGACCGAATTTTTGATATCTTCCACTTAAGTGAAGTATATTCCTTACAGGGCATTCTGCATTGATCGAAGCAAGTAGTAGTCAGAAGGGGCAATGCCTGACCTATACCGTGAGTGAGGTAAGACTTTCCATATACTATTTGTAGCCTTCGAGCTATAGATATTCGGCTTCGGAGTCGGTTTGGCCGGATGGCCAGGTTTTACATATGACTTTTTGAGTTTAAGGTTATCGTAATAAATGAAATTTTCGTCGCCAGTTAGGATATGATGCAAAAATTACTTTCCTTTATACTATTGAAGCTGCATTTTAGACATGCAAAATCGGCTTTCGATGTCTCTTGTTCGCGATGACGATGACATAATAAAAAGGCTGGTCGAGTCACTCTTAAAAATCCAATTAGCTTCTATTGAGTTTGACACTGGTCTTTGTCCAATAAAGTCTTCAAATCAGCGTCTTCAAACGTTGATGGCCTTCCCTCACGCTCTATACCTCTTGTATCAGAATCACTACTTTTGAATCGTATAAACTAAAATTCACAAGCTGAAAGTGTTGAAACATAATCTCCATAAGTGTCACGCAGCATGCCATGAATTCCCGTTCCACTTATCTTCAAATGAAAATAAAAAATCTTCCAACAAAAGTTGTCATAGTCGAAGTTATTATTTGAGGTTTGTTATCCGAATTTTTTTTTTGTTTTCTAAATTTAATACAAATCGTAATTACCAAATTGCCATATTGTTTATCATCCATATGTACCTATTTTATTATGTAAAAAGTTTAAACATAAACTATAAAATTCTACATAAATATGAAATACTTGAAATATTTAGTATCTAAGACATAACGTGAGAAAATATTAATATAAATACTTATGCACACACATATGTAGCTAACTATGTGTAGGTGTGTTTATAAACATATATTGTATATGAGTATTACCTTATACCTTAGATATATTTATATATGGCGTACATTGAAGTGTACAAATAAATATTTATGTTTAATGTGAAATACATACACATAGCAAAAATACCCTATGAGAAATTGGTATAGCGGACTATTGACTGCTGTTGTGGATGGTGAAAAGACGGCTTGTTGTGTACTTGATATATGTAAGTTAATGGTAATGAAACGAAATTATTATATATTTATACTGTGAAATAGAACTTAAAGAAACGATTGAGCCTTTGAAAACACATTACTAGAAAATATGAACTTATATTCTAAATGGTTTTATACTTCAAGCATATTTTTTTGGAGCATTTGTTGCAAAATCTCTTTCAATGGCATTCTGATACTTGGCCAACGTTTGAAATATGAAATTGTGCAAGAATAACCTATTCGTTTCACATGAATGAGGAGTGGTACTATAGTAACTAGTCATCCTGTGACTCACTCTGGACTAGTCTTTTTTCTTGTAGAGAAAGTTTTTGATATATATACATATATGCTTGTAAAATATTGTATATTTATAAGCATAAATGCCATTTATATATATACATGTGCATTTGTAGCAGAGGGAAGCACTTCATGATTGTACAAAGGGGTAAATATAAACAAGCTTTGTAAATATATTGTAATTGTATGTATGTATTTGGTTGCATGTAGACAATATGAAATTGTATGAATATGTATGGCTATGCATGAAGAAAGGTCTGAATGGGAGTAATTGAGTTATGGAATGATGAAGGGTGCTATAGTACTAACAAAGAACTGAAACATATTTTCAAAAAAGCAACAACAACAAGTAAAAAAGAAAAAATAAACGCCCAAAATACATACTCGTATGAAAGGAAACAAAATGTGCAGGCTACAAGATAAGAGCAGAAAAGATTTATTACCAACGCAATGAGTTAAGAAAGACAAGTACAAGTAAGAGAAATAATAACAACAACAACAACAACAACAATAGCATCAGTGACAAGAAACAAAACTGTAACATCAACAACAACAACAGCAACAGCAACAACAATAATAATAATAACAACAACAATAACAACTATAACAACAACGCAAAATAATGATGAAGATGAAGAAGCTGACAAAGGAAATAATAGATGGATGTTGCATAGGATGTGGGGAGAGGCCGAAGGTAGTTGGAAAATAATGACAATGCTGCTTCTGCCACTACTGATGATCACAATGATGAAGATAATGATAATTATGGCGGTAATGTTGATGATGCCGATGATGATGATGATGATGAGAATGAGAATGAGAATGATGCTCATGCTGATGATTCCTACTAGCAATGATTACGATATGATGGTAGTATGACGCCATGGTACAGAGGAAATAAGAAATGGGGAGAAGAATAATTCGATGTGTAACAACAACAACAACAACAACAAAATAGATGGGTTGTGTCTTATGATATTTCAACATGGCGGCAACATATTGCATCTACATATATAGATGAGTATATGTATATTATTTATAAGTGTATATAGGTATATATTTATATAGATATATGTTCTTATATACGATTTTATATGTATATACTCTTGCTTATTTACAAATATATATGAAAGATATTCATATGTATATGACGACGAATCTTCAAGATGCAAAGTCAAAAGAGATGCGTTTTAATGTGTAGATGGAGTTAACTCTCAGCTCACAGCATGTTTGTGTTTTTAATTGAAGCTCATATATTTTCGTTTCATTTTGTTGAATTGTATTGTTGTTGTTGTAGCTGCTCTTTGTTTTTTTTCTCTGTTACACATGTGTATACTCATGCTTACGTGTATATATATATTTTTTTTATTATTATTCCAAGTTGAACAGAGCATGATTAACAATAATTAGACTTGGCATTAATTACGCCAAGAAGTTAATTGCGTATTGAGCGGAAGAAAGTCATACATACACACACACACACACACACATACACCTATATACATATGTATATGTACTCATACTTTAACGCATAGCATATGACATGAATAAAATGAGCGGAATAATTTTATGGCATTTCATTTTTATTCCATGCAATTTGTTAAAATGTTTACAAATTTAATGAAACATTAATTTCATTTTGTGTATTCAAGCAATTGTTTCTGCCAAAGTAACGTTGATTAGATGCTCGTATATTCATCGCTTTTCTACAAATGTGTATGTATATAAAAGATATAGATTATCTTAAATATACGTAGGTAATTATAATAATTGATGGCTTACTGTAGTAGCTTTTTTATAATTGAAAAATATTTAACTCAATAAATTTGAGAACGGAAGTATTCTTTAACCCTTTAGTAGTTAGTTAGTTAGGTTAGGTTAGGTATGTGACTGCCCTCTCTCTGAGGGAACACACTTAGGCCAGAAAGGCCCATTGTGATACCATCGAGCTTCTCTTCCAATACTGTTGTTCGTGTTAAATTTGGACAGAATTAGAAGGGACCTACTTATATTAGCCGGTTCCGAACGGCAGAACCTTTGTGACATCACTTTGACTTAGTTTTGTCATAGAACTCTTTTAAGAAGCATTTTTGGCAAATTGTTACTGTCGGAAAAATAGCCAATTCTTGCCGGCAGGCGGGTACCGTTCGAAAGAAAAATCTTTTCGATATGAAATTTTGAAATCGGAGGCAATGAGCTACTTGTCTGTATGCATCAGCTTATAAGCAGAATGTGTTCCCATCAAAGCACTAAGTCGTACATACGTGGCATGCAAGGATATATCGTGAGCCTATTTCAGCAACTTGATTGGTTCTTACCGGTGTGGCTTCAGACCAAATAGTCTAACAAAACTAGATTTTCCACCAACTCCAAATCCTGGAGAAAAATCAAGAAAAACCGAACCGAAAAAGATTATAAAGACGCTTTCGACAGTCCGGAAAAGGATTACCGGTTTGGTATTTCTGCAAAATTGAATCAATGGAAGAACTGCTCTTCTTCTACTTCTTGACTTCTTCAATGTGGTTATAGGGAAAGTAGTATGAGCTGCTGATTTACTACACAACGTTGCTATCATCAACAAAAGTTGGCGTATGGCGACGATATTGATATAATCGGCATAATTACGCGAGCAGTAATTTCAGCATATCCTGAATTGGAAAGAGAGTAGCGCCGAATGAGTCTTAGGATGAATGAGGGTAAGACGCAAACAAACAACGACAACTCGGAATCTTAGACAAAACGTCACTTTTGACAGCTGCGCCTTCGAAGTAGTGAAGGACTTTATCTATTTCGGATTCAGCATTAACACAAATAATGACGCTGGCGTGGAGATATTGCTAAGGATTATTTTTGTAAACATGTGATACCTTGAACTTATTAAGCAACTCACAATTGCGAAGTCGAGCAATTTGTCGAAGAGCGATAATCGAACTCTAAAAGTCCCTCAGCCTAGATGAGAGAGAAAAGTGCTACGCAATAACTTTGGAGTTTCAAATACAGTGGTTACGTTAGCCGAGGGAATGGAAAACCAAGAGTTAATAGGTTCGTTTACGCAAATTATGCTCAAATGCTTATTAAAGAAATAACATTTTGCTCAAATATGACAGAAATTCGAACTGCACCGCAAATAGTACAAGTGACATACCTGGAAATTCGTATTTAGTATTTCGTATTTATTACAACAACAATAACACTACCACCAAAGCTACTTAATTTGAGTTAATGAGCGATATTTTCAAATCAAAGCAATACAACCAAAACTAATCAATTTTCATATAAAAACAAATTTAAACTAAAATAAACAACAAAAACAGCTGTTCATTTAACACCACCTTCTAATTGCACCGTAGAATGAGGAATATTTTTTTTTACTGCAAACTGTTTTCATAACATTCAGCAATACTTAATTACTTAAAGTAAAAATAAAGAAGAATATGAATCACGTGTGGACTACACCCAGTGGTGCAGCCATATCTTATTCTTCACCCATTAGTAAATGAGACTTGTTGTTGATTTTCTCTTCAGCCGGGTAAATTTGATGGAGTTGGAAGTGAGATCCGATATTAGTGGGTTAGGTTGGGTTTGAAGTCTTTAATTGTGTGATTTGGCATGTTTTTTGATTACTTCAGCAACCGTATGGACTTTCAAGTCACGATGGATTTGTTTGTTTGTGACATAATAAGGGGCGTTTGCAATCATACGTAGGGTTTTAGATTGAAATCTTTGGAGAATTTCGACATTGGAGGTCGCCGAAGTACCCCACAGCTGATTGCCATATGTCCTTACTGGTTTTAGGACAGCTGAGTAGAGTAAGAGTTTACTCTTTAGTGGGACTTGGAAATTTCGACTTAACAACCAGTACAAATTTCTCAGTTTGATGTCTAGCGTCTTACGTTTGGTGATGATATATGTATATTCTCCAAGTTAGTTTGCTATCGAGGTGCATCATTGAGTTTTATGGGTGGGCAGGTGCTATGTTTAAGAATGAACGTAACCTGGACAGACTGGACATTGCTAGGACAGCAATGTCGTCTGCAAAAGTGCCAACAATGGATCCTTCAGAGGCTGGTAAATCGTATGTATAAAGCAGGTATAGAATGGGACCCATGACGCTGCCTTGAAGTACGCCGGCTGAATTTTCGTTGAGTTCAGACTGTTCTTCACCTTGCTTGACGAAAAAGTATCGACTTTCAAGATAGGACTTGATAAATATGTAAAAGTTTATCGGAAGGGTGTCCTTTATGTTATAAAGTAAACCGTCATGCCAGACACATGCTATTAATGATATGAAGTATGATATTTTACTTCATTATAGGATTTTTCAAAATTCCTTTATTTGATTTTACATATAATATAAATGTAATAACAACATTCAAAAGAATGTGGGTGCAATAACAAAATATTTCTATTGTATCTTCAATATTTATTTCAATTTCAAAGTTAAATGTCATAGTCATATTTTGAACATTATACAAATCATATACTACATAAGAATATATTTACTTATTCAAATGTTTTGCCTAAACGACTTTATACAGTGATAACTAGTATTAGATATCCTTCAATTCACCTTGCAAATATACATTGCAATAACAATTTAATTGCTAATTTCCTTCAAGAAACAGCAAAAGGATAGAACATAAAATCACACACACACACATACACGCATACACAAATTCAAATATTTATGTGCACCCACATAACACTGAAATAAAAGTAAATTACACGGAAATAAACATTTACCCACAGTTGGAGGGCAAAATACATAAAATACCAAACACAAAATCTAATGAAGTTCTAAAACAGCGGGGATACCAACTTATTAACCCTTTGACACAACACAATAAGGACAATATACGTACTGGCATACATACGAGTACACAGTCAGAGAAATAAGTATTAAAATCAATCTTATTAAAATATTTATGTACGTATGCGTGTGTGCGAAAGCATTGACTCCAACATTAAAACAATGAAGATATTGTGCGGCGCGCAACAATGGGCGCGACAATGGTAAATAAAATAAATCAAAAAATTTACATTGAATGAAAAAGCGAAGGTGGAGAATAACTTTATTGTATACCATTCCAAATAGATTTAATTTTGGCGATTTATTGTTGTACCCACCGCTATGTGGCGATGCGCTAAAACGATACACAACGCGGTGGGATATACATATATGCTATTAGCCTCTCATACCATCATTTTAACAAACAAACGAAAAAAAAAAAACAGTGACAATCAACCCTGAATTGGCAAAGGTCCCCTTATTGTAATATGTACGCAAGTACGCAGGACAATTGTTATTCTAATGCATAGTTTGTACTCGTACATATACGATACCATACATACATCGGCGGCAAGGCAGTATGCATGTCCTTTTATTATTATTATTATTATTATTGTTGTTTCTATTATGTGGCTGTGGTGATTTTCTCATTCACCGTAAGCGGTAAAAATTAACGCAAATGACAAAGGGAGGTCGAACGTTTGACAAACGAGAATCGGTCGTTCGGTCGGCAAAAAGTGAGAAGAAAAATAAATTGATGGCTGTCCACCATTGGGGGGTGCATATAAATTCGACATAATTTCATTCTAATGAATAAATTGATGGATGGATTTTTGCACCAGCTTCATAGCGAAAACATTTAGACACGACGAGCAGTTGACAATCAGGAAGAAATGAAGGAAGTAAGGAAGGAAGGAAGGAAGGAAGGAAGGAAGGATGTTCGCATTAGCTATATTCTGCATCACTTTACTTTAAATTAACTTGTATGCCCATTGCTACGTACACATTGCTGTAGAAATTAAATATGCTGCATACCTTCCTTTAATTTTCATTTCGCCTCGTTGCCTTTTGTCTATTACTAGTATAAATGCCTCATACTCAACGCATGCAGATCATTTAATAGCTACCGAGTATGCAAGTTTGTTTTGCGGTGAAAATAAATTACAATTTGATTTTGATTTTAATTTTATTTTCCCTTTCCGTAAAATCATACATTCATTATCTAGCCCATCTAACATGTGTTCTTGCGGGTGTGGGGTTGATTAGATGGATGGATGGATGGATGGATGGATGAATATAGAGATGGATGGATGTTTGGTTTTGGTTAGCACCGAGCAATTTTCTTTGAAATTTATCAATCACTCAGTTTGGTTTTCATATTTAAAATTTTGATTTTATTCAGTATATTAATTTTTATAATGTAATATTGTAGATTTCTGCATGTGATTATGTACATATGTATATGCGTTGTCTTCGATACCGGTTTAATTGAATTATTAACTGTCATCATAATATATTTGACGTTGATTAAATTTTATTCATATAGACTTCATCATCTTTAGCAAATATTTTCTGAACTTTGCATTTATAATTTATAATGTAAATTTTGGACAAATCCCGCAAGTGCGACAAGGGAATTTTGCCGAGCATATTTTTGCGTACTTACCGTTTACTAGACCCACCAAAGTCCTCAAAGCAATTTTTAAAAGCATTTCGCAATTTTAACTATTTGACTACCTATTGCAAATACTACCGTGGCTTTTGCTCCTTCACGGAACTATAGGCATTTTTATATGTATATTGCGCTAAGAGCTGGTACTTATATAGAAATTTTTGCAATAATGTCGAAATAAAAATTTACATGTTCGACATTATTGCAAAAATGTTTTCAATAATTTCGAAACCCTAATTTCACATATTTTTTCCGACTTTAATTTATTTCACATTATCAAATAGATATGCAAAAATATAAAAATAATGAATTCCTTACATTTAGGTGTTGGAGTCCTTACATTGAATAGTTGTCGATTTTTTTGCAATAATGTTGAAAATTTATTGCTATTTCGATATTATTGAAATGAAAAAAATCTCCTTACAGTCGGCTGGGGCCGACCAAACTATACCCTGCATATGTAGATTTGTATATAAAAAGTTTACTCGAATATCCAACTTTTCTTTTATTTCCACTTTTCGAGAAACAATTTTTGCATATACTACTAATTTACACCCGAAATATGGTTGACTTTGACGAAGTAAAAGGATTTTAAGATAATTCCGAGGCTTAGTATGGGAGCTATATAAAAAGTGGGCGTGGCTTACCACTTTCTAGTAAATCCAATTAATTTTTCAATGTTAATCCACACCTTAAATTTGGTGTCCTACGTTGAATAGTTTCTAAGTTATGGTGGTTAACATTTTTGTTTAATTTCCTCAACTTTGTATGGGAGCCCCAATAAGAAGTGGGCGTGGTACGCTGATTTTTCGCCAGATTATTTCCGACTACGATATTAATTTAAGTGTCAATTATGGTTATTGTAGACATTAGATTGCCTAAGTTACAGCTGTTTTAATTTAAAATTTGTATGGGGGCTACGATAAACACTGGGCGTGGTGCGCCCATTTTCTATGAGCCTAGTTGCTCGTACAATACTAATCCATACCCTAAGTCTCGTTGTCCTAGGCTAAATGGTTTGTAAGCTATGGAGCTTAAAATTTTAGTTTAATTCACTCGACTTTGTATGGGAGACCCATGAAGGAGTAGGCGTGGCACACTGATTTTCTGCCAGATTTTTGCCGACTACGATATTAATTTAAGTGGTAATTATGGTTATTCTAGACAGAAGATTGCCGAAGTTACAGCTGTTTCAATTTAAAATTTGTATGGGGGCTACGATAAAAACTGGGCGTGGTGCGCCTATTTTCTGTGAGCCTAGTTGCTCGTACAATACTAATCCACACCTTAAATCTCGTTATTCTACGCTGAATAGTTTGCAAGTTATAACCGGTAACATTTTTTTTAATTTCCGCAACTTTGTATGGGAGACCCAAAAAGGAGTGGGTGTGGCACATTGATTTTCTGCCATATTATTTCCGACTACGATATTAATCTAAGTGTCAATTATGGTTATTCTAGACAGAAGATTGTAGAAGTTACAGCAGTTTCAATTTAAAAGAAGTACAGACACTTTGTATGGGAGCTACGCTAGAAAGTAGGCGTGGCTCACCCACTTTTGGCGAGGTTATATAGTAGTATAATATAACTCTATGTGCCAAATATTGTTGCCCCAAGTGGTATATTATGTGAGTTATAGCAAGTTAAAGATTTTGAAAATTTCGAGGTTAGTCGCTTTAAATGCTTGGTGTGGGCGTGGTTATTGACCGATCATGCCCAATATCAATCCCCTCCGTACCCTTGGATCATAGATTACTTATGCCAAATTTCATGGAAATAGCTCAATATTTACTCAAGTTATCGTGCGAACCAGCCAGGTGACAGACAGACGGACGGACGGACGGACATCGTTAAATCGAAAATTTAATCGACGCTGATCACGAATATATATCCATGTCTATATCTCCGGAGATTCCTTCAAGTGGACACAAACATCTGACCGAAATGAATATACCATGCATATTGCATTATGCAGGGTATAAAAATTGTACCAGTGTTGAATAAAAATTTATCAAACTAGATTTTCGATATTATTCTACCATGGCGAATTTCGGAGAATTCTGTTGCTGAAATTGCAAAATTCCCACTTTTGGAGTACTCTTTTCTCGAAATTTTTGGGTGTCATAGATCAGTGGAAAGTACGCTGGCGTGCGTACATGCCTTCTGATCTGTAGGTCGTTTGTTCAATCCCCGGTTGAACCACAACTTTAATATCGAACAAAATGTTCTTTCGAAATTTTTCTTTGCAAAAAATTGGTAATTCTTACGGCAGTGACAATTTGTCATGACAAAGCTTCTAAAAGAGCTCTGTGACAAACCTCTGAAAAACTAATGTTACAACGGTTCTACCATTCGGAACCGGCTAATATAAGTAGGCCCCTTCACTTATAATGTTTTTTTTTTGTTTAAGGTGAGTTAATCCGAACACTAACACTGTGGTATACTAAATCAAAATCGTCAAGTATATCAAAAACATCAAATATATCAAAAATAATGAGAATTCCAAATATTTCTGGGATTATTCGAGATATTCGCGATTAGTTTTCTATAACAAGGTTTGGTAATACCAAATGAACACAAATTGTGTTGCACTGTGTAATTATAAGTAAACAAATAAATCTTTGAAATGATCAACGACGACTAAGTGAATTATCCTTAGATCAGAAAATTTATCGCAATCCCTATTACCTTGAGTACCTAGTAGCTTGTGCAGACACGATTAGGCCAGCCTAGGTCTATCGTGGGGTCGGAAATTGGAACTTCCCATCATTCCACGTAACATTGAAAACTGCGGGAAAAGCAATAGAGACTTTGGGTCAGTTTGTTGAGGACATTTCTGAAATAACTACCCGTGAAGAAGTGAAACGATTTCTGGTTCAACCTCGTCGATACGACTGTGAAAACGGTCGGGTGCTACTAAACCTAATATAATATCATACCTGCCAGAGAGACAGTGCCTAATCATGATAGATACTCATAGTATGTGCTCATAGCGTGTCTTTTGAAGCCGAGTAGTTCTTATGTCTGTTTTATGTCCAACTTAGGTAAGATATTTTCGGTAATGATACTCGGCTACATTACCAATCTCGTGGTTAGTTTTTTGTACTTTGTCTACACGTTGCCATTATGATGTTTTCTTATTGGAAAGAATTTTCCACATTGTGTCATCTCTTATCAAATCGCTTGATCTGTCATTGTCCAGTTCCATGTCCATTAAAAGCGGAGTTCGAACGTAAGACTTCATGTAAGGAAGTTCTTAGTACTTCGAACTACTACTATCACTACTACTGACTTACGGTATTGACTAACTGTAAATTGAAGCCCCTATTTAAGAAAAAATCATAGCGTTTTGGAACTTTTTCATAAATTTTATTGTTCATTTTCTGAATTTTCCTTATTATTGTTGCTGTTTGTTATTTTGATTCATTCGCTTAAGATCTAAAAATTATGTTTATTTTTTTTTTATTAAATATATTATGTTTTATTTAGTTTCCATTTTTGAAATTTATATTATATTATATATATTGTTTTTTTTTGTTTTGTTTTTTTTTTTTGTTTGTTTCTGTTCTTTTGGTATATTTATACGACTAGACAACGTCTTAAAAACTCTGATCAATATAATAGTTATTATTTAGACTATTTATTTCATTGAATGTATTTGATAAATATGTATTTGGATATTGGTTGTTGGATATGTAAGTACTCGTGTATGAAATGGAAAACAAACGATTAAATGCATCAATGCTTTGGTTTATTTCTGATGTGATGGCATAATTTTAAGGATTTTTCATGCAAAAAGAAGTTGATATATTCACATGTTTTTTTTTTTCTTATTATTGTATATTTTTGATAGGCTTTCCTTAATGCGTTTATGTGTGTTGTTGATTTCTGACTAAAATTATGCTTGATTAGATAATTTTTTTTGTTTTTTTGGTTTTTCAGTTTATTGAAATTTTTTATGGTTTTTATTTTAATATTAACAATTACTCACAAATATTTATAATTTGGTGCTTTAATTGTTATTTTAATAACAATTATATAGTATTATATATATATATAGTATTATTAAAATAAGTATTTATTAATCTAAGGGTTATATATAATCAATTGTTTTATACATTTTTCTTTATTATTTACAAAAAAAACAATGACAATTTTAGAATCAGAAAATGAAAATGATAAGAAAATGTAGTTCAATAATGAAAACATATAAAACACATTGGTAAAAAAAATCCCGAGAGTAAATATAAGAAAAAAAATAAAATAAAGAAATTTTTTGCAAAATTCAAAAATACGAAAGTAGCACCCGTCTTTAGGAGATAAACGTCAAAATTTGATGATCTTTGAATCAGTGGTTGATTTGTTGCAGTGGTTGATACACAGAAATTCTATGGTATCATACAATTAGCATTGAATGTTAATTCAACACTATAGCTGGTGTAATGTACTTGGCTTTTAGGACTAACTTCTGAACATTCGAATCCATGGTACTAGTACTACTTTCCTAAGAAATTTTCTAGGAATTGCCAAAGCCGAGCCCTCACAAAAATAACTGAGTCAGTCCCTCCTTCTCATCCAAGTTTTACAATTTCTTTAGCGAGTATTAAAACGAATATGGAGCTTCTCTGAATGAGCTCTTATATATCAGCGACCTGAGAAATCCGTGGTAAGACTAACAGTCCCGGTACGATCACTATTTATACGTTCTACAGTTCTATTTTGGCTAAATACAGGTTAAGTCTAGCGCAAAGTGCTACACATTGTGAATTACTTCCATCTCTGGTTTTCGAGTTGAAGATGGTGCAGGTAGTTGCTCCTTTTGACAAACTTCAGAGGAACGTGAATCTGTTACGCTAGAGTTTTTCCAGAGAAGCACAAAAGCGGATCAATTAATCTGTCTTTTATTCCGTTTAATATCCCAGAACACAAACAAAACTGATGAGACAGCGAATCAGTTTAGCCCACTAATTTCCCCTCTGCTTTCTGTTACCAGCTTAGAATTTGTATCGAGGAATGTGGCAACCTTACATCTTTCATGTCTCTCTAACTACAAGAACCTTCTCGAATTGCAGCCTGAAAAATCATCGTGGCTTCATTTGGTAAGCGAATTGAGTGTCTTGACTGAGACCATATGAGGAGAGAAAACATCAGAGCAGTTGTTTCGGCTCTACAGAGTTCTTGAATGTTATAGTTTTTACTTACAGATGGCTGCCAAATTATTGCACTATATCTTAGTGTAGGTCGTACTATTGTCATGTACATCGAATAAAACAATGGCAACGTTTTAGCACTAACCATTGTTGGGGACAAATACCGTAAGAGTTTAGCAATGGTGTCAAAAGTTTTACAGTGAATATGCTTTGTCGAAAACAATAACTTGTCGATGATTTGCTGATTTTAAAAATGGACAGATGGACACACTAGGTTCGGTTAGGTAAATGTGGCTGCCCTCTCAATAAGAGGACACACTTAGGCCAGAAAGAGGCTTTGTGATATCACTGAAATTCTCATCCAGTACTGATGTGCGTCTTAAATTTGTGAACAGTATTTGAAGGTATCTACTTATCTTAGTTGGTTCCGAACTGCAGAACCCTTGTGAACCCTTGTTTTTGAGCTTTCTTAAGAAGCTTTTCATGGAAAAGAGTTACTTCCAGAAAAATTGCCAATTGCTTGCCGACAGCTGAGCATCGTTCAAAAAAACAAATCTTTTCGATATTATAGATGTCACGGTCGGGGATTGAACCTACGACCTGCTGAATTTTCAGAATGTCCAATTGAGGTGAATGGACCAGAAAACGTTAAAAAAATTTTTTTAATTGTTTTGGAGTACAATGAATTGAATTCTAAGGATTTCAAAGAGTAGAACCTACAATAGCGTTTGCATAAATTTGGGCATGAAAAATCTGTTTGTTGAATAGTTGAACAAAGAACGACAATATGTTGATGATTGAGAAATATGTTTGAAGCTATTTAAATGGTATAATCAATGCTTTATTTTAATGTAAGAAATTTGATCCACCATTACACAATACAATTAAATCAGAAGTCAGCTGAGTGAAAAGTCGCGGCCGAAAACCATTAAAACAGACAGAAAGGTAGCCTTACTAAAAAACCATGTTTATTAATGACTAATGGCCGAAATATCATGCATTTTTGGCATTCATTTTTTAAAGACTATTGCTAATTTCGAATGTTCGAATATTGTCGAAAAATGTTAATTTTTTAGTCTCGGGACTTTCTGATCCATGTGTTATAATCGCATCTATTTTCAGCAGTTGTTTATATGTATTTTTTTTTTTATTTGCATTTCAACTAATAATAAATTTTACAAAATAAATTGAAGTAATAATAATTATTGTTCTTTAGAGATGTTTAAATATGTTTAAGTTTCCGTTTTCCTTAGGGGATGCGTTCCTTTTTGCTTTAACTATAATTAAGTAATTGATTTGCTTAATTTTTTTGTTCTTTTAACTAGATTTTTTTGTTTTGTATCGTAAATGTAGTTTTATTTATTTATAGTTTAGGTTATTTTATTGAATTTTTCTCTCTTTACAATTAACAAATATGATTTGGTTTATGCTCGCATTTACTAGCAACTACTACTAGATATTACTATGTAAGTAGTACTATTGCTATTACTCTACATACACACGACTGCCACGTCTTTCTATACCTACTATATATTATACATGCTACACATACAAATGTATTGTAATGTTGGATTCAATTTAATCGATTACCTCCTCGACATCGTCACCATTGTCGTTATTGCTGTTATGACCCATTAACCCATTCGAAGTGCCACCGCCTACATCATTATTATGTTGCTGATGCTGTTGACTTAATGGCGATTTATTGCTATTACTGCCATTATGATCCAATAGCAAATTGTTATTATGATTCAATAAGCTGTTATTATTGTTATTATGATGATGAATATGATGCAGATTGCCACCGATACTGGTGCCATTACCGATGCAACTACCAACACCACCGACACCCCCAGCGCCGGCGCCGCCACCACCGGTGAAATGCTGTTGTAAGTGATGCTGATGTTGATTGAGCAGTGCCCCGAGGGCGTTTTCTCAGACAACATCCGTCACGCCTGTGTACTGGCATGCTGAAAGACCCGCCGAATTGGAACGCGACACTGGTGACGGTGCCGAATAGGGGCTGGCGAAACCGGTCGAATGTTGTTTGGCCTTCAGACGCAGTGTCGCAATGCTGGATGACATGCTCGACGTCATGCAGGGTTCGGCAGCGGCACGATACATATAGGGATTGGCGGGCGTCGTATATGGGCATTGGGCTGCGCCAACATTGGTATTTGTTAGGTTTGAACTCATTGTGCCGGGCAACATGGAATTATTCATGCTCACAGCAACTGAGCTGGGGCCTGTATTGAAGCAATTCATCGAATTCTGATGATGATTTGTCGTCACCATCGAACCGAGTGGATTAACCGGCCACGGGAAGGGTTTCGTACCCAACGGTGAGGGCACCTTTGTCCAATTGTTATACGGATACGATGAGTAGAGCGAATCATCAGCAAATGGCTGCATAAATTGAGATCCAAAACCGGATTTAAAGTCTGCGGCGGCAACAGCTGCATTCATGGCATTGCGTTCACGTTTGCGCCACTTGGCACGTCGATTTTTGAACCACACCTACAACAGAGAAGGAGAGTAATTAAATTAATTTCAAATTGTACTTTAAAAATATATTTTTATAAAAAACATAAATTAAATATTAAGCTTTATCAAAATGAAATGAATAGAAGAAAACAACAATTATTTGTGCCATAAGCAGTAGAGTGTTTAAAATTTATGTATTCCGTCTGTAGCCGCCATCATATTTATTTTATAAAAGGTTAATCTACGCTTCACTGCCACCATAACCATGTTTCTTGTCTCTACAGCCACCCACTCGAACATGGATCAAATACGCATGTGCAGTAATTATTTTAATACAAATATATTGTACATAAATACTGCTGTTTCCTTTTTTAATACACATTTACCAATACATTCTCAAATAAAGAGCATATTTATTACATAAATAAACTCCATTCTGAGTATAGAGCAACCCCCAAAAAAATTATATGGGAATAAAATATCAAGTGGAATGGGGGCAACATTGAATTACAACCCGATGGAGAGGAGGATGAGAGACAAATACGAAATTCAACAAAAAATAAATCAAAATCTTATTTGCAAAAGTACAAAAATAAAACCCATACATACAGAACATAGCAGAGCAAAATCGGAGAGAAAAAAGAATGAGAAATGAATGAAAAAAAAAAAAAACAAAATGGCATCTGGGTAATTTATTACTTCAGTTTTAAAGCACAAACAGCAGAGGGCGCTGTCAACTTTTACCAAAGAAATAATAACAATAACAAAAGACAAACCAAACGGTAAGCACACATAAATACGTACACGAGTATACAATATGTATATAAGATTTGGCTGGTCGGACTAACTGAATGGTTGCTTACTGATAATGGTAATGGCAGTGGTAGTGGAGCAATGGAGTTAGCAATGGCGGAGTTGTTTGTTGAAGTGTAGGTTCGTTCGTCTTTGTGCATTTTTAGAATTTTGATGAGGCCAAAGGCAGTGGTTTATTTCTACATTTGGAAATTTTCTAAATGAAACTTATTGCGTTGAAAATGTTTGTTTTTTTTTATTTTATTCGTTTTATGTATATCTCGTTTTTCATATTTATCATCAATTATATTGAAGTATGGGGATATAGAAATATCTACTTGTACGCAAGTTTTAAAGAAGCAAGTTTGCTCTATATAAATTTAAAGACGCCATTTTATATTCATCATTTTGGGTGTGCACTTATAGATACTGGGACATTTGCAATTAATCTTCATAGCAGTTGATTCTCTTTAAAAATAGTTGAGTTCTTAAGTTATTTGACTGAGGTCAGTCTGTTTATGTGGCTTTTGACATAAATATGTTGCAGCAATTTATAATTGATATTTCAAATTAATTTTGAAAAATTGTATACGTGATTTATTAAATTCGTAAATTCAATTTATTAATGCGTACGATTCCAAAATATAACAATTCAAATGTATTTTCACAGAAAGACAGACATTTTTTTCTTTCAAATGGGACTCTACTGTCGCCAAGCAAGTATAGTTTCGAAAAATAGTTTTTTTTCAGTAAAGCGCAGAAGAATCATCTTACGAGAGCTTTACGGTAAAGCTTGGAAAACGCTTCGGCAAAGAGCTTTGAGGCAAAGCTTAGAAAAGATGGTTTATGACATCATAAATTGGTTAGTTTAAATAGGTCCCCTCCAGTTCTGTTTAATTTTAATGCGATCAACAATACAGTAAGATAAGTTCAGCCAAGATTCTTTGGAGCTTTTAATTTTTTATAGGTTTTAAAGGTTTTCACTGAAAATCATTGTGATTTAAAATATCGGTTTTGCTCAAAAAAACCTATTGATGCGAAAGAGTAACTGTAATCGTAATGAAAGCCAAGAAATTATTTGTTAACGTACTATACATTTGATGTTAGGCAGACTGAGAAAGGCCGTGTTGATTACTTTATTTCTAGCGTGAGCTAACGCTTCTCTCGTGGTCTCACAAAATGCAACTTACATTAATAGGCTTAGAATGGTAGAATTCTTGTGATAAAATTTTACCATTACCATTCATATTTTCGACATTATTTTATTATACACTGAGAGTCAGGCTAGAGTTTAAGTTTGTGATTCGCATTGCAAAACCTATAAGAAGTGGTGACAGATATGGAAGAGCGACTTAAACATGCCTGTCTATCTGATCCCAAAAAAACTGTCATAATTGTAGACCCTTAGAGCTGGAAATTGCACAAAAGTAAGTTATTGAATGTATTTAATTTCACATTTAAAAAGTGAAGTTGAAAAAAGTAAAGCTCTCACAAAAAAAATTGGTACATCCGGCAGAAAACTGCGCCTAGTTCCCATATGACAATATGAAGCTATCGAACTGAAACTTACTCAATATCATAACAGAATAGACATGTTAGAAAATGACTGTAATTGGAAGAAAATCACCCCTACCTTTCATACAAAAATGAGCGGTTGGATGTGTGTTTTCATACTTAAAAAAAAAAAAAACGAAATATGTGCCACTTGTAAGCCTCTAAGGGCTCTTTGATCGAGCTTCTCTTCCAGTACTGTTGTGCTTCTCTTCCAGTACTGTTGTGCTTCTCTTCAAGTACTGTTAAATTTTGGACAGTATTAGAAGGAACCTACTTATTTTAGCCGGTTCCGAACAGCAGAACTCTTGCGACATTACTTTTTGTTAGCTTTGTCACAGAGTTCTTGTAGAAGCTTTTCCATGGCAAGTTATTACTGCCGGAAGAATTGCTAATTGCTTGCCGACAGGTGGGTACCGTTCGAAAGAAAAATCTTTTCGATATTAAATTTATGCTTCAGCCGGGGATTGAATCCACGACTTAGAGATCAGAAGACTAATCACTAAGCTACGGCAGCCTGCACACTTTATATGCGAAAATATGAAATTATCAAACTAAAACTCGCCACCTACTCTTATATTTACTAATTATCTGATGATGTTACTAAGGTGAAACTCGGTACATTAGATTATATTCACCAAATAATGGACGGCTTTAGAAATAGATGGAATCGGATGAAAATCACGACTACCTCTCATATAAAAGTATGTTTTCGACTGTACTTTGCACAAGAAAATACAAAGTAATCGGACTGAGGCTTGGTATATACGACTAAATTTATAAAGAGTGCTAGTACGATTGAAAAATGGCGCTATCGAATGAAATGCACGCCAGCCTCCTTCACAAAAGTATTCGTTTTTACTATCGAAGTTACACTTTCGAAATTAACAAAAAATTATTTCATTTTATGAAAATATAAAACAATTGATATAAATAGCATTTGAAGTTTGGAAAAATTATGGGTGCATTAAGCAATACTTCAAGCTTTTAATAGAGATTTTTCATGATTTTTTATCGTAATTGTTAGTGGATTAATTTTTGTGTACAAAACATTCAGTGAATTAGTTTGAATAGAGTATCTCATCCATAGAAACCTACTGGTAAACTGCAATAATGCTGAAAATATTTGTAGTAACTTCGAAATATTTCTTACATTTAACCATACATTTTATTAATAATGGCGAAAATCTAATATATTAAATTTTTAGGTGGTTAAAAAATAATTTTTTGATGAAAAAGTGACAAAAATGTGATTAACTGTATTTATGTAAAAAACTTTTTTCGACATTATTGCAAACATTTTTCGACATTAATTCATGTAGCTTTTCACAGAGTATTGAATAAATTTTCACATAACCAATTGATAACAACCATGTATGTATGTAATTAGGAACCTTAAAAATTTTTCATTCAAATTCCGATTTTACGCTGCAAAGCATATAAATCACCTCGTTGCCATGTTTACATAATGTAGGTACTCGTATATATAGATGGATAGTAGTAAATTGCATTTGCATGTATTTAACATTGCTTGCTATGTATAACGTATCAGGTATCAATACACAAATAGGTGTTATTGTTGTTATAGCAATTGTATAGATGCATACATATTTATGTATAATCCAAATGTTTGGCATTTCAATGAGTCATGTCCTTAAATCAACGCACATTTGTGGGGATGAAATTTATTGTTTGTCGAGGTTAGTTGCATGTTGTACATGCGTCTGCTTGTATGCGTTACTAATCGTTGTGTATGTGCCGTCCAATGCAATGTATGTGTATTAAAACCGAAAAACATTCAACACTGCCAAATTATATGTTCATACGATTTCTCTCAATTTATACTCTACTTTATAGTATTGTATTTATATATATATAGATATTTTGTTTGTTTTTATTGGCAGCGTGTATAAATTGGAACACACGACCGAAAAATTTATAATGCCATACAATGCATGGGATACTAATTCGAAACACTATGACTTGTTTGTTTTGTGGGAATTTTTGTTAGAGCTTCTCGTTGTAAGGACATTAAATTGTAATAGTATTGGTCTTTTAATTAGCTCTAAATATGTGTAATCCAATTAGTTACGATTGCTCTAAGGGCGTTTTTACTAAATAGAATTAAGTGAGAAATTACAAAAATGCAAAAAAAAAATCAACAAACAAAAAAATACGCACACACAGATCATTAGGCATGAAGAGTTTTTGAAAATCACTGTAAATTACTTGCAATTTAAATTCTCACAATTAATCATATCATCATCAGCATTGTCATCTCAATCATCATTATGGCACTTTTGAGAGAGGTCATCACTAATTCTCCATTAGTCAATATTTGTGTAAAAATAGAAAAAATAAAAAATGCTAACAAAAACCATTTTCGCCTAAACGACAGTAACTACCAGGAGTTTGGGAATACAAAAAAAAATGAATATTGATATTTCTTTCCATTGAGGCAATCAATCAAAAAAACCAATCAACAGTATATTCAACACCAATTCAAAGAAAGAAAATATGGAGAGAAAAAATTTATCATCTGTTTAATTTTTTTATGCGGTCCTTGAATCAAAAAAACTTTATTAACAAAAAACTGCAAAAAGTATTAAGCACCAGCATTTTCATCAACCTCCTATATTCAGATAGAAAGTATTTTTTCCAACTCCTATTTGCACACACAAGAGTTGCTACCTGATGAAGCATCACATTAGCTATGTGCTTCAATCTATCTGTAACCTCCATCTGTGCAGCATTCATTCAAGCAAACAATTGCAAAGAAAAAAGCAAAAAATGTTAAAGCAGAGAAAAGTGTCATCATCATTGCTTTCATCAAAACCAATTAGAATTTTCTGCTTGAGTCAGCAACACGAGGCAACCCAACACAGCGCGCTTGTCTCATTTATTTACTCCGTTCCTGTTTTTTCCACTGTTCCTCTTGTTGTTGTTGTTGTTGTTGTTAATGTTTGTTAACGTACACATATGTAAGGATTCATGTGGTGGAACCAATAGTAAGCACATACATATTTGTGCGTCATCAATTTCCAATCATGAAGAGACAATATATTTTCTATCCACTTCTTCTCTGCCTTTTTTTTCTGTTGATGTTCTGCTGTGGTGCTTCAATGTTGCCAAATGATACGTGAAAATGACAGTTGACGAGATCGATGACGTAAGTTGGTTTTATTGATGATACTACTAATGATAATAATGATCATGTTTATGATGATGATGATGATGATGATGATGATCATGATGATGGTATAACAGTCATCAATGATGCATTACAAGTGATTTCAAAAAAAATAAACATAAAAAGAGAGAAAGTACAGATTTAATTGAAAATTTGCAATTTAAAAATCATTCTTTGTAACTTTGGGTCAAATTCACTAACATCTATTCCCAGACACACACACACACAACTAATCCATAAAAATTGCCCATTCGATGACCAATCGCCAACCAACCAACTATTAATGGTGATTTTATGAATGTCTCACTCAATCGAAGCCACAAATAGAGCACTTCATGAACTTCAATTGTGGAAATGGCGTTATAGTGTTTAAGGATAAAACAAATCATAAAAAATCCGTAGTTGACAATATTCAAAGGCAATCAACGATGTTAAAGTGCATTGGGATGTGCTTTTTCGAAATCGCTTCTTAAGCATAATGTTGTATGGCAAATGTACGCCGGCTTTTTATTAGTATTGAACACTATAAGTTGTCGATTTACTATAATTCAACAAATAATTATATCAAAAACATAAAGTATAACTGAATATTTAACGGTATTTTTAAGAATTTTGGCATTAATTCAAACCCGAAAAGATTTTTCTTTCAAATGGTACCCACCTGTCAGCAAGCACAACAGTAATGGAAGAGAAGTTCGGCCAAAGAATCCTTCGGGGCTTATATGTACTATATATTTATTTATATTTTATTCGATACCCTGTTTATAGTATAAACTGTCTAGCTCATTAAAATAGCCATCTACCGCAGAATCCATCTCTTCATTGTTTGCAAATCTGCTACCACCAAGCCATCTTTTCAAATTTGAAAATAGAAAATAATCCAAAGGAGCTAAATCTGGCGAATAAGGTGCGTGCTGAAGCAATTCGACCTTTAACTCATTGATTTTGGCCATCACAATAGCCATGGTCGACCACTACGGTGTTCGTCTTGGCAGCTCATACGACCTCGTTTAAATTCTGCCACCCAATAATTTATGGTCGTAAACGAAGGGGCACACTCCCCCAGAGTGGAATCTAGTTCGGCTTCAATAATTTTCAAATTTTTTAATTTTTTTTAAAACCACTGCCGCCATCCATGTTTTAGGTCGGGTAGTTCTGGGACCGCCCTCGTATGTATTGTAGAAAAAGAAAAGTGAAACAAAGCCAAAAGCATGGTGCTCGACGCAAGCACAGCTGACAACATAGCAAAAGGCAGGAATATATTCTACCTGTCTTGCTACATGTATCCCCTGGAATGTCTATTAATATAATTTGTAATTTTTTTAAAATTTAATCTTTTGGAAAATGATTTACTTCCCCTGCTGAAAAAGAAATACTCTCATTCACATTGAAGAAAAATTAAAAACATAATGTAAGTACATATTATTTATAATTTGAATGACATATTGCTTAAATTGCTTAAACATAAATGTACATATTGAAAATTGTTATAATGCCATAAAGTATTTAACACATTTCTAATGCACCCTTTTACCAAAAAAAAAAAAAAGAAAATCAAATAAAAAACTCAATGTAATTTTTTATTGAGTTATATTTTTCATTTCTTCTCTATTACAGCTATTACAGGGTGTTTTGGCATTACCTACTATCTATTTCTATTCTATTTATGGTTGTATGCATATGCTGTGTACAATTTTATAATTGTGCATATGTATAAATTTCACTTTTATTGTAAGTATTGTCTTAGTTACTGTTTGATTTTATAAGATACCCTCCCACCCCCCCACTCCTCTGTTGCAGCGCTCTTTATTTACATGCATTTATCCCCTTTTTAGCTACTGTCTCATATCTACATGCTTAATCCTTTTGTATATATTTGATAAATTTTATTGCCGCTATTATTGTCAAAGTCAAAGCAAAGTTCCCTTCTGTTTCTTACTATTCTATTCTATTCTTTATTCATCTGCTATCATTGCTATGGATATGAACGTACTATTGGCATTATTATTGTGGCAGTGATCATTAATTTTCGTGTGGTTTCTAATTCATTAAACTGACTCTGCGGATGGCTGGAAAAAACAGAGGCTGGCTGGGAGAGCAGTAATGAATAAGCCTTATAAGTATGATACTATTTTTTTTCTCTGCACGAAGGGTGTTGGAAGGCATTGTAATGCCACTGCATACTGTATGCCTTTCTGTGTGCAGTGACAGTGTTGACAAATTACCCCTACATGAATATATATACATTATATATACCCCATGTACGATACATATTGTTTTGCATTTAGATTAGGTCACATTATTATTCTGATCATTATTATTACTATTATATCATTTTGCATTTGAAATTATTCTCATTCATGGCAATAAAATGGTACATCAAGTAGATTTTTCTTCATTTGTGATTAAGTAACTCTGTGTCGTCCCTTTTGGGTAATATTTTTAACGAATATGTCTCGTTTAAGTTGACTGTTTGATATTCATATACAAATATTTGCTCTTATTTCTTTTTGGTTGCATTTAATGGTCCTTCTGTGTTTTCCAAACACATGTTAAAATTGACATAATTTCCCAATCATGATCTAATTTTGCGGTTTTTGAGGGTGTATTTAGTCGTAGATTTGCTTTATTCAATTTTTTTTTTGTATTCAATTTCTTTGCCATTTTTAGTTTAACCCTCAATGGCACTTGTTGTTGTTGTTATAGTACAACATTAGCTACTAATAATTTTTGTGTACTTATTTTTTCACATCAACGCAATGTCAAGTGCATCATATGATTGTCTCATAAATGGTGGTAGGAGACATGTATGTTCGTATCAAAAAAATTTGGCATATGCGCTGCTACAAATTGTTTCAATGTTGTCTATCTAATTTGCATATAAAAACCATGAAATTTTTTTATTATTACATACATTTCACATGCATAGTTGTTGTGAAATTTGTCAGTAAAAGTTTCTTCCATTGAGCACGATGCGTAGACAGACGACTACCAGCCGACAATAGAACTTTATCTATTGTTGTTGTATTTATGCTTATATATGTATGTAAGTACCTACATAATACAAATCGCAGATGTTTTTTATTTTTTATCACTAATTGCATTTTTATGATTCCATAAGTTAGATAGTGACATGCATGTAACTCACTCAACTCTTAACTGTCATTGATCATGGTGCCCTCACTTGCTGGCAAATACCTACAACTGAGTATGTATTTTATAATATTTTGTTAATTTATATTATAATGTGAAAATATTGCATGACACTTTTTGGAATTTATTACTATTTTTTTTTTGTTGGTTATAGTAAACATCATCGATCGATTGATCGATAATCGATCATCTATCGTTGATTGTTTTTATTTATTTATTGCATTTTTTCTATGTATCATAAGTATTTATTTTGATATTTGTTGTGGGGAAATGTTGAAAAAGTTAACACGATCGTCTGTCGATCATTCTTCTTTATTATTTGCCGCCTGGCGCCACTTTATGACACTCCTCTATGTACATACTTTTATTGAGTTCGAACTGAAATTTTCAAATGGGAGTTAAATAATTTCTGGAATATTTTGTTTAAGAGCCCCTTGTTAGTCGATTTTCAAGTGTTTTTCTTTTTGTAATTATGTATGGAAATCCTCTTAATGGGTAGAGGGGGGGTTTAAATTTGTTCGAAAAAAATGGTGACGAAGAAAAATTAATGGGCATCAACTCTACATTTTACGGCTCTAGAGGCGATTTCGTGGTATTAAACAATTTTCAGATATTTTTGAGTTCATTTTGTATGAGAGTTCTTCTAATGAGTGGAGATAAGAAATAAGTTCGAAAAATCCAGCGGCTGCGATGACTAGGCCAGGTCGAGCGAGTGCACGAAGACGCTTCAGCAAAGAGGGTATTTAATTCAGCACCTCCTGGAGGACGCAGAAGAAGAGGAAAACCAAACCTCCGTTGGAAGGACCAAGTGTTGGGTAACCTGGCGGCGCTTGAAACATCCAATTGGCGCCAGAAAGCGAAGAACAGAGAAGACTGGCGCCGCATTATATGTTCGGACAAAATCGATCATCGCTTGTGATGGGTACATAAGAAGAAGAAGAAGAAGTTCGAAAAACTTATTAACGAGCATTTTCAATATCATTGTATGGGAGCCCCCCTAAGGCGTATAGATAGGGCATACTTATCATATGTTCAGTAGGTATATTGTGAAGAAAATATTATTGGGTGTCAGTCAACGGAAACAGTTTGGAACAGTTCGGAAAAAATGGTAAGAAGAAAAAATTATTGGGGTACCAGTCATATTTTTCTTCGTTGTAAGGTTAATTCCTAGGGTTATATGGTGATTATAAAACGTTTTTCGGTCATTTTGAATGGGAGTCCGATTAATAGGTGGAAATAGAGAAGTATGTTCAGAGAAAATATTGAGGAGAAAGAATAATGTGGGATCGGTAAACCATTTTGTCACCCTAAGGGACATTCTTTGGGGATATTGGGTAATATTTAGATGTCTTTGAGTTCTTTTTGTAAGGGAGTCCCCTTAACGGGTAACGATATGAGGTAAGAAGGTTTGGAGGAAACTTTGGTGAGAAAAAATTAGTAATGGGTGGTCAAAATTTTACCACACTCAGGATAATCTGATGACGATGGGAATGAAATTTATATATAAGAGTGCCAATTTTGTAGGGCAGCTTCTGTAAGAAGTAGAAATAGCGGGTATATTTAAAAAAAAATTGGGGAAATAAAATTAATGGTATTTTACCTTCTTTTTAATTTTGAATACAGAAAAATTCTATAATTTTAAGATTTAGATTAATTTTGGTATGCGAAACTCTAAAATTGGAACAACTTTTAATTTTCTCTATACAAGTCTTGACCATTCTAACGTATAGTTATATTTAATTATTTAAAAATTAATTTGAACAACTCTAAATACTTCAGAACTTATCAGATTTTGATCGTTGCTCCTATGTATATGTTGATAGTAATCACGTTTCTGAACTTAAAGCAAAGTAAATAATTGATATTAACACTTTTCGTTACTTACAATACCAAACAGGGTTAAATAATCAAGGAACATTGCTTATATGGCGGAAGTGAACTATTTTTTCTCGTTCTCTCATCTCTTTTCTATACAAATGTATTATTTATAATGCAATAATTTCTATTATCGCACTGACACTACTTTATATATGTGTGTATTGTTGCAACAAAAGCGTTAACAGCATTGAAATTGCCACATTATGCGATGCGGTGGTAGTTAAATTGTCAAAATATGGTACAAGACCATTGCAATAATTTCAACACTATGCTATACACTATACACAGTCCAGTTATGTACACGTCTGGTGAATTGTGAAAATTATTGTGCGAAATACTTTGGTACCATTCTTACCACCATACCCTTTCGCACCCTCTGTGACTACATGAGGGAACAACAATTTATGGCAACTTGACAATAAGCTGCAACCATATAGCCGCATTTTGAAATTCCACTGCAGTAGCGTGAATTTGAAAATACTGAAAATTTTTGCCTCGTTTGTCATTGTTACCATTGTTCGTATTGTTGTTGTTGTTCTCCTTGTTGTTATTGTTGGCTGGTCGCAGTATCGTACGTGTAAGTTATGAGATGTGGTATGATATGGTCCTGATGTTGCCAATATTGCAGTAGAAAAACAAGAAAATAAAAAAAAAAAGATATGATATACAATAAAACCAACAAAATGGTTGGCAGTCAAACAAGGGCAAAAAGAACAACCAACAACAATAACAATAATAGCAACAACAATTTTAATCTGTTTTCATACAGCCACAACAGCAAGCTGCTGTTGTTGTTGGTGCGCGAAGGGTGGCAAATATGTGTACATACATATATTCGCATGCCAACGAAAACAACAGAGAAAGAAAAAATAGCAACTAGCATATTTACGAGTTGGCAGCCAAGTTAACTACTGCCTGTGTCCAGTTGTGGCCATGTGAAAATTATTGCGGTCAATGTTCGTGTTTTGTGGTTCATTTCATGTCGAATCACATACATCCATATATGCAAGTGTATGTGACAATATATAATTCTTGTTTTATTTTACATATGATTTTATTTTTATCGATGCTGTTGCATTTGCACAAAAAGAAGGCAGAACAACAATAATAATAATTTAATGGATAATTTGAGGTTTTCTTAATTTGTGTATTTAATTTATTGTAAACACTTATTTTTCAACAACGATTACCATAATGGGACGCGTATGAGTGACAATATTCCATATTCTTATTATATTATTACCTACTTATTTTAAAAATATATAGGCATTATGGTAGGGGAGATAATTTTTGTGCGCGAATTCTAGTATTCACAGATTAAAAACGTTTGCTTTGATAAAAACCTACAAAATAGAAAGTTTTGTGCCGATTGATGAAATTTTAGAACTGACGCTGGAGTCTTATATTTGGGGAAAAGTAAGATTTTGATCATATTCTTATAAAAGAACTCTAAATTTCACCTATAGAGGGTTGAAATGTAAAACAGACCATTATTAATTTTTTCTCCACAAAATTTTCCCCGAACACACTCACCCCTTCTATCTGCAGCTTTTGGGTGTTCTACCCTACACATGGACGTATTGATAAATTTCATCCACAATACTCTCAGAGTGTCTCTAGAGGAGTAAAATATATGACCAACCTGCATTAATTTTATTTTGTTATAACAATTCCCTTAAGCACGCAATTGCTATCTATTAAGGTAGTCCACACAAAATTAAAACAAAAACATCTGAAAGTCGGAAAATAATCACGTAGCTGCACAGGAATCAACTCTAGAGAAAGCAAATATAAGGTTGATCTTCATTAATATTTTCTTATAAATATTTCTCCTCAACATAGCTACCTTATTTTCCTAACCTTAGGGAGCTTTCTTACAAAATTGACTCCCATCGGTCCCAAAGACCTCAAACCTGGTTCGAGGGAAAGCAGGGCAGACATATAGAAAGTGATCCGCCGTCTCATTTTCTTCTTCAGGCTGGGAAAAGTGCACTGCCTCCTAGTCCTACCTTTTTCATGTGCTTTGCCCATAGAAAGTGGCCTGTTACCAAGGCGGCTAGCATTCTGCAATCACCTCAATCACCTCAATTTCGTCCACCTCCAGCCTCTCTAGGCCTGCCAGGTCGACTTATGGACTAGATTAGCCCAGGTGTTGACCGTGGCCTTGATGGCTCTAGCAGCGCAGCCTGATTGTCGCTGCAGAAAAACTTACTTAGCTCCTATTGCCAATTCTTAAGGTGTCGCCCATACAAAATGAACTCAGAAACACGCAAAAATCGACAAATAGCCTCAAGGATCGCTCATAGAGCAGTAAAATGTAGAACTGACCCCCATTAACTTTTAATTTTCGATATTTTTTCCAAACATGCTTACTCCCGATCTAAACTCGTTAAGGGACTTGCCATACAAAACGAAAGCAAAAACACATGAAAATCAACAAATATCAACATAGCTGCCAAGTAATGACATCAAGAGGAATTGAATATAAGGCCGACCTCTATTAATTATTTTTGCCCCTTAGGGTGGTTCCTCAACAAAAATTTAAAAATTTTTCAAACTTGACTCAAACCACTTCCAATGTACCATTTTAAGGTTACAATTTAAAACTAATTCATATTCATTTTTTCACACAAACATTTCCCGGAGCAGAGTTCCCCTCTATCACTGCCCCTTCAGAGGGCGCCCATACAAAATGATGGAAAAGACACATGAAAATAAATTTATTCCTCTTCAATGCAATTGTCATGGCAATTGGAACTGACGACGGGTAGCATTCTTTGAGGTCTATTAAGTTACCTGACCCTATAGGACTCTATTATTGTTGAGTATGCACTGAAAAATAATGAAAACGATTTTTGATTTAAGTAGTCAACGGTAATAGCAATGTTTAGTAATAATTTTACCCTATAAGAGCTAGAAATAAAAATTCTAAAAAAGTAAGGATCATCCTAGAATAATATTTCCCTAAATAAGGGACACCTTAATATATGAACATACTATAAATAACTAAGACACTTTCTCAAATAAAAACTTACCCTAACTCTAGCCTCTGTTAAATTTGTCCACATGGCAATTTCTTCTCGTGTTGACATATCCGGATAACGATTACGACTAAATGTATGTTCCAGCTCTTGTAATTGTTGTGAGGTGAAATGTGTTCTTTGGCGGCGTTGTCGTTTATTCTTTTTATCATTTTTTGGTTCATCCACAGTGGTCGTCATCGGTTCATCATGACCAGAATTTGATATGTTTTCTGTTTTAATTGTGGTCTCATTTATGGAACGATTTCCTTTTGGTATAACAAAAGAGAGAAGAAGAAGAAGAAGAAGAAAAGAAAAAATGCAAAATACAAATATGTAGTAAATGAGTGAAACAAAATTTATTAATTTATTTATTTACAATAATAATTGAAAATGTTAACACTAAGTACATTATGATTACTTCAAATTATCTATGTTGGTACACATGTATGTATATATTTGAGAGTGTAGAGGAAATAGAGAATGATAAGAAATAGACTGCACTGCACACCTTGCAACAACAATTAGGTACTATTAATATTATCCATTACTCTGATAGTTGATAGTATTGTAATAACAAATAAAACCCATGAAATGCATGTAATGACATTGCCACCGAACTGATTATCTATCGTATCTATACAATACCCACAAGTATATAAATATATTGGAATATTATGTATGTATAGTTATATTGTATTTATATACTGATATTGATAAATTTTATCTTGGGCGCCTTTCTTACAAATGCAATACGGCGACGGCGTCATATATTATAAATATGTATACTATTTTAGTATGAGTGTGTATTTGTATGTATTTTCAATGTCTGCTTGAATGAAATGAAATAAAATGAAATTCAATATGCTACTTTTGAAACTATCTCAATATTTAGTATGAACACTGCCTACCAGAAAAAGGGTAAAATGAATCTTTACACAAACAATTGTTGTTAAAATAGAAACAATGAGCGAAATTTGCTAAATTAATATTTTCTATTTATTTAGTCAACCAAATTAAACATACCTTCCGAAAAGTATATTTTACCTTTCTCAAATTGGTAAAAAAAATACGAAATGGGTTGAAAAATTACCAAATTCTGGGGAGGGAGAAAATGAACTTGTGAACAAAACCTTGAAATATTTTTAATCAGTCAACAAAACAAGGTCTAATTTCCGTTAGATCTACCTTTTCTCTCTTCAAAACCGTAAAAATCTTGGTGAAAAATGATTAAGTAGCGATTTTTTACGATTCTCGAAAGGGTGAAAATTAGTTTTTCGACAGAATGCAAAAAAAAGTTGCCAAATTTAGTTCAGTAGTGGGTGCCGGGGGTGCTCATTGGTTATTGTGTTGACCTTCTGATCTGTAGGTCGTGGTTCAATCCCCGGGTAATGCATAACAAATTTGATATCGAAAAGATTTTTCTTTCGAACGGTACCCACCTGTCGGCATGCAATTGGCAATTCTTCCGACAGTAACAACTTGCAATGAAAAAGCTTCTAAAAGACCTCAGTGACAAAGCTCAGAAAAATTGATGTCACAAGGGTTCTGCCATTCGGAACCGGCTAAAATAAGTAGGTCCCTTCTAATACTGTCCAAAAATTTAACTTGAAGAGAAGCTCTGCCAATGAGCCCTTCGGGGCTTTAAGTGCCACATATTTATTTTTGTTTTTTTTTTTTAATTAAGTTCGTCTTCTTAAATTCTAGAAAGTTGTTCATTCAGTCTACAAAACAATATCTAATTTCGCAAGTAATTACTATTTCTCTTTCCAGAACCTTGAAAAAAATTGGTAAAAATAGTGAAAAAAATGGTGAAAATAAATGCCAATTTAAAATCTTCTTGTTCGAAATATTTTCATTAAGTCAACAATATTAAATGTACCTTCCGAAAGGTATATTTATTTTCTATACAAAATGGTAAAAAATGGGAGTTTGGTGGAAAAGTTACTAAGTTCGCGATTTAATTTCCAAAACCGTAAAAAATGGAACTGAACTGAAAACGGGGGTTTTGTTACATTCTATGTGACCTAGAACCTTCACACGAAGTCACTAAAGTCACATTAAAAATAAAAGTACAATAAATGCTGTTATCAATGAGGACATCATTCAATTCCTACATAATGATGTTATGTGCCATAAAACTATAAAATTATTGATTTATTGCAGAGACGATTTAATAATAACAAAATTAAAAAGAAAAAAAAAATGAAATTGTAAGAGGGTAGCCAAGGTCATGGTTTATTTCAGTGATATCTAATGCCTCTGATTTACACTGATAAATCGATTGATACTTTATGAGATCATTACGCGAATTCGTGTCATATTTGCATACATTTTCAGTGTATTATTGAAAAAACTTCCTACAAAAGAACACCCTTCAAATGCAGTATATACTTATCAAATTGTGGTGCTAATCATTGTGAATCAATAATCGATATGTACTATCTATCTATTTTTCATTTCACTCTTTCAATAAATATTCTATGATAAAACGCATAGCTTTAAAAAAAAAAAAACCTAATAAATTAAAAGCATTTTTCCGACCATATCATCCCAACCGTCTAACGGAAGCGCTTTTTCATTATTTTCGTTTCATATTTACCCCAAATACAATTCAATTTGGAATGTCCCAAAATACTCATATTTATATCATCATCGATCATTGACATGGCATATTTACGTACTTTTGTTGTTTTTATTGTACTTAAGCTAATCAAATAAACTAACTAGACTAAATTGAAAATAGCATTGTTTTTTTTTTTTTCTGTTAGCATACAACGATTTTATGCCGACAAAGGCTATTTTGATTTTTGAGACTACCATCGTACCTCTGTACATTATAAATAATATTCGTTATCAGACAAATTGATTTGATAATTATTGTTGGTATGATGTGATTGGTGACGGAATCATCAAAAATGTTTGATATTCTATAAATATAACTATTTGCTACTTGAATATAAATGTAAAATCGTTGAAATATTCTATAGAGTTAATTCATTAATTTCTCTAACTTACTCTCGCCATCTCTCTCTCTCTCTCTCTCTAACTCTCTAACTTTTAGTTGCAATAAAAGTTTAAATTGAAACACTTACCATCTTTACGATCACGATTTCGATTCGATATCGTTGATGTTGTTGATGTTTGAAAATTATTCAAATGTGTATTCTCCAAACTATTTGCTACGGCGGTCATGGAACTATGACTATCACGAAAATCACCAGTTTCGGCCCAAACTGAAAAAAATAAACCAGCGCGATGCGTTGGAAGAGAAAATAGAGAAAAACAAAATTATACAAAAAAAAATTAATGTTTTAACAAAATTTCTCTCAAAGTGTACGACTAAGTGGAAATATGCATAAATAGCGACGGCAATAAAAGAGAACATTAACACGAGGTGGCAACTCATTCATTGAGCATTTGAATGGTAGCACAGATAAAAAGTCATCATTTCAAAACCATTAAAGGAGCAATAACGTAATATTGATAATGTGTTACTTTGCTCTATTCATACATACATATAGTACGAGTATGCGTGTGTGAAGGAGCGAGTGTGTGTGTGTGTGTGTGTGTATGTCTGTAGTACACCACAAGAGGCTCTTTAAAACGCTATAAAATGGATCATAAAAGGATTTATGGCATTTACGCGTTTGCTCCTCCATGCTTATAGCTTGATGCTGTTGCTGGTCTCGAATGAGATAGATATAAGTAAATAGTTATAGGCACGTAGAGATTACTAGCAGAAATGGTGCAAACATATGCGTGTATGTGTTTTTGATAGACTAACGGAAGCATAATGTTTTTTCTTTTTATTATTGTTGTTTGCTATTTCATTATTTTCCATGTTTTTTTTTTGTTTTCTTTCTTATGAAATCATAAGAAAACCAAAGAAGATAATGGCACATAATGTTAATGTTTTCACATTTATTGGGTGGCTTGGTAGTTAAAAGCTAGTCGAGTCTATAATGTATTTAATGAAGGGTCATTAAAAATGTTAAAGTGCCCGTGTTTATTTATGCGTTTTTCTTCACACTAGGTGGGGCACATATAAATTAATTATGAGTTATGTATTGCACTTGCAATAAATTTTTGTATATAAAATTGCAATTTAATTGAATTGGAAATTGAGTTGATATCAATTTATAATAGAGATTATTGATGGATGTGACATAAGTGCCCTACTAAGTGGAAGCGACTGTACAGAGTTACACCATCAATTACTCATTAAAATAATGAATTGTTTGTGAGCAGTTTTTAATAATTATACTCTACACTCAAGAAGTCAAGGCTGTATTTATGTGCGTTATTTACATCCATAATGAGGAGTGGACATAGAATATGGAACATAGCGTATATCAATTAGGTCGAATAAATTTCAATAAATTAATATAAAAAAAAAATATCTCTTTTTCGACATTATTGCAAAAAAAAAAAGAAAATAGTGTCGAACACAAAATATAATTGAATCAGTATTGGTTTCAAAATGAATTTATTGCACATGGCAGTTGTCGAAAATTTTTAATATAAATTTTCGACATAATTGCAAAAAAAATTCGATGTTCTTGAAAATATTTTTCGACATTAATGCAGTACAATGAAAAAATATCTATATAGAATAGCTCAGAATTTGAATTGTAGTCGATGTAGTCACGTCAGTCTGTCGACAAACTCGACCGTAAATACAGGTGAAACTTGGTTCAAAATGTGACATTTTCGAACAAGCAGATATGTTTGAGAATGGGCATAATAGTATGAGAACCAAGCCTACCTGCCGTGCAAAAGTATGTTTTTGATTTAACGTTTTCTGCCGTTGCTCATGTAAATATTGAAATATCCATATGAAACGCAGTATTTCAGGATATTTTAATAACGAATAGATAGATAAGAAAATGAACATAATTGGATTAAACCTATCTCCTATATAAAAATGCAATTTTCAGGTTTTTTAGAGGAAAATGTAAATATATCGAGTTGAAAGTCATCAACTCATCAACTCAAATAATGGATTCGAAAATGGATATAATCCGACGAGAGTCAAACCTACCTCTCGTAAAAAATAAAGATATTTTCGAATGGATGTTTTCTGACATTGCACACATAAATGAGAAACTACTAAAGCTGAAAGACATTACATAATGTTAAGTTTATCAGAAAATTGACGGATTTGACAATAAACACAATCGAATGTTAAGTAAACATACTTCACGTACAAAAGCACATTTTCGAATATGTTTTTTCTGAATTTACACATTCAAATATGAAGCTGTCAAGCTGAAACTTGTAACATAAACATGCATTTATCAACGAATGAATGTGGGTAAAAATGACCCTAATTGGATAATAAATAAGCCTACCTCCCATACAAAAATACATTTTCGAAAATATGTTTTTTGACTTTATGCATATAAATATGAAACTATTGAGTTGAAACTTCGCATACAAGATTATGTGCGACTATGCAATCATAATATTGTTAATGGTCGTAATCGAATGAAAACCACTCCTAGCTCCCATACAAAATTATGTTTTCGAATATATATTCTCTGACGTCACGCACGTAAACATGAAGCTATTAAGCTGAATCTTGGTAGTTGAGATTGTCTTTACCAAAGGGCAGATAAGTTTGAGAATGGGCGATATTGGATGAAAATCACACTGACCTGTGTGTGTACAAAAGTACGTTTTTGAATGAATGATTTCGAAAATAGCTCATGGAAAAAACACACGAGTTGATAGTGCAGAATAGTTTTGGCGTTACCTCAGCTAAATTTTTGTAGTTTTTTTTTATACTAAATTTATTATTTTCAATTGAATTTCCTAATATATATAGTTCCTATTCCTACTGTCTTCACTATCATTAATGAGTTCATAGCGTATGCATACATATGTCTGCATGAAGTTCGAGTATACTATATAATAGAGACAAGTATGTTCCAATAATTTATAGCATCTCCACATGTTGTCATTTTTATGTGGTTTAGTGTCATTTTCTCTCTCTCTCTCTCTCTCTCTTCATGCATTTTCAATATTTTGTTTTACCTTAAAATTAGTTGTTGTTGTTGTTGTTTCTTAAAATTTACACATTCACAATTATAGGAGACAAATTTTAGACAACATACGAGTATAACAATGCACCCTACAGGTTGTGCAATAACAATAGGAGAGTCATTAATGTCGCATTGGCATGTGTCATATAATTAGTTAACCACATTTTCTATGTCAAATGTGTACGTAGTACAATACTTGTACATACATTTCTACAGTACATATATGTAAGTACAGGATTATTTGTATATGTTTCCAAGTGTTTTCTTAATAGGTTTTGAAAGTGTGAAATTTACAAGTGATTTTGTGAAGTGAGTGTATGCTGATTTATGCCATTGACAACATGGACACATGCTGTTTCTTAGAAAAATAAAAAATATGCACTACGTATGGAAATTTTAAGGAACATTAACTGTGTAATCATATAATTATCGTTATACTTACATTTCATACGGAAGTAAAGATTCATGTGCCAATGACAATTTTACTAAATAAACCATATGGTCATAATTGAAGTCAAGAAGAAAAAAAAATGATATATTCGAGAAAAGAATTGCTTTGTAATAAATTAGGTTGTCAACACTTGGTCAATATTTTGATATTTTTTCTTTTTGTAGTATCATCATTTTCATTTTTAATTCTAACCACATAGGTATAATTTATAAGCCTATTAAGGGAAACGCATAACACATTCAAAGGGTTATTTTCAATACTAACATACATTTGTATGTGAGCTCGAAAAGGGTTAGAATTTAGAACAGAAGGTGGTAATTCTTAGTAAATGTAGTGTGAAATTGAAAAAGTTCATGCCAAATATAATAAATGTTCAAATCTTAAACAATAAACCCTTGCTTCGTTCCTTCCTTTCTTCCGCTTAGTATAACTAGTAATAAATATTTGTAAGGAAATATCAAAGTCAATATGAGTAATCAATAATAAATTCTATTGATTTGTATTTTTAAATGAAAAATTACGAACTAACTTGACAAAGAATATGAATGAGAAAAAGGTGGATTTGATTTTTCCTCTTTTTTGTTTTTTGCAATATCATTGTCCTTGTTTGTTTTAACGTCATATATCCTAATTCAACTGTCACATTTATCGTTTGTTTGTTTATTTTTGTCTTTTTTTTTTTTTTGTTTCTCCTCAGTGCTTCAAAGCAAACTATATACTTTTTTCTCTCTTTCTTAAATAGTCATCTGTTACTGACTACGCAGTGACTACGCAGTGTGTGAATGTTTGTGTGTTAATGTATATGAAGATACTGTCAAAAGGACATATATATAAGTAAACATATGATATTTGTTTGTTTACATTTTTGTGGCTATATGAATATATTTTATGTATATGCCCTCAATGACGTTGACAATACGTACGACCATGTATATGTATATAAGTATCACAGTGGGTTGGAAAACATTTGACAATTTATTGTCCTTTTTGTTCTTTTTTTTGTTATTTTGTATATGTTTGTATGTATGTCTAGATGTATTCTGGAGCGCCTACCTAGTGTCGTGTGTCAAAAATTTTATGGCAATTTTATGAATGAGAATGCATAACTCATGCAAGAGGGTAGTAACGATATGGGTAGTCCACAAAGACGAAGAAATAGAAAGCCAACAAAAGAGAAAATTTCAAATCATCATCATCATAGCAATATTTATTTGCAGTTTTTCTATATTTTTATATATCATAGCTTTTATTGTATGCCTTTTTTTCTATGTGTAAACAAAAAATGATTAATAGTTTTAAGACTAATTCAGTAGCTACATAGAGGAAAACTATTTTTACCCTACTACTATTCATTTTGTAATGATTTAATGATTTTATATATTTGATTTGAATTTTGTTGTCGTATACATAAGTATAAGCCTGGGATTAATATTTGTTTAAGGGTTGCATTTCAAATGACAAAACTATCCATATGAATATTATTAATAATTTGTAATTTTTATTTTTGGCCTTCTAATGGGCGGTAATCGTTTTTGAATTTATAGAAAATGAAATACAAAAGGGGCGTAAGCCACATTTCTCATACAATTTAGTTGATTTAAAGAATTTTTTATGCAATAGAGAATATGTATTGTAGTAAAAATTACTCAATATTTGTTCGTTTTCATTTTTTGTTTCGTTTTTTCTTTTTTTTTTTTTTGATTTAGCTATTTCTAATTTATCACTCACTATCGTGCAAGTTAATCCAAATGAGGTTGGTCGCCTACGTAATTGTCAAAAAATTTATAATCAATTTGAACAGTATGAAAAATAAACAATACAAATATTGTCAATTTCATTTTTGTTTTCTTATTTGTTGTGCTTCTCATATTTTTCTTATATTTGTACGAACATATTCAATACGTTTAAATTCGCTTAATCCTGCTGGCATGCTATAAGTAATTGTTTTGTCTACTTAAAATGACACTTGTTTGTCAAATTGCTTGACATTTTGAATTACGAGTATCCTATTGTTACTTGCACTGTGTCTCTCTCTATTTCTCTCTCTCTCTATCTCTCTCGAACACAGACAAATATATTGGTATATGGTCGTGGAAGATAGAGAAGTAATTTGTGAAAGTGTCACACTTTTCTATATTGTTTCTATATTTTTTTCCTGTCTCTTGTCATTTCGAGTAGATCCCAATGAGAACTTGTGAGCTAAACATCAATAAACCTTGAAAATTACTGTATATTAAGGTGAGCCAAAGTTTTTAGTATGCCTGGTTCGATGAAAAACATAAAAATTTGATAATTTAATCCCTTTCTTTAATACCTGCCCAGAAATAATCATTAGAGCAGTGAAATATAAAACGTACTTCATAAAGTTTTTCTCCCCAACACTTCCTCCAAACATATTTACCTCCTATCTTTAACCCTTACAGGAGTTCGCCTACAAAATTAACGTAAAAACCCTAAAAATCGGCAACTAATCCGGTAGCTGCCCAAATATCACACTTACGAGTGTCAAATGTAAGAGCAACCCTAACTAATTTTTCGTTCCTAACATTTTTTTCAAACACCACTATCTCCTAGCTTTAACTCCTTAAGGGGGTTACCATACAATATGAACATAAAAACTGTTATAAATTATAAATATCGTAGTATGGTCGGTCTCCAATAATTTTCCCTCCCCAACATTTCCCTCAAACAAACTTACCCCCTATAGTTTAACTTTAGGGGGGTTTCCTAAAAAATTAATGTAAAAGCCATAAAAATGAACAATTATTTTAATTCCATAACTGTCCAGTAACTGCACCTATGGCTATGAAATGTATAAGCAGCTTTAATTGAGTTTTCCTTCCAAGCATTTTTTTCAAACGTACTTACCCACTATTTTTACCAAATCCATTAAAACTGACAAATATCCTCATAGATATATTAATATGGCCGAATGCTATTAAATTGTCTTCATCAACAATTTCCCAAATATACTTATCTTCTATTTTCAATTATTAGGAGAGCTTCCATATGTATGTAAATCGCTATAATGTGGTGAATAATATGACCGAATTCTCGCCGAAATTTGTTTTAAAAAAGTAGAACGATTCAGCTCTGCAGTTTCTTGTTTTTTCTTTGCGAAAAAATAATTAAAATGTTTGAAATTATATATTTTTTGCTCTAAGCAAGTCAAAATCTTGCATCAAATTCGACTCACCTTAATAAATATGTGTTGCTAAAGTTGCTATATACATTTATACAAAAACCTGCTCACTGACGATGTATATTCAATGTCTTTTTTTCAAATAGCTTTCCTCATCACGAGCCAATAGGTACTTACATATTTTCTTGTAGTTATAATGAAATGTCAAAAGGAAGTTTTGACATCTAACATTGGCAACATCGAGTGAAAGAAAAACATAAGAAAATTTCGTATTTTAAAACAACATAGGTATTTGGGATGCTTTTGTTTATCCTATGCTGTACTACTTATATATTATATGTTTATTCACGTATATTTTTTATTTATTTTATTTTTTTTTTCAAATTGTAAACGCATGAGCAAATATTGAAAATATGTATGTTGGAAATATTTTACTTTTTGGTTCGTAACATTTGTGGAACGTGCTATTTCTTATTTTTATTTTTCAAAATAAAAAAATTGTTGTGCGATACAATTTGTAAGTAAAATGAAAATATGTAGACATTGTTTTTTTTTTATTACTGACAGATGCGGTTATGCAATCTACCGTAACTAAAATGTTTCACATCGAAACAATTTAAGTTGTTCAGTGTATTTTGTTAGAGTAAATATTGGATTAATAATTTGATCATAGTCTGAATTGTAGTGATGATGATGATGATGAGAATGATGATGATATTGGTAGTAATGATATAATTACAGTGTAGTACAGTGTATCTAGATAAATAGATCACACATATTTTAAAAACTCTTATTGAGTCTAATTGCTTCAAGATGATGAAAATGTATTTATTATTGTACTTTTAGGAGTAACCTTAAATTTTGCTTTAGCTGATTTTGTGATAATTTAAAATGGTCGCCCACATCGACCGCATCATTAATCTTGTGTATGGTCTTGCGTTTCAAATCTTCTAGTTGTCGACACTAGATAACGTAATTAGATAATTGGAGCCTTGGTGGAAGTTCATAGAACATAACGCCTTTCCAATATACAGCACATCCTCCAACTGAGGTTGCTCATTGGTACATCAAATGGTGTGGCACACAAACGTCGAGTTTATTGATTAAATCAAGCGTGCGTGTTTTTCGATAATATTTCGAGTAGGTTGACTTCGATTATGGCCTTTAAATTCCGTGGTTCGGACAGAGCGCGCTGTATCATTCACACTAAAATTATCGGAAGGAATGAACTCGGCAGCCACTTTATTTACATTTTTAATTCTGAGTTTGTGCAGTATTTTTGAATTTATTTGACAAGCAAAAAAATAAAAATAAATATGTGGTACTTATAGCCCCAAAGGGCTCTTTGGCTGAGCTTCTCTTTCATTACTGTTGTGTGTGTTAAATTTTGGACAGTATTAGAAATTATTATTATTATTTTAACCGCAGAACCCTTGTGACATAGCTTTTTCTGAGCTTTGTCACAGAGTTCGTTTAAAAAGCCTTTTCATGGCAAATTGTTACAGTCGGAAGAATTGCCAATTGCTTGCCGACAGGTGGGTACCGTTCGAAAGAAAAATCCTTTCGATATTAAATATGTTCTGCTTCAGCCGGGGATTGAATCCCCGACCTACAGATCAGAAGGCAAAAACACTAACCACTGAGCTACGGCACCCATTATTTATTTGACAAGCAAGTGTACAAAATATGTCTAAAATGCCATTTTTTGAGTTTTAAATTTTTAACAAACAGCAGCAAGTACCAAAGACATTCTCTTCGCATAATTTTTGTTTTTTTCTTTTAAGATTCAAATATCAGTTGTGGGCACTCGCCTCCTAAAGAACGTATTTTTAGACATTTGACCCCCAAAATATTGTGTATATGAAAATTTATAGAATTCAAATTAAGACTCAGCCGAAAATTCAGCTTTGGCCAGATGAGGTCCGAAAAGCACATTCAGTCGAATATAGTCAACCTCATGACGAATACACCATTTGGTACAATTTCTTAAAATTGCATATATTTTTGACGGCTTATCACTCTCCTTACAAAAATAAAAGTCTCAAAGGATTTTTCGAAATATTAATTTTTTTTCTTCCAGTCTTAATATTTATCTTGTACTCATAATAAAGTTTGCGTTCAGTCTAAAAACACAGATTCACAAGTGTTAGGCGATACAAAGGAAACCTTTTACATTGGACGGTAAATGCTAGTACATTATTCCATTATTCTGTCGCATACCATGTACTCGTATTTTACTTTGCTTTCTATATACTCCATGGAGCTCGGCAAACTATAATATTATGTAATAATATTAACAATAATTTGTTGTCTTAATTAAAAATGACTTCCTATTATAAATGCCACTCGGATTTATATGTACATGAATAATTAAGAAATACTTTGCAAAATGACCCATCAAATGGTCAATATTACTTCAACCATATTCATAAAATATACATCTGTCTATAACATTTACACAATCACCCACAACATCACCATATCACCATATTGTCTATTATAATCATTGTGATCAGTAATAAAACCAACAAAGTTAATCCTTTACAACACACGACTCCTTCAAAAAAGTAGAAGAAGAAGAACAACAAAGAGAGAGACTACAAGACTAACAAACAACCCCTTTTTTTGGGCAACAGAATACAAGTGCAAAATCCATGCCATTGTGTATGTACATACAACTACCTCCATAGTAAATGCTTTCTTCCACATGTACTCACATAATCATTTATACTGAAGAATATTGCAATATAATGAGCTTGTACCTAACAATGCTTTACCTACTAAATTTTACCAGTAATAGTATAAGCATTGTAATAGAGAGAAAAGAAGAAAAAAAAAACCGAATCACAGCTACAATGAAAACAACCAAAAATCTCTGCAATAACATTGACATGCTTCACATGCTCCAAATGTTTCAATCCCCCGCGCCGACATACGAAATAAACAAAGTCAAATAGAGTTGACCAAACCATTTACTACTCCATATTCATTTATTCAATGTACGTATGTGATTGTGTGAATGGATGCAAAGGAAATAAGAAAGTAAAAAGAAAGTTTCTTATGCCACAACAAGTCGAATTGTATTAAGAACCTCATTAATTTCTATATCTAGCGATAACAATTTCCTTAGCCATCGTCTGTTTGTCTGCCTTCAAGGCTTTTACAGATACCAACATGTACACGTTTAAGCATATAAATTTGTATATGTGTATGAGTTTGGCATTTTTGTTATTCCAATCTAAACTGTCTATCTCATTTTGTCGTTCTTTTTGTTTTGTTTTTTTTTTCTTGTACAACTCTGCAATCATCCAATTTCCTCAAAGAATGTTTGTATATATTTGGCGTGTTTGTAATTTTGGCTTCTTATTATTTTTTTTTTTTTTTGCTAAGTAGGTACAGTATTTTTCTCCTTTTTTTTTTGCTTTCTATTATTTCTTCTTTTTCCGCAGACAATATTTTCATCATTACGAACACTTTCATTTTACTTCTCATGATGATGTAAATTGAATGAGAAAGTTGCACAGGGGTTGCGCTGGAGTTGCAAAAATGTCGCACATGTGGTCTTGGTAAATTTTGTGTGGGGTAAAGTCTTGTTGGTACAAATTATCTCTAAAGCTACATAAGCTATCAAAAAATAAGAGTAATAGAGTAATAAGAAATAGTGAAAAATTAGTGCCGGTAATAAGGATTCTCACTGTAAGTGAAATTACCTCGTTTTGTCGATTTGATTCGACCAATGAAACCATATTTTTCCAGAAAACTAAAAACTTTTAACAATATCCAACCAACAATAAGCAATTATAATTCTTCAGACAGTGAAGATTTGTCATGAAAAAGATTCTGACAGAGCTTTGTGGCTAAATTCAAAAGACTGATATCACAAGAGTTCTGTCGCTCGCAAATAGTAAATATAAGTTAACATTTAACACGCACACAGCAATTCTGGAAGGGAATAAATAAATAAATTTAGGGATTAGCCGAATCAGACCACTTATATGGGTCCCTTTTCGTCCCTCAAATCGTGTGTTAATTATTTGTTCGGTTGCAGAATTCTTCTACTTCCTTCCTCATAATAACATCACGCGTTATTTCAAGCATCTCCTTGTGGGGTATGTTCCACATTTCGAGTTCATCAATAAATTGGCGACCCAGTGTGGACATCCTCCTGCTTGCCAATGCAGGACACTGGCACACTATGTGCGCCGCTGTCTCTGCCTCTTCCATGCATAGTCTGCAAATATCAGCATCCTCCCCATCAACAAGACCCATCTTGCTGAGGTGGTATCTGAAATTGCCATGCCCAGTTATTAATGCAGTCAACCAGCTTAGAGTCATTCGTCCTAGACTGAGAGCCCTCCCCGATTCACTGCCCTTTGATAGCCTCAACGAAGCCTTTGCCTGTCTACAAGTAGATAAGTTCTCCCATCTCGTGAGATGAAGTTTCTTTATCCACTCTTCGACCTTTGCCTTCACCGTTCCGCTGCTGAGAGCAACTACTGGTTCCGGTCCATAAAATTCAGCTTCAGATCCTTGTCTAGCCAAGGAGTCTGCAGCTTCATTCTGTTCTATACCAATGTGTCCCTTCACCCACATAAGAGTAATCGCATTACTACGAGCACACCCATTAAGTTTCTGAACACATTCGAGCGCCAACTTAGAAGATACCGTAGGTTGTTGCAGCCGCCTGACCACCGCCTGGTTATCGAGTGCTAGCAAGATTTTCTTACCTTGCACCTTTCCATCCAGTAGATGGTCCAGCGCATGCATTAGACCTAGCATTTCTGCTTGGTATACCGATACGTATCTTCCCAGATTCAGAGTGCATGCCAGTCCCAACTCTTTAGAGAAGATTCCAGCACCCGCTCTGCCATCCATTAATGAACCATCTGTAAAAATACTGATGTCATTTTCCTCACAATGGAAGGGAAACTCTGGCTATTTTCTACGGACTATTGTAAACTATTGTAAACTATTGATTTATTTTGGAGCTGAGTGTCTAAAAGTTTAATCGAATAATCTGATTAATAAAAATTATGACTATGCAATTTTTGATTCACGAAAATTTTAATTAATCAAGTAAGAGAAGTGAAAAATTGTTTGATTAATCAAAATTGTGATTATTTGAATAATTCGTATTAATCAATGTTTTGATTAATCCATTAATTGCTTAAACTATTAATATAAGAGTGCGTGTGAAAATTGTATTTCAAAATAAAATCTCGAAAATAAAGAACAACCAAAAGTGAAAAACTGTTTGATTAATTAAAATGCCGATTAATTGATAATTTGATTAATCGAATAATTAATTTTAATTAGATTTTGAATTACCAATGAATAGCTTCTAAAGCGGTAAATTGAATTAACAACCATGATTAAGTCTTATGACCAACATTTCTTCCAAATTTATTTCTGACATGTATTAAGAATTAAAAAATTAAGAATTAAGAATTTTTTATTAAGAATTTTGTAGGGAAGCCCTCCTTAAGGAATGGATATAGGTATTAGGTATATTTATAATAATTGTTGGTGTCAAATAATTAATGTGCTTTAGTGGTGATATGTGATCATTTCGAGGTTAATTTTTGATTTTCTAGGGCTTGTGTCATCTAAGGAAGCTTCCCTAGGTGACACAGTTAGTGAGTAAGAATGTTGAGGAAAATGTTGGGTAGTAAAAACGAATGGGGCGGATCATATATTTGACTCCTCTCGAGACGCTCTGAAAGCGGTCGTAACGAAATTCATAAAAACGTTAATTTTATAGAAGAGTCCTTGTAAAGAGTAGTGATAGTGAAAATATGCAGATAGTTCATGTAGATGTAAATAGTAGAAAAAACGTTGAGGAGAAAAAAATTAATGGAAATCCCACCCCATATCATATTGCTCCACCTCAATTGTTTAAAAACATCACTTGTGTAGGGAACTCCCTTGAAGGGGTAGGTATATGTAGGGAATATGTTGATACAAAAGAAGATAATACATTTTACCCCTTTAAATGCACTCTGAGAGCGGAGGGATCGAATTTTATAAAAAAAAATTCATGTCGATGTTTCATCCTCCTCCAGACAGAGTTTACACTCCATGTCAGAGGATAGTCCCATTTTGTGGAGATGGTATTTTAACCTGTTATGTCCTGAGAGATAGCCGTTTATTAGCTTTAAGTTTGTTCTGCTAAGACTAATTCTGTCAAAAGCTGCATCGAAACTGATGAGGGTTTTCGCTTGGCGGAGACCTGTTGAATTTGTCCATTGTAGTAGGTATTTGTCGTGGTAATGTTTTTCTATCATAGCTTTGGCCGATGCCCAGCTTATATCGCAGAAAGGTTCTGGGCCCGTTAGTGGAGAAGACGATCCAGCTCTCGCCAGTTCGTCCGCCACTTCATTGCCCTCAATTCCGTTATGCCCCGGCACCCAACATAGTGTGACTTTATTTCGCATAGAGAGTTTTTGTAGTATAAGGAAACATTCGGTGACTAGTTTTGAGGAGAACTCCCATGAGGAGAGAGATTTGATGGCAGCTTTGCTGTCTGGGCAAATTAGAATGAGCGCTCCTTTGAGTCCTTTGGCATGTAGATGACGTGCACAAAGTTCTATGGCATGTATTAGAGATAGGTGGTAAGTATGTGCAAAAAATGTTGCGGAGAAAATATTAATGGAGATCTGTGATATATTTTACTCCCATCAAGGGCGATTCTTTCTGGGTAATTTAACTTCTTTTTCAATTTTCACTATTATTTTCGGTTAGGAAAGTCAAAGCAACCCTGAATTTAAATCCAGATATCACAAATACATAATGAAATGCTTTTTCTCTTCGCTGTTCAAGATCATTTTCTTCTTGAGGAAGCTGTGCAATCTTTACCATCAAGTTTGTACTTGATAGCTTTAAATTTCTATTATTTCTTTGAGAAAGGTGTAATGTTCTTTCGAAAACATCAACCCTCAACCTTATCAATTTGTTGCTAAAAATAAGTATTTTGTACCCAATAACTATCACTGTTAAATCGTCTGAGATTTTGATTCTAAACGATAATACTTTTTCATAGCTGTCCCATGACTTTTTATGGGTGTTACAAACGGAAGCACAAACTCAATGTATGATACTTGAGTGTAGTGTATAAAAATAATAAGAGTAATAATAATACTGAGACTATGACATTATCGTTTGTATTGGTTTGATTTGATTCTACACAATTTGTTCGTCAATTTTATCTGTGTATTCCATCTTATTTCTTTTGGTTAGTTGACATTATAGGATATAATGACAATATAATTTATTATTATTACTATTTTTTCTCTGAATTTTTTTTTTTCAAAATTAGTAAATCGTTTTACCAGTTTCCTGCAATGAGCTGTAGTTCACTAGTGATTGATATAACATTGTCTCTCCTCTCTCTCTCTCTGTCGCTCTTCATACTATTGAGGACATGGAAATCGAGTTGTGTGTAGAGGTGGCAAGGTGGCTAGACCAGATTTTATAGTAACAGAATGTAACATATTGGTTTTTCTCTTATGGCTTTGGACATTTTCGATTATGTTATACTTGCAACAAATACACCAAGTATTCGTACACTATTGATGATGGCAGTAATAATGACTACAGCCACAGACATTGGTGTTATTGGCGTTATACTTGTATGTATGCATATACGATTTTGTTGTCACCATTTCTTAGCAAAATTTATGGGGTGATTGCAATTATTATTGTTCTTTGTATGTACTTGTTGTTATTTGTTGCAATTGTTGAAATTGACTTTTACAAAAGAGACATATGGGAATAATTTTCCAGCGGCTTAATTTGGATGCGCTCGCTCAATTCGATATGCTTGGTGGTGGTGGTCGTACATTAAGTCAATTGGTATTAGTGTCAACGACTGTATGTGTGCATCGGTAATAAATTACGATTAATCGAAAAGGATAACCCATTTATGCACTCTTTTGATCTTAAAGGCTCAAAATAAAGTTTGTTTTATTTTAAAGCCATTGCCAAATATGGTTGAACAAAAAGAAAGACAACACAAAAAACATGAATACATACACACGTTTATAATTTGAAATAATATCACAACAGTAGACGCATAAATAAGCAGCAACAGCAGCAATATTGAAAAAATCAATACAACATTTGTATTCATAATCAGTATTTAGTAGTACGATATGTAGACAAACTGATATACGCACACAAAACAACAACAACAACAGAATGTTGAATTATATTTTAAGTAGCAAACGTAGCATATAAGTGTATCCATCCTTCACGGAAGTGTACCTATTTATGCTACAACACATTGGATCTATACAGAAAGTCACACACACACACACACATACACACATTCTTACAGTGTCTTCACTTCACTCTTCATGGGAGATTTCATATTCCCGTGTCGTGTGTCGTTCTCATCATCGTCGTCGCTGTTGTTGTTGTCCTTGTCGTTGTTGTTCTTATTGTTGCTATTGTTGTTGTAAGTATACATACATATATTCAGTGTCTTCTTGGACGCGTGAAGTACTTTAGCTGAATCGTTTATCCTCATTTTCCGGTTCTAACTTTGTTGTATTGTATATTTTTCATATGTAGCTACTTATGCGTGTTTATATTCATACGAGTATGCATCTGTGTCTTTGTGGGTTGCTGACACTTGTGTCTTGATGTATGTAGCTATTACATTCTTTCTACGACGGTTGATGTATCCAATTTTGTGTGTTGTCTTTATTTATTTGAATATTATAAGATGCTGACTAGACGTTTGGGCATTTAGTTTGGGTGCATACGTGTGTGTGTGTGTGTGTGTGACCGTATGGGTTGAAATTCACTTGTCATATTGTTTTGTGTTATAAAATCATAATTTCTTTGTGGCGCATATGCTCTCGCACATATGGGCATTTCTTAGAAAAGTTCAGTGGAAAGTGAAAAATATAAAAAAATTTTAAATGCGCTAATATTTACCCTTCAATAATGAAGCTGAACTGTAGTTTTTTGTTTTTACAAAAAATCGTTATTGGATTATATAAGAGGAGCAACTCCTTGCATTCATTCATTGATCTACATGGATTGATCGGTAATCTTTGGCGTCATACCAAATTTCAACGCGATAGCTCTTACCATTCCCGGTTCGATATTTGATGAGACTTTGATTTTGACTCTTTCATTTTCTTTAATTCAGTAGAAATGAGTGCGAAGGTTTTACTATACCACTGCTTATAATTGTAAAAAGAAAATTTGTCACGTCTGTAATGTCATGTCCACTATTTATATTCACAAAAGAAACTAAAAATTCTGCTTACATTATTGGTTTTCTTCATATTTGATGCATTGATTGTCACCTGCGTAACACAGGAAATGCCCATATGTTGTTTCATATGTTCACAAATGAATATTTATCAAATTGTATGTGTAGAGTAACATTAATATGTATCCTTTCTTTCCTTCATTTATATTCTAGTTAAATTAATTATTCATTATCGCTATTAATGGTTTAATTTTGTAAAATTTCGAAGGGTTTTCGCTAAGCATCCGACCTCATTTATCTTGTTTGTTCTGTCATATTTTACATATCAGTTCTCGGTGGACTAATAGCGATTTTTAGCCATACTTCTGCAATGAGTAGCTTACTATGTGGCCATAACATTTGCTAATCGATTTAGGCCGAATAAAACATGCTTCGCCAGCCATCCCTGTTCTTCGCTAGCTAAAGCCAGTTAGACATTCCAAGCGCCGTCAGGTTCTCCAGTACATGGTCTTTCCAACAGAGGTTAGGTCTTCCTCTTCTGCGTCGTCCTCCAGCGGGTTCCGAATATAACACCTTCTTAGCTGGAGCGTGTTCTTCCATTCGCTTGACATGACCTAGCCAGCGTAGCCGCTGGATTTTGATGCGCTTTACTATGTCAATATCGGCATACAGCTCGTACAGCTCATGGTTGTACCTTATTCGGTACTCGCCACCAACGAAACGAGGTCCAAAATCTTGCGTAGGACGTTTCTCTCGAAAACTCCAAGCATTTGCTCATCCGAGGTGGAAATTGTCCAGGCTTCAGCGCCATATTTATGGACAGGCATGATGAGAGACTTGTAGAGTGAGTTTTCGTTCTTCGAGAGAGGGCTCGACTTCTTAATTGCTTACTTATCCCAAAGTAGCACCTGTTTGCAAGAGTGATCCTTCGCAATATTTCCAGGTTGACGTCATTACTGCTGTTAATGCTGGTTCCAAAATAGACAAAGTCCCTTACTACTTCAAAAGCGTAGTTGTTAACAGTGACGTGCTGTCCAAGATGCCGGGACTCTTTGTTTGTTGACACTAGGTGCTTCGTCTTGCCCTCGTTCACCGTAAGACCCATTCGACGCGACTTTCTTTCCAACTCTGAGAATGCTGCACCGACTGACACCCTTACGATTCGACGTTTGATCCAAATCTTATACCGTCGAGAGATGGCTTCATGCTTGGCAACAGAAAATAGTCACAGTGTAAGGAAGCAATTTGTAAACTAATTCATTGCTACTGCGGTCTGAGTGAACCGATGAGTTTTCCTGGCGGAAGAGAACTTTTTCGGTCAATTTTGCTTCATATCGGCATCGAATCGATCCAATAACTCTGCATAATATGGGATGATTAGTTTACCCTTCACTCGTGCATCGTCCAAAATTGTGGATTTTATAGACAATTTTTAGTGTAGTGACCTCAATTAGGAGACCAAAACTCCTTCACTTGTACTGGTATAAATGCACATAAATTGACTAAACCAATGGTGGATGGTTTCAATCATGGTGAAGTGTCCACATAGTACATGGGTGCCAATTTCATTCAAATGGCTGTTACAACATAACTATTTGAAAGATATGCCTGAAAATTTGAGTGCGTCTTTCTGAAATTATTTAAATTTTCATTAACTTATTGACACACTCTCATATATACTCGTATGTTTTGCTTGATAAAATGTTTAAAATCCAAGTAGGTACCTTAAGTAAAGTACATACTAAAAGTTTATGTTTCATTTACCATAGGTACCTTAATTATAGGATAGCTGTCCTTCTACTTCAATATGCATGTGTAGGTACCTATTTAAATACGTATCTAAAATGCACGTGCCATTAACACTTTTAGCTTATGTAAATTTCAACAAAAAGGCAAATATACCATACGCACTTGTGTCATATTCAAGGTACTGATAATGAATACGGAATAGTAGTAGAAATGAGAGCACTGAATACACTGATTTTCATATCACTACGTTTTATATGTTTATTTGAATGTAGATGTATATATGTATAATATTTATATGTATTTTACCTCTAAAAGTGTATAGAACTTAAAATAATATTTATTATCCTATATCTTTGTTTTGCAAACAGTTTTTATCACTTCGAAGATAATCATTGTCATCATCACCTTTGCTCAGAACTAGCACTCATAATTACGTACCATCTCACCAACACCATATGATCACAACAACACTAATCACGAACTGCATACAAATATAAAGTATCTATTTATTCAACATATGTGCGTGAGTTTTAGTATATATGTATGTATGTGTTTGTTTGTGTGTGTGTGATACAATTAAAAACAGTCAGAACAATATCAACATCGAAACAACAATAATCATAGCCGACCATAGCGGCCATGACAAATATGAAAATTATTTCTATTTGTATTGTGACTAGCGTAAACTGCAACAACAACAACAACAAAATATAGAACTGAAGAGGAAAAATCCAAGGAAAAAACAATAAGATAAGAACTTCTGAAAATTACTCTCATTTAAATTATACCTTTTTTTTTTGTTACTTTCTTTTCAGTTTATCTTACAATAACAACAGAATTCAACAATTCAACAATTCTTGTAATTTCATTTTAGTTGCTCTTTTGCTTATACGATACATATGGCACGCAGGTATATGGAAGAAGTGTTGTTATATTTAAATAACGAACGTACTTTTAGGTACAATATTATCATGGCAAATAGAAAAAAACTATACCGTCGGCACGTCGTACTATATTTCGAACATTGACAAGGTGGCAGCTGCGGCAGAATTTGTTTATTATTGCTTTCTTTGTTGATGATGCTCTTAAATATTACATTTTTTATTGTTGTTCTTCTTTATTACACTATCCTACATATTTAAATATGTTATTGCCATTAAATAATTTGACAAATGGATTCACAGATTCCATAGTGGCCATCTTACCTAATTATTGTAGATCATAGTTAACTACTGCAATGATTTTGGTAACAGGCAACAAAGTTGAGAGTGAAATTTAAAACTGAAATTTTATCGAGTTTTATAATATATTTTGAAAGCTTGTGTCAAGATTTTTATGCGTTTGCCATTGGAAATATCGACTGAAAAGGTGAAGGGTATATTTGCATTGGGTTTATGTATTGGCGCTTCCTTTACAATACCCAAAAAAAGAGATGGCATATATGAAAAAGAAAATATACATATTATCGAGCAGAATTATCATACGACTCCATTTAGTCTTGTCTGTCTATTTGTTCGATGGTCTCTCTGTCTGTTTGTAGACCAGTCTGGAAGTCTATCTAATTGTTTGAACGATAAATGCCGTAATCATTCTGTAATTTTGCATTTCTATGTTTTCTTGCCATACAAAAGTATGTTTTGGAATGTAAATATTTTTGTATATTTTGTGGTCAGAAATATCAACCCTTGATTTGAAACTTGACAGACAAAGTTTGATTGCACATAGAATAAAATATATCTAGAAATGGGCTAGATTTAATAAAAACCACTCTTATCTCCCATATAAATGCATATTTTCCAATATAAGTTTTCACACTTTATGCCCAAAATTATTAAGCTATCAAGTTAAAACTCGGTGCATACTATTATATTTGTTAGTGTGTAGATAATTTAAAAAAATTTTGAAATCGAATAAAAACTACATATACCTCCCATACAAAAGTATGTTCTCGTATGGGGGTTTTGATACTTTACGCACGAAAATAATAACTTATTAGGGTATGTATGTATGTAGCATTATAATTATGACTTTATAGGTGAACTCAAAAATGGGTGGAATCGTATTGAAACTACACCTACCTGCCATACAAAAGTGCGATTTCAAACGCATGATTTCACATTTTGAGCACGAAAATCTAAAGTTAGTAAGCTGAAACTTGGTATGTATGAATTGAATGAATGAACTTGTATGAATTTATAAGTGAAAATAAAAATAGGTGAAATTGAATTGAAACTATATGTACCTCCCATACAAAAGTATGTTTGGAAAGGTGAATTTTCACACTTTGAGCATGGAATTATAAAATTATGTATTTAGCTGAAACTCGTTACATATGATGATATGTATTAACTACTTATTCAAGTAGTAATCCGATCAAAACCTCATCTATCTATCATACAAAAAATAGGGTTTCGATTGTATGATTGTAAAATTTTGGACACGTTGAAGTTGAAGGTCATAGCATTGGGTACTACAACTTCGATGTTAAACTTTCGAATGCATAGAATATTAATCAATAATATGAATAATAATAATATTAATAATAATAATATTAATAATAATAATATTAATAATAATAATATTAATAATAATAATAACAATACGCAAATTTCAACCCTGCGCTCAGCTAAAATACATCCACTAGAAAGTACATTATTGCAAAGCGCAAATTTTGAACACGAAAGTACTCCTGGTTCTGTTAACCGATGACACCTCTTTTTAACAATTACAGCATCTCATGTACTGCAGCGCTACTGCCGCAACAAAACAAGCTGGAGCAAAGTTATTGTCGAGGGCCCAAGGAGGTCACATAAATCCAAAAACACCGTCCTGGGAAACTAGATTGATTGAGAAAATTGAAGCTATCCGCGCTGATTTCGCGATTACTTTGCAATACTAACGAGGAAATAGTGGACGCAGGCTCTTTAAGAGCATGCGAAAAATAAACTCCAAGTACTGAATGCACGCAAAGCACTATGACCCAAACCGAACAGTGGAAGACATCTGTGGAAGGTGCAGATATAAAAAGTGCCACCAACGAAAGATAGACAACAGAAGCTTTTTCAAAAATCAGAAACAATTCTATAAGCGCTGTGCAGAAGATACCCCAGAATTGCTTGAAGCCTCTCCAACTATAGAGTGTTTTCAGCAACACTGAGCAGGAATCTGGTCTGTTAGCAGTGCGCATGATCAACACATTTTGTGGTTATCAAACGTGGAGGAGCATTTCGCGCCAATCCAGGGTATGGACTCAGCCAGGATATCAGAGCAGCGCTTTAAAAGAGTTATAACCAAGTTGCATAACTGGAATAGCACGGGGAATGATCGATTGCATAACTACTGGTTCAAAAAACTGACAGCCACACCTGTGCACCTTTTACGGTTCATAAACAGCTTCATTGAGAACCCGGATGATCTGCCCTCGTACTTATGTAAAGGCCTGACTTATATGATCCCAAAAGGAGGCGATGCAACGGACCCGTCAAAATACAGGACGATAACTTGTTTAAACTCGTTTTACAAAATATTAACAGTATGTGTTACGGAGGCGATCACCGAACATTGCGACGCACATGACCTCCCTCTCTCTTTGGATCAGCTGAGAGAGACTGAAAATTGCTATTAATGATATTATATTATTGAAAAAATAACTACAGAATCTAAACTTGATATTTCCTTATATTTTATATAACAATTATATGACAATTCTAACAAAATGCAACTCTGCTTTATCCGATGTTGCTACTACTTCATTTCGGCAGATATTTATGGAGTCGACTATGCTTAATATACAATTAAAAACAAATATACTACGTCTACATATATAAATAATAATTCATTTTCCCCCTAAATACTTACAGCACTGTATAAAATAGCCTAGTAAGGTAATAAAATGTGTTAAAAAACATAAAATTAATCGTTTATATGAAAATAAACAACACAAACTATGTTACATATTAGATATGTGTATGTATAATATATGCATATTTTATATAAAAATATAAAATATGAAATATGAAATTTTACTTTCATAAAATTCAAATTCATTATAAATTTTTTTTTTCTAATTTGTTTATTATTTCATAAAATGGACCAGTTTTCATAACTGCATACAATAAATGGTGACAAAGCTGAGACACGTTTGAATGAATGCTGGAAAAACTACAAACACATTACGTTACGTATACGCACATACATGTTTAAAGGTGCTGGAGTAGACAAAAAGAAAATATCTCTATTTATATTCGTATGTTCTTGACAGTTTTTTGCTGTTGTTCTTATTGTTTTTGTTGTAAGCAGCTGCTAACAACATAATTCAAATGCATTGAGCACGAGTGAGAGAAGCATCCAGCTTATGATGTTGAATACACTCTGCATGTACATATGTACACATGCTTTCACAAGTATAACATAATGATCACATTTTTAATGGTCCCACGCTTAACAAAAGGGTATTAAAAATATGGCGACATAAATACATATACACCGCACTGACTGAAGTTAAAGCAAAAAAAGGAGAAAAAAAGAAAAAACAAAAAACAAAATCGAATGAAACAAGTGTAAAAATGCTCTAGATGCCAATTGTAGAATTGGGAATTTATTTTTCATGCAGAATTAAATGCATTTTTTATTTTACTATAATTTTTTTACCACATTTATCACCTCATCCTATGCTTAATGCAGCTATAAAAAGAATATTGTTAATACAAATATTCAAAAAAAAAAAACATTGAAACAACAAACGAGTTGGATTTAAAAATCGATAAAAATAAACCTAAACAATAAAAAACGCATACGTGAACTTGAAAGACGACAGCATAGAGAAAATCCATGTTGGAAATAAAAGGGAGATATTTTATAGAATCATGAAAAAAACACGCACAAAACTAATAAAATTATTATTAATCGCAAATGATAATAAAATATTTAGAAAAATACAAAAAAAAAAAAAAATTACCGACAAAGCTAAACGGAAAGAGTTTTTAAAAATAACAAAACTTCAAACAAAACTACAGCACAACAGTAATTTGTCCGAGATAGTCCGAAAGTGAGAAAAGCTCCATATACAATATATGGGTAGCCATTAAATTGCCAATAATTGAAATCCCAAATGCACATACTCGTTGGTTGAACACGTTGCAAAGCCATTATTTCAACAACAACAAATTAAAAAAAAAACACACACACAACATGGATGCTAACAAATTTGTTAGTAGTAACAACCATTGTGGCGATATGCATCTGCAACACAATACTCATGTATTCATTTGTTCAAGTATATGCAAAAGAATGAAAAGTAACAGAATAGCACCTGAGCGATTTAAAACCACAATAAGAAAAATAGCAATATCAGCAATGAATGCATACAAACTAAACAGTATGTAATATTATAATATGAACATATAATAATATTAACATCATACGACAAACGAACAATAGCAGCAACATGAAAACTTTGCAACCAACATTTGGAAATGCAATTTAAATATTGTATTTTCAATGTGATGCTCTTACTTGCTGTTCCATTTGTTATACACATATTCGTGTCATTATAAACATGCATCTATACATACATCCACCTTTGTTTGTTGCTAGTCTGCAACATGAACCGTATAAGAGTATCCTTACACTTTAGTGTTAAATTGTTTTCATACGTAAATAAATAAAATGCAAGAAGAAAAATAAAATACAAAAACAAATAAAAAATTCAATAAAATTTCACGATAAATGCAGTACATATTCTCGGTCTAAGGTTGGTCTGTTACTGTGATAACCTTTGTGGTATACTAGTATACGATCAGATCAAAAATTTTCCAACATTCTCACAGGTGATTAAAACAAGTAAATAGAGTATATATGCATAGTTGATATGTATAGTATATATTCTCGAGTACACATTTGAGTGTATAGCATTTAATTTTAATTCAATTTAAGCAAAATAGTTAAAATACCTACTCTGGATACTACATAGATGAGAGAATTGTTTGTACGGATTTGTATAGATGCAATGTTGCAGAAACTTGTATGAATTACGAGTATTTAAAACCAATTATAACTACTAAGGGAGTTTTGCTGACATCCATTTTTGTAATAATATTGAGACATTTTTAATAATTTTTTTCCGCCTAAATTCAAAAAGAAAAATAATTTCGATAATCTGAAGCTTAGATATTGGACTCTCTTTTATGTGTTTGTGCCAAAATTACAATCGATAACATACTTTTCAGCTATATAACTTTATAATATCGAGCGAATAGTGTGAAAACACACATACAAAAGTATAAATGTGTATGGAAGGTGGACGTGATTTCACTTTAATTCAGTTTATTTTCGAATATGTCTATTTATTAGTAAATATAAAAGCATGTACCAAGTTTCAGCTTGATAACTTTATATTTTTGCACGCAAAATGGAAAAGTATGTATTCGAAACTATATTTTTGTATGACAGATAGGCGTTATTGTATGTATAGAATTATGTATACCAAATATCAACTTGAATGTTGTATATTTTTTCATGCCAAGTTTGAAAATACACGTTCCACAACTTACTTTTGTATGGGAGGTAGGCAGTCAGTTCGTCTGTTCTTGTTCTTCTTTTTTTTCTGACTTGTAATTTTTCCCGACACAAACAGTGCGCGCATTATTTATTTTTATACATATTTTATTTTTATACATATAGTTCGAGTGTTTTTGTACTCTGCAACAATTAATTTGTGTTAATAATAACAAATTATATTCATTTTTAATCGTTTATCGTAATAAACAATATACATAAACGTATAAAAGTATATCTCGTGTTGTTTTTTTCTTTGTACAAAGTGATGTACATAAGAAACAACCAGTTTGCAAATCAAAATTTGATTTTAAACATTTACTTTGAGCAATGGTATTGGCCAACAACGAAAGGCCTAACCATTTAGAAGGTGATAAAAAATGTGCAACAGCAAGAAGAGGCAGCACCGCCATCACATCAACCGTAATAACAACAACAACAACAGTTAATAAAGCAGAACAAATGGAAGAAAATCACCGGCAACAACAGCAAGATTTGACATCAGTCATCAACACCAATAGTTTGCAATTGGAAAAGATGAGGGCGGATAATTACGTTACCCGAAAACATCAACAACCCCGAAAACATAGTCAAGTAGTTTTTTTTATATTTATATTTATAATTTATTATTTCAGTATTTAAAACCGATTAATCTCGAATAATTTTAATTTTATTAGAAAGCAAGAAACGGTCGGTGGTTAAAATCACATCGGTACAACTCAACCAAGGTATGAGCCCCCCGGCATCTCTCTCACGTACACAACTATTAACTGGTAAATGTAATTGTATCTACCAAATCATACTGCTAAAAGTGCGAAAAAACACGTTTCACAACTTACTTTTGTATGGGAAGTAGGCGTAGTTTTTATCCAATTACTCCCATTTTTTGCTTATATTCACTTTGTGAGAATAACTTATGTTAATATGCAAAGTTTATTTTAATAACCTCATATTGTTGTGGATAAAACCTGAAAACACATATTCAACAACATTCTACTGTATGGGAAGTAGGCGTAATTTTCAACCGATTTCACTTATTTTCTAGTATGTCTAAAAATTAATAAATTTAATCGTATGCACCAAATTTTAATTTGAAAACTTAATATTTTAATGAGAAAAACATATTGAACAACATCCTTTTATATGGAAAGTAGGGGTGGCTTTTCTCCGAGCTTGACCATTTTTTAATATATTAGTTTTCTAACCAAAGTAACTGTATATACCAAGTTCTAGTTCGATAGCTTTATATTTTCACGTGAAAAGTGTGAAAAAACATAGTACAGAACATATTTTTCTATGGGAGATAGCCCTGATTTTAACCCGATATTGCTCAATCCCAAACATATTAGCTTGATATTAAAAAATAGTTGTAGTTGTAGTTGTGGTTGTGCCAATAGAAAGACAATGTTAAATTGACTCAGAACATGATTCCATTCAATACCATAGATACTTTTTCATATCAGTCACCTCTCCTCATAAGTGTTGGAAACGGAAGCTGAAACTCAATATGTACTTTACCCTTTGATTGCTGGGTATAAAAAAACTAAACATCAACATATGAAATGAAATATTTCAATATGTTGATTATTTAATCATTTCCAATGATATCATTTCATAATTTTTTCACTAATTCATATCCACACGCGTTTAATCACAAATATATATGTGCATATATTGTATGTTGAATACTTCCGACAGGTTTCCACACTTCAATCATACTTACATATGTCGAGTTCAATTCCCAAAACAATTTGTTCGTAACGTAACGTTAAAAAACAACAACAACAACAAAAATCATGATACGAAGAATAATAATATCAGCAGTAGCAACAGAAAACACTTGATTCAAGCATATCATATTTCCAACAACACTAAGAGCAGTTAACTTGACATCAAACACGATGGATGAATACTATTATACTTGTAAATGGAAAGAAACACCCTGTTGTTGAACATGGAAATTGTGTATAAGTAGATATTATACGTAGGTACATAATATTTACAAAGGCCACTTACAATATGTTATGTCTATGTGAACGAGTATGAGTGTATTACGAAAATTTGTGGAAGAATTTTTTTTTTCCTCTCGTTTCACTATTATGACGGAAGGGTGCTCAATTAGCCGGAACATTTGGAACAAAACAAAATTCAGATACGCTAATGATTGCACAATGATTATGTAGGAATTTTCTTGGAGGAGGACTAGATAATGGTAGAGGGTGAAGTTGTGTAGGAAAAGCATAGCATGAAGTGAAAATGAAAAACACTTTTTTTAATAAAAACAAGTGTCACCAGGCAAGAAGCAACATTCAGAAATGGTGACAAAATATCGCGAGAATTTGAACATTCAAGCGGATAATAATAATAATAATATTAATAAAAAACATGCTTTTGAATATTATTTGCAAATTATGTGCGTGGCTACACACATACATACATGAATATGTACATTTTTGTGTGTGTCATTCTTACTCTGTTTGTTTGGGTTGTCGAAAGCGTGAATGATTGGTTGGTTGATGCTGGATGGAGTAGGTATTGAGAATTATGACAGATGTGGGTGACATTTTAAATGTTCGATTCATTTTCTTTCACCATTATATGTACCAACATGATTTGAATATCACAAAATAATGTGAATTAAAGCACTTGTTGTTATGGAAATGATGGCATTTCAATGTGAAGAAAAAGTAGAATGTCTCAGGTGCACTTTATAGTATTTTACTTAGTAAAACAATAACAAAATCAAAAAGAAAACTATTATCAACTAAATGTTCTACATATGTACATCCGCATATGTTTCTCTCAATATTAATCCATTTAAGAAATAATTTGATGTTGCCCATATACGCTAGATCATTTACAACTGAAATGCTCAATATGTACGAGTACATAAACGATCTTTATTATAAGTGACTAATTATCACACCCATACGATACTTACAAACACATATGACAAATAATAAAACAGCTTGTTCACACCATTTTGATGGTGTTGTCATCCCACTCACATGCCCATACATGCTTGATGCATGCATGAGCATGCAAACATACTCACACGCATAATTGGGGTACGTGAATTATAGCATAATTAATTACTCGTTAATTTGTTACATGTCACAGTGTGTTGTCGTCACAATTTCTTGTCTTTGCTCGAGACAACACCAATGGAGATTGTGAGTGTAGTAAGCATGATCATGGTTGATCATGATAGCTACAAGTTGAGCGTATTGAAGTAAATGAGGAATTTTTTTGGTTCTCTGCATTTTTAAAGACATGGAAATGAAAATAAAAATAAATTACAAAATTAATTGGCCACAAAATTACGCAGCCACCGACCGCCTACTCTCTATTATTTCATCATTACTATCTATTTGTATGTGATGCAAAATCTATCGATGTTCAGTGATTCAGAGAAACGCTCATTCCAACTATCAACAGAAAAAATTAATATGTGGTACTTCTCTTCCAGTATTGATGTGCGTGTTAAATGTTTGAAAGGTTTCGAACGGTTCAGAACCCTGTGACATCACTTTTTCTGAGCTTTGTCACAGAGTACTTTTAAAAGCTTGCCGACAGGTGGATACCGTTCGAAAGAGAACACTTTTCGATATTAAGGTTATGTTTCAGCCGGGCATTAAATACACAACCTGCAGATCAGAAGACTAACGCACTAACTAATGAGCTACGGTATCCAACTATCAATATCTGGTGGAAATTGAGGAGGTTTAATTCAGCGTGAAATTCGATAAAAGGTATATAATTGTCTTTAAATTATGAAAAATTATTTTCAAAACATGTTTCGATCACCTAATGTAATTTTTATAGGATGAAATTAAGAATCGTAACTGTATCCTGCAACTAATCAATTTGAATTTTATAATTAAGACATGATGAACATTCTAACCCACTATCTTCTTTTTAAAGATTCACCTAAAAATTAACGAAAATCGTCAAATACCCTAATAACTGCTAAGAATAGATCTTTAGAGAGTTGAAATGTAAGCCCGATATCCATTAATTTTTCTTCCTCAACATTTTATTGGTTCATACTGATCCCATATTTTCACTCTTAGGGAGGCTCCCCTACAAAATTAATGATTTTATCAAACTAGCTTATAACGCACCCTGCTTGTACCGGAGTCAACTATATTATTGAGTCCCATTAGATTTTGTTCTTAAATATTTCTCTTAAATATACTAGCTTTCTGTCTCCCCATACAAATTGGACGTAAAAGACACCGTAAAACAAAAACATTCCCCCCTATGTAAGTCTAATTGAACGTAAAGTTTATTATGATTAAAAAAAAGTGAATCAAATCAATAAGTATTATATTTGCTTGCTTCGAAGGTGAGAGCTTCTGTGGGATATATTTTCACCTAGTTTTGACAGAGTCGTTTTTCACAAGCTTTTTCAAGAGGAATTCTTACTGTCCGAAGATTTTGGAATTACAGACAGAAAAAGTTGTTTAGTTGACCATATTTATTTATTATAACGTACAAAGTCAACACGCTAATCCTTGAGCGCTAGTTGATAGCAAGGCCGCACTAGGCTCAACCGATTCCAAAGGGCAGGGCTATTGTAATATCATATTTTTCTAGCATTGTTATAAAGCTTCGGGAGACGGTTTTTCGTGTTAAGCTTAGAAAATATTTCCCCAACGTTAGTCCATTCGGAATGTAGCCTCCAAATATAATTTAGATTTACTCGACTATAAAGAAGTCTTTCGTGTTTTTTTCTTTTTTTGTATGACTATGGTTAGCCAGTCAAAATTTAGATCTAAATAAATAAACAAATATGTCGGGTACTTACTTCTTAGTTTCTCAAGCGGCTCATGTTTTGGTGTATGTGGTGGTACGACAGAATGATGTGGATGCTGTGGATAGCCACCGACTAAATCTTGTCCTGTGCTGTGATGTAAATGGCTCAAGCTGCCAATCGGCATAAGACTAGAAATGGCGGGTGAAATGCTAACCGACGAACCGGAATCGTGTAGACTATGATGATTATGTAAATGCTCATTGCCCGTACCGGAATTGTTGCTGCCATTGACGGTGGAGCTGCCAGTACTGCCACTGCTTAAAGCGGTGCTTGTTGTTGTAGCACTCTCAGCCGAACCCGCTGAGCCAGCACCAGCTGCTGTCCCTGCGCTGACCAGATCCTGTAAACATAGTCCAGTCGATTCGGCAGACATGGCCTCCAGACCGTTGAGTGCACCACCAGAACTAGTTACCACACCGAGACCACCGCCAGCAGCGCTGCCGCCGCTGGCGCGATCCATACCTAAGTATGTGGGAAAAATGGTGGAGAAACTTTGAGCCACAGCCTGGTGTGGCTGATGGTGATGAAGTGCCGCCGTCTGCTGGTGGTGGTGGGGATGTAGAGGCGGCAGATGGTGATCTCTGCCCGAGAACTTCGTCGTGACGACGTCCTTAAAATGTTGCAAAAATGTAGTCGTCGTCTTGAGGCCGGTATCTTATGACGGGTGTACGAGAGAATAAAATCAAGCTGACGAGATGTTTTGTTGAGTCCGTAATTTATAAACGGAAATTTTACACTGTGTTCTATCTCTGAAAGTAGGGGGAAACAAAGTAAATAATCAAAAGTGAGTTAAATTAATCAAAAATGATCTTAGAAATATTATCTCTAAGATGTAATAAGAAATATTTTTATCTTTGCAAAATATGGTACAAGCATAACAACAAGCGCAACAATCGTAATAGTTAAAAGAGAGAAAAGGGAATGAATGAATGTTGATTTGTTTATTAAGCAAATTTACAAAGCAAATAAAGTATTTAACCCAAACGCCATGCAACTTAACACCATCAAGACATTAAGAAGGTTAATCCAAGCTTGACGTTTTCAACGCTCAACGGATTCATTGAGCTTATCGTAAAATTGGCGCACCGGTTAGACTAAACTTACTAATATGTATAGGAGAGTCGATTGAGAGTATCGTTCATACACACTACCGCCATCGCTTCTGGCAAATAACACCCGCGCAATGTTACTGAGGCATCTTTAGTAAAATATTCATACCGAGTACATACCGAAACTCAAAACGTAGACGTTCTATCGTGATGTAGCGATCGTATGTTATAGATAACAGCGTTGATACACAATAGATAACAGCAACACTCGCCTGTTATCTGTATGTGTATATATTTACATTTCTGTGAATTTTTATGGCTGCAGCTAGCTTATCTGTGTGTGTAGAAGCGCATTTTTATTATGTTGGTGGTTTGAAAAAAAAAAATAATAATAAATAATAATAATAATAATAATAGTTATAAGCAGAAACTTTAGTGTTTAGTCATTTTTTTTTCTTCTTTTCATATATTTTGTTTGCCTTCTGTTTGCTGTTATTGTAGCTGATTTTATGGCTGCTGTATAATAAAGCACTATGCAAAGGTTCTTATTTGCAGTCAATGGCAACGTAATTATGTGGTTTTGCAAATTAATAGCAAAACAAAATAATGTAGAAGAACAACAAAAATTAGAGTCATAGAAGAATATCATATCATATCAAGGAGGAAAAAAATCATATAAAAAATATTAATCTATGCATTATTTTCATTTCATTTCTATATGCAGTTTAAAATTTTCTATATGTATTTTTTAAGTGCAGTTTTCTATTTGCATTCTCTAAATTACTCCTATATTTCATTTAATTTGACACCACTGTAGGTAAACTCTTGTAAATTTGTCATAGTCACAAATATCTATATTTATTTACAAATATAAATAATCAACAAATAGTGACGTAATAAAATAGAAATACCAATCTAGACATCATAAATTTAAATAAATGAAATTTAAGTTGATAACATTGGTGGAAAAAAAAATTATAATAAAAAATAAATAATCACAATTACCTAATTATATCGCAGGGATTTCCCAAATAAATTGCAACAAAAAAAGTTCATGGAACTATGGTTGATAGCATTTAAAAAAAAAAATTGAAAAGAAATTACTAATGAATTAGTTTAGGCAATACTGAAACTTTTATACATACAATCCACTCTGTGTTTGTTTTATATAACTAAAGTCTAAAAAAATGCTATTAAAATACTGTTTTGTATGTGAGATGTGACGTAGCTCTCATCCAATTACACCCATTCATGAATTCACCAGTTTGTTAAAGAAAATGAGTAACAAAATTTATTTTGGAGCCATTCAAATTTGGAGAATATTAGTATTTTTGGTTTTTTTCTCTATTTTTCTGAATGTACAGTTTACGAATAAAAGATATATTATTTCTCCCAAACCATCAGCTCTCCCATGTTCAACATAACTAAATACATAGGCCCGTCGTTATAGTCAAAATTGAAATAATCTTGTAGTTAGAATGGACTTGTTTGACATATTGCTGACACAAAAATTTGTCAAAAATTGACGATTCTAACTTCAAGACTATTTTAATTTTTATTATAAAGTAACTCCGGGCCAAGTTTCTTAAAATAAAAATTAAATAAATTGTTTGAATTTTTGACGACTTCAAAAAAAAATGAGTTTGGTTTGCATTATTTTAGTTCCATGAAACCGCATGAAAGCTTATCCAATTAAAAAAATTTTACAATTTTACCTCGAGGAGAGTAGCGGAGTATTTTTGGAAAGAAGTTTTCTTTTTTTTGGAAAATTATTCATAAATATCTTTCAGAAAAATGTTCAACACATATGTTCATTAATTCCTACATTTTTCCATACCTGCAAATATGAAGCGAACAAACAGACATCTATCTAATATGAAAAAGTCGTGAAAATATTGATAATTGGGGTTGCACAGTGTTCCGTTTGTTACTTGGCTTACAGAAATATATTTTGACAAATAAGTTTCTGGTTTAACAAATCAAATTTATTCAGTCCCCTTCAGAAGAAGATCTATTTGCAGCGATACACTTCTTTCGACGAAGAATCTAACAATTCTCCGGGATTGCCTTGGGTCCCTTCATTGGCTGTGGTCTTCTATCTGTTAAAATTGGGTTTCACTAAGCGGAAATTTAATTTTCGAAACAGAAAAATGTCACACAAGATGACAAATCTTGTAAATATGGTGGTTGTTCGATGTTTTTATTTATATTTTTGGTTGCAAAGTTGTCACGAATTATTCTTCAAATTCTTTCCCTCTCTCGAGTGCATCACAACACTCCAATAATATTGTTCATTTATGTTTTTATCCCTCGGAAGGAAATTCGAGTGAAAAATTCCTTGAATACAAAACAAAAACAGTGAAAAAAATCTTAATTCTCAATCGAATTTATGTCGATTTTTCAGGTTTCCCCTCATTTGAGAAGCACACTTGCAGTGATTGCTAACTGGCAATCCAATACCATATCCATAAACCCAATTTTCGTGTATATCTTCAAACATCCGAGTATGCTCCATTTGAAACAAATTGATGGAAAAATTGACAGACCTTAGTGAACCAACTTTCCCTGTGAACAAATTAATGGCTAAGTGCAGCGATCTAAAAAATTTAGTAGGTGAATCAATAAGCGTCTAAGCGAACGTTGAAGGTAGTGCCTCTAATTCACGAGTTCATTTCATTCACTAAACCAATATCATATATGTGACATCTAAATGTGAGCCAAGTCAACGTGAAACTTTAACTTTAGCAGTCATTTGAAGTGGACGACTTACATAGTCTTTTGGAAAATTAAAAAACTGAATTTTGTGCTTTTATTAAACATAGTTTCTTACACAAAAAATAAGCGTCGTGGAAATCTAAGCTCCTCATCCATCATACTCACCGGATTTGTCTTCCAACCATTATTATATTTGTTTTCAAAAATTTTAAAATATGGTCCCAAGGAAAATTATTCGAGTTAAATAAAAAACCAATTGCCGAAAAGAAATTCTTATTTTCTAAAGGTCATATATTAAAAAAGAAATCTACAATATAATTAAACATTGAGTTTCCAATATATGGAAGCCCCATACTAATCACTAATCATATTAATCACATACTAATCCCAGCAAAAGATTACAAATTCTTAAAATCGCTAAGAGGTATTATTTCCAATTTCTACAACAATACCGCCGTAACAAGTGTCATATTAATGAATAAAATCGAAATTAGTATTTTACTATCACTTTGCCACATTTCATTCATTCACAAAATTCAAAGTAGTATGCAAGACTATTCATATTCATAATAGGTACACGATTACATCATTATGCCATATACACATGTACAATAAGTACAATATTCAGAGTTGGCAAATGAACAATGTCAAATCACAAAATCGAATCAAATTGAAAATTTATGCCCGAAAATCCCGTTTGATCACCATTTGATCCCACTGTGGATTAAAGTCACTGTAATGTTCTAAATCATTTTACTCTGCTACTGCTAACTAGAAATACCAACGTATTACTATAGCTATTGCTACTACATGATTATTTTTTTTATAATACAAAATGATAATACTAATACTAATAACAACAATAATAATCATAAAAATTAATAATAATTTACCTTTTAATAGTAGATACTGTATATACTATATACATATCTATGTATATGTGTGTATATATGAATATGTAAATATGTCGTTTGATATGGTCTGGTATATACCTACATATATTCTATGAGTATACTCGTACATGAATGATATTTTTGTTTTATTTGAATAAAACGACAGATGATTGGTTTAATTTAAAAGCCACTTTGATGCGCGGATTTTGTTGATAATCTTCTGCTTTGGCATTTGCGATTTGATAAATTGAAATAAAATTAATTTGACTGATAAAATGAAAATATGAATGCGGTTGATGTGATATGTTGTGTCTCCTCTTATTTTAGTAGGTTATTAATAAATAATATTTTTATAGAATAGAATTTGTGTATATAAATATGTTACCATATATTTGAATATGTGTGTATTATATTGTATTGTATGTATGTATAGGTGTGTGGAAATGTTTTTCGTCTTTATGAATAATACATTGCTACAAAAATGAAAATTGAATGAATTTTTCAAGCGACCTATTGGGCGTTAATGGACTGGCTGGACATGAAATCACATTTAAAAAATTTTTAATATCCTGAAATTTTAGATTGGCAGTCAAAACCTCATTTTCGAGTTATTTACGATATTTAACATGAAGCAACTCAGCTATGCTTAAACCGATTTCTGTGTTTTTTCGATTCTGGAAGGGAACAAATTAACTAGGTTTTATCGAAATTGTTAAGATAAAATATTTATGAATATATTAGCATAATAATGCTTTATTATTTAGATGTTTGTCTCTCTTTTTCTTGATTACCACTGACAACAACCAGTAAAAACGACATTCATCATTCTACTACATTTGATTGCTAGATTTATCGTCGGTCATGGTACAAAATAGCAATATATATTAATTATAATATTTTAAAACGCCCTACATATTATATAGTTCTCTTCTATTTTTTATTCTCTCAAAATGCTTGGCCTTAACCTAACATTTCACCAATTATATACGTTTCTTTCGAATAATATTATTGAAATGAAATTTTTAAAATATTATTATTATTATTTCTTTCTAACATTTACATCTTATTCTTTTTTTTTTTTATTGCACCTTCTCTAACATTTTAATTTAATTATTCTTTATTTTCTGGTTTGCATCGTCAGAAAAATGTTTCAATAGTGAAACATTAATTTCGGTGTGTGTGTTTTAAGATTTATGTACTATGACATAATAAATATAAAAATTTATGTGCGCTCATATAAAATACTAAAAATATATAGAAAAAAAATAACAGACAATAAAACTAGCTAGGTACATAAATATACACGCCAGGATTATGGTTATAGTAAAAAATAGATGCATACAATAATTTGTAGCCATTTCTTCGTTTTGTACATATTTATATATTTTGTATTTTGATGAATGTGCGAGTACTTACGTATAAATAAGATATTCGATTTTTAATAATTCTTTTCATATGTCGTATGATGATGATATCCTATATTATATGCTATATTAGATTATTTCCTCTCAAGAAGTAAGATTTATTTTATTATTTTAAGTATTTTCAGAAAACAATTTTTTTTAGAAATTTTGTATAATTTTGTAGATCAAATAGTTCATTTTAAATGGAATATGTATTCTATTGTTTGTATCAATGACGATCAATTTAAAGTGTTTCTATTGCCAAAAATTCTATTCTATGTACAATAAAATCTCTAAAAAAAAAAGTTGCTAATACGCATTTCTATTATTCTATTGTTATCTTTTATAATTTTGTATATTCATACGCACACATTTATATATGCAAGGTACTTCAATTCTATATAGCAAATAAGTATCAATGTTTTGTTCAAATTCCTAAATGTTGTTTATGAGTCTCTTCATTTTTGAAATATTCTTTCAACTGTGTGTTTTCTTTGAATTAGTATTTGGTGATTTGAACTATTTTGTATCATCATTTACAATTGTTCTTGTTGCCATTGATTAATGTGAAAATTGTTCAACCTAATAAATAAAATTGAGTTGACACGTCATTGACGTCAATTATTGTGTAATTATTGAATGATATGCAAAAAAAAATTATAATAGAAATATTAGAAAGATTACAAAATTTAAAGAAAATGTGTTATAGAAATTCCTTTTTTTTCGATCATATAATCTTTTTCGTTTAAATAAAATATTTATGGAAATTATCTATCTACACCAAAAAAATATTTAACCGCCGGTATATCTAATATAATTAACGAGTGTTACTTCTACATGTAAGCACCCGTCTAGAAATCATGAGAAGGACCACTCTTGTAAACAAGTGCTTTGGCAATATTATAAAATATAATAATAATAATAATAATAATAATAATAATGGATGCCGTAGCTCAGTGGTTAGTGTGTTGGCCTTCTGATCTGTAGGTCGTAGTTCAATCCTCGGCGGATGCATAACAAATTTATTATCGAAAAGATTTTTCTTTCAAACCAATTGCTTGCCATCTGTCAGCAAGCAATTAGCAATTCTTCCGACAGTAACAACTCAGCTCAGAAAAAATGATATCACAAGGGTTCTGCCGTTCGGAACCGACTAAAATAAGTAGGTCCCTTCTAATACTGTCCAAAAATATAACACGCACAATAGTAATGGAAGAGAAGCTCGGCCAATGAGCCCTTCGGGTCTTTAAGTGCCACATATTTATTTTTTTTATAATAATAATAAATATAATAAAATAAAAACAGAAATAATTTCTTTTTGAAGTCAACGCCAATGAAATCAGCGCATTTTTCAACTTCGAAGCTATCGACACCTTATCGATAGTATTTTTCTGTTTGCATTATCGAGATGCTCAAACGAATTTCACCTTCTAGTCAAGGGCTTAAGATCATTTTGCTATCGGAAAACAGCTCTGTAAATTACTTTTTAATAAAGTTAATAAAGCTTAAGTTTGCTTTGTAAATTTTGTATAATCTTTATTTCAGACCGTTGAGTTTCTACAAGAAAATGGCAGATTGGTAAATTTTCATCCAAATTTCGACTCCCTTTTTCGTATTATTTTCTTCAGGTAAATTGTTTATTAAGCATGGATAAATCACACTTGCTTTGTAAATTAAATTGTAATCTTGTTCAATAATCTTTTGAACAATGTTTTCTTCAGGGCGTTTAAAATCTTTATCAAAATGCCAAATTGATACTCTTTTACTGGCATTTTGATTTACTTTTTAGCATAAAGCCAAGTTCGCTGACACCAATATTATTAAGAAAGAGGAGACTAGTATTTACCGTAGCATAACAGAAGTCTGATGATTGCCCTGTTGAGTTCGAGATAGAGATCAAAGGGTATCTTGAATGACATATTATTCGAATATCTTCAAAGCGAGTGACGCTGAACGAAATCTTCCGTTTCCATATCACATATGATTTTCAATGTCACATTTTGCACATGGTTTTATATATAAATAGCTAACACTTATGGGCTCCAAACTATTATCTTGTTATGGTTTTATTCAAGAATGCTCGTGCATGTAAAATTTTAACAGTATTTTAAGCGAATTGCTTAGATTACAAGCAGAACTCCTATGACATCATTTTTAGAGCTTTATCACTGATCTCTATCAGAAGACAAATTGTAACTACGAGGAAGATTTGCCAATTGTTTGCTCACAAGTGGACGACATTTATGATTGAAAACAACTGTCGTTAATATGCGGAAAATCTTGGTTTGAGTGTTTTTTACATTCACATTCCGAAAAATCGTACCTAACTTAGAAGTGATCTACATATAGCTATATTAATCATTTTCGAGTGACATAATTCATATGAAATTACCCTTTCTTGCTTGAAAAATGAATTTGAAATTTCTTGACCTTTCAGAAAAATATCACCTACAAGGTGGACCTAAGGTCTTCGGTTTTGTTAGTGTCAAATATAGTAAATATAATGTATAATACATGTGGCAAATTCATCAAAGTCGCTATTTCATATCAAATATCATCAGATTTTTCAGACTAGATACCTAATAAATACGTGACTTTCGAGTGCATACATTGATAATATAAAATTCAATGATGAATTGATTTTCGTTGATTGATTTTTAACATACTGAAATGTAGCTAAAGAATATGAATATGAATAGGATACGTATAGAATATATTTATTAATAAGATAACAATACGATATATATGTATGACTTTTTTTGCTGCATGATTTTGTTCTAATTACCCCAATTACTATTATCGACCGCCGGCTAAATTGATTATTGACCAATTTCCAACCAATTTCCAATTGACCAACTATTTAGAAATGATATCTGCAATTTAAGTTGGTTTTGATGATTTCGCAACATTATGATTTATTTTACATTTATCATACGTTGATCAAATTACGGCGATATAAATTCTTAGTCAACAACAACTTAGTGATAGGAGCGAATTTCAACCACAAATTTCTATGATAGTTTATTAGTATAAAAATAGAAAATTTTCAGAGGATTTCTCAGAGAATTATCACACAAATGATCGTTTAATTTGTCAGAAATTTGTGGAGAATTGTCACCGGATGTTTAACAGTCCCGATTGCGCAGCACCCGTCATTATCGATGTGTTCTATTACATACCGCTGTGAAACTACTGCCAGGAAGGAGTTTCGTTGTAGGATCATGTTTTTGAGTATATATCGAACCGATAATAGCTATAATTTCTTAAGAAGTAAAACCAACAATAAAGATGAGTACAAGACGTATAAATCAAGTTATGGTCGTCTATTATGTTATACAAAACGATATTTCGTGCAAATGTTGACTCAAAAAAAATTGTGGTCTCTCGCAAAATGGCCTCGAACCCAATTGTCAAACCTAAATATCCTAATTATTTTTACATTGATTAGCATCTAATTTATTTGTTCAGTATATTTTGCTATTTTTGGAAAATATTTTATCATAAAATGATTTAAATGGCATTTAATTGATTTTATCAGTATATTTTGACATTTTAAAACTTTTCTATAATAATATTGCGTTGAATTCCACGTGCCAACTTGTTCAAGGCTTATAAAGGGTGATCTCTTTTAAGATATATAACCTTCAATAGGAATATTTGGCAATCTTTGATCTCTTTGACCTTTATGTGAAATCTCTCCAAGCAAACACGCATATGTTTTTGAAATTTCTGTTGAGTACACACTGGCAAATTGACATGCACAGAATTACAACCGAATAACGCTTAGAAATGATGGAAATAGACTTCCAAAATGGGGATTTATAATTTCGATCATTTTAGCAGTTTATAGGGAATACAATGGATAATTTCATGTTAACATTTACTCGAATAGAAGTATGCATCCAAATCAAGCTCTAACTGTGCATACCGAATAAAATGAGAACCTAGGACCGAGGAACCGAGCCGGAAGAATCGTCAGTCCATATTTTACCATCAATGATGAGCATTAAAAGCAAATTATTCTTGATTTGTTGGTTGTATTTGACATATAGCTCGGAAAATCATCATTTTATTGGGGCTCTTTTGGTGAACGAATCGCCTCAAGAACTGGGCGTCTAGGTAATGTGATTTGATTTCTTTGAGTTACTTTTTATGGGATACGGAACGTCACTAGTCTATGCTGATAAACCTGTTACGATTGACTATGAGGGAGTTCTTTTTCCAAGGCTAGTTACCCCTAAAGAAGTATTACAAGACGTAATCAAGGTAGTCATATACTCGAGATTATTTATAAACACTAAATGTCATAAAATTTACGTGCTAAGGAATTCAGAATATTGGCCACTTCATTGATGAAAAAATTGCTATATCCTCCAAAAATACCAGGTCCAATAATTAAATGATCTTATATTTGGATATTTCATTAGCTTTACTTCATATTATTATATTTTTAGTAGATTTTTTCACCGGAATCAATACACTTTCTCTGCCAAAAATTAAAGCATTGTCATTAGCTTTATAACTGTATCCCAATGTTCTAATTGTATGATCTGATTAAAAGTTATTCCAAAAAATAAAACATTCTCCACAACCGCTTACTCACCTACTGCAACAACCTTTGTTGTGCTTTGTTTTGAATCAACAAAATCACAAATTATTTTTATACTAATGTATATACGAAATGTATCGCTCACCTTTGTGATGTTAAAGTTTAATCCACTTTAAATTTATTGATATTTGAATGTCACTATTGCATGCATCCAACGTTCATTATTGGTATTTTTACCGTTGTCGTAACTATATATATGCATATGGTTTTCTGCATGTGAATATAATTTATATATATTTGTTAGATTCTTCTTGTATTTTTTGTTCAATTCAAGGAATTATTTATTTCTAATTGCCGACGGGTCAAAGTTGTTATGTTTAAATCAAACTAAGTTGCCACGAACCTATGTCACTATGTTCAAAGAATTGCACATGGGGTTTATCGTATACTCGTCATACAGATATCAGATGTTAAGCGAGGATTAATTGCAAGAACGTGTCATAAATATAGGTTAATACACAGGCATAGCAGCGCACAGAAATTTTATTGATGTTGAATTTTCAAATATGTAAATTATTTTTTGTTTGTATTTGATAAATTTTATTGAGCAATTTAATTGTGCTAATATAATAAAGCCGAAAATTCAATAATAATCACATAGAGCGATAATTTTAAATATGTAGCTCTTGTTGTCGTCAATAAAACTTTCTAGTTTAATTTGTTTTTTTTTTCACTTTTTGTTTTGCTCTTTAACTGTTGTAACACACGCCGCTGCACCACTAAACAGTGTTTAATCCGTATCGGCTTTAGTGTTTTAATAATTTAATCCACTCCCGTAATTATGGCCCAAATAAATATTGAGTGAGTGAGTGCTTTAGTCTAAGACCAAATAAGTCGCCAACATAATAATTCACCGTGTAGTGTAACCTTAGTGTAATCGTAGTGAGAGACTTTATTTCGAAAAAAACGGAAACGCGTCTGCACCAGTAACAAGACGTATCTGAATTGAAATCGAATTGAATCGAGTAAAAGTAGTATTTGGCTTTATGCATAAAATGGCACACGCTTCTTCGATATACTCTATGTATAGGAACGTAGAAGCGAATAGTAAACGCGTACGTAAATTACAAACAAAAAGAATCCAAAAAGCAGCAGAATCGACGTCAGCAGCAGCAGCGATTCAACGACGTACACACATACGTTACAAATTGAAACGCCAAATAAAGGGGCGGTTGTGGTGATGGGTGCGATTGAATATGTCCATATATGCGCAACAACAAAGAACACTGCGTCAGTGCGTCACTGATAGCACTGTCGAACAGGACGAATAATTTTATAATTTGGGAATGCTTTCAATGCTTTTCTATTTACTTCACTTCACTACACTTCACAACGATGTTCAACGAACGACATTCGCATAGCAGAGCAACTTGTAATTGAACGTCTATTCGTTCGTTCGTTTGTTTCCGTTTATTCAGCGAGCGAACATACAAGAACGAGAACGAAACCTCAACGGGAAACAACTGAATTGTGAAATTAGATTTTCCTAGCATGTTTCCAAAACCAAAAAAAAAAAAAAAGCAGTGGTTAAAAACGAACGAGTGCAAAGATTTCGTTCTGATAAGAATCCATAGCAGATAGGCACATTCGTATTCTTACCAAAAAAACGAAAAGAGAGGAGAATAGAATTGTGTGCGAGTGAATAAACAACGAGTAGCATGGTAAAGTATTATGCAACGAGTAGCTAGTTGTGTATGGCGCATTCGTTAGAAAGAAATACTCTCCCATGGGAGATGATAAAAACAAAGACACACCCTTAGAGCGACATATTGTCAAATGGTGGTGTGGTGCCATCAACTGGTTGGCACATAGTGCCTATGAATGAATGAATACAATAATGTTTCATTGCATGCGCATGTATCTTTCACTTCGCACTTACTCACTCGCTCAACGAATTGTTTGTTATTCTTTGTTCTTGTATATTGAATATCTGTAACGATTGCTATTATACATACTTGTATGTACGACCGAGTACATGAACTACTAGCAATGCACTCACTGTATTTTTGTACAACACGCCATTCTGTGTCAATTGTCTTCTTCTTATTATTCTTGTTCTTATTCTTAATATTCTTCGATTTCCTCCCTTCTTCAGTACCAAAATACATATAATAATTCTCTCATATTGCTGGTACGACCGTCGCTATTCATTTGGGAATATTTCTCATTCGTTTGCTTGGTGCTGGCTAAATAAATATACATATACATATATTTCTACTTCTGCATATAACCTTTTCAAAAAACAACAAAAAACAAGCTGAACGAACAAATCAAACAACCAACCATCCATTCATTCATTCTCATTCCACATTCTATGGGGCTGTTTATTATTTTGTTTTAAGCAAACATAGGGTAATGTCGCCCGTTTGTACAGCAGATTTGGTTTTCTTGACCATATCTTTTGATCGGAGCATTCAATTGTGATCGCTCAGATACAGTTTTAAAGCGAATGCCCCAATATTTTGCAATTATGGAACTTTTTTGGATAATAAACGTAATAAATTTAACTTCGGTTGTGCAGCATGTCGAAAAAAATATATATAAAACGTTGGAACATCTGTCTAAAAAAATTTTAACATCCGACGAGCATAGAATTTAAAATTCATTTATGTAATTCTTATGTCACAGATCTTCTAAAATAATTTTTTTTTGTATTATATCCGTATAATTTTGAACATAAATTAAAATATTTATTTAAGGAAATATAAAAAATAAATATTTGTCGTTTGTCCAATATATTGGACAGACCTACCGAAAGGGTTAATGCTTTAATAACTTTAAGGACTTTTTTTGGGTTTTGCTATCAAAATTAATCTATAAAATCAATGAAATGCTATTCCCCAGAGTATCATTTTTGATGGTATGTGTGGTAACTTCTGTTGCTCTTGCCGCAAAGCGTTGTGTTATGTACTCATTGCCAATAGTTTAATATGTGTTTAGAATGCATAATTAAAAAAAATTGTTTTCTTCAATTTTTCTCCAATAGAGAGTTAGAGATTCATTTCAAACAGGGAAAAAAATTTTCAAAAAAACCAAAATACTACCAAACTCTAAATTGGGTGGCATTTAAAATACTTCAATGTCGAACGAATTACTTTTTGAAATGCTGCTGAGCTCGGGGATATAACTGCTGCAGAACTGCGTTTTAAGAAATTTTGCGAGTGTCTTGGGTGCAAGAATGTTGCTAATGGGAAGGAGTGCGAATTTGGTTTTTCAATATCCAAATACACTGATAAAAGTAATTAAATTCTATTTAAAACACTATGAAATATTTTCTAAAAATATAAAAACAATAACGAAAAAAGGAATTGGATACTATTTAAAACACGTCATGCAGCAATAATGGCGATATTTGATCATAACAATGTAGAAATAATTTTTTTTTATTTTTTAAATCTATTATTTCATCGAATATCATTTTGTGTGATAAAATATAGATTCAAAACTAGATATTGCATTCTCTCGTACTTGATCGATTTAGTTCTTAAAAATTAATTTATTTGAAATAATTTTGTGGGGATTTCACAATTCGTTTCGAGTTAATTTGTACCTATGATAAAATACAAATTTAGGTATTATTTTACTCCCTCGCATTTGATCGATTTAGTTCTCAAAAAATTAGTTTTAAAAAACTGAAAAACGAATTTATACGAATTTTTGCCTCACAAACTGTTCAAAAAAACTATATAAATAGTTCGATGTTAGTTCCAAAATTAGTTTACAATCGAACTAGACATTGACAGTAGTTTCACAGGGTTAGCGAAATATACACGTCGATAATGACGGGTGCTGCACAACTGGTGTGTTTCATAACCGGATACTCTACCCTACACATGCACTAGATGTACGTACGTAAGTACGTATCTATTTTTTTATTTTAATTTTATTTCGTTATTCTTCAGTTTTCATTTTTGTTAAGAGTCGCTTTGATTTGTTTTCTATTTCTTAGGTATATTCTTGATGTTATTGTTGCTGCTGCTGTTGTTGCTTTTGTTATTGCTATTGTTGTCTTTTGGTACGTGTCCTGTTAAAAGCTAGTAACCGTGCCTTGCGATGTCACCGTTTGGCAGCACTCTCAAAATGAGACTATGTACTTCTTCTAATTTTTTGAAGGGGTGCGTCCATAAACGAATGCCCTTTCAACCGCTTGCAAATCCTACCATTTTGTGAATGTGTGTAAAAGTGTGTGTGTTGTTTTTTGTAATACACTGAATACGTGCGTCTTTTGTACTGCTGGGTGTCAAGGGCGTTTTGTTATCCCATTATTTTGCCTTTGCATTTATTTCATATTGTTATTATTGTTACATTCATTCATTGTGTGGCATCTTTAAACAATCTGCCACTGTCATTGTAGTTGTTGGTGGTTCTGTTGCGTAAAAATAAATAAATAACTGTTATTATAATAATTTTGTTTTTTTTTCACATATTTTGGTTTTGTTTTTGACTTTTTCAGCCTTACGTTACAAATGTATATGGACAAAGGTATCTACATAGATACATATGCTGGTAGAGTTGGCCTGTTTTGACTTATCGAGTATACAATGGGTATTGTATTGTTGTTGTTGTTGTTGTTGTTGTTAGGAAATTTATTAAAATTCACTGCAGCACTGAGCGAAGTTCATAATTTTCTCTAGTCTTTTTGTTTTTGGGATTTTATTCATATTGCCTTTGATGTTTTGTTATATGACAAACTTGAATATCATCATTTTATAGATATGGCTACGTGTAGATAATAAAATGGTGCTTCACTTACAATATCACAAACGTATATACTGATTTCCATGTTTTAAAGTGCTGTCTGTCTGAAAATTATTTACATTAAGATGCCTCACAAAAAAAAGTTTCGGTTTTTACCAGTGAAACATGATATTCAAAAAGTTCAAGAAGTAAAAAATCTCTAAATTGCGTATTTGCTATGAAGAAATCTTATGTATTAAAAATTCTTTTCTGATCTTTTCTGGCTCAGGTAATAGATAACTACGTTGATGTTTTTACAGACTTTATGAGAGATATTGCTCCAGACAGCATTCTATTGAACCGAATGGTTTAGATGAATGTCATAAAATATACTCAACATCATGTAAAATTCATGCTGGTAAAAAATACTAATTATTTTTGGTGAGGCATTTTAATGTACATTGTTATGCACTAAATTATATGTGACTACTCTAGTGACTACTCTAGTGAATTGTCATAAACATAGTTAGGTACATATAAATAAATAGGTATATACCCATAAAAAATTTACTTAATACTTGAATTATGAAGGTACGTATTCAAATACATCTACGATTACTTTTGCTAAAAGTTCAGAAATTTCAATTGCAATCAACTGAATTCATTTACCGTCGCATAAACTATCTATATCTGTCACATTTTTTCAGTCTTAAGTTAGAGTTTTTTATTTTTATGTTATTTTAATTGAATTAAAAAAAAATTTTTTTTGAAATGAAACTTTTCTATTTTCCAAGGCAGGCTGAAAAGTTCGTAATAAATGCAGTTGTCGCTGGTATCACCCAAATACTGTTAAAAAGACTGTATTCATTATTTTATAAACATTTTTTTATTAGTTTAGTTTTGGCAGCCATTCAATGAAATATATTGAAATTCTTAATATTAATATCGAAAAACTGAATTCCGTATATCGATAACAAAAAAACAAACAAAAATTAACTAATAGTATTGTGGAGATTCTTCACCCTCCTATGGAATATTCAGTAATGGTTTACCGAATTTCATTCTGATCAGATGAACCCAGATGACACTGACGCCCCACTACGTGAAATTGTGGTCACCACCGAAGAAATGATTCATAAAATTCATTCATTCATTTATTGGAGCTATCACATTTTTTGTCATCAAAAACAACAAAATTTGGACCCAGGGAATCCTAATTAAAGTCAGCGTCGAAGGAATGGTTAATGCAATTCATGCTTCTGCTTTAGAAGACCATCCAGTGAAACGAAATGAGATAGCCCTCATGTTAAAGATCTCCAAACAACATGTAAGCGAAATCCTTCACGCAATTTTAGGCTGTGAGAAATTCACGAGAATAATGCTTATCTACTACTTTGACAAGGGAAACTACCGGCGCTGAATCTTCGGGCCCAATAAAATCAACAGCAACGAACTTTGTCAGCTCAATAAAGAACACCTCATACTGGTGCAAATAAAGAGAAGGACGTTGAGGTGGATAAGCAACACACTGTGAAACAAACCAAACAGTATCACTAAAATAGCTTTAGAATGGAATCTACAAGGACACTGAACTCCTGGACGAGATCAATTCATTATGCACTGATAGTTGCTAATATATTCGGGGAACGCGCAAAAAAGTACTGCCCAAAATCACGTCCGGAAATGCTTTGTAGAGGCTCTAGACATAGGCTTAGTAGAAAAGTTTCTCGTCGTGAAACTTTTTGAGTTCAGCGAAGAGATTACTCCCTCCCTACTCAGAAACCTAAGTAGTTCGACAAATCGTATTATTCCGAGGACGCAAAGAAAATCGGAGCATCATTGATCAGAGAGCATCGAAGTAAAAGGAGAATTTTGATAATTTTTTTAAATGTGTGCTGATCAAATCAATTCTCTATTTTAGTGATTGCGTATACAATTTGAAACCGTTCGAATTTTCCCTTTGGAGTCCCTAAAGAATTGCTAACTCTGATTATGAAATTATGAAATGATGTACTTAAAATCAGTATTTTCAAGGCTAAAGCTTCGAGAGTGAATTATGAGGTCTCGTTCCCAAGAGGATCTTATTAAGCCTGAAATAAACGCATTGTAAAAAATAATAAATGTTTTTAAAAGTAATAAAAATACTGTAATCGTTGAGAATACACATATTCTATCGAAACTGTGATGAACATAGGAATGATATTTGCCTTCAAAAAGTTTTCGGAATGCTTGACGAGAATCCAATATAGCATATATCTGGTAAACCTACTAAAAACTTATCTGGATATTTAGTATTCACTTTTAGGGAAATACCTAAAAGATCCAAGGCAATCAATCCTTCATTTATTCATCGACATATGTAGGAAAAATGTTCAGAAATTGAAGGAATTTTGAAATTATCTCGCCACTTTTCACAACAGATATTTCTTTCCTCATGACTGTGAAAGTCGGTTTTTACACCTCTGTTCTTCTCTATTAGAAATATAATTTAGAGTAATTTGTTTATTGGATGTACAAAAAATAAATTTCGAAAATTCATACAAGTTAAATTATATGAAAAATGTGGCGATTCAAAAAATCTGTTGTTCGGAATAGACTTATCTAAGTAGGTCCCTATAAATACTCGTATTGTCCAAATATAAAACACAAAACGCCATTTTTCTGTACAATATTTACGTACAAAACAAAAGACAAAAAAAAAAAAAACAACAAAATAACACATAGAATTACAGATGCAAAAATGAGGCGATAATTCGTAAATGTGCGTAACAAAACGTGTAGAACACACAAACAGGTTTGTTGTCACAATTCAGTAATATTGTTCAGTAATGGTGGCATTAAAAACACGTTTGCGTTCTTATTTCTCCTTTTTGTCTTGTTTTGCATTTCGATTTTCAAATGCCCAAAATGGCTGCGTCAAAACCAAATGGTTAAACTGAATGGCACCTATTCTACGAGTAATAATAGCGTATTTTAAGTTAGCGTAATGACAGAAGTAACAAATACATATGGTGTGTATGTATGAGCTGAGTCAAGTAGAGATATCACTTAACACGAAATAAGGTTTCAAAAGGATAATAGTAGGTAGGTAGCTATACTTATAATGACTGTAATGAAAGAGAGTGAATTTTTATTAAATCACTCTTTGTGTCCTTATATGTTCCAATGTAGTTATTTAGGTGATTGTCAATTTTTCAATGCAAGTGAATGAAAAACAAAAGTTAAAATGTTTAATTTTGTCCATTTGGATAGTTCGAAAACAGCTGAAGGCCACTGCAGTCAAAGCTCTCATAGCCCATAACTTAAAATTTTAATTATAAGCTAAGTTTTGTAAAGAAATATATAAATACTTACTTGCTTATGTGGCCATAACAACCGAATATCGCTTTAGGCTGAAAATAACATGCTTCGCCAGCCATTTCTGTTCTTTGCTAGCTAGCGCCAGTTAGAAATTCCAAGCGCCGTCAGGTTCTCCAGTGCTTGGTCCTTCCACCGCAGGTTAGGTCTTCCTCTTCTGCGTCGTCCTCCAGCGGGTTCCGAATATAACACCTTCTTAGCTGGAACGTGTCTTCCATTCGCTCGACATAACCTAGCCAGCGCAGCCGCTGGATTTTGATGCGCTTTACTATGTCAATATCGGCATACAGCTCGTACAGCTCATGATTGTACCTTATTCGGTATTCGCCACCAACGCAAATAGGTCCAAAGATCTTGCGTAGGACTTTTCTCTCGAAAACTCCAAGCATTCGCTCATCCGAGGTGGAAATTGTCCAGGCATCAGCGCCATATGTTAGGACAGGCATGATGAGAGACTTGTAGAGTGTAGTTTTCGTTCTTCGAGAGAGGGCTCGACTTCTCAATTGCTTACTCAGCCCAAAGTAACACCTGTTAGCAAGAGTTATCCTACTCATGATCTCCAAGCTGACGTCATTACTGCTGTTAATGCTGGTTCCAAGATAGACAAAGTCCCTTACTACTTCAAAAGCGTAGTTATCAACAGTGACGTGCTGTCCAAGACGCCGGAACTCTTTGTTTGTTGACACTAGATACTTCTTCTTGCCCTCGTTCACCGTGAGACCCATCCGACGCGACTCTCTTTCCAACTCTAAGAATGCTGCACTGACTGCTCGCTTGTTCATGCCGATTATGTCTATATCGTCGACATACGCTAACAGCATGACACTTTTGAAATATATATATATTTATCAGTGGCTACAGAGAGCCACTGATAAATGAAAATGTTTGATTGAATTCCATTCTGCCACAACCTATAGATCATTCCCCTACAAACATCTACTTATGTATGTTCATTTCTTATATTTTTCTTCTTTTTATTTTGTGCACCTACACTTTTATAATGAAATGCAATTTATTTATGTATGTGCTTTCAGCAATTTTCATTTGAAGTGTTTATATTTGTTGTTGTTATTGTGATTCCATTGAATTGAGTTCACACTTGAATATTCTAATATTTATATGTACTTATGTCAGTACCTATGTAGGTAAGCACATATAAAATTGCATACTAGTCGATAGTCAACGTTTAATTTTCTTATCTTCTAACTCAAGCATATAATTGACAAAATGGCGTCGACAAATTTCATAACATGTATTTTTTTGTCCATATGTGTGTATAATACATGTTATAAGTATGAGTAAGTTTTACTTCCAAAGAAAGCATAAAGAAATCCCTGATTCGGACGTACTTACTTTTCAATTAATTAAGTATAGTTGAAAGAGCTGTTGGTGAGGAGAACTTCATGAGGGTCGTTCAAGCATATTACCACTCTAGTGGTGATTTTTCGGCTCCTATCGGGATTTTGTTGGTCTTCATGAGTTTTTGCGTCCACTTTGTATGGCAAATCATGTAAATAGTGAAGATAGGGAGTAACCATGGATAGTTATTAGGTTATTTGTCAGTCTTCAGGTCTTTTTAAGCTCACTTTGTAAGGGAACTTTGTTCAAGCGTTGATATACAGAGTAGGTATGTTTGAAAGAAATGTTGAGAAGGTAAAATCAATGGTGGTCGTTCATATATTTTTGTGCTCTAAGTGGGATTTATGGGTAGCTATGGGGTTGTATATAGCATTTCAGGTATTTATGCGTTCCTTTTGTATAGGAATAACATTAAGAGGTGTAGATAGAGAGTAGGAAATATTGGGGAGGATCAATTAACGGAGGTCGGTCATACATTTTGTTGTTCTAAAGGCGATTTCTGAACAACTACCGAGTTATTTGTCAATTTTCAGTTGCTTTCGCGTGCATTTTTTACGGGAGCTTCGTTAAATGATGGAAAGAGTAAGTAAATTTGGAAGAAATGTTGGGGAGATAAAATCAATGGGGTTTAGGCATAAATTTTACCGCTCTATCAACAATACCCGGAAATCTATGTGATTATTTCTTGACTGTAAAATGTTTTTGCACCAATTTTGTATGGGATCTTCATTAAAGCGGTCATTTGACGATTTTCAGTTGTTTTTGTGTAAATTTTTCGTGAGCGCCATTAAGTGGTAGAGACACAGAATAAGTATGTAAAAGATACTGGGGAGGTAGAAATAAAGATTGCGGTTTCTACATTTGAATTTTGAATATATTTAAATATTTTGATGGAATATAACTGAAAGATTTATCATCATTTTCTCATGGTAAGCTATTCAAAAACCAAAAGAACTACGTAGTAATGTAAAATTTTGAATTTATTTCCTTGGAAAGAAATGTTTAATCATATAAATTTTATGTTTTTCGCGGCGATGGTGGAACTCACTTTATAATAGAAATTTCATATGAATTTAACTCAATTTCATCTATTATAAAAATCAAACAATAAGAATTAGGAATTTAGAAAATTTACTTACAATTCGATGAAAAATATTTAAAGTTTCAGTATCAAAAAAAAAACCATCATTGTAATTTTCCGAAGTGATTCTCCACATCAGACAACACATAAGTATGTGTATGGTAATGAAAGGCGTAAAACAATGAAGATGCTCATAAAAGAAGTCATACTTGAAACATAAAAATGCATGTCATCGCGGCCAATTGCTTAAATCTGCTATTTTAAGAAATAACAAATGCCAAATACAACACATTCGACACATTCGACACATTCGACACATTTGACTATATCCTTTGATGCCAACTTAATACCACAAACTTAGAAAGTCGCACGTTCGTTTTTGGTAACAGCTAGTAGGAATAACAATAAAAAGAAAAAAACAAAAATTCAAATTCATATGCAAAAAAAATATATTATATGGTATCTACTTGTGTATATTCTCATGTTGTTTAAATTTCCATATTGGGGGGAGTAAAGTACAAGAAATGAATGAAAATATGAAAAATCATACATATCACAATAATGATGATTAGGTTGATAATTGGGGATGCTTATAACTAGATATGTACGAGTGTATATATCTATATATATATATATATATATATATATATATATATATATATATATATATATATATATATATATATATATATATTAGGGTGGGTCAAATTGTACTTTTCCAAAGAAACCATAGCTCTAAAATGATTTTCGAGCCCCCGGCTTTTTCAAAATAGGTTTTTTCCCCAAATACTCAAGAATAGATGTAAAAAAAAATGCTATTTTCTCTAGCCAAATGTGTATGTGGGGGTTTTTGGATCGAGGAATCCATTTTTGAGATCTATTTTTATTTTTGAGCACCACCAGAGGGCGCTTTCGTTCATTTTTTAATTTTATCGTTTTTTTTTTGGGTAAATTGACGAAATTTTTCGTGTAAATTGACGAATATTTGACTTTCTCATAAGACAACCCAAAACTTTAAATAGCCCAGAGTGTTTAGCGTTAAAAATGATGGGGGAAGGGGGGGGGGGGAGTTATTCATTCACGACCTATATCGAATTTAAGACAAAGAGTAAACAAAGCATATTTTACTTTATTTTTTTCTTCTAAAATTCAACATAACAAATAATAAAAGCATATAAAATGTAATTAATAAAAAAAATTAATTGAATTCAGTAATTAAGAAACAAAACGAAGAGTTTTAGGAAATAAACGCGAAGGAGTTATTTTTGAAAGTCTTTCTTGCTGTCAAGTCTAGCGAATTTTTCACGACTTTCTAATGTCACCGCCATAACTCCTTTTCGATTATGTTCTAAAACTCTTTTGGATACACTAGCCAGCAATTGAACATGTCTTTCCGTTCCTTGTATGTGTACTGGAATTTTCGGATCAGGCAGCGGTGGATCAATGTCTTCTAAATATTGTTGTAGATATTCATAAGGAATATTTCGAGTGAATGGTGGTTCGAATAAGATTGAATTATCATTCATGTCAATCATATTCGTAAAATCTGTGCAATTGAAGTTTATGATAGGCTTTTTATAAACTCTTAGTAGCAGTGAGACTGGAGCCTTTTGCTTTGCATTTATCTGCAGTGTAGTATTTGTCAAGCAAGGTATTCAATTTTCTAACAATATTTCGTTTGCATATAATTTCAATATTTAGTTTGCTCCAAATTCCAATCAATTTGTCTGTCACTTGAGGAGTAAATGTTTTATATGAAAACATTTTACTTTGCATTTTAGCACGTTCGGCCAAGAAAAAATAGCATCTTAAAATATCCTGTTTAGTTGGCAGATTCAGACCAGTCAAATCAGAAGACATACCAAAAGCAGGAACATCGTGAGAAGGCATATGTTTCAAACTACTTTCGGTACTTATTGATGTTGGTGCGGCTTGTGATGTTGACGGCAATAGATCCATGTTTAAAATTAAATATTAATTAATTAATTTATAAATATTAAGATTTTCCAGCTAGATTTTGAGGTTTTCTTCCTTCAAAAGTTGGTAAAAATGTGATTTAGGTCTTAGCTTGAAATCTATCGATTTTATTTTTAGAAAAGCTGGAAAAAAGAACAAAATGTATCGAATATGATTTAACAATTTATAATTCGAGTATGTATTTTGAATATATTCAATACAAAGTCAAAAATTCGTCTATTTCCACAACAGTATCGTATATTTTTCCAAAAAAATGTACGAAAGCGCCCTCTGGCGGCACTCAAAAATAAAAATTAATGTCAAAAATGGATTCCGCGACCTAAAAAACCCCCACATACACATTTGGCTAAAGGAAATAGCATTTTTTTGCCTCTATTCTCGAATATTTCTAGAAAAAATACCTATTTTGAAAAATCGGGGGGCTCGAAATTCATTTTAGAGCTATGGTTTCTTTGGCAAATTTGCTTAGAATAAGAATCACGATGAGCCTTTGGGTCGAAAAAATTAGACCCACCCTAAGATATATATATATATATATATATATATATATATATATATATATATATATATATATATATATATATATATATATATATATATATATATATATATAAATTTAAAAGGGCACTCAATACCGGCAGCTAAGGATATGTATATTATTTAATATATGAATGATATTATCAACTGGCTGACCTAAGTAGCTTTCTGACGTCATTCTATGTGTAATATCAATTTAATTTAATAACATTACCATTACAACCAAGAGCTTTTCAAATCGTTTGTGCTAGACCAAAAGAAGATTTCAAATATATTCAAAATATATTCAAATAGTATGATTCGTCATTTTGAATTCCAAAAATCCCATGAAAATGTGAAAACTCTACGGGATATATACACCTAATATGTATGGACAATACATAAACATCTACTGTACATAGATATGTATGTATGTATTCTTATTCATTCTAATATTTGCCATATTTGTATGTGACTATATGTACAAAATATTCATGCGAATGCATTCAATGTGTATGCATGCTTAAGTGTACTTATGCACGTACCTCTGTGTAGATATATTGTCTATATGTGTATAATTTTAGAAAAACTCCCAATATGGATTTCAATAACACTGAGTGAAAAGTTCACAGGTTCTGTTTTATAACAACAGCAGCAGTGACGGCGGCAGTAGTAGGTAGTGATAGTACCAACTACCAAGTAGCTTTAAAGTTCAGAGCATTGCCCCTCCAGTCTCCTTTTCGGTAATCCTCTATAATCCCGAAACATGACGAAATGAAATACGATGTCGCCAAAGTGAACAACTGTAACAATGGGTGCTAGTTACTTGATGCGGGTGCAAATGTATATATTTACATTTACATATATAATACATACACAGATCCTAACATATCTATGCATGACATTCAAAAGATAATATTTTACATAAGAGTAAATGCATGTTTGAATATACTTACTTACATCTGGTGTAGTTTTTATACACATTGAATTTTAGAAACAAAACGAGAAAAAAAATCTTTCAATTGGGGTGAAATTAAAAGGTATTTTGATCATAACTTTATGTGCATAGATGTCTATTGTATTCGAAAACTAAAAATTTTTTCTAATTATTGTCAACTCGTATTTGCAATGGAGTCATTTTCCATTTTATTTTGTCTTCAATGTGCGAAAATATATATCTGTATGTACTATACGATATAAGGACATTTCCCAGGGAATTCAAAAACTGAGCAAATTTCATATGCCGAAAATGATCAAATGTATATTCTAAAATAAATTGATTAGTAATCTAAAACTATCTTTGTAGTAAAATCAAAATGTTTCTGAATCTATTATATAATCGCCGTCATCCATCATTAACAGTTTGCCATATTTAATGCAGATTTTCAAAACCTTTAGTACTCAAAGTGCATCCTTACATTTTCTATAGAAATTAATGCTCCAGAGGTCTGAGTAACGAACAGTTAGATCGAGTAATATCCCATATTCCCACTTCAATTTTTTGATTTTTTTCTGATGCGTTCTTACATTTTTTGCAGAAATTATTGTTTTTTCAATGCTCTAGAGGTCTGAATAAATGGCAGTCAGATATCACAATATCTAGTGACTTCCTGGAAAACTTCCCATTGCAATTCTTTAACTTTTTATTAAAGCAAGTTTCATGTCATGCAAGTCATGTAACAGTATTTTACCTTTTCTGTAGACTAGGTTATGTTGCGATTGACCTTGATTGCCGGAGGAGACACGCCTTCCCAGAGTAATCGGTGTTCACTTTCGCATGTTCGTCCAGTCTTGTGAAGAAACGAGACCCCATAGATAGGAACATAGATAGTGTTTTATTGTTTCTTCTTCCTCTTCACCTCGGCAACCCCTACACAGTCCGCTCGCTGGTATACGCCAACGTTCTTACCCCGGTAAGAATTTTAACTGCAGCCTTCGCTAAGGAAAGAATTACCCTCGTTCTTCTCATGCTACCCTAGGTTATAAGATCCTGGACACCTCACCATCCTTTCGGCTAGTCCACAAGCCTTCTTAACAACTATTTCTTCTATACACCCAAACAGTTCGCAAAGCGGAATTCGTACTGAGTCGTCGGCCTCTTTGGCGACCATACTAGATCCCGTCCTGGCCATTTCGTCTGCTAGTTCGTTCCATTCAATATCACTATGTCCAGGAACTCAGGAAAGAGAGACTCTGTGGTTTCCTATGTCACATAATAAAGCTCGGAATTTCAACACGATTTTCGACATGACTGTTCTGAATTCAATTGCCTTCAGCGCCGCTTGACTATCTACAAAGATAGTGATATTTAGCTGCTTACTAACTATGCCCACTTTTCACCGGTTTAGAAAATGGCGTTTACAATCGTTAATAATAAAATTCAGGAGTACATGTCTCTACAGATTTCAGCAACTCAGATGAAATTATGTTTTTACAGTCTCACAAAATGTAGGGAAAACACTTTCCCTCTGACAATTTTGGTTTAGAGTTTAGTACTTCGGTTTGATTTGCAGAGAACCATTGGTTTGAACTGTTTATGTTATCGGAATAGCTTCATGTTTTATTTCCGGTAACAATTTTCTTAAGAAATGGCCATATAGGAAATGTGGATTGCATTAGATTCCAAATCAATCGACGAAAATCTCTATTTGGCTCAGATAATTGATGCGGTATCCATATGCCTGACGTAAGACCCTTTCCATTTCCATGTAGATGCTTTTTAGAGTGCTTTTGATACTAATTGACCATGTAGACTCAAGCCTTCTCGGTAATTTGTATATATTTAATATTGGATCAAATTCCATTAAAGATCGATCAATTGATAGTCCACTTCGCAGTCTGCCAGAGATATCTTTATCGCGAGTAGCAAGTCTCCTGACATTTGTTGAATTCCAGTAGATCTCCATAAATATTTGCAAAACTTCTTTGTGGTAAACGTTACATAAAATGCCTCTTTAAAATAAAACGGCAGAACGGTCAAATATTGTCAAAAATTCTTCGACTATGTAGAATAGAGACTGCTGTACTCAAAACTCTAAAAGAGTATGTGCACCCTCCTCTTCCATGATCGGTAGAAATCAATGAATCACTGAGATGTGATGTAGCAACAATGAAAAATATCCTTGTTCATAAAGTGGATCACGCGAAACCAGACATTGGCCTAACCTCAAGTGTTGCGGACACTACAACACTACAATCTTTTTTGCAACCTTCCTTGTGAAAGTCTAAATTGATATTTTCTAACTGAAAAACAGTCATCAGATACAGCTATGATTTGCTTAGTGATTCTATCCTGAGAGCCGTGTAAATTGACGAAGACCCGAAGACTTGGTCCAGTGTAGCAAAATTTCATTCTGGAACCGTTTTTGTATGTTTGCGTTAGCCGATGCTCAGCTTATACCACATAAAAGTTCAGGAACTATCAGTGGGAGGCACAGCCATATATCGCTTGTTCGTCCACTACTTCATGCGCTTGTGTGTCAATGCGCTTGTGTCTCGGCGACCAGCATATCATAACCTTATCGTTCACCACGAGTTTTTGTAGATCCAGATATTATACTTGAACTATTTTTGACGAGAACTCCACCGATGAGATCGCTTTAATGGCAGCTTGGCTGACACAGTAATTCAGAATGTTTGCGCCTTTAGAACCGCAAGCCGAAAAGTAACGTGCCCAACATTCAAAAGCATCTATTTCTGCTTGGAAGACGGTTGGCCACATTCACATTACGGTAAATATACAATTGTTTGGATCGTATACCCCTTGAGCCGTACCTTCTTATGTTTTAGATCAGTCAGTAAACCCTATGTTGCAATGGTTTGAAATTATCTTCACAGATTTTCTGTTATCGGTACTTAACTAATGGCAGAAATTTTCAGATTTTCTTTCCATAGAATTGATTACTTGTATTATATATTTAGATTCCAGAAGATGCGTGATCCAGAGTGATATCGTTGGGTGGAGATATTATAAGATATGAACGAAATTCATGCTCTTGCTCTACCCGGACACTTTGGATTCATCAAGGAAACTAAGAAGTTCGCGGTGAAATTGGATAATTTCTTCTTCAACTGACCTCACACTTCCAGAGAATGGACTCATCTTCTCAATTGCCAAATGAACCCAAAATTCCCCTTTATCTCGTGACTAATTTTGATTTTTCGATATTAAGGTTATTGATGATTCTCACCAAGTACTACGAAATTTTAAATCGCAACTTTTCATTGTCTTTCATACTTGCTCATGTACTATGCGTACGAATACGGAGTCCGTAATCAAGGAAATGCCCATATGCTTATGTGTATGTCTTCATTATTTTAAAATCCATATGTAATCACATAAATACAACTTACTCATTCGGTTATACATCCACGCAAACACATATGTACATATGCTTTTATATTCGCCATTGAAGTCAATTTTCAGGATTTGCTGTCGGCTTCCGTCACTTCCTGCATGCATGCGTGCCTGCCTGCCTGTTCATTTACTTGCCTGCCATACTCGTACCTACATATTGTACGTATATTCATTCTTTAGACGAAATCTCTAGGAAAACCACTTCCAAAAGCAGTCAATAAACTACATCACTTTGTACTGCCTTCGTCTTTGGAGCTCTTTGCCGTCAAGCTAAGCTGAGCTGATCTGAGCTGAACTGAACTGAGTTGTGAATTGAGCTGTTGTAGGTACTCTTCGTTCATTGTCATCGCCGTCGTCGTCGTCGTCGTCGTCGTCTCACATACTTATAACTAGCTGTCCTTGTTGACAATATTTTCTTTTACGCTCTTTTTGGCTCTTTTTTGCTTACTACTTACTTTCTTCTTCTCTTCGTTGTATGATATTATTATTTTTATTTCTTCCATGTTTTTTGTTTGTTTTTGAAAAGGCAACAATACATGGTTACTTATCAGCGAACACTGGTGACCATCTTTTAAATGAAAAGTGGTAGGGTTTTGGCCGTTTAAAGAAATTATGGTTCTTATGTAGTCAGTATGGGTTTACTGTTAAAATACATATGCGTAGCTGTGCTGTTCCATAATCTTTTAAAGGAGGTTTCTTCTTTGGACTTTCCATAGTTATGACTGTTGTCAATGTGACTTGATTTTGAATTGGCATTTATAGTATTGTAGTTGTGATTATTTGTGAATTGCAGATGTATGAATGTGCGTGTGTAACCTGTACACAGGTGCAAGAGTATATTCATTCTGGTCAGATGTTTGTAACCACCGCTTGAAGGAAACTCTGGAAATATTATTGATTAGAGTCACTTAAATAGTTGATTTAATTATGTCAGTCCGGCTGAGTCTCAATTGGCCAGTTCGGCCTTTAGCTATTGAGATATACTTCCGGTAAATTTGGCATTAGCTTCATGTAGCTCCCATACAAATCTGCGAATTTTTAAAAATCTTTAAACCGTCATAATTTACTGGGTCTTTCGTCTAGGATAACCATATTGGACACATAGAATGATATAATAAGGAGAAATAATTTCACAAAAAGTAGTCTGGGCACGATCATTATTTAATGTAGCTCCCATACAAAGTCGCAAAATTTAGTGAAATTCTCCACGAAATTGACTTCGTAGGTTAGTCTTCCATCTAAGACAATAATTTTAGATTTTTAGATTAATGTTACAAAGGAATATAATTTCACGGAAAAATGTGCGATCTGCTCTCACTATTTAATATAGCTCCCATATAAAGCCATAGAATTTATCATAACTTTCGTAACTTTTCGCCAATAATTATCATTTTTGATATGTAGATTATTATTAAAGGGAAAATAATTGCTTAGAACCCACGCCCACTATTTAATATATTTCCCGAAGAATTTTTTAAAACATTAAATTATCTACTGCAACTATATTTAACCGATATATGATTATTAAAAATATTATGATTATTATGATTATTACAGAAAAATAAAATACGCAAAAAAAATTAAAATTACTGTTTAATGTAGCTTTTTATATAACTCTTCATGTGCAGGTCACCCCCGAGCCACCTCAAACCCATTTTTTAATATATTTCTTATTGTTAGTTGTGATCCCTTCAGTTCTAATAAAGAAGTGAGCAATTTTAACATCATACATATCTAATTAGTTGCCAGTAACCTCTCAAATGCTTTCAATTTTATCCTGACCCTGACTCTCGATCATATATAGAAGTACTTTGGATTACAAATTATGTCTTTATAATTCCCATCCTACATAAAATTTTGTATATAAAATGTTGACATTGTCGGTATGTATAACAAACACTTCATGAACTTTCATTAGTATGTACTGGTGATTGGCATAAACTCACTGCCGCCAATCTCTTCCAAAAAAAGCTAATTTTGTCTGTCACCAAAAGCTGCTACCAGCATATTAATTAATAAATTGTTACAAAATACCATTGAAACGATGAAAAAAAAAACAAAACAAAACAAAATATTATGTTGCACAACAATAACAACAACAAGAGCAAACAGAAAGAAAAAAAGTATCTAGCTTCACAAATATCGATTTAAATTAATTTTTGTTAGAGGATGCTCAAGGGAAAATCCTGCCATTATCGTAATGTACTCGGTAACTAAGTCAGCCGCCGGTGTGGTTTCATAATGTCACACATTCATATGACTATATATACTCGGCTACATACATATACCAGAGTGCTGGACTAAAAAAAAAAAACAACAACATAAAATCGTTATGTAAAACAAAAAACGACTAGAAATAACAAATAAAAAGGAGCAAAAAGAAACAGTTGCAGTATGGTTGGCAAATAATAAATTAAGCATGCGGCTGTGTTTGTAACCAAACACATACATACAAACATATAGCGGTTGATGTATAAAATTTCCGTCGCTAAATAAAAATAGCATTTTTGTTTTTCTCTCTTGAATAGAGGAAAACAAATTCGACATTTTTTAAAAAGCCATAGCAAGCAAATGGGTTTGTTTTTGTTGTGACATCCTTACGGATATTTCATCTATGCGTGCCAGTTGGAACAAAAAAAAATAATAATAAGAATTTCATTATTGTCGCACGGCTACTTCATCATTTTCAACAAAGTATCCTGCATACACTCACACTCATACTGTTATATAAATATCTATCTACAAACACGCTGGCATATAAAAATCTGATAAACAACCTCCATTTGCTGCAAATATTTTACATACGTATACATATGACGCATTCGATTGAAACACCACTCGTTACTTTTAGGCCACACCCACAACAACTACCGTCGCATTATAGTCACAACCAGTGGGTGTGGTTTCATTGTGTTATTTAATCTGTGTTGTTCTTTTGTTCATTTTTCAATCATTGTCCATATATTGAATGCGCATATGCTGCCCAACAATTCCCCTATGATATGCTGCTGCTGCTGGTATTACCTACATACATATATCTAACATTGAAGTTCTCTCATTTTGTGTATGTACACAGGGTAACGCTTAAGGGTGTTTTTCGTTTTCCTTTCGTTATATATTTTCTCCTAATTTTCTGCAATTTCCTTCTTGTTTATTGCTCTTTGTGACATTGCTGTTCATTTTGCTGTTGTCCCAAATTGTTGCATTCGAGCAGCTGTTCTTGTTCTTGTGACAAATTGTTTGCGGTGATTACAAGTTAATGTAACATATGTAGATATGTAGCTACGATGCTTGAGACAACGACTATGTCATGTTTTAATGCAGGTTTGTCATCTCCATATGTTTAAGATGAACATATGGATGTAAGCATAGATGCATAAAGTGTGTCCAGAAAATAAGCAGACTTTGAAAAGTGACTGCAATTAGGTGCACAGACAGCTGGAATGTTTCTTGGATGTTAATCATTTGAAAGGATTACATTCCAGTAAATATTGCTGTTGTGGAGACTATAGTTAAACCAGCAGCATATGACTTTTTTCAGATCTGTGCATACTTAAAGATGATGCCGGTAAATGGGCTTTTACAAGATTTTTGATTGTCAACTCTATATGTAGCTTGCCTTTGACACAGAGGGAATCACTCAATTTACATGCGGATTTATGTGTCTAAGATATTTTCCCTTTATTGTTTCATACATAAAACTTGAAAAAGTTGGAATTTTTACCCATCTAAATCTATTTTATTTTATAATAAACCTGTACCGATCGTTAAAGATGAAACATCTAGTTTTTTAGATTTTTCAACAGCAATAGGTAATATCATATTTTTTTGCGGAATTTAATGCAATTTTTAGGGATCCATGTCGTGGGACAATGTCGTTTTATGAGATTTGCTGTTAGAGAGTATCATTTCAACGACAACTTTTAAAGTGGTTGATCGGTTTCATTTCATACGAAAGCCTCAAAATCCCTAGTGAAATTTGATCCGACATTAAGGACACAAGATTGTTCATGAATCTTGGGCCCACATAAACGATATTGAATAAATAGGTTCAGTTTTTTGGGGCTAACAAGGATTTTCGTCGATCATTTTACACTTAAGTCCTAACCAGTTTTCGTAAGAATTTATTCTTATGCAGACAACATGGTCAACTATATAAAGTTAACTCCTGGCAACATGAAATATGAAAACTTGCAGAGGCAAAGAATATTTGTACCGCATAAATTTCTGATGTCAATAAAGATGTTTGTCGATCAATTTGTATTTCATCGATTTCCAGACTTCACAGAAATCTATTTCTTGGAAGTATCTTTGCCGGAAATGAAAAATAAATTCTTTACGATGATATAAAACGTTCGGTGCAATGGTTAGCTGTAAATAAAACCCAATCACCCACTCCTAATTCAAGTTTGTCGTTGGGAAAGATGTTACTGATCATGTGGTGGCACTGTGATGGGAAAATTCGAGAAATCGGAAGAAACAGTAACTGCTACGTTGTATCGTCTACAATTAGAGCTGTTAAAAAAGAGAGCTTCTTTAGTCCACAAAAAAGTTTAACACTGCTACATGAAAATGCCAGGCTCCTTACAGCGAAATTCATGCAGGAAAAAATCAAGTAATTCCAATGGGTCATTTTATCACAACCACCATATAAGTTAGATATCCGTCTGTCTGTGATGTATTCATATCTCTAGAGCGGCCTTAAAAAAGCATAGATATCTGCAGAAGATGTCTGCACCACATGTCACATTTTGTTTCACAAATTCAGGAGTATTCGTTCTGTAAGAAGAGGATTAAAAATTTGCAGAAAAGATGATAAACTGTCCTTGTTAGCTTAATTTTACGGCAAATTTGTATGATTTTAAAATAATTGCTTACAAAGTCCCTTCGTACCCCTTTGCACTTTTCGTTCATAGTTTTAAAGTTGTCAGTTGAATTTTAATGAAATACATGATTTTTGACATTGAAGAAGCCAACGTATAGATATAAGATTGCATTTCAAAATTGCAATAGATTGTGGTATTAACATATAGCTTACTAACTGAAAATATGATAATTGCATTATATTCCGTCTATAACGTTTGTATAGTTCTAAGCACTTAACTCCATAAATCAACATCAGCAGCAAGCATTAATAATCAATAGAAAAATATGAGTTTTCGGCCCCCAAATTCTTCCACATATAGTTATAAGATCAAAAGAATTGTGCCGCATTGGCCAGATAATAATTTAGTGATATTGGATTGTTGGAAAAGTCGTGGCGTATTTTACAATACTAGTGAAATCGTCATCGCCTCAAGTAGTATGGATTTTGACAGGCGATTATTTAGATATTTCCAAAAAAAAAAGTGTTTGATGAAGATAAGTTTGAATGGCAAGCCTAGGAAAATTTTAACCAAACTAAGTTAAATTTTCTGTTATGAAGGATAACGAGAGTGTCACGCTCTATTACGAAACCAGATTATTGATTCAGAGGTGCTTTGTCGCCAACTGGATGATTTAAAGATATATCTTTCAAAAAAACGATCCAATGCCGAAGACAATGGTGATTCATCACAGCTTAATTCAGCTTGAATGGGAAGTAGTACGTCGAACATTGCGCCGTCTGGCTATAATTTATTTTATTCCTTGCGAAATGACTCGATTGGCAATTCACTCCGATCTATGAATTGAAAATGACTCTAACAATGCGTCATAACATTTCCGACAGTAATCAAAACAGTAATATCCTCGCAATGACGTTACTTCAGTGCTTACGTCACTCATCAATGCCCATCAAATTACCTAAGAACAATAACAAATTAACCAGTTTTCGTCCATTTTCAGTTTATTGTCGGTGTTGCAGTAACCAACCATCATTGTTGCTACTGTGATTTGTGTTGTTGTTGTTGTTGTTTTTATTGTTATTTTGTTTATTATGGCAATCAGAGTATGGCATGTTTGTAATTATTTAATAAATCAAAGCTAAGGCGACAAATGCCAACCACCCAATAAATTTCTTATCAAAACCGAAACCAACAATAACAATGAAACATTGCTGCTGCTGCTGTTGCTGCTCTCACACCGTTGAACCACAGCACTGTTGTAGTACAAGTAGATTTATATGTAGGTAGGTACGTACATCAATAGGTAAACGTTTGCCAAAAACAAATACTAAATACTCACAAATGTACTACAAACATATGAACGACCAATGTCTATATATACAAAAGCAACAATGATGAGACATCAGTTAGTGTTTGTTTAAATGTAATCCATCATCAATTTTTGGAAGTAAAAGTATGTAGTAGTAGTAGGTAACAGAAGCAAAAAACAAAAAATATGAAAGACAAGAACATGAAAGGCAATCCGCCGTTCATACTGAAATAAATGACGAAAAACTTTGATTTTCGGTTTTTATTCAAGCTGGATTAAAATGAAGATTATAATATCAAAATGTTTACTTATGATTTATACGGTCCTATTTGTTGGTGTCCGCCATCATCATCATCATCGTCATGGCCAGCAGTAGTGATATTCAAGAGTAAGAGTGAGTATACCATAACACTTTGGGACGAAGACAATGGGAAAGCAATAAATACAATGTCTACAGACGAATGTGCTTTTTTATGCACGCGTCATTTTGTCGCAAAGGTGCATTTGTACATATCGTGTTTGTGTGCAGTCAATACAAAGGGGAAATACCTGCAGGCATGTAAATGCGTGTGTTGGTGTCAAAAATGTGTCACTTTTTCTTTTGTAGAATGCAACACTTCTGGATAAACTTTCTTCCTTTGATTGTGTACGCATCGGTTGGTGAATATTGTAAGTGCATTTCGAAATAGTTGGGATTTTGTCTTAAGGATGTTCGTATACACTAAATGTCACTATAAATGTGATAATTTTTAACCTGGGAGTGGTAGACTGAAAGGCCCTTAGCTAAATCCAAAGATAGTTCAAATTGTGTACAATATTTTAGCTGATGTATGGATGGAATAAGATCCGCTGAGTATAATGGACAAAGCCTGACTTCTCTTCAAAGCTGCACTAATTTGTGACTAGTCACAAAACTTTCCTTTTCATATTACCGTAGTGAAACATTATGTCTTTGCGTTTGATAAGTTTTAGGCGATTTTCTGCAACATAAGTATTTAAATCATCCAATTGACGACGAGGCTCAGTGTTCTCTGTCCTGTACATAAAAAAGGAGACCCCACAATTTGCGCCAACTACCGTGGAATAAGTCTCCTGAGCATCGCATACAAGGTTCTATCGAGCGTACTGCGTGAAAGGTTGAAACCTATGCTCAGCAACCTGATTGGACCTTCTCAGTGTGGCTTCAGACCTGGTAAATCCACCATCGACCAGATTTTCACACTGCGACAAATCCTGGACAAGACCCAAGAAAAACAGATCGACACACACCACCTATTTGTTGATTATAAAGCCGCTTTCGACAGTCCGGTAAGGGATTACCTCTACGAAACAATGTCTGAGTTCGGTATTCCTGACACTGCATAACTCCCGTGGTGCAGTGAAAATTGGGAAGGACCTCTCCGCACCGTTTAGTACCGAACGGGGTGTCAGACAAGGAGATTCGTTATCGTGCGACTTCTTCAAGGAGAAAATCTTATCTTATCTTATTATAGAGAAAATAATACGAGCTGATGATCTACGACATAATGGCACTATCTTCAACAAAAGTGTCATGCTGTTAGTGTATGCCGATGATATTGACATAATCGGCATGAACACGCGAGCAGTCAGTGCAGCATTCTCAGAGTTGGAAAGAGAGCCGCGTCGGATGGGTCTTACGGTGAACGAGGGCAAGACGAAGTATTTAGTGTCAACAAACAAAGAGTCCCGGCGTCTTGGACAGCACGTCACTGTTGACAACTACGCTTTTGAAGTAGTAAGGGACTTTGTTTATCTTGCAACCAGTATTAACAGCAGTAATGACGGCAGCCTGGAAATATTGCGAAGCATCACTCTTGCAAACAGGGATAAGTAAGCAATTAAGAAGTCGAACCCTCTCTCGAAGAACGAAAACTACACCCTACAAGTCTCTCATCATGCCTGTCCTAACATATGGCGCTGAAGCCTGGACAATTTCCACCTCAGATGAGCGAATGCTTGGAGTTTTCGAGTTAAAAGTCCTACGCAAGATCTTTGGACCTATTTGCGTTTGTGGCGAGTACCGAATAAGGTACAACCATGAGCTGTACGAGCTGTATGTCGATATTGACATAGTAAAGCGCATCAAAATCCAGCGGCTGGGCTGGCTAGGTCATGTCGAGCGAATGGAAGAACACGCTCCAGCTAAGAGGGTGTTATATTCGGAACCCGCTGGAGGACGACGCAGAAGAGGAATACCCAACATCTGGTGGAAAGACCAAGTACTGAAGAACCTCACGGCGCTTGGAATCTCTAACTGGCGCCAGCTAGCAAAGAACAGAGATGGCTGGCGAAGCATGTTATTTTCAGCCTAAATCGATATTCGGTTGTTATGGCCACATAAGTAAGTAATTGACGACAATGCACAACCAAATCAATAATCTGGTTCTGTGATAGAACACGAAATCCTTGTAATCCAACCATTCAGAAAACATAATCTTAATTTCATGAAAATGCATTTGCATGTTGTTCGAGTAAAATTTTTAACATTGCAACATCATTTACAACTACATCGTGATCGTTTACGTTGAATACACAGCCTCCCAAAAAAAAAAAACAAAATTAGAATGTCCAATGGTCCTGAGCAGTTACGTTAGCTAAACTTATTGTAGCTGCCCTCTCTCACTCGCACACTTATGACATCATATGAGCTTTGTCACAGACTTCTTCTTTTCAAAGCAAATTTTTACTGTCGTTAAAATTTCCAATTACTTGCCGACATATTGGTAGTGTTTGAAAGAAAAATCTTTTCGATATTAAAGTTACCACAGGCGAGGATTAAAGCGACGACCAAAATATGTGAAGGCCATTGCACTAACCACCGAGCTACTGCACCCATTTACCTGATGAGTTATGTTCTATCGATTTTGGTTCACTGAACCCGCTAAAATTTCATCTTTTCGATTATTTTGAGAGGGGTTTTTAAGGTGGAAATAGAATCCTGATGACAATGGCAATTCGACCGCAGTTTCGAATTCAGTAATACAAATATTGACTGAATGCGACTACTGCCGTCTGTTGGATATATTACTTTCTTGTTGTTTTTGTTACAACCGCTTTAAAAGGGAGGAGGTTCTACTGACCAGAGTATTCGCATACTTTGGATTTTGGGTCGCTGAATCCGATCCTCATTTTTTTCAATATTTTTGCTGGGGTTTTAGTAATCTGAAGATAGTGGCATAAATCCGAGTACGGATTCGAATTCAGCTAGCCAAACTTTATAGAATACGACTACTGTGGTCTGTCAAACATCTGGACTTTCTGTTGTTGTTGTTGTTGTTGTTGTGATTGTTATATCCAAACGAAAAAAAAGGAGTACATCCGAGAGGCCAGTGTAGTCATATTTTATGGATTTTGGGTCGCTGAATCAGAATCCATTGATGATTTCCTCCATCATCTTCAGGTTTCTTTCTAAACCTTTGTTTCTAAACATAATTTTTTTAAGGGATATTTTCGTAGATGGTTTTGAGATGAGACTCGAAAGAATTTTGCGGATGATGGTTTAATATTTTGAGCATGAGTCCGTGGTCAGGTTTTCGACATCACTCACAAGTATCATTCTAATTTCAGAATCTTTATTTTTTCGGTTACTTTTGCAAGAGTTCTTGAGAGTGATGGCTTGATATTCGGTCCATGGTCAGATTAGCGCTTTCTATTTGAAAAATCATACTAGCTGATGAATGCTAGCTTCCTGGGGTGATCGTGGATGTTCGAATCATGAATATTTCTTGTATATACAATGTCATGAATTTGGCCACGTGTTTGGCTTTAATCCATGCCTTTATTTGGTCACCATTACTAATAGTTCTCTTTCGCGGTTGAGAAGTATTATTGAGAGCACAACCTCTTGAACGAAATTTCATAAACAACATCTGGCATTGACGACCTTGTGGAGCATACTCTCCATAAACTTAAAGCAATTGTTTACAGGCTTGCTATTTGTCCGCCCTTTTGAGGAAATAATAGAGTAAAGGAAAAATCAAGTCTCATTCGTCAAATTCTATAGCATCATATAATGGGAAATATGTAATGACATTTTCGAGAACCAATGATGTCGACATCTAAAATTTATTTATAATCTTTCTATTTAATTTTCTTTTTCAAAAGTACCATATTTCAAAGGAAAAAAGAAAAGATTTTTTCGACATGGAATCATTGCCTTGTAGGAAGTTACATTGCTATTTATTATAGCTCTATGTATAATATATTTTCTGAAATATGGATAGGTACATATTTACATCATAAATAATATTCTTAGCTTAAAATAATTTAGCGTTTATTTACAGAAATAAAATTTAAATACAAATATTTTTTTTTGTAATATTTTTTTGTGGAATAATAAATAAAAGTGAAAATGCGACTTGGTTAAAATATTCGATATCATGATGTTCACCATACTTATGTACAATATTTATGTAGGTATACATACCTATATATATATTTATATCTTTCTCTGTAAACAACATAGTAGTACCTACATGAGATAAGATGCACAGCATTGCAAGTTGATTTACAATGTATGTAGCATGATACTACGACATAAGAATGATAGTATGGAATGGTAAGGTAAATGAATGATTAGCGGCAGTACTTAGTAGCAAAAGTGAGTGAGACAACAATGTTAACATTGCCAAAAACAAAATACAATAAATAAACGACAACATCATTTTATTTAACGAAACTCATTTTGCGTTTTAATTAAAATGCTAAATTAATTGAAATTATTCAGAGTCATGCTTAGAAGGCGCATATGTTTATGTCACGTGTACACGAGAAGTACACGAATACTATATACAATATATGGTACATAAAACAAAAGCAGAATAAATATTTTTGTTTTGCTACGCGTAGATGTTTTGAGATGCCGCACGACAAATATAACAAGTAATTTTTAAATAAATATTATTTTATTGTTAGCAAGCAAATGGGGGTAGTTATTATTATGATTCTTATTATTCTATATCTGCATATGATTTTTCCCACATATAATTACTGACAGCAATATGCATAGAGTCTTTTGCGAAAATATCAGTAGTTAATTCTTTATTTTTGCTACCGTTTTATTTATATCATTGCTATTACTTATTACAATCGTGTTAATATTTATTCTCATATGACACCAGATAGAATGACATGTCCATTTACAAATTTATTATTTTATTGGCCAATTATATATTACGAAGCAAACACACTTGATCGTAAACTCACTTAGAATGAGAGTAATAAAATTTTAGAGGCAATTATATTTAGTACTTACATACTAGGTGTGCTAAATAACTGTTTTGAAAGTGACACCTGTGGCGTGAAGTTTGAACTGAAAAACTTCAATTTTGTGGGGAAGCTCACTTAAGGGGTGGATTTGGGGGGTAAATAAATTTGATGGAAATGTTGACATTGGACAATTTATGGAGTTCAGTCATATATTTCATTGTTCTAGAGGCGATTCCTTGTCAATTATGTGGATATTTGTCGATATTCAGGAGCTTTTATGTTCATTTTGTTGGGAAGCCCCCTTAAGGAGCGAATATAAGGGATAAGTATGTTCGGGATAAATGTTGTGACAGAATAACTAATGGGGCTTTGTCATAAATTGCATCGCCCTAGGGGCTCTTCTTGAGCAATTATGGGCTTATTTATCGATTTACGAGTGCTTTAAGGTTCATTTTGTAGGGGAGTCGCTGTAAGAACGAAATATAGAGGTTAAATCTGTTCAGAAAAAATATTAAATAGTAAAAATTATCCAGGGTCAGTCATGTATTTTATGCGTCTAGGATCACTTGAGTAGCAAATTTTGAAAAAAAAATTTGTATGTAAAATTTTGTATGTAGGTCTCGGTAAAAGATGGGGATCGGTAGAAATATTGAAGAGAACACATTAATTGAGGTCGGTTATACATTTTATCTCTGTTAGTGGTGATTCTGAGTATTTAAATTGGAATATTTTAGCTTTCATGACTTTTTTTATTGAGGTTATGAATGAAATACGATCTCATCGAGTCAAATCAATATCGAATTCGAATTCAGTGGAATCAAAATGGCGTTTAAAAATATTTATTTCGACTGCTAAATCAGACCTTTGTCTTCTTGTTTAGTTGTGATATGTACAAACATCTATAACAAATATATATACACAGAAACAGGGGCAGTTTGCAAGCATTTTGGATCAAGTGGATAACGAAATTCGCAAAAAAATACCTAGTATGCCAAAAAGAAAATTATATTTCATTGGGTCAATGGAGTTGAAATTTTGTACAATATTTTATTGTGACTGCTAAATGTGAGGAAGTCCGCTCAGAATTGCTTTAGGATCCTGTTTATTCACTAGATCTGGTTCCTATGGACTGCTTTCTTTTGCCAAACCGCAAAAAATATCTATGCGGAAAACAATTTCTCTTATAGCAGCCTTAGAGTAGTGTTTTGGAGATCTCACGGAAAGTAAATAAGCGAGTTTTTAGCTTTCATTAGCACATCAGAGAATGCTTAATCCCAATGGGGTTTTTATAGTACAAAATATCTTGTAGGTAGCCGGTTTAGACTTTTCAGTAAACTTATTTTTATATAATAAGCTAAATTATATCGAGGAATAACCCCAACATTTTTACAGTTTGGCTTTCAAAACTTTTTGACTCACCTAGTACATAGAAGGAATATTTTTTTGGTTACCAGAAATGGAAAATAAAAGGAATTGCATTATATACAGTCTACTATATTTAATTGTTTACTTGGAATATTACTGCCGCATTTTTTCTTCTTCTTTGTTACATTCGTTTTTCTTCTTTTACTTGTTGTAGTCATAAAGTCAGTATATTATAATTTACTATATGTCACTGTTTAGCTGGTTGATTTCTTGTTGTCATATCAGTTATATGAGAAATGTCATAAAACGTGCAAATATACTCGTTTGTCTGTGCATTTGCACTCATATATATGTATGTGTGTATGTGTATTGTTTTATTATTATTCTTTTTTTTAATATTTATTAAATTTATTGTACTAACAATTTCAACAGTTGCATATAATGTGTTGAAATTACCAAACAAAAAATCAAATCAAATAAAAAATGAAAATAAGAGCCAAAAAAAAAAACAAGTAATCGCTAATTGTAGACAATCATATTTTCAATGCATGAATTCCATAATATACTATATATTACATACATGCTATATTATTATAATGGCAATTTTGCTGATGACACAATATAGTCATATGACATGCCGTCTAAATTGGCATAAGACCAAATGTTATAATTATAAATTTTTTTATTTCATATTTTTGGTTATTTTGATTGGTTGTCACCTGAACCAATGCCCAATATGTAATTAAGTAGGTACAAATTGATTATATGTAGTTGGATGATTTTTTTTTTCTTTCTTACGAATGAATGATAAAAGTTGTGAAATCACATTGAATAGATATCTAATATAATATTGTATCTACACATATACATATATATAAAATATTATGTATGGTGTGATATTTAGAAATCGCCATTGCAATATTGACTCGCTAAATGAAGCAATACAGGTACGTCCCTACTAAATTATTGAGAAAACGATTATGTTAACTCTGGGTAGTCTTATTTCGGTTTACCTACTTAAGTTATGATATCATTTGTTTATGACCCGATACTCAAATCTCAGATTCAAAGGCTTTTGCTTTCTCTATTACGTTGAAAATGTTAAAAAATAATTTTACCACCCATTGAATTTCATTTAAGAATAATTCACAAGCAGTTTCTGTACCAATAGCAAAAAAGACTTTAGCTTCTAAAATAGCTGAATTTAAATTATTGTTTCTTACGAGCTATAAAGATAGTGAATTGTGTATAAGATCGTTTGAATCTAGATTCATTTTTCATATCAAAATCGAGTGATTAAGCAAATCTTTATGTAATAAGACGAATGCTTAGAATTTGTACTGCATTAATATCCTAACATTTTTGCAATAATGCCCAAATTTTTTTAATTTGAAAAGATAGTCTAATAGAAAAATACATATGTGGCGTCGAAGGGCCCTTTGTCCGAGCTTCTCTACCAGCATTTCTAAATGTTGGGCATTATTAGAAGGGACCTGCTTATATTAGCCGGTTCCGAACTGCAGAACCCTTGTGACATCACTTTTTCTGAGCTTTGACACAGATGGGTACTGTTCATAGGAAAAATCTCTTCAATATTAAAGTTGCGCTTCAGCCGGAGATTTAACCCTCACAAGAAAATCTGATTTCTATAAATTTTTTTTTTCGATATTATTTCAATGTTTGCGTCATATTTTCGAATAGACATATGTTGTCGGGTGCCAAGTTCAAACCTAATGTGAAGGAGGGTTCAAAAATGTTTTTTTTTAATTAACTAAAGTAAACAAAATTCTTTTTTTTACTGTATTTAATGTTAGCTTTGTTAAAAAGAGGGGTGCCGTAGCTCAGTGGTTAGTGTGTTCGCCTTCTGATCTGTAGGTCGTGGTTCAATACCCCGCTGATGCATAACAAATTTAATATCGAAAAGATTTTTCTTTCGAACGGTACCCACCTGTCGGCAAGCAACTGGCAATTCTTCCGACAGTAACAACTTGCCATGAAAAAGCTTCTAAAAAGAACTCTGTGACAAAGCTCAGAAAAAGTGATGTCACAAGTGTTCTGCCGTTCGGAACCGGCTAAAATAAGTAGATCCATTCTAATACTGTCCAAAATTTAAGACGCACAACAGTAATGGAAGAGAAGCTCGGCCAATGAGCCCTTTGGGGCTTTAAGTGCCACATATTTATTTTTTTATTATTTTTTTGTTAAAAAGAGCATAAAATCTCATGTTTCATGTAATGCGATTTGTTTAATATAGCTTCCTAGGCTGGCATTGCGAGAGCTGTCTACTCAATTTTGTAAAACCTTCATGGCCATTCCAGGTCCTTAAGTTCCCAATCGTTTCTATATTGTCCATGTAACATCGATATTTCATGGCACTCCACCAAAAAAATTGTATAACGTAGTCAAATCGCAGCTCCAAGGCGGCAAATGATGTCAATTACCAACACGGCTGATAACACGATTATCGAACTTAGGGTGCAAAAAATCAATTGTCCTATAGGATGTGTTTCATGAGGCTCTATTCTGCTGAAACCAAAGATCGTCCAAGTCGATGTTTTCAATTGCAGCGAACAACAGCAGATCTCGCGATTGACCAAAGTGGAATTTCAACCAGTAATTTAAAAAATGGATTAATGATGCCACCTAACTGAAAAAAAAAATCTCCTTACAGTCGGCTGGGGCCGACCAAATTATACCCTGCATATGTAGAGATATATATAAAAAGTTTGCTCGTATATCCATCCTTTTCTTCCACTACTTGGTATAGGACCTACATTAAGAAGCAGGCGTACCTCACCAATTTTGCAGGATCAATTTTTGCCTATAATACTAAACTATATAGGTTGCAATGGGTTGACCTAGGCGTATTAATTAGTAAGTTATGGGTGTTTTAATGTTTGAGATAAATCCGAGACTTTATACGGAAGATATATAAAAAGTGGGCGTGGCGTATCTCTTTCTGGTATATCTAATTAATTTTTCAATATCAATCCACACCTTAAATTTGGTTGTCCTACGCTAAATGGTTTCTAAGTTATGGAGCTTAAAAGTTTTAGTTTAATTCCCTCGACTTTGTATGGGAGACCTATGAAGGAGTGGGCGTGGTACACTGATTTTCTGCCAGATTATTTCCGACTACGATATTAATTTAAGTGTCAATTATGGTTATTCTGGACAGAATATTGCCGAAGTTACGGCTGTTACAATTTAAAAGAATTTCAGTCATTTTGTATGGGGGATACAATAAACAGTGGGCATGGCGCGCCCATTTCCTATGAGCCTAGTTGCTCGTACAATACTAATCCATACCTTAAATCTCGTTGTCCTACGCTAAATGGTTTGTAAGTTATGGAGCTTAAAATTTTAGTTTAATTCCCTTGACTTTGTATGGGAGACTCATGAACGAGTGGGCGTGGCACTTTGATTTTCTGCCAGATTTTTGCCGATTACGATATTAATCTAAGTGTCAATTATGGTTATTCTAGACGGCAGATTGCCGAAGTTACAGCTGTTTCAATTTAAAATTTGTATGGGGGCTACGATAAATAGTGGGTTTGGTGCGCCCATTTTCTGTGAGCCTAGTTGCTCGAATAATACTAATCCACACCTTAAATCTCGTTATTCTACGCTGAATAGTTTGCAAGTTATAACCGGTAACATTTTTTTAATTTCCGCAACTTTGTATGGGAAACCCAAAAAGGAGTGGGCGTGGCTCACTGATTTTCTGCCATATTATTTCTCACTGCCATGTTAATCTAAGTGTCAATTATGGTTATTCTGGACAGAAGATTGTAGAAGTTACAGCTGTTTCAATTTAAAAGAAGTACAGACACTTTGCATGAGAGCTACGCTAAAAAGTAGGCGTGGCTCAACCACTTTTGGTGAGATTATATAGTAATATAATATAACTCTATGTGCCAAATATTGTTGTCCTAAGTTGTATATTATGTGAGTTATAGCAAGTTAAAGATTTTAAAAATTTCGAGGTTAGTCGCTTTGAATGCTTGGTGTGGGCGTGGTTATAGACCGATCATGCCCAATATCAATCCCCTCCGTATCCTTGGATCATAGATTACTTATGCCAAATTTCATCGAAATAGCTCAATATTTACTCAAGTTATCGTGCGAACCAGCCAGGTGACAGACAGACGGACGGACGGACGGACATCGTTAAATCGAAAATTTAATCGACGCTGATCACGAATATATATCTATGTCTATATCTCCGGAGATTCCTTCAAGTGGACACAAACATCTGACCGAAATGAATATACCATGCATATTGCATTATGCAGGGTATAAAAACAGATACACTCTGCGATGGCACTAGCGTCTCGCAAATCACCTGCAGGATTTTGGTATGAGATAATTTGATAGCCTCTGAAATGAAAATTCCTTTCTCCAAAAAATATGATTTTTCGGTCAAATTCGCTCTCCATTTAAAGCTAGTTGAAGGTCCGAAGAGAGAACTCCAAATAAAGGGTATCGTCGTTTGGCTTCAATTGGTGAGTTAATTGCTCCTTGTTTTAGACTAGTTCAGTTGTTGAAGTCGATGGAGAGTCGATGATATAGCAGTCACATTGAGGCATCGGTACGCATTGTTCAAAGAAGTGGACCGTGAGTGTTGCGTACTAGCATGCAAGTCTCCCGAAATTTTTGAACAAACCTTCGAACGGAAGGCGCGGTAGTTTCTTCATTTCACTCAAAATTTCTTTTCCATAATTATGCCTTTTAGGTAACACAGAATTCACTTTAAAATAAAATAAATATGTGGCACTTAAAGCCCCAAAGGCTCAGAATTCACTTTAGAAATGAGTTTTCAATATTCGCAGACAGAGAAGGTTTAATGTGCATATTTGCACAAACTTTGTGTGTCTTTAAAATAAAGAATGCTGTCAGGATAAGAGTCCACGAACTTATACACAGAACACCAGCATGAGTTCCAGTTTTTTATGGCAATATCCTAGTTTTCTTCAATGCCATCGGTTTCAAGTGGTTTAGAGTTGAACAATTTTTCCAAGTTGAACTACCTATTGATATTTTTAGATTTAAAGCAATGACACAAATAGTAAACAATAATTTAATATATGTTTGTATAGGTATAATTAAAAAATAAATACATATTTAAGTATTAGCGAATGTATTGTAATTGAAAAATCACAATGAATATTAAAAATGACATGCAAACATACATATGTACATGGATATAGTAAGTACATACACATGTAGTCGTACTATATATCATAATAACAACAATCTCTGAGAATTGGAATGAAGCAGCAAAATTCAAGAGCAGCAGCCACAGATTAAGAACCTTTTAAGGGGATTAATTATTTTAATTTCGCCTTTTCTGTTTTCTGCTTTCTTCTTAGTATGTATTTTGCATTCAGAATAGCTCTCTGTTATATATACGAATGCTATGTATAAGTATGCTTGTTTGCGCTTTTCTACGAGTGCGAGTATGCTTTTTTCGCGTCAAAATATGTTTGTATGTAGATAGATACTGATATTATGCTCCTTGATGCTGTTATCGTTATGCCATTCGCTGACTAAACATACATTTGCGTATACAAGTGTATGGTGAGTGAGTGACGTATTTACATAGCCAATATTGTTGTTTGTGCTTGCTGCGTGTCTTTGCGTGATTGCTTCATTGCTAAGTGCATACGTTAAAATAGTATAAGAACATACATACATACATACGAGGGTGGGCTAATAAGTCCATGATAAATGAATTAGGTAAATTATTTATTAAAAAATTATTTATTTTCTATGTACACACGTATAGTTCTTCTACCTTCAAAATGGAGTTAATACGACGATGCTCCCATTATTGTTAGACCTCTGAATAGTCCTCTCTTGGACTGAAATATTTTGTTTCTGAACCACAGTTACTAAAATTGGAAAACATCGGAGATCCGGTAGTAATTTGTAGCACAGTTCAGCAAATTTTGAGATCGTGATGGCGAAGGAATCATTTTTTGTGTGAAATATGTAGCCCTTTTCTTTTCAAATCTTCATTAAATCTGTCTAGCAGCTGAGCAAATTATGCGTAGTGTATAATATCATGTACAAAGGACAGCAAGCCACTATGAAAAGACTTAAGAAGTCACACCAGAACCCCTAATATCAATGCGAAAACGGTGCCAGGGTAGATGAAAACTTTCACAAGCGCCACGGGGTTCGTAGTAGTATATGCGCTTATAATTTTGTCCCTTTCTTCAAGGCTCATTTCTTCTGCATCGCAAAAAATAGTAGCTATTAACACTCCGACTTATTTTTCTTCCTTGATGTTCATTCAGCCTTCATTAAAATGGTAGTACGTCTCTTAAACTCAATTATTGGGCAATTGCCGTATGGTAATCATCTTCTGAGTTTAATTTTGATTAGATCTGCTGCATATATAAATGATTCATATTCATTTCGTTGAGTAATTCATTAGGTCACTCCCAGTGCGCTCAACCTCGTCCTTCATGTGGTCGGACATTTGCTGAGGAAATTAATTACAATTTCTTTTTACTTGTGTTGTCTGCATCAATAAATGGTGCGCGGAATCCTAATTTTGGCTGCATACTCTCCAATAAGCCAGAAACCAGTTATGGCTGCCGTCAGTCTTGGTGTATATTTCCGATTTTTGTTAATTACCTGTTTTGATTTCTTCCAGATGTAGATTGAGCATAACATTCTGTCGGTGTGTTATATGCTTCCATATTTAATTGGCTCTTTTGAGGTATGTCGAGCTTGGATCTCTATTGCTTTGATGGTTAAATTAGCTTCAGGTGTATAGGGATAGATCCATTTTTTGTCAACTGTTAGGAAACGGCTATGAAATCCACTCGGTGTGCACGTAAATATGTTCAAGCACCATGTCATTGATTATTGATCCCTTTAGAGGTGACCTCAATTTGAGATCCCGTACGCTCAGCGTCACTTGTGCTCGCAAGATCACAGTGAAATTCGGCAAATCACTTCTGAATCATTTCAAACAATGGTGAGGAGTCTCCTTAATAATTTTCAAATTCAATTTTTGTGTCATAAATTGTGCGTTTTTCTCAAAAAGTACTGTTTTTCCAACCAATGAATTTAACTTATTTCCTTATTAAAAAACAAACCTAAACCCTGTATGTCTTAATGCCAGCCAAATCTAAGCTAATTAACTTCTTAACAATGCCAGATGATAAAAAAGATTATCACAGATTTATCAACCTGCCCTCGTACACACATCAATTGCTTAAATGGAGGACCTACTATGCTTATATGGGAGGAAAATAAGCTTCTGCCACTACAAGTGTGAGACAATTGTTTACGCTGCGCATTAACCTAATTAAGATCAAACAGAAATTGAGACGAATCGAATTGGAATGCATAGAATCGTAACGAAATAAGTAGGTACACAAATGAAATGTTGCGAAATGAATAGATCGAATGAAAACAGCACCAAGAATATTTTCGTATTTACCTAAATAACAGTGTGTTGCAATTGTTTTTCAATTTTATACATTATTACACGCATTATTTAATTTCTATTTATTTTCAAAATTTTCTCCGATTCACTCTAGCGAGAATGAAATAGAGTCAACAATCTTAAAAAAAGAATAGTCACGTGTCAAATGAGAAGCAAGTGAACTGAGTCGATCAGAGGTATCAAGCATCACTTAGATCACTCCTCTTCCCATAGTATTCTGCTCACTTCTACCGTACAAAAATTTAGCACTGCATAAGTTTATTGGCGCGGTGACACGTGTTAGCAACGACTGGTGATATCACATACTACAAAGAGGCGTTGGAGGCGCGTGCATTGATGTGCAAATATTTTCATATTGTTTAGTTTCGCTCGCAGTATGTAAGTAGTACATGCATTGCAGGATGTGGTTATTGCGTTCGCAGGATGCGGTAGCACTCATTTGTTGCTTTGTGTATGAGCGTGTGTGTGTGTGTGTGCGCAAGTTTGTGTGTTATTTGAAAAAGCACACACATACACACACAAAAATCAATTCTGTCATCGTTCACGTTAAATGGAAACGAATTTGACGTTTCTTGCCCTCTTTGAGAATTTGTTTTAGGTCACGTGTCGTCGTTGTCGTCGTCCTTACCGTGTGCTATTGCATATTACTGATGTATGTGCCTTTTTCGTTTTGCTTACTAATCTATCAAAGTTGGTAAAGAGCAGTTGTCATTCGCTTTATACATTGGATGTGAATGCTGGTAAATATACATTAGATTGGGTCGCTCTTCAAATAAAAAATTTGAAGAGATAGACATAAAAAATAATAATTTTTGTACTGGATGAGAGTTTTATCTGATTCCACTAGTAAATATAATTATATGCACAGTGTTTCAGTTTGATAACATCAAATTTTTGTGCAAAAAGCGTGGAAACACCATTTCAATACCATACTTTTGTATGAGAGGTAGGTGTGGTTTTCTTTCGATTCCGCCCATTTTCAAATATATCCATTAACTAGTAAGTGTAATTATTTGTACAGAGTTTCAGCTTGATAGCTTTGTATTTTCGTGCGAAATATGTGAAAACACCGATTCCACACCATACTTTTGTATGGCAGGTAGTCGTGGTTTTCATTCAATTACGTCCATTTTGTAATATATCTCTTAAATTCTTAGACTGATATTATATACAAATATTTAGTTCAATAGCTTTATAATTTCGTGTGAAAAGTGAGAAAAAATCATACTTTTGTTTGGCAGATATGCATGATTTTCATCCGATTATATTCATTTTCTAGTATATATATTACCTCAGCAGATTAACTAAATGTACGAATTTTTAGTTTGATATTTTAATATTTTTGCACCCAAACTGCGAAATCGCGAGTGCAACCATATACTTTTGTATGGGAAGAAAGCCTAGTTTTCATCCGATTAGATCCATTCGTGAGATTATCAATTCATCAGTGAAAATAATTTCAAACTCTAATATCCAGTTCAATCGCTTTATAATAACGACAGTTATCATGCGAATATCGGACGAACATACTGACATGGTTAGAATAGATTAGGTTAGGTTAGGTTATTGCGCTTGCCCTCTATGAGAGGACATACTTAGGCCAGAAAGGCTCGTTGTGAACTTCACTTCCAATACTGTTTTGGCTGTTACATTTGGACGGAATTATGCATGACCAAATTGACTCCGATTCTGCTTCACGTCAATATTTAATATATTCTATATCTGCCAGCTCTTCTAATGGTATAAATAGAACCATTAATTCAATACATCCTTGACCCGTTGAATTGAAAGTAAAATTAAATTAGCGTATGAACATTTCAAATGATTTTCATCAACCCAACCTAATATACAAACATTGAAAATTGTATATTTACCACTCATCGGTAGTAGCTATTACTCCTGCAATCGTCTATGAATCCTGGTGGCGGTCTTATTGTTATTTGTGTAGTAATTTTGTTTCTTGTTGATGTTTTTGTACGATTTCCATTTAGGATGCGCCACTCTTAGTTCTTGCTGATAGCTACTATTTGAACTTGCTGAGTAAATATGTTGACAAGACAATGGAAATAATGATATTTTCAGTGAAAAATCACAATCAATGTCTGTTGGTTTTGTAATTTGTAGATAGAAAAACAATAACAAAAATCTTTTAGAAGTTCTTCAATACAGGTGGTTGAACACTCTCAAATTGAAATGTTCTTAGACGGTGTTTCACATAATTCAAGAATCTTTTTTTTTCATTCAATTCTACTTTTCTATTTTACAAAATATTCTAGTCAAATTTGAATCTCAGCAAATCGAATATATGTATATAACAAGGGTAGAAGGGATGCTGCTCTTTTTGCAGGCACACACACGCACACACGTCATTGTTATTAGACGTGCCATTGTGACTCTGTTATTCATGTGTAAACGAAAATACTTAATCAGATTTTTAACTAAAACAATATTGAACATACTACACACTACGTAAACATAAAAAGGAAGAGAAAAAAAAATTACTATTCCAAAAGAATGATTGAGGGTTACTTCCATACAGCATGCTTATTGTACGATGGGATTGACTAAGAGCATGAAAAAATGAAAGCCCACGGGATTGGATTGTGGTGTTGTATTGAATGGATAATGTAAGCACATAATTACTAAAGTGTTTGTCCAAGGAAGTGTGCCAACACTTGTAGATTACAAAGGATAAAGCTTCAGAGGAAATTGGATAGAATTTATTATTCAGAAATTAGTAGTATTATTCAGAAATTATGTATTAAAAAACATATGGAAATGTAAAACTGATTTAACATCAATCTTGCATAATTAGAAAATATATAGAAATGCTTTCGAAACTCTGCATGTTCAACATAGAATTTTGAGTTAAATCAAAATGTGCCATTTGAATTGGTAAACTATTAAAATTTTTCCATTATAACCATAACTTCTGGTATTTCTACTGGAATATCTGAATCGAGCTCGGAAGAATTTATTATATGTATCTAGTACGCACGTATGAAGAAGTGGCTGTCCCCGAAAGGTAGTATGTATCAACACAGGCTCTAAGGCATAAGTACAACTCTTTGTTTTCTACAATTCAAAGCATATCGAGCTAAATGTTGTATTTATAAAAACTACTTATGCTACAGCCGAGAGATTTTGCAAACTAATGAATTCCAGAGGGCTCTGAGACTTCGAAACTGTGTCGAGAAGATACAAATCAAGTATAGGATGGTTGAGGAAGTATACATAAAGTGTAAAAGTTTGGAAAAATGATGTCACAATAGCTCTGTCGTTCGAAGTAGTTCTTTTACAGACGAGCTAAGTCGGAATGTTCAAGCATTTTTACGGCACCACAACATATTAAGGTTCGGGCTCTGGAGATATCGATGAGTCTAATGCTGCTATGTTCTATTTACCCTTGGTAGCAATACTTCTTGTGGAAGTAATTGTTATCATCAAATTCATGATCTATGCAATGTTAAATGTATAAATAGAAAAACCAATATAAATTACTGTGAAGCTCCGCTGAAGGTCTTTTGCAACCTTATACATGATTAATTTTATGATAAACCACATTGAATTCTGTCGGTTTCGATGGCTGACCAGTTCTCATCTGTCTGTTCTGAATTCTGCCGAATCATGAGATATCATCGCCATTAGATCTACTCACATTTATTAATAAAATTGGTGGACCAATAGAGTAAAGGGACCACATGGACTGTAATACACTGGATGGTACCTGTGTCGGAGCTCTGTTTCCTAACCATTGGGAATGTGTTCCACTAAAAAGGAAGGAAATTATAATCACTATCAGTTAATCTCCATAGAATGCAACAAGTAAATTATAAAATTATTTTTTTGTGTGTGTTATATTTGATCATAAATCTCCTAAAACCTTCGATTACAACATCTTAACAAAATTCTATTATTTCAATATATTCTGCAATAATATTTTGATGAAAAAATTGGGCATTGAGTATGAATATGAGAGAAAATCTGATCTGATAAATAAATCGAAGCATATTAATGTAACTCAAGAAAATCATAAAAATAATTGTACTATTAAGTCAAGTAAAGTCATTGCTTTTGGCACTAAAATGTTTATTTTCTTTAATAATGCATTATTGTATCCCTATTCAATCATAACTCGTTATATCAACATGGCCGATGCATTGTTAGTATCATATATCAGCTATACTACCCCTTCATGTACATCTACAATATTATAATTATTTATGAACATATATTTTTATAGGATTACTATTAAATCACTTTGAATACTTTCAGAATTTTTATTGCATTTGATTTGTTCATGTATTTTTTTTTTCTTTTCTTGTTTTTTGTGATTTATTCAATTCTCTTTACCAATTGAAATTGATTTCTTATTTGTTATATAGGCAATCACTCACACATACACACACACATAGATTTGTATATATTATATTTCTGTACTTGTAAATAAACACATTGTATTGCAATTTTGCGCGTCGTTGTATATTTTCTAATCATAAAAATCACCATTAAGCTCTGGCGCCATAAAAATTACAAAAATGATACGACAATGATGGGAGGCACTTCAGGCTACAGGCGCCATTGATTCAATAATTCATCGTCATTCTACGTTCTATGCATGTTTTTTCCATTGCAATTGATTTCAGGTTACTTTTTGCAATCCCATAAATATTTACCTATGTACTATATGTACATACGATAATATGTTAGTTATTTACAGGGCTGCACTCTACTACCTACAAACGTTTTGTAATGGCAACTTTTAATGAATTACTTACATAAATGTAATAAATAAGTAAAATACATACAGGATATTAAGCATTTATTGGATTGTTCGAAAAGTTATTGCATTATTTTTCATTTGATGTTCAATCACTCTCTTTGGTTCGATGATTTTTTGCCATCCTTTGGGCAACCAAGTAATACTGTGTTCATAGAAATTTCTAACTTTTTCTGTGGCAAATCAAACAATGTTTGCTGAAGAAAATAGTTCTATCATGCGATGAATATTGCTTAAGAGCGAATTAAATGGAAATCAAATGACGCATGTTCTAGGCTATACGACTGCAACAAATTTCACCTAATAATAAAATTTCTGTGTGCAACGGATCAATTTGGATCGTTTCTCTGCAATGTTATCACCTAATATTCAGAATTACCTGCTCCTTAATAGCATCTCAAAGACGACTTCCCATAGACACCTTCCCTGCATAAATTAGGTTAGATTATACTGACTGTCGCCAGAAGGAAATCACTTAGAGACCTTCATGAGTCCGTAGTGATACCAGAATGACCAAACCTAGTTACGAGTTGTAGAGATCTTTGAATATTTCGATTTTCATCTCGGACTTCCGTCTTGCTTTCTTGCTCAAAGTCATTGTTTCAGCTATATCGTTGAACTCTAAGGCTCCTAAGCAGTTCAATTCGGTTCTATAAAGTGCTGGATAGTTACAAAATAGATACTCCATTTATTTTCTTTCATCTTCATCCCTGGTTTTCATCTTCTGGCATTTTCTGAGCTGGAGTCCTGAGAGACAGTGTCCCACGATCGTGCCCATTGTTCTGCCTTTTTTTTTATTGAGAGACAGAATCAGTTTAGAGCCATTGGAGTTATGTAACTAAAATATGGACTTTGTGGTTTCACGATGTCTATGATTTTCAACTTCTCTACCATTTTCTCATTATGCTTGAGTTTAGAATGAATTTATATGCACAGTGACATCGGTAAGTTACACGTTTGGGTATCAGAAGGGACGCCTTCTTCAGCGGCCATATCGGCAGTCTCGATTTCTCTATTTCCTCTACTTCATAAATTAATCGTCGCTTGACTGATGCAGCAGCTGTTTTAGGCAAAGCAACCTTTCAAGGTCGATAGACTTCTGCTTAAAAAATTGTGCAATATTCTGGAAGCTTGTGTGCCCAGGTAATGTACAATTTTGTGCAATGAATACCAGCCCCAACACCATCCACCACTTTGGAGTTATCTAGGAAAAATTGAAGATGCTCCGCATCGGTTCTAGGCCTTTCCTTCTGGTAACTTCTTCTAAAGAGCGCCGTATTTTTCCCCAAACCTTTGTCATGAAATCATGCAGTTTGATTATGGTGCTGAGGGATGGCAGATCGAGAGATCTGTATGACCTTCCTATGGTTGTTCTATGACCTTCCAATTCACGATTTTTCTGCTAGATTCTCTGCATAAAAATGGTGGTCAGTTTAGTACAGTACTTACTGCAATTTAGCGCAACACTACACTCAGTTCAGTGAGTGGCGCGATTTTTGAATGCCTTTTAAGAAAGTTTTCTTTTTGAGTACTTTCCACCACACTAGCGCCTCTTATTATAGTACTGGTATAAAAATCGTCGTGCAAATCCAATGCATATCACATTTTGCTATTAATTATTTTGAAAAAATAGCATAAAATTAATATACAGGGGAGAGTTAATATGGTAATATGGACCCCTGAGCTCAAAGAGCATAACAACTTTTTTTTTGTATTGGCGAGTATTTGAGATAACGGTAATTTGGTGTTTTCTGGTGTATCACTTCATTCGAAAAATTTTATTGCTGAAGTGCGATCAACGTAAGCAGTACATTGTTAGTATCGGATCGGAAGATCGGATGAAGATTTATTTTTTGACGGTTTCTTTTATAATGTGATACCCAAAAAACATAAATTTACCGTTATTTCAAAAACGTGCTCATTCAAAAAATTTTCAAAATGTGTTTTGAGCTCAGTAGGTTCATACTAATTCTCCCCTATACCTTTCTTGGTATTTTTGCCTATAGAGTAGTGTAATAGAAGAATATAGGGCTGAATGCCTTGAGGGCGTTTAATACATTCTTCACTCTCTCCACCATATTGAGTCCATAGCAGTTTGTTGTCCAATACTTAGATACTTAGTGAATGGGAATTCTTGCCTCCTCTGGTGGAGATTATTACGGCCGTTTTAGTAGAATATCTGTTTACTAGAATTCATTTTTTGTCTGTTAACCCATTTACATCGACCATATCATCATATGCTTCAAAACTGCAACGTTTTCTTTGCATGAATTTCATTCAAGTCAATCTGATAATGAACTTCTTTACTAAGCTAAGATATGAAATAGCTTCGAATACTTTTAAAATAATATTAACCTTCCGAATCATCAAGAGCTTACTAACACAAATGCTATTATTTGATAGTAATAAATCTCAGAGAAGTCTTTAACTGAAAACTGACCATTATGAAATCGAGCAAATCAATATTGGCACTGGTGTTTGTCGGAATGGAAGCAGTTTTTCCCTTGTGTCGGTGTATTATTTCCCTTTTTGAGGCAGTGAAATATTTCACACCGATATTCTCTTTTTTCGAATCAGAATTGCAATCACAAAATTCATCCGAATCGCGTCAACTTTTTTTTTTGCAGTTTTTAGCTTAAGTGTCAATAACAATTATTATTTCACTTTCAGGTGCAACTAAAAACACATTTGAAAAAATAACGTAATGATTTTAACCCAAAAGCGGTTCTTTCAATATGAATTTTTAACAACACAGAAAATGAATGAGGATCTTTGCCTTGTCACTTATAGCTTATGGTGGAATATTTAAAATTAAATCAATGTATTATTTAGTGATTATTCAATTTTTATAAATCAACAAGTAAATTTTAATTATGTTATTCACATTCAATAGAATAGAATGGATTTCATTGATTTTTCGAATAGAATGAGTGAATAAATAGAGCTGTCAAATAAATGCAAAGAACTTAAATTTCAAATAATTCATATTGAAGGTATAAATATATGAAAAATAATTAAAATAAATTTGTCTATTTAATAATGAAATCCCCTTGTGAAGCCTGTAGATTTAAAAACGCTTTATATTTCAATGTTGTATACCAGTATGCATTCATATGGCATGTGTTTAACTAGAATAAAAATACAAAGAACGTTATTGCTGACACAAGCTTTAGGCATAAATGCTACTTTTCTATGCCTATTTGTTTATGATTTTACCAAAGAAGAACATGCTCTTTTATTTGACAAAAATTTTTTTTGCTAAACTTGAATTGTTGGTGTAATTTGTTTCATTTGGTCACCAGCTCAGTTCGAATAGTTCAAAGTATGTTCACCGCTTTATTGATAAATGCCAAATTCAGTATATCGATACGTAGGCATTGGCTGACAAATATATTTATTGAATTATTTATTTCATTTTATTTATTTATTTATTTATTTAAATGAATTCCTGTGATGTCTTATCTGTGACAGTACAGTTTTGAAGTTATTGGAAGTTTGTAATTCGTATTTTCATTGCATACTTTTAGGCGAGAATATTTATACTCGTTTCCGGAATATTTGATGAATTAAAATAAACAATTGTATTATTTCATTGATTTGTGGTTTTTATTTTATTTCATTTACACATATATTATTAAATGTAATAAAAAAAAATATATATATGATATTTGCAATACAATTTACAATTTGGCATTTAAACATATACAAACAGGTAAAGGTTGGAGTTACAGTGGCATTTGATCAGAAATCCATTATATTCAATATTCATATGTTAGAAGAGATCACATGTGGTCTCAGCTTATAAAATATAATTGCATATTCCATTAACACTCCTTCTCATAATAAGTACTGTACAATACATTCATTATGTATTCGCCTATGTCGAAATGACTGACACTTAAACTAAAAATATATCTTAAAATTTCTATTTACAGTCCACAAATTTCTTAATCCTACTTTTATTAACTAAAAATTAAGAAGACCTAAATACTAAAATGCTATGCAAAAAGCGTGAGTAAACGCTAAACACCACAAGGTCACGAATGTGTCATATACATGTCATATTTATTCGCGTTTTGTAATTCTAACTCTGAGACCATCCTTGGGTCGCAATATCAATTCGCCCAACAATGTTAGATCCTCACGTCGATCGATTGCTTCAATTTTATATTTACGCAATACAGTCGATAGGACAGCTTTCTCTTCGAGAATGGCGAATTTCTGACCAATACAATTCCGTGGACCAGCACTGAAAGGTATGTACGCGAATGGATGACGTCCAGCACAGTTTTCAGGCAAGAAATTATCTGGATTAAATTGTTCCGGTTTGGGAAATACCTTTGGATTACGATGTAACATATAGGTCATAATGATTGCTGTCGTACCGGCGGGGACCAAGTAATCACCTATAATAAAATATGTTATTAGAAATATGATAGATTTTTGCAATTTATTTGAAATTTACCAATTTTAACATCTTCCGCAACCGATCGTGCCATCATCGGTACACTGGGGAACAAACGCAATGCATCCTTAATGCAACATTCCAAATAACGCATATCCAAAAGATTTTTCATCGAAGCCGGTGTTTCTTTATCATCGCCAAAAATCGATTCCAATTCTTCAACAACACGTTCCTGATACTCTGGGTGTGAGCCCAATAGGAAAAGTGTCCATGAAATGGCAGCCGATGTTGTATCGTGGCCTTCGAACATAAATGTATCCACTTCCTCACGAATGTCTTCATTCGACAGAACAGTACCATCCCTTGAAGCATCAATCAGCAAATCTAAGAAAGCCAAACGTTTCTTTTTACCCAAATCATCATAAGCATCAGGAATATTATTGTTGACGTTGTTGTTCATCAAATTCTCAGCCAATTCTGCTTTACGTTCGCGTATAACACGATTCGAGAAGCCATGTAGTGTCTTGATGTAGCTCTCATGCAGTTGGTAGTCTTTTGTGAAGCGGAATATTGTATCAAACTGCAGCCACAATTTTGACTGGCGGCTCTGAACAATTGAACCAATGCTGGAAGATGGGGAAATAGAAATGGAAAATGAAATTATTATGTGTAATTATTAATTAATATTTGTTCGTGTGTGTGTGTGTAGTCGGTGTAAAATGCGTTATCAGTAAAATATTTCATTTGTCAGTTCATTTTATATGCAATGCACATTAAGCTGTCTCAACTTTCATAAAAAAAAGTATTACTGTTGCTGTTTTTACTAGGAAAACATATTTTTTGGTTTATTTAGAATATGACGTCCACAAAAATATTACGATAAAACAAATAATTCGTGAACTAAATGTGCTTGAAAATTCGATTCGAAAAATATAGATCTCAAATATTTTTTCCACTAAATTGGCGTCAAATAATAAAAAATATAAATTATATATTTCTGTCCAAATTATGTAGAAAATCTGCTGATTCGCTCAAAATAGTGTGATTTTTAGAGGTTGTTCGAAATGATTGCGCTTAGAAATCACCTAAACATTTTACCAGACACCAATAAATGATCTCAAATAATAAAAATAAGGAGGAAACTACTAAAGTTTTCATCAAAATATTTGTAAAATCTTCTCATTCCCTGAAAATAATGCCAGGAATCGCTGAATTATTTCGATGAACGTCATAAAGTTTTACTGGCGGAGGTTACTATTAGACTTTTATGGGTCGCCAGTCATAATAGACAAAAACAAAAGCAACCAAAATAATCCAAATATTATATTTCACTGGTAAAAATTAAACTATTTTCTTTTATTGAGATGATTAAGATGAGTCATCCTAATGTACAACTACTACATTACTGATATTACTTTCACCATTACCGACACTGTTGACATCTTAATCTCATATATTTTCCACATGAACAACCTGCACCCCATTCATGAAATATGAACATATCTTGTTGGCTGTCAACACTGACAGTATTCAATATTAAAAGTGTTATTGTAATCAAACAACAGCAATAACAATGATGCTTCAAAATATATATTTTCATTTAATTGAATGCTTATGAAGAATTATACTTGCAATAGAGTTCATATAAAAATCTATGGATATCTATGGATGCACATACATTAGGGTGGCTGAATATTAGATATTATTTTTTATAGCAAAAAAATACATCAACTTTTTTTAAGCCGCTCTAATATCTGGTTGTTCGTCTGTTTGATTGCTTTTCGCAAGATAATTGTCGTAATTATAGAGTGATCAAGCTGAATATTGGTATATACAATTGTTTTCATCAACGAATGGAAGAGTTCGAAAATTGCCGAAATAGAATAAAAACCGCCCCAACTCCCTTACAAAATTATGCTTTCAAATATATACATATTTTCACACTTTGGGCATGAAAACATAAAGTTATCAAGTTGAATTTTGGTAAATGTATTGATATTCACTAATCCATAGAAAATTTTGAAATTGTTTGGAATCGAAGTAAAATTACGCCTATCTCCCATAAAAAAGTATGTTTTGAAGTGCATATTTTTACACTATTCGCATGAAATAACAAAGCTTTCAAGTTGAAATTTTTTGCACATGATTAAATTTAGTGAATAATCGACTAGTTGGAGAATGAAAGCAATCGCATTAAAATCAAGCCTACCTTTCATACAAAAGTGTGTATGAAAGGTAGGCTAAATATACAAATGTATATTTTCTCACTTTTTGCACAAAAATATACAGCTAGAAGACTTAAGCTCGGCACAAATAAATATATTTAGAAGGATAATCATATTTGAAAATGAGCGTTATCAGACAAAAATCACTCCTACCTTCAGTACAAAAGTATGCCTCTCAGAGTGTATGGTGTCTAATCTTTAGTGTCACTAAGTTAATTTTTTCAAATATTTTTAATTTATTGCATAAAAATCGATAACCTTGATACTTTTCGTATTTCTGTTTTCAATCTCGACACAATTCTAAAACTATTACTAACATATATACTCACCCATAAACAGCTTTAACATAATCCGATTCACTATTACTTTGAGCATGTATATTACGTCCCATTGCAGTTTCTATATAAAATTAAAGAAACATATATAAATTTAATTGTCGTAAAAAAATAGTTCATTTACATTTCAATCCACTTGAGTGCAATGAACTTACCACAAACAATATCCAATGTACATAGGGTCACGTATGGAAAGATATTAAAGGCATCTTTGTTAACTTCACATTCAAGTTTACGTGTTAAAATAGCACTTTGTTCGTTGAATACATCAATGAAATCATCCAAAATTTTAAAATGAAATGCTGGTGTTAAAATCTACGTATGTAGAAAGATCAAACCAATTAATCTAATCACGATCAAGTGCTTTTGTTCATTATTGCTTTTTACCTTTCTTCTTGAATGCCATTTACGTCCGAAACTTGTTAACAAACCAGTACCTAACCATGGTCGCAAATAATCATAATCATGACTTTTATCGATAAACTTTTGACTATTTAATATTGGCTATGGAGGAAATTGAAATTGAAAATTTGTAAATATTTGTAACTATTAGTGATTCTATAAATTATAATAATATGTCAGATTTTTTAGCTTACCTCAACCGTTTCAGGATCAAAGAGTAATACATATGGACTTGGACCTGCCCATGCTTTATTCAAACCGATACGATTACCCCATAATTTTTGTGAGCCAGTTACACGCATAAATAATTCTAAAAAAGAAAGAAATTAAAAAAAAGACAATTAAAAATTTACTACTTTTGAATATCAACCTATGAGCTATATTCTGCGTAGAATCATTTGAGACGTTTTCTTTATACAGTATGTTCCAAAGAAATATGTGACTTTTTTTCAATATGATTTCATTTTATAGTATTTTTCAGTATAGCTTGAGCCCTTAGTGTCTAGAACTTTTATATTTTTTTACAACATTTTTTTTAATAAATATTCTTCAATGTATAATTAAGATAGTTTTCATTGGAACAACGTTAGTTGACACTTTGGAACATACTGTAACATTCATTTGTTAAGTACATGTTTTGCTTTAAAATATAATTGGAAGCACATGCCTAAATATCTTTCTAATGACAAGTGCGTATATCTGCAAATCTTGATTGAAATCAAGTTCAGAAGTGTGTGGCTAACAGAATTACATACAAATTTAATGTAGTAAATATTTTATGATTGAAACGTGCTATTGAAAATAAGCAATTTTTGGTATAACCTTTGATTAATATCTTCCAAATTATGTAAAGTTTTTTACACTTAACTTTATAACTTGGCTGTTGTTGGAATTTGTTTATAAAGGGGTTAGTTCGAATGAGGAAGTGGACATGATAGCACCTAATCACCTAATCACCTCAGTAAATAAATCATTATGATATTAAAAGAACAGAAATGAACACATTAAAAACAATTTATCTAATATTCTCAGTCAAAGCACTGACCACGTAACCACAGCATCCACACTGCACTCGTGTATGTTTCCATTATCGAATCGAATGGGTCAAGTTGATGGGGTAAAAAATTCCAAAATTTTCTCCTGATCGAAATAATAATTATCGATAAGAGCTAAGAAAACCTTAAGTTCGATAATTCTGACGTTAATATACTCCTCATTAAGAGAAATATAGAGATATGCATTGAAAAAATTATATTTTTGTACTGGAGGTAGATATAATTTTCATTCGTTCACGCCCATTTTCAGATATACTCTTTTATTGATTAAAACAACGAAATGCCACAAATTTCAGTCCTATAGTACTATATCTTCACGGGCAAAGTCTACAAAACACACATTTGAAAACATACTTTTGTATGAGAGGTAGGCAAAATTTTAATGTGGTGAAATCACATTAATAAACTCATTTATTTACTAGCATTATGGAATCATATGTACCAAGTTTCAGCTTTATGACATTATATTTTCGTGCACAAAATATGAAAACATACATTCTAAAATCAACTTTTGTATAAGAGCTATGTGTGATTTTAACACGATTGCGCCCCTTTTACGATCTAATTCATTTATTAGCAAATATAATTGCATTCACCATGTTTTTGTTGCATAGCTTTATATTTTCATGATCAAAGTGTGAAAACATACCTTCGAAATCATACTTTTGTATGGGAGCCAATAATAATTTTCATCAGATTCTGTATATTTTCTAACCAGGGCATAATTTAGATTATATAATCATATGTATCGAGTTTTAGCTTTATAAATGAATTTTTTTGTTTGCAAATTGTGAAAATATACATCTGAAAATATACTTTTGTATGGCAGGTAGGTGTGAATTTCATCCGATTAGAATTATTTTATAACTTGCCAATATATTAGCAAATAGAATCATATTGACCAAGTTTCAGCTTGTTAAATTTATATTTTCTTGCGAAAAGTATGAAAAATTACATATGGAAGCATACATTTGTATGGGAGGTAGGCGTAGTTATATTTCAATTTAGCTTATTTTCAAATTTCTTCATTCTTTATTAAAACTAAGCTTATATACTGATTTTCAGTTCCATAACTGATTTACGAACTCATCCGGATGGTTGGTAAAAAATAATCTCTTATATAATAATTTTCAGCTTAAAAAAATGCATTAAATAATTATCTTCTATGTATATATGTCAACAGTATACCATGGAGGTTATCTCCTATAATTTTGAAGGTTGAAAAGCTCCAGTAATTTTTGCTCAGTGACCAACAAATGTTGATGTGACACTATATATTTTCGTCACTACATTACTACATAGTTGCCATTTAATTAATAAATATTAGCTTTGCATACAAGAAACACAAATAAGTACATATGTATGTATTATATGCCTCATGAACTTTAAATCTAACACATATTAACAACAACAGCATATTCGTATATACAAGTATATTGTTGTAGTAAGTACTCGTATTCCTCAGCTCATGATTAGACATTACTGGACACGCATGTGCAAAACATCACGTTAGCATCTCCGTTAGCACTGTTGCGCTTCAGCACCACCATCGCTACAGCAACAATAATAACAATAAATAGACGTCATCATTGAATTAATTATAACGGTAATAATTAGTTAAATAAAAATTATACACTCTACTCATAGATAATTTTACAAATGAGCTGAACTTTTTGATAGTGCGTATTGCTTGAGGCGGTGAGACATAACATATTCATATGGGCCATCAGTACTTTTATACCTACAATACATACATACAACATATATAATATATAAATAGCTATGTATGTATTTCTTTTAGCACCCGGTATTCAAACAAGTAAAGAAAGAAAAAATAAAATGTATAAATACTTAAAAAAAAAGCATAGGCAGAAATTATTGTTGTGACTGCTTTGTTTTTATACATTTTATTATTATTGCAGTTGTTGGTACTACAACAAATTACAAAAAGCAATTCAAAATAATTTACGTTCGCCTCGTTTGTTGTTGTTGGTTATTTTTTTTGTACAATATAATTTACAATAGTTTTTGTATTATTATTATTATTATGTTGTTGTTTTTTTATTATTGTATTATATTTAAAGTTCACATGTAAACAAGAGACACGCATAAATATGCTGGTATTTTCTTTTGGGAGAGAAATTTTGAAATAATCGTCTAGGTGATAGATTCACCTACAATTTTAATATAAAGTGTAAAAAGCAGAGCATACTTAAAATTATTTTCAACTAAATTAGCTAGTCTATTGTAAAAGGCACAGTTCTATGAAGTGACCAGCAATTGTAGATACCAAACAAAATATCAGAAAAATCAGAATCAGCCCCGTGTGAGATATGAAGTCAAATTCATAGAATTTTAAAGCATTTAGAAGCTTTTTCATTGGCAAATTGTTACTGCCACTGGATTAAATCACCAACCTACACATCAGAAGGTCAACGCACTGACCAGTGAGCTACAGCATCCACTATTACCATGTATACATTCGTAAAAACACAGAAATCATATAGAAATATCCGCAAAATTATTTGGTAAGTTTAGAAAGTGAAAATCAGTAAGCTGGCAGGGATGGTCAATATATCAAAGATCATTTGGAGGGTAATACACGATCTCTTGAACATAAGGAAGGTTGTTGCGTGGGGGAACTCGTATAGGCTGTTGCTTGACTAAGAAAAAAATATGAAATTGTGGTTTATTCGTGTTTCCAAATCTGAAAAAAATGGCCCACAGACAAAATATTACACTCGAGTGAGGGTGTCGAAGCGCAAACGAAGCGAAGTGGATCGAAAACACTTAAAAAACTATTGGACATGATGTATTGGGTAGGACTGAGGAATTCTGATTGATTATTTTGTGTAATTGTGATTTTTCCCCCAAAAGGAAATATTTTGTAAGATTTTGTAAATATTTAGCTGCTTTCATAATTAACGGCACATACATTCACTAGGGTCATACCGCCATAAAGAATATAGCCAAATAAATATTTAAAATTTCAGTGTTTTAGTGCCAAATCCAAAATATATCCATTAAAAATTCATCAATAAAAATATTAAAAATATTTGACAGCGATTGCTCTTAAAATATGTGAAAATATGATATTTTTCAAAAATGAATCATATTCATCAAAATTATACCAACATTATACCAACAAACATTTCGAACGACTTGAGTGAATTTCTTATTTTCAGCTTGAAAATTCGAAATAAAACTAATGAATTTTTATTTGTGATTTTAATTTAGGTTCTTTACCATGAAAACCATGGAACCATGGTAATATGTATTTAGATTTATTAAATATATGTCATATGCTGTGATCAAAATAATAATAAAAATATAAAAAGAAAAAATACGAAATAATTTCAGTCACCATCAAGATAATCAAAATAATCATCATAATGTACGTACTTCCTCTTTATATTAAATCCATCGTGTATATATTCACTTTTTAAAGTTTGTGTGGCAATTTGAATGTATGTGTATGTATATGCAGATAATACACGTGTATTTCTAATAATGACTAACTGTAAAAGATCTTCGTTTTCCCACAAAAGCAAAATTCGTGCAAAAAAAAAAAACACTATCAACAACAGCCGCAACAACAAAAATGGTACACTAAACACTGATGACTTTCGCCGAATTGGTACTTGGGAGTTGTGTTTTTGTTTTGTCTCTTGTTTCTCTCTATCAAATCTACTCTTTATATGAAAGTATTTATAAGAGCTACAAAATTTGCAATTAATTATTATCATTGTTCATTATGAACGCATAAAGATATAGAAAAGAAACTACTTACACCCCACAGAGCAAAATTGTATTTCTTAAGAGTTAAATAATACAATATTCGAGTATATAGTACACATGCCTAAGTTGCTTAATTAAAAACACAAAAAAAAAAAAAAATGGCGAATTTTAATAGTTTGTTTCAAAAGAAACTATTATTATTTTAATTATTTTTTTGTTTATTTAAAAACAGAAAAAAAAAATATTTATTGTAATTATAATTTATCGATAAATATGTGACATTCATTTGATGACAAAGCAAAAAAATACAAAAATTAAATGATATTCAATACGAGATCATTCTAATACATATGCAGATAAATATAAACTGGATGATTATATAAATAGAATAATAAAAAAAATTAAAAATCCGGCTTTATGTTCGTTAAGAAATATAAATTTAGAATTATTTATCAATATGAGCATTTTGATGTGTTTTATTTCAAAAAATTTACATAAATAAACGTTGAATTGAAATTCTGCCAAAAAACCAAAAAAAAAAAAATCAAAGAAATAAGAAAAAGGAAAAGAAACAAAAAACACTTTCAGGTTTTAAATGAATAAAATAGTAATTTTTCGAACTAATTTTGAATACACGCGTACAGTTTTGAATAACTGTCTAAAGTTTCTTTTGGTGACTTCATTGGGATACGAATAAAATTTTATGATTTAAATATGGCCTTACAGTCAGCCTAAGCCCATTTTTATACTGATTACATGGCGTACTTTCATATATGTGTGAAGTATAAAGTAGGCGTATTACGCCTATATATTATAGACTAAATACAATACAATAATCATAAAGAATTGAAACATATTTGAGCAATATTAAGTCCGTCAAAATAGTTATATGTGCGCTCTTATAAGAAAAACAAATATCATCTTTAAACAGAATATAGCGATGTCATTGAGAGTGTCAAAATAGTTAATTTGTATGGGAGGTATATAAAATAGTAGGCGTACTCTAAATTTTTATGCAATAAAATATATACCCACAAATCAAATTGGATTGTCCGGCAGTTCTTTTTCCGTCGAATATAGCGATATTATTGAACAGATCACAGTGGTGAGTTTGTATGACAGGTGTTTGAAATAATGGGCGTGGTGTTTCTATTTTTTCTTAAACTTGATAAAATTGATTAAATTCATAAAACCATTCAAATATAACTGTTTTATAGTCACTCTTAAAGCGAGTATAGCGACATTATTGAGCTGATCACCATAATGTCTTTGTATGGGAGCTATTCAAAATAGTGGGCGAGGTCTTCCTCTTTTTCACAAGTCACTTCAATCTTGAAATATGGACTCATGTATCATATATGGCTGTCATATAAATATTTTTAAGGAAAATATAGTAACTTCATTGAGTGAGCCAAAGTAACCACTTTGTATGGCAGCTATATAAAATAGTGGGCGTGTAATATTAATTTTTCAGTAAACTTTAAACCATTAAAATTTTAAGCTTTATACAAAAAATTTCGTCTTATAACTATTTTTAAGGATATAAGGATATAATATGGATCATTATTGAGCTGATCTCAATTGTGACTTAGTATGAGAGTTATATATATAGTAGTAGACATGGCACGCCCATTTCTTATGAGTTGATTACGCTCTAAAATATTTGTCGATGTACTAAATATAATACAGAAAGAGGAAAAAAAAAATTGGTTATGACAGTTGAAATAATGTGGAAATTTTCGAGGAGAGTCCCTTTACTTGCTCTGTATGAGCGTGGTATTTAGCCGATCGTGCCCATTTTCTCTAGTGTCCACGATCTTGGAACACAAGTACTACATTCTAAATTTCGTAAAAATTTTTTAGTATTTGTAAACCTTGCATTAATTTCTTATGAATTAAAAAATGTAAAAAAATTACAATGATGTCGAAATTTTTGCAGTAATATTGAAATTCGAATATCGAAATTCGAAATCTATAAACGTTTAGTTCAAAATTATTGCAAACATATTTGGAATAATGTCGAAAATCTCATTTTATACATTTTTGTTCGATTTTATTTCAAAATGCCAATAATTTTTCGAACTCATTGCAAACATTCTTCGATATTAATTCATTCGACTTTGATTAATGTAGTCTGCTTTTCTATAGTTCCAGAGGTTCTTTCAAATGATTACAAACATCTGACAAAAAAGAATATACCATGGCACTCAAGTGCAGGGTATAAAATAATAAATTTGAAAAATCTTGAATAAATAATAAATAAATTTCTGCACACGCTAGAATTTCAGAAGAAGAAGAAGAAGAAAAATAGAAAAGGTCACTATCGCTGGACAAACATTCTTCTTTTTTTTTTTTGAAATCTCATTTATTAATAAAGCATAAGTCTATAATGGTAAGGTTGAATGGTTGGTAAGGTTATGTAATTTACATTTTTGCTTGTTTATTTTTTTATCTTTTATGCCACTTTTGTTTTTAATGTCAATGTACGTTTGATAAAATCGCAAAATTCTAGTTAAAATATTCAAAGAACTCAATGTCATATTTGTATTGAACATAAATTGAATTTATTAATTTTCTAATAATGAACATAACCATTTAATTGATGATAATATATGTTAAGATGTACGTTACATTGATATCAGCGATTACCAAAAAAGAAATTTTGCGGAGTCAAATTGATTATTTAATATAAAGAGCCAAAAGAGCCAATTGATCTGCTTGCTGTTCGTTACTATGTATTTTATGCCATCAGCATCAAACAGCATAAGCACCAATAACAACACATTAACGCTATGAACACAAGCAGCTGCAAATGCTTCAGGCAAGCCGTTGACAATCTGTGCTCTAGCATTTTTCTAATGTATTTATTCTGTTTGTACGTAGCATGAATGTAGGTATGTAATTGTTTTTGCTTATTATTACCATGATGCAGCACAAACGTTATTTATTAACATTTGTAGAAATGTATGTGAGTGTGCGTGTGTGTGTGTGTGTGCATTTAGAATCATTGAACAAAATCTTAAATTCATAAGATTCATTAAATTCAAATGAATAACCGGTAGGAGTAGATGCTATAAACCCATTGTAGATGTCCATTAAAGCATAACAAAAAAACGAAAATCAAATAATACTCAAGTGTTAAGCTGAACGACCTTGAAGTTAAAAGACACAAATAATTCAACATTTTTCTCATTACATTTTTGCAGATAGAACCATAAATCATGCAAGTGGTAAGCCATGATGGTAATGGCATGCTTTTAGCAGGGAGATCAACATATACACCAAAAGATTAAAAATATAGCAATATATACATATATTGTATATCAAATATGCTCTTAGAAAAATTGCTTAAAATAATGGCAAAATTTGAATTTTTTCGCATCTTTAAATTATTGTTAACATACAAGATTCATTCTCAAATCAAGAATTTCGTTCAAAGCAAGAAATGTTCGTACTTCATATTACAAATTTTACAATTTTGCAAAATTGAAAAAAATTCTCTTAAGAACATTTTTGTAATTATATTGAAATCGTTGTTTTTTCAATGATGTCGAAACAAAATTTTGCAAAAATTACGATTTCGACATTATTACAGAGATTTTTGCAATAATATTCAATAAATAAAATTTTCAATATTGTTGCATTAATGCCAAATGAATTAATGTCGAAAATATTTTGCATTATTGGTGGTATATTTTTATACAAGAAAAATTAAATTGTCAAAATTTTTACAATGCTGTCAAAGTGAATACGTCGAAATGTAAATTGGCAAAAATTATGATTTTGAAATTATCACACAGATTATTGCAATATTATCGAAAACAGTTTCGCAATATAAGAAATTTAGACATTATTGTAAAAAAAATTCGACATTAATGAAGTTTTAATATCGACCGGGTTAAAGACATAAACTCATTTGGTAAAAAATGTGATAAAAAAAAATATTTGGAAATTTATCAAAATTGGCAAAAATATGCTGAAATATATTAAAATTATGGAAAATATGCAAAATCGCCTAAAAAATGTCTCAAAATATGTAAAATATGTAATATCACATTTTGGTCTTCTCTGGTTATAAATAAGCAAGTAACGAAAAACAAGTAAAAAAAAAATATACATAATATCTTTAATATCTCTAACCTCTTGTGCAATAAAATATTAAATATAAGCTCTTATTCGTTCTTTTTCTTTTTTTCTTCATTTTACTTCATCAAAACCTTCATTCAAATTAGAATTTATTGCTTGCCTGTAACAATAAATATCTAATCATATAGATTTCGATTCAAAAATAAAATTGTAAATGTTGTTTGGCAACTCTCAATCAATTCACTCAAGAATATTCACTGATCACGGTTTGCCGATCTTGATTAAATCAACCTTGAAAGAAACTAAATTAATACGAAAATAATTTTAGTGTTTGCATATGAATATGAAATATGCTTAAATGCATTTACTCTTACTTTTAATAAGCACATACATATAAATTTAGTGTATTTCTCTACATCTACGTATAACATACAATGTCAAGTGTGTGCCCCCAAATATAATTATTAACTTCCCACCAAAATTTGGTATTATTAAATTACCGTTATTATTATAATAATGTTGTCGTCACATTTTTTTTTAAATAATTTTTTTTTGTGTTAAATTTATGCATTCAATATGTATTCATTCAATAAGCTACTGACAATGGGCGCATGCATTTACAATAAAAACAGTTTGTTAGCCATTAAATGTGTGATGACTAAGACACTTATATGTGTATTCCATGTGTTCGTTCATGAGATTTACATCTTGATTATCTTGTGTATTTTATTTCACGTTGTTTTATATGTTATTTTTATTAAATTTATATTAGCTTTATAATTATGATTATGGATTACAAATGAAGATCTTAATATTGAAATACAATACATTCATTCATAAAAATACACTCATTATGTTTAATTATATGTACATATGTAATAAACAAATATTTTTCTTATTTCTTGAAAATACTTCTTTTTGAATTACACACACACTCAAACACACACATAAAATGCCCTTCAAAAATATTTCTTCTTCCTATTTATACGTATCGTCTAAAGTAAATTACCTTAAGTCATTTAAAATCAACTCTCAAGCGCACCAATTGAAAAAAATACAAAAATTAAGATTTATATTAATTTTATGATTATTATTTAGTGTTACTTTTCAATTTGTTCATCATAAAATTCTAATTGGACCCATATACATTCAAACACATATACACGAAGACATTATTTTCTGTGATACCATACGGAAGAGGAACTGAAATCACGAGTACAAATATTTATACAATACAATATGTGCAATGGTATCTATCATCGAAAAATCTCATTAGTCAGTTTTCAAAGACTATAACAAAGAATATAAAACAACAACAACAAAAACAACAAATCGAATATAAAATATAATAAATATTATATTGATAGCACATCGAGTGGAGTTGTTGGGGGGGTTAAAGTTGTTTAAATTTATTTAGAATTTTCATTAGATTTTATGGTAGTAAATATGTAAATTAATGGTAGTGGAAAAATTTATTTTAAAGAAGAGTAGTATTTTTTTTTTTGTCTGCTTGTAAGAAGCTAAAGGAAACAAGTTTATTGTATTTGTTGAATAAAAATCATAAAAATTATATGATTTTTAGAACAATAAAATCATTCGAAATCACTTAATGAAATAAGAAGAAAAAATATTGATACTTAGTTACCTTGCACCACTACAGTTAAGTGCTTTTGGAAAGAAAGACTTTTATAATGGAGTTATGCGAACATAATTTTGTATGAGTGGTAGGTGTGATTTTTATTCGATTTAGTTTATTTTCGAATTATTATTCATCAATTGAGAATATAATCCCAAATACCGGATTTCAAAGTGATAGCTTTATAAGTTTCCGTACAAAGTGTAACAACGTACAGACGGATGCATAAGTTTGTATGGGAGGTAGGCGTAATTTTTATTTGATTTAATTTATTTTTAAATATGTATATTTATCAGTAAATAGAATCTTATGTACCGAGTTTCAGCTTGATAACTTTATAGCTTCGTGTGTAAAGTGTGAAATTCCCCATTCAATGACGTACTTTTGTATGGAAGGTAGGTCTAGTTTTTAGTTGATTACGCCCATTTTATAATATATTTACTAGCTGATCATATGTACTTTCTGTAATGATTTTTAGTTCGATAGCTTTATATTTTCGGGCATATAATGTGAAAATATACTTTTAAAAACAATATTTTGTATGGAAGGTAGGCGTGGTTTTCATCCGATTACGCTCATTTTCTAACATATCAATTTTATGGTAAATATAACTTTGCGTGCCGAATTTAAGTCCATGAGATTGATATTTTTGCATAAAAAGACTTAAAAAAGCCATTCTACAACATATTTTTGTATGGGAGATAGGCGTGGTTTTCAACCGATTTCGATTATTTATAAACTCACACTTTCCTTAGTAAAAATAAATTTTTTGTACCAATTTTTAGCTTGATGGTTTCATAATTACTGCAATTAAATGGTTTTACATCTATAGGGTTAGTTTTTCAGAGTGATGGAACTTCCGGTAGAAATAAAATGCAAAAGCAACTGTGAACTCTAAGAGTTAGGTAGTTATTCTTAATCGTTATCGAATGGAAAATCAGTGTTCCATTCGTGAAACATATAACAAGGTGCATGAATTTTATGGTATACATAATCGTCCAACTGAACGAGCAATTCGTCGTACAGTTGATAAATTTCGTTTCCGAGTCTATATTGCATAAATTGCTATTTGTCATTGGCAAATTATATATATGATATTTTCTATTTATTTTCTATACAACTAACCTTTGGATCATTGAATGGAGTTTTAGCAAATTATACTATCAATAAAGAATTGGCCTTATCACACAATCACAAATTGTTTTAATATGCATGGCATATTATATACTATATATTCATACATACATATCTACATGCATACATACTATATATAATATATATAATATATTTATAACAACGTCAACGTCAATAGAGATCAGCACTTTTATTTTCGTTTTCCGCATTCAAACACCCTTCGGTTGATGTTAACAGATTTAATTTTTGAATTGCTAATTAATCATTATTGTTACTAGGTATTGGTGGTTGAAACTGTGCTTATTAACATGGGGTCAATGAACAATGATTTTTTATACGTATTGTAAGCTAAACAACATTTAAGTGTTATAGAAAACAACAACAAATCAAACTCAAATAATATTGAATATTCAAGCAAACTACTAAATATTAATTGAGCATCTATCTACAACATTTCAAGATTAAGGTATAAGTAATATTTATAAATGCATATTGTATTTGTTTTTGATGGTTTTTTGTTATTTGTTAATTCCTACGTATGTGATGGCAATAATATCAATTGCGAATATTAATACAAACTTATATCATACATATAATGATTTGTATATATATATTTTTTTTCACATCTTTTACCATTCTTAGAGGTTAGCAGTAGGTTTATAAGTAGTACGTACGTACGTATGTATATGAATTGATAAATGTTGTATTGTGTGCGAGTTTCAAGATGTTATATGTATTATGACAATGATATTTGACCATATAGGAAGTTGGTACTTAATAATAATTTGTTATGATTATTATTTTTGTGTGGCAAAGAGCTTCGTATGTGCTAGAAACAGATGTACGATACAAATACATAATAGTAGGTAGTATTAGTAGGTATTATCGAATGGTTTTCAAGGTACTGTATAACCTCTAGTAGTACATGGAAGAAAATGAATAAGCGAATTACTCAATCACATTTGGTTTTAGTGAAAGAAAGTATTTTTATAGTTAATTCCAATGGCTACATCAATTAAAAATATAAAGTTGGTATTATTTTCAACATTTCTTCCCAAAGAAGTATAAATAAATACCCGATTTGGACCTCGCCAACTTTTTGCTTTTAATAACCACTATAAAAGCAACAACTTTGTAGGGGACCGTAAGTAGTGCGGATATATGATAAGTACATTTAGAGGGAATATTGAAAATAAAAAATTTATGAGAGTCAATCATACATTTCAGCGCTCTAGTGCCGATTTCTGAGCAGTTACATTCAATTTTCTGGGTTTTTTCGGTCATTTCGTATGGAAGTCCCCTTAAGTGGTAGCAATAGGTGTTAAGTATATTCAGACGAAATGCTAAGGAGTAAAAATTATTGAGGGTTATGCATACATTTTACATTAGTCGATTCCTATTCAGTTACGCGATTATATATTGATTTTCAAATTTTTTAAGTTCATATCATATGGGAGTTCCCGGAAGAGGTAGAGATAAGGGCTCAGTATATTCGTAAAAAGTTAGGGACGAGAAATTATTTGGGGTCAGTCGTACATTTTATCACTCTTCGGGTGATTTTTAGGCAATTATTGTCGATTTCCATATATTTCTCCCTTATTTTGTATGGGAATGCCCTTAACGGGTAGAGATAGGGGATACATGTGTTCAAGGAAAATATTAAGAAGGAAAAATGAGAGGTTCAGTAATACATTTGATTGCTCTAGAGGTGATTTCTGAGCCGTTATTGTCAATTTTATGTGTTTTTCCTAATTTCGTATGGCAGTCCCCTTAATGGGTGCAGATAGAATGTAAAAAATGTTGAGGGGGTAAGATTAATTGAGATCAGTTATGACGATATTTGTGGATTTCTTTTGTTTTGTATTCATTTTGTATGGGAGTTTATTAAAAGAGAAAATATTTTATATATAAAATCTTAAAATAAAAATCCATTTAATTACGTATTCTATTTGCAAAGAACTTGTAAAGATTTATAAGTAATTGCAAATTTAATGCAATAATATATGAAAAAAATCATCAATCTTCTCGTCAATCAAACTCGTCACTATAACACGTTACAATTCACGTTAGTGCATATGTGACTACTACTACATATAAAGAATTGAATGCTATTCTAATGACATCATAACTGCATACATACAGATTCATATCATATTTGATACCATATAAGTAACTCAACATCAATGCACTTCATTTCGAACTGAATCTAACCACTCACGTAGGGTATTAAAATGATGAATTATCTTAAATATACAATTACTTAAATTTAATGAATTTATTAAAATACTTAAAATGCAATAAATTAAATAAGTGATCGTAAAAAAAATCATACATATATATTATTTATATAAATCGTTTCTTAATTGTTTTTGGCAATTTTGTATGTATTGTATGTATGTCTAGTACTTCAACAAGCCGTTCATAAATTAATCTTCAGTTACGTTTATGGCCTTTATTACTTATTTTTACCAATTTTATTTGACAAGTCGTGTCAAAATCTATTTTTATTTGTTTCGTTTCGTATTATTTTCGCATTTTTTGCTTACAATGCTAAAAAAAAAGTACATTTTTTCATCTACAATACTATTTTGTTGTGGTTTTTTACATTACCTATTTTTATTTTTTATATTCATATCTTCTTTAAGTGGCACTTGCGTAGAGGCAAAACGTATGAAATGAAAGTGAAATTATTTGTTTTAATTTGAATTCATTATTAGATATTTAATGAATGAAAGCCAAAGCCAAATTATTATAAATATAAACAACATTTTATAATAAGAATAATTAAATATATATACTTACTATATATTATATGTTGATAGGGGAATTTCTTTACAAAGGTCAAGCAATAGTGCAAAAAACTGAATAATTAAAAATGCCGGCATATTTGATTTAACCAATAATAATAAAGATTAAATTCATAATTTTTCAATTATAATTGCCTGGATGAGTAATTTAATTATTTTTTTTTTCTTCGAAACGAAATGGATATTATCAATGTAGGTTATAGGCGACAATTCAACCAAAAACTGAAAATAATTAAAAATCAAAAATGGTACAAATATTTATTTAACCTCCAATAATAAAGCTTAAAAAAAGCAATATCAGCATATTAAATGCAATATTATCAGCATTCAAGATTCTTATTCCAAAAGGAATGGCAATTGTCTACTTTGTTTACATGGAGCAGGTAAAAAGAAATTGAAAAAAACCGAATTTTTTTGTAACCACCAATAATGAATCTCAAATGCAAAAATATCAATAAGAAAACACATTCAAATTCAGTCTTATTTGAAAATAAATGCATATTTTTTATTTGAGTTATATATGTCATGCCACTTCCAGTTGTCCAAAATTACATAAATTTTCAATGTTTTGTCGCGTCCACACCACTTTATATTGAATGATATCTTGAAATCTTACACACGACTGTGTTTTCGCTTAAATAAAGTACTCAAACTCAAAAAATTTTTTGCATTTGACATTCTATCGACAAACTTATCTCACATACCAAATTTCAGCACTATAGGTTATATCATTCCCGATTCGATATCTCATGGAGAAGAGAACCAATGGTTTTTTATATATGTGATTATAGATAGATCATGATTATTTCCTCTTAAAATAGTTTAAAAAATTATGTATTTGACTAAAACTATAATTTAAAAGCAAAATTTGCCACATCCGTAATGCCACTTCCGCTTTATATTGCTTAAAAGAATCTAAAAATGATTCTTTTAGTTTAATTTGTCCATTTTCAAGGAAAAAAAAAGAATCGCTTCTCAAAATTTAGCAAATTTTCAATATTTTGTCGCGTCCGCAGCACTTTATATTGATTAATATCTTAAATTCTTACAATAGACTACATTTTCGCATAAATAAAGTACTCAGCTTGTGCTATAAAATAACGAAACTTAGTAGCACATAATTCCTCATAATTTATACATGCGAATGTCGCGACCGTTACGTAGCAAATGCTCATAATCATTTTGAATCTCCTACTAATGCTTTGCCCATAGTTTGCAAAATAAGACGAATGGCGTTTGAAGACTCAATATGAGCCTAAGCACCAATTCTTAAATCTATCCGAACGTAATTGACATGCCATACATGAGATTAGCATACCTATTAGTATCATATATAGGTATTCTTCCCCCAATGATGCCTGATGCCAGATGTTAGATGCTAATAAATTTAATCAATAAAAATTTAATACTACTTTGCCTATTTCATAGCATGTAAATATATACATACATCGAATATTCAGTCGCGTGCAATAAGAATGTGATTTAAAAAAAGAATGCAATTTGTCAGAATCAATATGTGTACAATGTAATTAGCACTCATACGACTAGTAGTATATTATGTAGTCATACTCCAAATACCACAAGAAGTTGAACTATGTAACTGTTTATTTTTATATTCAATCATTTATTTTGATTTTTCATTCACACAAGCATTCAATGGTAAATAGAAGATTATTTTGATTTTTATCATATTGCTATTGGTTACTTATTTTCAATCGCTTCACTTGTATCGGTCATATTTAACACCTCCGTTAGATGCTGCCAACAAAATATTTAATCAAATGCCGTGCTTCATTCATACTAACATGTATGTATGTATGTATGTATGTATGTACTTATAAGACGTAATATAAATAAATAAATTTTTGTGAACAAAAGCAAAAGAAATAAATAAAGCGACTCCAAAAGAAAAGAAAGAAAAAAACTATATATATATACAAATTCATGGTCGAAATATTTCACACTGCATACGAAATGATATTGGCTTTTACTCGACTCTTTTTAACACATCAATCACAATAAAGGGTTCTATGTAGGCACTATGTATTGCTAGTATTAAAAATTCGATGTGTGTGAAACCTTAATGGGTACATACCATCATGATCAACATTCATTTCGATAGAATTTCCTATGAATGGCATTGAGGCAGGTCCTGGTATTTTCTCAATCAATTTGACCATACGTGCTCTTCGCTTATTATAGACCACCAGAAACACTGAAACGGCTGCCACTAGAAAAATGGTGATGGGCGAGTAACCGGAAACAAATGTTGTTGCCTTCGAGAGTAGCACACTCTCGGCCATAAGTGATGACACAACTTTTGACGACATTATGTATTTATATGTTTGCTTTTATTTTTTGTTTTTTTTTTTTTGCTTTTATATTACTTTTCGCAGAAATTAATTTATGTAAATTTTCTTTTTACAATGTAATTTGCACAAATTTTATAAATTTGCTTTATCACTTTTTACACTCTATCTGCTCTTCTTATTCGTTTACAAATAATTTCACTTCCTTTCACACTAAATATTATGTCTCACAAATTTTGTTGTGTCTCACAATATTATAAGAATAATAACAACAACAACAACTAAATATTCCCAAAACACTACAACCCTGCCAAAAAGGGCAAATTATTTTGATTGTTAGTTGTTACAATGTCGCCGTTGCTGGTCGATTGTCAACTAACGACAATCCAATGATTGCATTAAAATTTAAGACAAGTGCTAAAAAAATTTCAGCTTCTATTGCTTCGTGTTGTTGCCTAGCGGTTAGACGATCGTCGACCGGCTTCGATCTGCCACAAAACATTTCAACGTACATATGTACATGCGATTGTCTGTATTCATGAAGGTGTTTGCGTGAGTGTGTGTATGTGTGTGTGTACTTGAAGATTAGAGCATCTTTCAAGCGCGTATAATCATATGTATGAGTGAGCATATTGGTGGAAGCATGTTTTAGGGTGTGTGTGTGTGTGTATACACTATATGCACTAAGTCTGTGTGAGCAAAATTTCAATTTCAAATTTAAATTCATACATACGCATGTGTATGTGTATGTGTTCAATGCAAAATAGTTATTGAATAAAACTACGATAAACATAAGATTGCAATTTTTAATCATTTTCAGTTTATCCCTTGTAGATCATCATTTTGTGAGGGTTATTTGCAATTAAAATTGATTGGCACTCATATGTATTTGGACTTTTTAGTCAACCACACACATACTACAACTACACACATATACAAACTAAGACAATTTGTTAGCTAGTTGTTGTAAGCACGAACATAAATAATATGTACTAGATGCATATTAAGCAATGAATTGTCAATTAATAAGCTTCTATGAAGATATAGTTTGTTTGCAACTAGTTATAAAGAGTCATTTTTAAAGCACATTTGATCAAAAAACTTAAATTTTAAATCTTTCAATTTCTAGCAAATACTTCTATTCAAATAATTTTAAACATCAACCATATTTACATGTAAAATATACCTTTTATTAGTATTTTTATAGCTTTTCTATACGATTTTATCGAAAACCCATACCTTTTAATGTGTGTGTGTGTATTCTCTCTGTATAGAATTGATTTGTTTAAAACAGGTTAAATTTGAAATTTTAAAATATTCTATAATATGAAATACTTCTAATATATGTAAGTACAATATATAGTTTTGTAAATAGCTCTGAGAGATACAACGTTTTCTATATACACGTTTTGCATATGTATAGTATATATATACACAAACGAGTATACATACATATTGATATTGTATTTCTCTAGGCTGTGTCTAGTTATTATTCTTAGCTGCATAAATTGTATAATACATATCATATAAAAATGTATAGCTCTGAATTGAGTATATTCAAAAAACAGTTCTTAAAGGCTAGACCTTGAAATGTTCTTATGTATTTATCTTCTTCTACTCGGATTTTTTGCCTTTTTTATATTCAATCAAATGCTACAATGTTGTAATTTACATATATTCATTCAAATATCATATTTATAGTTAAGTTCTTTCTCAGCATGAATAAAGGTGTGCATGTGCTTAGGTACACTCAAAAAAAAATTGTATGTAAAATGATAAAAAAATTGATGTAATTTTTTTTCTTTAAATTTATATACCGTGAACAAGTCTAACAAATGAGAAGTAATTCAAACATTTTTCTTTACTTTAGTACACTTGAAGTCCAATAAGAAATTTTTGTGAATAATTGTCCATATATTCCAATATTATTATTTCTATATTTTATTTTATTTTATTTAAAATAAACAGCAGCCAGAGCAATTAATTTGAAATTTTTCAAAGTGTGTTACACACTAGCTATCCTACCTCAGTTGCTATCTCGTATCTCGTTTGATTATCATTTTCAATTTCATACCTTAACTCATCTCAATTTAAGTTGAGTTGTGCTCGTTTAACTAATTTGAATTCTAAATTTTGCTTATCATGCTATAATATATAAGCTTGTCTTTATTGTGTTTATTTAAAATTCTAATTTCACTTTTATAAAATATTTAACTACTCATCTTATTTATTTGTTTTACTCTCAGCACCGCTGAACTTAACATACAACTCGTTAAAAACACAAAAAAAAAACAAAAAAAAAAACAAAGACAAAAGTATAAAAGAATATAAAAAATAAACTTACATAATTTTAAAAAGAATAATAAAAAAAAATAAAAATAAAAAAGAGATTGAGACGATTAAATTAAAATAATCTTTTATGTTTAACTACTGCAATACTGAAACATGTGTATATAGACTAAACGCTAAAACTTTCAAATAAACATATTTTCGAAAAAACATACTTTTATACTACAGATGGGCGTGGCTTTAATTCGATACGGCTAATTTTAAAATTTACTCGAAACCCATTTGTCGAGTATCAGTACTATAGTTTTGAGTTTTCATGTTCAAACTCTATGTAACATGTGTTACATTTGAAAACACACTTCTCTATGGAAGTTAAGAGTGGTTTTCACCCAATTCATCTCATTTTCAAAATTTTGTGCTCATTAGAAAATATAATTATATATACCGAATTTTAGTTCTATAGTTCTATATGTGCGCAAAATGTGAAAATATACGAATATCGAAACAAATTTTTGTACCGAAGATGGGCGGAGTTCTTTGAATTCCTTAGCTAATATATTAATATATTCCGAGTTTTAGCTTGATCATTTCAAAGTTTCCTACGCCAAATTCGAAAATATACCAACGAAAATGAAATTTTGTAGTGATTACACCCATTTTCAAATATATTCATTTTTTTGAAGAAATAACTTCATACATATACTGAGTTATAGCCTTGACAGACGGCAGCATTAATCCGGATTAACGAGCTAATTCGAATTAACTCGGGCATTAACTGCAGCTAATCCGCATTAACTATACGAGTTAATTCTCAAAATTAAAGAGAATTGAGGAAATTTTCCATGGCAACACTGATAAAAAATCTCTATTGTGAATTTTTCTCAATCTATTTTACAAAACAATAGGTGTGTTCGCTAACAAAAAACTCAAGAATTGTTATAGCCTAGACAGACGGCATCGATAATCCGGATTAACGAGTTAATTCGAATTAACTCGGGCATTAACTGCAGCCAATCCGCATTAACTATACGAGTTAATTCTCAAAATTAAAGACGGCAATTTGAGATGGCAACACTGATGAAACATTTCTATTGTGAATTTTTCTCAATCTATTTTACAAAACAATATGTGTGTTCGCTAACAAAAAACTTTCAAGAATTGTTAACCGTTTTCGACATGAAAAGCGTTAGTGTACAAATAAATCCATGTGCATGTCAATTTACAAGTTTCTGATAGTTTTCAGTTCACGTAATTCTTGTAGTAGATTTTCTCACATCGAGAGTGATAAATGACAGAAATTGATAGTGATAGTAATGTAAGTGAACAAATCTAATAAAACAGCAATCAGCTGTTTAGTTAATCCGCAATACTGCTGTCTGTCAGGTTAAGATTTTATTCGGATTAATTGCGCCGTTAATCCGGATTAACGCTGCCGTCTGTCTAGGCTATTACGGTTCGTTAATTTTCTATGGTCGTATGCAAAGTGTGAAAACATGTATACCGAAGCATACTTCTTTATGGGAGGTAGGTGACGTTTTTATCCAATTAAGCTGATTTTTGTACGTGTAAGGCCTCTCTTTCAAAATAACCCTTATGTATTGAATTTCAGTTTGATAGCTCTATATTTGTGTGGACAAAGTCTGAAAAGCTTCTTACATTCCAAAAAAAAAATTTTTTTTTGTATGGGAAGTAGGCATAGCTTTTATCCGATTTCACCCATTTACAAAACTGATTCCTTCGCTGGAAAAAAAATCATATGTATCACTTTTAGGTGAGAATCGCGTTTAAAGTTTTAGGTGGACATTAGGTAGTTATGGACACCGCGCGTTATGAACGGCTGTATCTTAGGTTCTAGTGCCCCGATCTCTATGAAATTTTGCAGAAAAATTGTTAAAAGTATGTACATAAAAAAATCATAAAATTTTTTTCGATTTTTTGAGCCAGAAAAAGGTATATAACCCCTTAACTAAATACCTTTAGCACCTTTAAACACTTCGACAATAATCTATAATTAAATATCAACATGCTAATAGTCACTATTATTTGACAAAAAAATGAAAATTATGAATAAACGAACAGCGCATGTTTATAAGAATTAAACACATATATGTATAGATACTCGTATAAGAAGATAAAGAATTAATTACACTCATATACACACGCAGTACATCTACATTCACGTATTACACAAGATACGTATAATATTAATACAGGAGCGGATCTGAGTATGGCCTTCAAGGGCCTTGCAATCAAAATTACTAAACGTAATAATTTCATTAAAACTACTTTATTTTTATATGTGAATAAATTTGATTAACTACTTAAAGCAAATAAGATATACATATATTTTTTATAGACGCAATAATTTTACTACTTGAATGTGAAAATATTGATTAGTTGGGTAGAACAAATGCAAAAGATTACAATATTACGGACAGCCTTATTTGAAAATTTCTTAATCCGGCTCTGTATAAGTATTAGAATAGCTGTAGTTATTCTTTGTTAGAAAACTAGTCATAGACTGAATGACTTGTTTTTTTTTTTTAGAACGCATGTGCGCTATAGAAAACACATCTTTATTGATTTTTTTGCGTATTAAATGCAATGTATTATAGAATAAAATACCAAAAATTATAAAATTTAGCAAAATGACATGATTTTTTGCTCATATACTAGATAAGTATATTAATTCAAGTAAAGGGAAAATTAAATTCCTGATTCTTTTTTAATTGTATTGCTTGTTACTTGTTTTAAAAAATACTGATATTATGATTTATTTATACTGTAATTTATGACATTATTGATGCTACTTTTGCATGTATTTACATATAATTTATGCATACGAGTACTAGTACTATATGAAGTATTACCTTTGGTAAATTCATCAATCAATCATTAAAATATTGAATTTTAGCATAGTTGTACAATTTCTTAATAAATATATAAACATTTATTTCTTTAATTTTTTATACTAATACACTACGATATATACATTAGAGTGTATCGACTTTACTTAGAATCCGGAAATAAATTTTCTACACATGGTAAACTTAACCTATGAACGGGGTCCGACAAAGAGAAAAAAAAAATTAATTCAAAAAATTTTGTTTAGGGTTGCCACCTCGCAACATTTTGTTTTGGTTTCAAAGACATATTTTATTGGTCATTTTTATGACTTTTGAGGTATGCTTTCGGTAAAATACCCTCCTAATGTAATAATTAAAAAAAAAAAAAAAAGACTCAATAATCTTTGCAACAAGCCATCAAACATCAAAATCGGATCAAACAAATTTCGTGAAGAATATGAAGAAAACGTTGTTTTGGGTATTTTTGGTATTCAGTATATAGCAAAACAATAATTCACTAGACATATTATTTCTGATGCGGTCTTTAAAAGTAGACAAGCTAATGCTTCTTTTGGATCCAAGAACTTTCAAAATCGGTTGATGATTTCCTTTAAAGAAATAGCTTCAAAAATGCGAAAACTTGGAAATGTGTGCAGGCACTGTTTTTCAAGACCTATTGAGTGAATGTATTCAAAATACGATTTCAGCAATCAACAACTCTGAATTGGGTACAAAAATGTTTTTCAAAACACATTATGTAAACTAAAGCGCCTCTAAACAGAATTAAAAATATAATCAATAAAATTGTACCTATAATGAATTTCCTTCTAATTGTTTATAACTCGATACACCAATAATGAGTGTATTTGGCTTAATGTCGAATGAATTGATGTCGAAAAAATTCGTGCAATAATGTTGAAATTATTATTATATGAAAAACAAAAGTATTGCACTTTCATTTCAAAAATATTTGCAATAACATCGAAACCACTATTTATCGTTAAAATTCTAAACGCATAAACATTATCGACATTATTTCATAAATGCACAATTATGTATTGCATTAATGTCGAATGAATTAGTGTAAATAAAATCCCTACAATAATGTTGAAATATTTTTAAATGGAAAAAAATGTCATATAATTTCACTAATGCTTTGAATAATGTCGAAATCACCATTTGTCATTGGAAATCTAAATGAATAAATTATTTCGACATTATTGCAATATATTTGCGATAATGTCGAAAAGATGAAATATGCTGGAACTAAGCTTAACTTTAATAAAAAAAACCTCAAATCTTCGATTTACAGTTAAAACCATACATAATGTCTAAAAAATGACATTGATCTCTTCTGAGTATCCTAATTCCTAAAATCTTGTTTAATAAATCTCTTTAGAAATGAAACCGTTAGTTAATGGCTTGGTTGATTATTGTAAAATTGTATGACAATTGTATGTCAATTGTATGTCAATATGACATATTTAAAATGCCTTATGACATGTTAAGAAACCCTTGACATTTGTGACACGGTAAGACTGCTTGTGACATGCTGAGACAATCTGTCACATGTTAAGCCGTCCTTTTGATATCTTTGGCATTATGTTTGTAACCACTTGAAGAAATTGTCGGAGTTACTTGAGTCGATTTATTTTATTTACCTATTCATAGAACGATAAATGAAAAAAAATTAAGCAAAATTTTAACAGAAACCCTCAGAAAGTCGAAAATATTAGAGCACATTGTTAAACCACCACAACTTTGCACCATATTGTCTTGAGGATTCAATTCTAGTCGTAAAGAAGATGAGCATTGAATTGAGCATGAATACTCTCTATTTTATCGACCATTAGTTTTGTCTCAATGTATAGAAATCATATTAGTTTTTACCATCCAGGCTAGGACCCCTAAATTCGGAGAGTTAGCTTTATTTTCATCACCATTTTCAACATTTCATTGAATAGGTTCACTATATCAGCCCATGTATGATATTTTATTCTATTTATTGGAACCATCTCGCAAAATATTGGAGGTATGTATAAATATTTAAATAAAAGGTGGTGCATGGACACACCAAACAACACATACACATTATATTATTATTATTATAAAATATATTAATAAATTTTATTGAAATGTCTTTTATATAAAATAATGGACAAACAGAAAATCAACAAAGATTGATGCGGAAATAAACTTGACCTTTATCAAATAACAGCATAAAAAAGCAAAACAGCTAAAGCAAAAAAAAAAAAAAGAAGAAATAAAAACAAATTCAAATTATATGTAGATTATCACAAATACATACATCACCATACATATATTTATGTATTGTATGTATATGCATATGATAACGTTGTTTTGATATAATTCAACGACAGTTTCTGCCAATGGAATAAAGAAATTGAAAACACAAAACAATAACAAAATACGTATCAAATTGAATTCATTTCAAATTTGTAACAGTTATTAAAATAAACTAAGCATATACGTATACTTATATACTCGTACAGGTCGGTATGGTATATCAAAAGAGTTGCCTCTTTCAAGTGCTCTCCGAAGAAGCTGATTACACTGACCTAATGAAACGTTTCATATGTATGCTTGTGCGGCAGTTTAGCCGGTTGGGTGGTTGTTTTAAACGATTAGCGTTATTTAGCATTGTTTTTACTGACTACTCACCTATACTTGTGATTGATTAACGAGTGCTTACTACGTATACTACAAACGATGCATACATACATATTGTGTGTATTTGTGCGAGAGTGCTATTACCGGCTTATAAATTATTAATAGACAAATACCGTTGAATATATGTATTGTATATATACATTTTTGTGCGAAGCTTATGTGCAAATTTATACGTCCTTATCAATCTATGATCGAACTATGCTGAGGATAAATCGGTTTAGTTGATCTTCTTTTGTATATGAATTCTGGTGATATATGCTTTAAGACCGTTTGAGCTCAATGGCAACAGACCTTGTTATTTAATAATAATATATTGCATTATTTGCATGATGTTTGTGTATTGATCGTGAATATATTCACTTATATCACTCTAATACCATATCTTGCATAATAATTTTTTTTTTAAATATCATTAATATTAAATAAACTACTTTTAAAACTACTTCACTTTTATTGATAAATTATTTCGGGACGGCGCGTACGCCATTCCCGGCTAACAAAAATTACACGAACGAGTTATTCACATTAGGAATAATCGCGAAGGTCAACTTAATCGTATTGTGCAATGATCAAGCCTCACTTCGGGGGAACCGCCTTTGTGATCACGGTAACCCCTACGCCAGGTAAGTATGCCTTCTTCAGCAAAACATTGAATATTAGTCGATTGTGGTAGATAAACTGACTGAGAATTGTATGTGATGGATGAAAATGGAATGCATTACTAAATAAATTCAACAGCCTGTAGTACATTTCATAGTATGCAGAGTCACTTAATGTGTCTTAAAGACTATTAGGGGTTGTTGATGTTTGTTCCGCTTTTTGTTTCCCTTATACATTGGTAACTAGGGGTAGGTTTTGTAATTAGTATTCTCAAATGTACCTATATAACAACATAACAAAATACCGTGAGTTTTTGACAAAAATCTAAGCAAGCAAGAAGAAAGAATATTTGTGCAATATTCGGTCATATGAATATGGTTCAAATTAAAATAAAACGATCATAGTGAAAAAACACGGATACGAGTATACATATGACTCAATATTCCATATATTTACAAGTTCGTACATATCAAAAATATTATTGTTACTATTTACAGATTTTCGTCAAAAATAGTGTGTGTGATATTAAAATGAGACAAACAAGAAAAAATTCACCAACCCCTAATCTGCTTCAAATAATAGTTCTTTGAATTTATTTTGTATTACAATCCATTTTCATCCATCACTTACAATTCTCAGTCAGTTTATCTACTACAATCGACTAATATTCAATGTTTTGCTGAAGAAAGCATACTTACCTGGCGTAGGGGTTACCGTGATCACAAAGGCGGTTCCCCCGAAGTGAGGCTTGATCATTGCACAATACGATTAAGTTGACCTTCGCGATTATTCCTAATGTGAATAACTCGTTCGTGTAATTTTTGTTAGCCGGGAATGGCGTACGCGCCGTCCCGAAATAATTAATCAATGAAAATGGAACAATCTTAATATTATATCATGAGGTATTACATAGTGATCCGAATGAATATATTTACGATCATTGCAATCACCATGCGTTAAACCGAACTCTGAGCATGATATTCCAAGATCAGGGCACATCTAGATTAAGTATGCCAATTTTAGTTCGGAAATTTGTGTATTCATCAGCAAGCCCTCATATTGGAGCGCTTTGTTTCAAATCGTTTTCGATATTTGGATTGATTGATTTAATGGTATATTATTATTAGAAAAATGTATGCTCAAAAGTGAAGCGCTGCAACCTTAACGAGCTTTTATACTAAGAAATTACACCCCAATAACATTTGATCTTATAATGAAAGGCAATAATATACTGAGACTTCTATACAGATGCAACAATTTGTCTCTCTTTAAATATACCGATTTGAAGAATGCACTTTTTGAGGATGTGATGACCTAATATTTAGGCTGAGGTTTTCACATGCTCAAGACTAGGATTATTGTCTCAGTAGAAGTCTTAAAGGTTTCTGGTCCAGTCTTCAACAAGTGGCAGATCAAAAAATACATTTCAATTAATGCCTAGATGCTCTCACGATAAGCTTTAAATTCAAGGGAAGACATTTGAAACCCAACCTAGTAATTACTGCAGCCCTTTTCATTGTAAAAATTTTATATTCAAACAAATTACAATTGCGACGATTTTAGTTTGGAAGACCTCTGGCCAGTAACACAGAGGGATAGTGACCCTAAGATTTAAAGATTTATGTGCATAATATAATGACATGCCTGCTCATTGGAACCACCTTCGTAACTATAGTGCAGAACATTTTGGGCGACATTTTCAATCTTCTTGAATTTAATGAAAAGTGAAGTTGCGCAAAAGTTCACTTTAAAATTATTGCTAAGAAAAAGACATAACCACAATACAGATACTACTTATAAAACCGTGTGAACGTAATGAGACAAAAAAAAAAAATTTGTAGCTTCACTGTTATGGGTGAACCACATCATGATCTAATGATTCACATAGTATGTAGCTACCACAACCAATGCGGATAATCAGAAATGAAAAAAACAAAAAATTATTTTAACCTTTTTTATGACATTCAGTAGTTATTTTTAATTTAAGCTTAACAAATTTCTAAGTGCGTGCGTGTGGATATAGTAGGTAGCTATATAATTACATATACCTACTATTTTAAGTGTGAATGACTATGGTGAATTTTAAATTACCATTTAAATGCATTTTAATTGATTTAAAGCGTCTGTTTTGCTAAGTGATAGTCATAAAAACTAAAATACATACTAACATGTATAGTAAGATAGAGTAGGGTACCTATGAATATGCCTACAATAATTTAGGCAATTGAAATAAAATGTGTGAAACGTATGTATGTATGTATAATTTTGGGAAACAAAAAAGTGGTTATTCAAGTGTTAAGTATAATAAAATATTCTCTGTTAATGACAAAGAATTCCGTTCATCTGTTGGTTGCTGGCTTTTTCAAGCGACTAGAATTAAAGATATTGTACAAGGTCATCTCAAAGTTGTGGTTAATTTGTGCTTCTGGCTAAATTATATTAACATTTTTTTTGTTTGTTTGTTTATTATTGAATTAGATTTTCAAGATTTAAACATTTTTATGGTATCATTTTAATTAAAGTGAAAATTATAAATACATGAATTGGATTCTTTTTTTTTTTTTTTGTCTAATTTTTTCAATTTACATTGCATGTCGTTGACATACATATACTATATATCGTACATATACCTCTAGTTAATACAAATGTAGATTTTTGTCTTAAAATTACTATAACTGAAATTTGTTGTTACCAAGGCCACAGTCAAGTTTTAAATAACAACGTAATTAAATTCATTTATGCTGTTTTATGCTGCTGCGCTTAGAATCAAAATCTCACAAAAAAAAAATGTACATACGTTTGTGTGTGTGTGTGTGTGTGTGTGTTAATTCAAGTTTGCTGTACTCCACCACCAAAGTGGCAGCTATAAATTTGGACACAAATATGTACGTACTTGTACCATACAATGTGTCAACAACAAACTGCGTCTATGAGCACCAAATACATCGCCTTTAACATTGGCCTCGACAGCTGCGCTAGCAATCATTGTTCTAAATTTTCATTGCATATAATCGTAGCCGCAATGTAAATTGATAGTAGCCATATTAAATACGAATGTACTCATGTAGTTGGTTGTTGTTATTGTATGTTATTTATGAAACGATTGTTGCAGTCCATTGGCATTTGAACATTTGATTAGTTTCAAGACGAACGCCAACACACCCAAGTTCGTGAATTCGCATCAATTAAATAGCATTTCATATGTATTAATAATAGATTTATGTGAATATTTTTATGCACACATATTTACATTAAGCTGGGTTTAATTGCATGAAGCCAAATTGGCTGCCATCTCCACCCCTTTAGGAAAATCCCATACAAAATGATAGAAAAAACATCTGAAAATCAACAAATATCCGCATAACTAAGCAGGAAGCGCCTCCAGAGCAGGGGAATTTTATGACTGAAACCCACTAGTTTTATCTCCTGAAGATTTCCTCCAAACGTACTTACCCCTGAACGAGCGGGAGGAGTTGCCGGTGAGCTCTAACGTCGGCTGAAATACCTCTTGCTGCTTAGATGCGGATAATGGTGTAATTGAGATTATTGCCGTTGATCCTGAATATGATGAGGGAGCTGCTGGAACGCATAAACTCACATATAAAACTGACGACTCTAATTGAGTGCTTAAATTAGCACTTTATTTATAATATAATAAATACTTTGGAAATACTCAAATTTGGGAAAAACGTTTCATGCACTGTGCGCTCTGTGTACGTACGCAAGAAAATAAATAATCAGACCTATCAAAAATGTCGCAGGGAAATTTGTTCATGATAAGCCTGAATAATAATCCCCTACATTGGGGTATAAAGAAGAGTGGCGTAAACAAATAATTAAGTTGCCAACTCTCTTTATACAAACAATGTAAAGATACACACAGACAGTGCACGCCACGTACTTCGGCGTACACACACCTTTCATCAACGCTTAAGAAAGCACCCATACAAATGACGGGAAAAAAACCACTGAAAATAAATAAATTAAACTTATGACTGACCTAAACTAGATTTTACTCTTCAATATTTTCTCCAAAAACAAACTAACTCCCTATCTTAACCCTTAAGGAGATTTCACATAGGAAATCGTCAAGAAACATCAGAAAATCGACAATAGCTGCACAGGAATCACCCCTAGACCTAAAGCGATAAAATGTAAAACCGACTGACATTAAATTTTCTTCCTCAAGATTTTCTTTAAAAAATTCTTAACCCATATTTTTACTTCTTAGCAGAACTATACTACAAAATGGATGCTTTTATAGTGACTGTTAAAACTAAAAAGTAAGACACTCTTAAATATATTTGCTTTTAATTTATTGGTAAAAAAATGTTTGAAATTATCTAAATTTTTTGTTATAAAAACTGTACTAGCAAATTTTTAAATTTATATTAATCAGTTTTGATGTCTAAGAAAACTTTTTGGTATAAAGAGAACAACAATTTTTGGAAACAAAAATCTTCTATTATCATACCTCAAATACCTCAAATTTCATTCCTCCTCTACGGAAAACTGCATACTTTGAGATTTATAAACTCCCATAATGTTATTAGTTGTTATGAAATTTTTTCAAATTTATTTGGATAGAACTAACGAAAATTTTCTTTTAGGTGAAGAACAATTTGCCTCCATACGTGTAAGATTCTAATTATGAAATTCCCCTACTGAGACTGACACTTGTGTATTGTGTTATAAATTTCTTGTTTGGTTGTTTTTCACAAATTAATCCTCTCACGCAAGTGCTAAGTATTTTAATTATCTGTAAATAAATTAGAATATTCTTACCAAAAATGCAAAAAGTTAATAAAATTAATTAAAATGCAAACGTACATTAGAGAGGTCATTAGTTGGAAATTTCATAATAATAAATTAAGTACGCCGCTCTATTTGCATTTTTTTTCTTTGACGCATCAAAGAGCCAATGCCAGAAGTGGATGCATAGATATTGAAATTAAAATTTGAAGCATCAATGTTAACAATTTAATTTAAAGAAGAAAATAGGCGGCTTTTTATACCCTGCATAATGCAATATGCATGGTATATTCATTTCGGTCAGATGTTTGTGTCCACTTGAAGGAATCTCCGGAGATATAGACATGGATATATATTCGTGATCAGCGTCGATTAAATTTTCGATTTAACGATGTCCGTCCGTCCGTCCGTCCGTCCGTCCGTCCGTCCGTCCGTCCGTCCGTCCGTCTGTCTGTCACCTGGCTGGTTCGCACGATAACTTGAGTAAATATTGAGCTATTTCGATGAAATTTGGCATAAGTAATCTATGATCCAAGGGTACGGAGGGGATTGATATTGGGCATGATCGGTCAATAACCACGCCCACACCAAGCATTCAAAGCGACTAACCTCGAAATTTTCAAAATCTTTAACTTGCTATAACTCACATAATATACCACTTGGGACAACAATATTTTGCACATAGAGTTATATTATACTACTATATAATCTCGCCAAAAGTGGTTGAGCCACGCCTACTTTTTAGCGTAGCTCTCATACAAAGTGTCTGTACTTCTTTTAAATTGAAACAGCTGTAACTTCTACAATCTTCTGTCCAGAATAACCATAATTGACACTTAGATTAACATGGCAGTGAGAAATAATATGGCAGAAAATCAGTGTGCCACGCCAACTCCTTTTTGGGTCTCCCATACAAAGTTGCGGAAATTAAAAAAATGTTACCGGTTATAACTTGCAAACTATTCAGCGTAGAATAACGAGATTTAAGGTATGGGTTAGAATTATACGAGCAAATAGGCTCACAGAAAATGGGCGCATCACGCCCATTGTTTATCGTAGCCCCCATACAAATTTTAAATTGAAACAGCTGTAACTTCGGCAATCTTCTGCCTAAAATAACCATAATTGACACTTAGATTAATATCGTAGTCGGCAAAAATCTGGCAGAAAATCAGTGTGCCACGCCCACTCCTTCATGAGTCTCCCATACAAAGTCAAGGGAATTAAACTAAAACTTTTAAGCTCCATAACTTACAAACCATTTAGCGTAGGACAACGAGATTTAAGGTGTGGATTGATATTGAAAAATTAATTAGATATACCAGAAAGAGATACGTCAAGCCCACTTTTTATATAGCTTCCGTACAAAGTCTCGGATTTATCTTAAACATTAAAACACCCATAACTTACTAATTAATACGCCTAGGTCAACCCATTGCAACCTATGTAATTTAGTATTATAGACAGAAATTTATCCTCCAAAATTGGTGAGATACGCCTGCTTCTTAATGTAGGTCCTATACAAAGTAGTGGAAGAAAAGGATGGATATACGAGCAAACTTTTTATATATACCTCTACATATGCAGGGTATAATTTGGTCGGCCCCAGCCGACTGTAAGGAGATTTTTTAAACTAAGCCTTATGCATATGCACATGCACATGTGTATAACAAAATACTTTATGCACAAAAATTGCATTAATTGTAGATTTATTATATTGTAATTTAGACGGAGGTAATTTTTATCAAAAACAAAAACTCAAAATATATACGATAGGTAATTATACGGTATGCAAGTACAATAAGCATATTATTGTTAATATTTCTCATACTCATTTACACGTGTAAAAAGTATTTATTGATTTAATTACACATATCTTTGACGCTTAATTGCTGTTGCTGATGCTATTATTGTATCGTATTTGCACTTGGGATTTTTTTTTTTTTGCTATTTGCATAATGTATCCAATTCTGTTGTTGAACAAAAGCCATAAAGCGTTACAATGAACACAATTTTCATGTGCCACAACAAAGATGGGAAATATGTTTATAGCATATATGAATTTATGTAACTACGTACTTTATGTATTCGAATACAAAATAAAGATGTAATGCTGTCGACAGTAGCATCGATGATGATAATAATAGCAACAAAAACAACATAACAAAGATGTGCAAAATTATAAATGATTTTCAATTAAATATTATTAATAATTACATTGATGTTTAGCATCAATCAAGCGCCATATCATCGTCATTACAGTCAGCAATGCAATATAGGTAGCCATCTTCACATTTGTGGATATGATTACCATCATATTTTTTTTGTAATAAAAACCAAATAATTATTTTATTATTTTATTATGTTTACCTTTTGAGTATGTGTGTGTGTTGAAGTTCAATGTGGTTTTCATAGAGTTACAATTGAGTTCAATAATCAAGGTTATATTCAATGTTTTGATTGGCAAATGCATGGTATTCATTTGAACAGGACTTCATTTTATATCAAAATATCAATTGTGATTCTTTAATCCTATCAATTACACGTCAATAAGATTTATTGATAAATAATTTTCAAGGCAAGTATGCGTGCCTTTAGTTGAAAAAAATTCTATACTTAGGTGTTAGTGCTAAAATCTAATTACAAGGATTAGCTAAAAATTGTTCTTAAATAATTTATTTTCATTAAAATATTTAGTTTTCTGCATTTCGACCAATTACACATAATTTTTATATAATTTTGAATATAAATAAATTAAAACCCATAGCAACGCCATCTACATGTTAAATATTGCATCGGATAATTCATCAGCGCCATTTGTTGTTATCCGAAGAAGTAAATATTAAAACTGAATAGCATATAGATTATGTTAGAAAGAGCCATATATATACAACAACGCTTTTGCTGTCAAAAAAGTGTTGCCATACACATAATAATTGAACCAATTTTATGTTCTTTGCAAAATAGCCATAGACAAAAACTAAATCCTATTCTCAGAATATATTTTTCCGATTTATTTTTAATTGTTTGCATTCCTTCCATTTCAAACTATTAATATTTTGGATTTCATAATACTGAATTTTTCTCACTTAACTTTTCTTGAATATTTCTCTTCTAAATTTGTTAATATATTTTGTTTTAAACATTATTATTTCCTACATTACAATATGCAAACAGTTACTATAACGCTGAAAAATATTTATATCTCTTCTGATCTACTGAGGATACGTTTTATTTCTACCATTATTTCATAATTCTATTTCAGGATACATTTTCATATGGAAAAGATGTCTCCAATAACACAATTGGTTCGTACGTAGTAATATGGTCACCGTGTGAATTGAAAGTCAGGAAGTGACCACATTATAATGTACAAATAAGGTAAATTTTATTAATACGTATTTATTTTTTTCTTATATAATTACTTTATTTATTTGCTTTACATAGATTTGATTTAGATTAAACGAATTTGTACCATGTTGTATGGAACCTCAAAAATAAATAAATAAACTGAATATTAGTTTGTAATTGACGCGATTAAAAATCAAATTTTCTTTTATGCGGTGTTTGATTTCCATAGTGGAGTGGTTTCCATAGAACAACTTTAATTTATTTATTCGATTTCACAATAAATATGTGAATATGAGATATTGGTTTATTTAATATAATACATCGTTTAAAACATAAACTAAAAAAATGGACCAAGATGCTCTTTAATATTCTACAATTCCAATAAGAAATTGAACAAATTAAGAGAATTTTATGTATTTTCTTATTCCCTGATATGTAATTTGATGAAGGGGAATACCCCATTACTGTCAACTATCAATCTTAAATATGGGAATAGTAAACAAACTTAGCACATCGAATAAGTGAAACACCGCATTTTACACTTGACTATACTTTGTATTAATAACAATATACACCAAGTAGCTAATAGAGAGGACAGTCACTTAAAATTGTAAATTTTCATATTTTTGTTTACAACCAAAATATATGACTCAAACATTCACTTAGTTTCTCGAAGCCCGCTTCATCTTGTTATTAGGTTCCATGAGTTTTCATACGTTAATGTCAAAAATATAAAAATGTCAAAATTGGAAATTGGTTATATTCTTTTTAGTGGTGGATAGCGCAGAACTTTTAGTGCCCTGATACAATAAAATAAGCGCAGTATGATAACGTAATTGCGTCATTATGCCATTTTACTTATTTAGCTAAAGCTAAAGTTCCAGATGAAGTATTTTTGCATCAGCATATGCAACTCATTTGATACTTTCTACGAATTCTACGCTTTTCTTCATTTAAAGGTACATGCGACGCTTTTTACTCGGAAAGTTTTTTGTTTTGATCAGTTGTAGTGTATTTGATGAGTTAAATAAAAACAATTTATGCGAAAATGGAAAATGAAATGGTGATTTTTCAAGAATTTATAAAATTAATTGAGTTTATGCATATAATATTTTTTTAAGAGAGCTTCATGGCTTTTACAGCTTCAATTAATTTCTCCTCCATTGTGATTGCTCGAATTACCAATATAAATAAATATACATTCAGATAATCAGAATGCATATTTTGATCAAGGAAGAATTGTAAGAAATAATTTAATTTAGTGAATTTTTTTCTGGATATGTTTTTAAGATTGTTACAAATACGAAAATAGAAGTTAACATCATTGGGTATAAAAATCAAAGTATAAAGTAAACCAAATGTTTGCATTCTATGTGTTTAAGGCAACCAACGCTTATCGCTATGTAACTTGCCCCAATTTAGATTTTGATCAGATAAATTATTCTAATAAAAATATTAAAAATACTGCAATAATTTTTCTGAATATATAAGGTTACGTTAGGTTATTGTGGCTGTCATCCCTGTGAGACGATAGGTTAGAAATGCTCGTTGTGATACCACCGAGCTTTTCTTCCAGTACCGTTGTGCGTGCTAAATTACCAAATAGAAGGGAAATACTTATATTAGCCGGTTACGAAGAGCAAAAGTCTTGTGACATCTCTTTTTCTGAGCTTTGTCACAGAGCCCTTTCAGAAGCATTTTTTCATCGCAAATTGTTACTGCCGGAAGAATTGTTAACTGCTTGCCCACGGATAATAAGGCCCCGCATTAACCACTGAGATACGGCACCGTCAATATGTTTTTATGAAAAAACTTGTAAATAAAACTAAAAATCCTGTATTAATGTTATATTTTATTGCGTTACTGAGTTGTTGAAAAGTGTATCAACGCTTAAAACGCAACACTGTGTATCGGCGCTACAGCGCTTTGCATCGTAACATTACCCATCACTAATTCTTTCGTTGATTATTCATTCATTTGTCTGTCCAAATTTATTGGCGTTTGCTGTTGGGCTTTTTCAAGCAACCATTGAACATTCATCATCCAACACTGGTTGCTGACTAAACAGAATATTCGTAGAAAACAAAGTAGTGTTTTAAGCAATTTTTAATTGCAAATATCTAAAATTTATTCATTTGAAAAATTATTAAAGTGCAAATACAAATAGAAACAAAGAATAAAATTACTTAAGTGAATTTCGACGCCATAATGAAACAAATTGTGATTGGCCTTTGTGCCATTATTATTGCTCTTGTCTTTGGTATGTTGGAGGAAAAATAGATTATATACTACATATTTGTGTTTTTTTTTTGCTATTTTTTTTTCTTCTCATTTTCCCCATGAAGTATTTCCTTGTGCAATCTTATTGCGTGTTTAATTAATATGAGAAATGTAAATAATTCGAAATATTTCATTCACAGGAGGAGCATTTATGGTGAATGCAACACCATTGCTTGGCGCAAGAGAATGTACATGGGGACCATCATATTGGTGTAATAACTTATCGTAAGTGTTATAAAGTTATGCCCTTATTTTTTTGTCACATGCATAAAATGCATTAATACATCGCATTAAATAAGTTTAGAATAAAATAGTCTAGAAGTTTTTGTGATCTATTGAGAAATTGCGTCGTCACTTTAGTTGTCACTAATGCTGCTCGCGTATGCGGCACTGTCAGAAAAGTGTAAAAATAAACAAAAGTCAACAATTACGACGCCAACGACGACGATTTTACCACATGAAAAAATATTGTATAAAAGTATGTAATCCAATATCAAGAGTCAAACAACCAAACACCCACCCACCCGAAAAAGTCTCCAGAAAAACATTTATTATTTATTTATACATTCTGCTTGCAAGTTCAGAAGTCTTAAAAAAAAGGTATAATATATTAAATGTGAAAAGTAATTTGATAAGGCAATTTAAGATTATTGATGCTTTCGAAAAAAGTAAATACAAAATTGAACTCAACTCAACGTTGACATTAATTTTTGTTACTTTCCGTATACGTAATACATGCATATGCTCATATTTGTTAAACGATTTAATAAAAATACATACAACATACTATACTTGGCAAGAGACATTTATTTGCCATATCTTGGTGATAACCTTTGTTATTTATTTAAATGTTACAATTTTTCTTTTCTTTGCACTCTACATGTGCTATTGTTCTTGTTAATTTATTGGATTTTAATTCATTTAGACTTTAAAGCATGATAGGTACCCATTTTGCTTATTAACACTTTGTAATTATTTCCTTCATTCTTTATATTTTCCTTTACTATTCTCTTTACGCTAGTTTTCGTCGCTTATCTAAATACATAGGTAGAGGTACATATAAACAATAATTCAATTAACAATGCGAAATCAAACAACAGCTATTATAAGTGAGGGTATGACTAAGATATGACTATACCAATAAACATTTTGTACAATAATATATGAAATAAGATAGGATTAAAGGTAGATAGAGAGGAAGGAGATAGTGTAAAAATTGATTGTTAAAGTATTTGGTGTTAGTGATGAGCTTTACACATATACAATATTTTAAGTTGCAATTCAAACATTTTTACAATGCTTAGCTCACCCGGTGTGTTTAATAGATTATCACATGCCAAATTGTATGAGATAATTACAAAGCTTTTTTGTCATCAAATTGAATGTTTAATATTCTAAGAAAATTTTAATCAACATTTTAACGCCCCATATTTATACTTTGCAATACTGCAATATTGTTAATACATTATGTCCGAAATATATACATTCCTTCATTTGATAATATAATTTCCCCAAAAATTCACATATCTAAATGTGTTGACTAATTGTTAGTGGTTTATAGTATTGTAACTCCCCGTGAGTTAATATTCTAAGCTGATAATATGCTTGATGCTGCAAATAAAGCATATTTGGGATTTCCATCATGCTTATGTACATATTGTGCTTGTGTTTAACTGCATATTTCATGTATTGCTTTGGATATTATTCATGTACAATATTGATATCAACAAAATATATATTTTAGGGGAATAATTTATATTGGCAATAAGAAAGGAAGTGAATAAGATGGTGCTCTGTAATTAATACTGCCTACTTGGCCTTAGATATTAAAATACACTTATGCACAGTAGCTAACAGTGTCGGTGTAATAATTTAATGAAGATGGAATAGTTCTAATTTGTAAATTTTCACAGGTCAATAATCTTAAATCGACAGTAAACAATGCATACTTTCAGAGAGAGAGAGAGAGCGAGTTTAGTACGTACGAAGAAGACGAAATTTGTTGTAAAATGTATTTATTTTCTGATAGAAATATAGATTATGCCCTACTATAAAATCGAATTTATTCATATCAGTGCTACATAAATAATTTTAACTTGATGTTTGTATACTTTATACATTTCTATTGCTACTCTATACTATTCGATCGTATTTTGTTCATTATGCTTTAAAGTTCTCCGATGTGCAAACAAGTAGATCGATAGCGCAATATCAAAATGTTTTCCTTTGGAGTTGAACCCTTCGCTTTTGCAGTTTTTTTTTTCAATTTAATATAGAAATACTTATATTTTGTTTATTAATTTGATTATTAATTTTTCGCCAGTAGTTTTCTGGTTTGTTTATACGTGCGAGATAAGTAAAGCAGAAAATTTGGTGACTGTTGAAGGAAAAATTAGAGCAAATTATTGACTTAGCAATAATATTTTTTTTTATACAGAAGTATTAGTAGCTTATCGGTGTGCTGCTTATTATTAAATTTCAAATTTTTTTTTATAAATATACATATATGTACAGTACATATATGTATATGTTTTTATCTTGAAATTGAATAACTTGATTTAGCGAAAAAAAAAAAAAAAATAAATGCTAAAATTCATATTTACTCGTAAAAGTGCAACAAAATTAAATCGGATTCTTTGAATATTTTTTTAATTATAATTTTCTTTGTTTGCTGCTATAAAATATGCACATTTGCCATACATAAAATATCACTTCAATTGTCTGCTTCATTTCCTTTGCATATGCGATAATAATAATAATAATAATAATATTTTATAATAAAAATTTTGTTAAAATCTGTACTTTAAAAAAATATATATATATTTATGCGCTTGAAAAACATTTTGATTGTGTTTTGGACTTTCCTGCGAACGAAATGGAAACACTTTCATATGACTTAATATGCGTCATAATCATCAAAAATGTCATTTGATCTGCTTCATTTCATTCAATTTGTATTTGCAATTGTTCAAATGCATTTGATAGCATATGTAGAGTTACTGATATTTCTGCAAATTGAATAAATCTTGGTTTTATATTGTGATTTAGTATTTGTAAGCATATAAACAAATGAAAATGTTTAGGATATATATAAATGCTTTGTTTTTTTATTTATATTAATTGCAGAATACTGCTTAAATATAGTTGATAATAAACAAATACATATGTACCACCATATGCTTTTTGTGACAATGATTACATTACTGAGGGTGATGCATGCCTTCCCATGTGACTGTTTTTGTTTTGTTTTTTTTTTTTGCTTGCTACATGGACAAGAAAAATAAGAATGGGATAAAATGTGGTGACTGACTAAACTGCGGGTCAATTGAAAACATTGATTAGAAGTTAATAAAACTTTGTACCATGGATACAGTTGTGATTCTTCTTTTATTATTACTTGTCCATATGTATTTTATCCATGAATCATTAAAATTATCAATAAATGCAGTATTGATGAATAATAATATGGGATATTTGTATATACATTTGTATTGTAATGTGTCACTTCATGTATCCCAGCCATTAGGGCTGGAGATTTTTTGTCGGATTTTCACTCGCCCTAGCCACTTTACTGAAGAAATCGCGGGTAGAAATTCGATTTTGATCATTTTTCTTCAACATTTATTTATTAATTTAGCTGGTGCATTAATATGATGAAACAAATTATGGTGTTTTACTCTAAACACTCATAAATGGGGATTTTTCGGCTCATTGAAATTATTTTGGGGGCCACTTCTAAGTCTCGACATTGATCAAAAGTGTTTTGAGCTATGATTTCTTTGGCAAAGTTACTCAAAAGAGGACGTTTTATATATTTATTTCATATTTTGTACGTTTTGTCGTTATTTTTCAAGAAACTAATTTTTCATATAAGGGACTGTTCCGAATTCCCGACATTGAAAAAAAAATTTTCTTTTGAGCTATGATTTTTTTGGCAAAGTTACTCAAAAGAGGACAGTTTTATACCTTTTTTTCATATTTTGTACTTTTTATAGTCATATTTCAAGATAAAATTCATATAAGGGACCACTCCTTATTCGCGACTTCAATCAAAATTGTCTTTTAAGTTATGATTTCTTTGGCAAAGTTACTTAAAAGAGGACAGTTTGATACCTTTTTTTAATATTGTGTAGGTTTTACAGTTATTTTCCAAGAAAAAATTAAACTTTCATATAAGGGGACCACTCCTAATTCTCGACCTTGAACAAGATTGTCTTTTGAGCTATGATTTCTTTGGCAAAGTTACTCAAAAGAGTACGCTTTCATGCATTTTTTTCATATTTTGTAGGTTTCATCGCTATATTTCAAGAAAGAAATTATTTTTTCATATAGGGGATAGCTCCGAATTCGCGACATTGAATAAAATCGTCTTTTAAATTATGATTTCTTTGGCAAAGTTACTAATAAGTGGACACACCTACATTTCTTTCATATTTTGTAGGTTTTGTGGATATTTTTCAAGAAGAAATTATTGTTTTATATAACAGGACTACTTCTAATTCTCGAGATTAATCAAAATTGTCTTTCGAGCAATGTTTTCTTTGGCAAAGTTAATCAAAAAAGGACGCTTTCATACATTTTTTTCATAGCTTGTAGGTTTTGTCGATATTTTTCAAGAAAAAATTATTGTATCATATAAAGGGACCCTCTCATAATCAAAATCACCCATAGAATGTTGTAAGGTAGTGAAAGAGGTATGTAAACCGCCGATAATTTCCAAAACTAAGCAAAGTCGTTGTGAAAATGATCCATACAATATCACTAGGACGTGTAAAAGCTTCATTTCGTTTCACTCCATACAATTTAACTCGCCCTAATGTGCATATATAAGTATACATCGTAGTTAAAATAATTATATTGTACTTTATTCACACTTAAAGCCATGTTATTTACGAAATTTTCATATCTTATCTGTTCTACAAATTTGACGATGATAAAAATAAAATTGAAAATTTTCTACTTACATGTTCGCACCACAGCAATGCTAAGGGCTGTCATGCTGTACGTCATTGTATTCAAACTGTATGGGAGCATCAAGATGTACTAGAGGATAATGATTCCATTTGTAAGATATGCAAGGATATGGTAACACAAGCACGTGATCAATTGCGTAGCAATGAAACGATGGAAGAATTGAAAGAAGTTTTGGAGGGATCATGCAATCTTATACCGATTAAGATTGTGAAAAAAGAATGCGATAAATTGGCTGATGATTTTGTACCCGAATTGGTGGAGGCACTCTCATCGCAAATGAATCCAGATGTAAGTTGTAGTATTTTTTAATTTTTTTATTTTGATGAAATGTACTATTTTTTCTCTATAAATTAAATTCATATTACAGCAAGTTTGTAGTGTTGCTGGCCTTTGTAATAATGCGGAAATTGACAAATTACTAATGACCTACTATAGTGGCGCCTTAGATGGTACGCTCACAGAAGAACCCGCTGTTGAGCAAACTGTTGTCAAATCGACTACCACTTCACCTCAACAACAACAAGAAGTTGTATCACCAAAGAATCGTCAATTGTCGTGTGGTAATTGTAATCATGTTGCCACAATGATCACGCATAAATTTAATGCAGCCAATCGTGATGATATACTTGAGAATATATTGCATTTGTGTGGTCAAATGTCATCGTTCTCGGATGCATGCTCCAACATTGTACTCACCTATTTCAATGATATCTACGATCATATGAAGGAACATTTGAATTCGGCCGCAATTTGTCATATATCTGGTGTATGCGCATCCAAATATCACCAACATCCAGAAGATGTCAAAGCCGATGAGGAGAATAGCGCCATCGTTGGATCATCATCAGATGATATTCCCTGTGAATTGTGCGAACAGTTGGTACATCATTTGCGTGATGTTCTGGTTGCGAACACAACTGAGGCGGAATTTAAGCAAGTACTTGAGGGTTTATGCAAACAAGCGAAGGGTTTCAAGGATGAATGCCTTAGCATTGTCGATCAATATTACGATGTTATCTACAACAGTTTGGTGAATAATTTGGATGCTAATGGTGCTTGCTTCTTAATCGGTGTATGCCCCAAGGGTAATGATACTGTGCTCAAAGGAGGAGAGATCAGACCTTTGTTGCCTGTATTGCCACCAGCTGATGTTAAGATAACGATACGTAAGAAGTTGGGCGCCAATGAACCCAAATTTACTCAGGAGGAATTGAAACAGATGACTTTGCCAATTGATCATTTAATGGGTGCCCCCAATCCTGGATTATTGGTGGAAAATGGTGAGCTATGCACTTTATGCGAATATATGCTGCACTTTATCCAGGAGACTTTGGCAACACCGGCAACTGAGGTGAGAGTTGCATAAGTGTGAATTGATTATTTATAAATTGATTGCAATGTTTTTTTTTTGTTTCCTTTAGGACGAAATTAAGAATGCAGTCAATAATATTTGCAATAAAATGCCAACCACACTACGTGGTCAATGCCATAACTTCATCGATATGTATAGTGATGCTGTTATTGCATTGCTTGTTCAAGGCTTGGATCCACGTGAAATTTGCCCAAAAATGCAAATGTGTCCGAAAAATCATCAATTACACGATGACATGGAAGTATTTAATCCAGTGGCTCCAGTGGTAGATGAAACTGATAAGCCTACATGCCCACTCTGTTTGTTTGCTGTTAAACAGGCACAAGATAAGATTAAGAATGACAAGTCAAAGGTAAGTACATAATGATTGTATTGTAATGCAGCGAAATGAATATTGTAATTGATAGAAAAATATTAAAAATGCTTTGGATCATTTGTGCGAACATTTACCAACAAAATTGCAAAACGAATGTACAGATTTTGTACAAACCTATTCGAGTGAATTGATTGATATGCTGATTACCGACTTTAAACCACAAGAGATTTGTGTCGCCTTGAAATTGTGCCCCGTATCGAATGATGATTTAAGCAATTTAGGTATTAGTTTGGAAGATGAAAGTGACGATAGCAGCGAGGAAGATTTCGGTGAGTATGGGAGAGTGTACATTAACGTTGTCTACTAACTAACTTGTTAGCTTTTAACGAAATAGACGATAGCCATGAGATGCCTATTGAATTGGTATTGGATCAACACTATGATACAGTGTCACCCAATTGTTGGTTATGTGAGGAATTCGTTAGGGAAGCAGAAAAGAAAATAGGCAAGCATTCAACGAAGGTATATTTTTTTTCTTTTTCTTTTAATACAATCGTCTATGATAACTAACGAATGATTGCAAATGCTTGTAGGAAGAAATTAAGAAGGCATTGGAGCATTCATGTGAGAAATTAAAAAAGAATGTACAAAAGAAATGCCATCAATATGTTGAGAAATATGGCGATAAAATTGCTGCGTTGATCTTGCAAGAAATGAAACCAAAAATGATCTGTCGCGAATTGGGTTTGTGTCTATGGAGCGAGCATGAAGATAGTAAGTATTTTAAATGAAATTATCTAGATGCAAATAACTGAAACTAATATGCACCTATCATAGTGGAAATTGATGAAGCTTTGAAATATGATGTCATTGCAATGCCAAATACCAAAATGACCATCTCAAAATCTGATCGTCTTACCGGCTTGGATGATATTATCAAGGAGCCGCCAACGTGTGTACTTTGTGAATTTGTTATGACCAAATTGGAAATGGAATTGAAAAATAAAACGGCCCAAGACGAAATTAAACACACCGTTGAGCATATTTGTGAAATTATGCCGAAAACTGTACGAAAAAGTTGCGATAAATTTATAGAACAGTATGCCAATCTTATTATTGCAATGATTGGTAGTGTGCCACCAAAAGAACTATGCAAGAATTTACAATTATGTTTTGCCGGTACGGCAGTCGTTACTGGTAAGTGGTAGTACAACGATATGTTTGTATAATGAGGCAATTGTAATATTTTTTTTCCACCATTTTTAGATGAAGTAATTGAATGTGGTGTCTGCCATGGCGCATCGATGGCATTGTTGCCATATTTCAAACAACATTTGGATCTATCAAGTATCTCTGCACAAGATATGGTGAATGTTGCATGTGAAAATCTACCAGCAAAATATTATCAAATTGTAAGTTTACCTTGAAATATTGTACAGTGTGTGTGTGTGTATATATAAAATATTCACATTGCAGTGCTCGGAAATGGTTCAAATTTATGGTCAAAGCATTTTGCATTTGTCCACAAAAGCAGATCTGAATGAAGCACACATTTGTGCCGATATTGGCAAGTGTTTTGATAATGAGATATCTGGTTTGGCATTCGCTAGAATTTCAGGTTAGTTACTAGAGAAATACATCATATGCCTCAAGTATTTACTTTATTCTTACAATTACAGATTAAGGTGAAGACCAAAAGGACTCATCATTACAATGAACACCTCTGAACAACTCTTGAAAATTGAAGGCACATTGTAATGTCATGCAGTTCATCTTGTACTCTATTCTTTTCTATATTTAATTTTCGTTTCTATTTTGATTTTAATCAATCAATATATACTATTTACCACAATTAATATTTTGATTTTTCGCATTGAACATGTAACCATTTTTTAAAAAGCTTTTTTTTTTATTTTATGATCACATTATACGCTTTTTTTGAATTTGTCGTTTTGGAATACGCAAAATGTTGAAGTGATAATATAACACATTACGTATACACTGTTTAAAATTCAATTTTTTGGCTTAAACTTTAATTTGTATGGTGAAGAAGTTATGTATGTATGTATGAACTATTTGCATTATTAATTATACTAAGTAATTCGCTTAAGTAATTGAATTGAAAGTAACAAATTACGAAAGAATAAAGTTTATTTTTAAATACGAACATTATTTTGATGATTTTTTGACTAAGGTGCAACTTCAGCGTATTGTAACCTAGCGGATTCGCTAGACTTTAGAAATAAAATACCTCAATAGTAGACTCAACTCAGATGCCAAAGCAATCCAAATTAAGCTTAAAATAAATGAATTCGTCTGGCTCGTAAATAGACAATTAAAGCTCAAACTCAAACTACTTTATAAAATCATTAACAAACCCTTATGAACTTAGAGTATCCCACACTGCGATACTGCATATCCAGATCCAACGAATGAATACCACTGCTCCCTGAGCTACTGAGACAAGCTTGAGAAGCATTCCAATATCTCCTGAAGAACCAAGGTCACACCCGCCTGAAACTCTGGTACTTTAAAAATTCTAAAAACCTCAGAGATTTACTTGGTAAGAGCTACTGAGACGAGTTTGAGAGGCATCCCAATGCCTGCTGCACCAAGGTCACAGCCACCTCAAAAGGAAGAACGTGATAAATTTGATGGCAATTTAGATCTTATATGATTTATATTATATTTATTTTCCTAATTCTTAATAGCTCAAAGCATTGGAAATGAGCATTTGGTACGAAATATGCATTTATAAAATTGAAATTTAAATGAAATTTTAATTGAAAATAAAAAAACAACATTGACATTGATCATTTTAATAATAAAATTTATATATTTATTATTCATTAAAAGAAATCAAAAATGTTTGAAAATACATTGCTTATAATAAAATCGGATTATTTGCATAAACGCAAACCAGTATTGCTGCATTTGTTGCAGAAAGGCTTCTTTATACAGGGCCAGCGCCGAATACTATTTTCACCGGAACACGCTGCTGAATTCTACAAGGATTGTACAGACGATAAAAGTTTCATGCTGCAAGTGATACTCTTGTCGAGAGGCAATTCGGAGGCTTTTATTCTTACCAAAGAGAATGCAGTTATTGATCTATTGAATACAATGATTTGTTATTTGTATGTACCTACCGATTACTGTTTAGTGTTACCCATGAAATCATTTGTAAATCTTACAGCTGTACATCTGTGGAAATGGATCGTAATGTGCATGTGACCAAATGTCCAGGACATGTACAACGTGAAATTAGTTTTATTTTTCCAAATTGTATGTAGGACATGTGATCTGATGTTTGTCGTAGTAATCATAGCCTACTGCTTCATCATCTTCATAGATATCCATCATCCAATTGGTTTGTTCGATCGTGAACACTTCAATAGACAGCCGTATTTGAAGCCTATGGTTAATGAGTTGTATGAAATGTTAGAAAAAGACATCGATACGAAGGCTAATTGGAAATTAAAATTGGCCGAATGGCTGATGCTTAGCAATAAAAATTTGCCACATGTTTCGAATCAATGCAGTTACAAGCCATTGTGTAATTTTGAGGAGAAAGCTCAACAAACAATAAAACAATCGGACAAAGACGATTTACGTGCAGTTTCACCGCGCCACTCACCGTCGATATCATTTTCTTCTGCTGGTTCCTCTATGCTGCCGACTTCATCATCATGCATAACATGCTCTTGCTTTGATGGCGGTACTGTTTGTTTGCAGCCACCAAAGGAAGAGGATTCTTGTGTCGAGCTTGTGATAGCAAAAACTGAAAAGCTTCCATCGGTAGCAAGCACCATTTCAGAGGAGCATATTTGCGAAGATCACATCTGTGAGGAGCACAGTCAATGCGATGAAATGTCTGCAGAGGATGAACATGATGTGCAATATGAAGGTGTCGAAATAGAGGAAGAACAAATTATTCCAGTGGATAGTGTTAAGTCGATAGAAGTGCCAGCTTCAGCACCAGCACCGGAACCAGCACCAGAGGCACCTATCGAAAGGAAACCATCTATATCTGTAGAAAATGAAGGCGTGACAAAAGAACCTGCTTCAACAGCAGATCAAATTCTTGATGTAGAAGTAGAAGTAGAAGCAGAAGGGGTAACAGTAGAAGTAGAAGTAGAAGCAGACGGGGTAGCAGTAGAAGTAGTAGAGGTTGAAGCAGAAGTAGTAGCAGTAGAAGCAGAAACGAATTAAAATTGTTTATAACACATGTACTTTGTACAATTAATTTGGCTATATTTTATTCCGCAAAAGTCCTAAATTGATAAGATTTAATAAAAAATTGCCTCGTTACAAAGCGAACATATCATTTTTGTGAAGCATACTTTTCGGCTGTATAGTAAATATTCTTGAACTTCCTGTATTTGTAGTGCGCATACGCGGAAATATGTGCATTTTTCGGATGCCATTAGCATTAAAACAAATACAAAGTACATAGTATACATTTTGACAGCAACAGCTCATCAGAGAGTAATGGAATGATTTGGGTGGAAATTGCAATTGCTGTTGCTCGTCACATCATCGTCACGTCATACTTATTGCATAGTTCATAGTTGCATTTTTTTTTTGCAGTGTATGCAACTGCAATTCGAGAAAAAGCAACAAACAACGCAATATTCGGAGAGAAGAAGAATTATTATAGTGTAGAAATATTAAGTATTCGTTGGTTAACGACGATGGTGGTGGTGGTTTGAGTGTCAAGAGTGGTGGTGTTCTAAAATTTATTTTTATTAAAATGAAGTGATGAAATAAAAAATAAAAATTTCATCTAAAAAGCAAAGAAAATAAATTAATTGAGAAAGTGATAATATTTGGCACACTTTATGTGTGAAATTCGTATGGAAATGGATGTACATTTCTGCATTTCTATATAATGCAATACAATGCATTCAAGTAAACAAATACAAATTAGTGCAATGATTAAATGCATTGGAATTTAGAGTACCAAGTATAGTAAATACAGTGTGTGTTTTGCCAACAATATGCGCCGTTAATTTAATTTAGTTTTTAATTTCAATTCAATTTAATTGCAATTTTCACCTGCATACATATTCGATTCGTCATTGGAAAAGTGCAATATCGATTTTTCCCCAAGGTCAACTAATGCGAATAAGATTATTCCGGCACAGTGGTGCTTTCAACCAACAACAACAACAACAACAACAACAACGACAACATCAACACATACTCTTATGCATACCTATAATTGCAACGAGTTGCATTTATGTCAATATGAATGAAGTCAGTGACTGTCAGTGGCATTGTATTTAATGCATATAAATAAATTGTAATCGTTTTTGTCGTTTGTTTTTTGACAGTTGGTGTTTGAAAAAAGAAAAAAAAAATTGATGAAAATGTAATCATGTGGCAACTATGACACTGTACGACGGTGATTTAAATTTCACGACATTTGCCGAATTGTGTCGTGTGTGTTCGATACGAAATGGTCCCGCCAAAATTCATCTCTTTGAAAAGGAAGCGGAACAACGTAATCTTGTCTATAAATTACGAACGTTAATGCCGGCAAATGTGAGTGTGCAACATTTTTCACAATGATGATTATGATGATGATCATAAGAAGAAGAAGAAATGATTGTAATTGAAAAAATTGATTTTTCAGATATCAAAGGATGACTTTTTACCAAAGAATATATGCGAACGTTGCGTCTTGAAGTTGGAACATTTATATGAATGGCGTCAATCGTGCTTACAAACTGAGAATATTCTACGAAATTATGCGGATTCAATGAGAGCGGTAACGGCCACAATTAATTTTCAGGTTATTTGCTGATGATGATTGCCGAGATTTCAAATGAATGCAAGAAATGTTAATTTTTCATTTTAATTATTATACCGAAATATTACGAGAAATGTTTGTGCAGCCACTGTCTGTCTGTCAATTTCGATGACAGTTGTAAGAGCTTTCTTTCGCCTTTGCAGCAACTTTACAGAGTTTTCAATTTTCATACTGTTTCATTTTCATAGTGTAGCGACGCCATCTCAAATATTATACCCCAATGATAAGTATTGTATTTTTTTTTTTTTTTTTTTTTGGTTTGCTTTAGGGTTTCTCCCACATTTGTGTGTGGCTGTGTGTGTGCGTGTGTAATTCCAAGGAAGAAAAAGCTTTTTTTTATACTCTATTTGCTCTTCACACCCATTGAATGATGGCTACTATTATTATTGCGAACATATGTATCCATATCGCGCATTGTTGTCGTAGTCATCCTTGTTCAAGTCGTCGCACTTGCCGTAGCGCTTTCCATTGCGCTTCCGATTGTGTAATTACAACGATTCAATCCGAAAGCGAAGCGGTGGTCCCTATTCTACAATTTTTGTGCAAAAATTCGCAATCAAACGAAGTCCATCTCGTCTCTTGGCAAACACAAATACAATACAATGTAATTACTTCAATGTGAATTCGAATTCGAGAAGACGGAAAAGGACCGAACAGGAGAAGGTCGACGTACGACAAACGTTCTGAGTTGCAAATCAGTTTTGCAATACATACACAAACAAAAGGTTCAACAAAAAATTTCATAGCATAACTTTTATGCGGTTTGTCAAAAGAAAAAAAAAAAAAGAAAAAGTTAAAAATAATTTGTCAAAGGGATACACAAGTACATTTCACATTTATCGCCGCCGTAATTGGCATTTGTTGTTGCTGTTGTAAAATTATTATACAATTAGTTTGAAAAAAAAATATATATATATACAAGAGCCGTGCCGCGTTAAATATCGTATGGTTTCCAAAAAAATATTGTACATACATATCTCTTTAAAATAGAAAGACAGAAAAAAAAGAACAAATGGGGGAAACATGTATGAAAATCGATTGAATTAAACGTTTTTCCTTTTTGTTTCAGTAAAAAGAAAAAGAAAAAGAAAAAAAAAAAAAAATACATACACATTCTTACATTCATATTATCGTATTCATCGTCGTTGTCGGTATTGAGAGAAAGAGAAAGCAAGCCAAGTTATAATTAATACGGATGTAGTATAAGTAATGGGTACATTCGTAATCCTGTATATGAAAGAAATTTCATCAATAATTTGAATTTAAAGTGCAAAATGTTCAACAATTCATACAAAATGTTGCTGATGATGATGTTTATTAAATAATTTAAAAAAAAGTACGTAATCAATTTTTATACAATTTATAGAAAAAAAAAGTGCTAAATGCTTGTAATTCCATCTAAATTGGAAAATTTAATTATTCATACAAATTTTTTTCTTCATATCATTACGATAGACCGGCATACATTCATATACATTCATACGCATGGCATACGCGCAGGCATAAACCAGAGTAAAAGTGAAATTTGTTTCTTTAACAATTTAATGCTTTTTGATGAGTGACACATTCGCAAATCCGTTTCGAATAAAATGCTTATTTCATTATGTTGGAAAAAATGATTGTATAAAGTGAATTAGAGAAAAAAAAAAAAGCGGAAGCGGGATCAAGAAATATTCGTCTTGACTCACTCCAACCAGCCACACTGTGTCAGTGCTCAAAACATTCCAAGGGTAAAATGGGTATCATGCCAATTTCGTAATCGTTTCACACAGCGGCATTTTATGCTGCCATGAAATAAATGGCAATGAAACATATGAACTTGGGGTGAATTAACTTTTTACGCGTTGTTTTTTTTTCTTCTTTTGTTGTTCTTCTGGTTTGGTGTGTAAATTACATTTTCAAATTGATTTCATTACTCCCCTCTTTGTTGTGATATTTATTTATATCTTCTGCTGTTTGCTGTTATTTTTGGTATTTTTGCCGTATTTGTCATTTTTCAGGACGGCACCATTAACATGGATAAAATGACGGTAGCGCAAAAGAATGCATACTTGGAGGCGCATATGGCAGTACAACAGCAAATGGCACAAGCGGCAATACAATTTAAACAACAACAGCAACAACAACAACAGCAGCAGCAGCAGCAGCAGCAGCAGCAACAACAGCAACAAACGTCCACCAATTCCCAGCAGCAACAACAGAATTCTCCCTCAAGTAACAATAATAATAATAATAATAACAACAATTCTACGCAACAGCAATTGCAACAGCAGCAGCAGCAGCAACAGCAACAGCAGCAGCAGCAGCAACAACAACAGCAACAGCAGCAACAACAGCAGCAGCAACAGCAACAACACTATGCGAGCACGATAAAAGTACCACAAATAAGTTCCTCTAGTTCGGCGGGTGCCGAAAGTACTTTCACAGTGCCCGACGATGTTGGCATGGGCTATGAAGGCGGTGTACGAGTATTGCAAAGTTTGGGCAGCTGGTCGCCCGATAATATAACCTATAATATACCAAAACCCAATTTGATACCATTTACCGAGCCGTATGTGGAAGGCGGTTCTATGCATCCGGCTAGCCGGTTAAAGGCACTGCAACAAGTGCAGCAAGCCTCTTCGGGTGTACGTAAAACAAATCCATCTAAAAGTAAGTTAATGAATGAGTAAATATAATGTTATATCATAATTCTGTCTCTCTCTCTCTGTCCATAGCCACCAATAAGGCATTCGAATGTACAGTTTGTGGTAAAGGTCTGGCGAGAAAGGATAAGCTGACAATACATATGCGTATTCATACTGGAGAGAAACCATATATTTGTGAAGTATAACTGAGAAGAAAAAAAAAAAAGACACAAACTTAGATCTGCTAAAATTGCTTAACTTGAAAATAATCATTGTTACTCTTCTGCTTCATTTTCTCTCCATTTAGGTGTGCAATAAAGCCTTTGCACGACGTGATAAACTTGTCATTCATATGAATAAATTTAAACATGTCACCCCAACAAATATAGCACCGCTCGGGAAGCGTTTAAATAATATGGTAAAGAAAAAAGAACCCGAACCGGAGGATAGCAAACAAAATTTGGAGCTGCAATTGCAACAGCAGGCTGTTCAAGTAGCTACACAGAATATCATCGTTCAGACAACCAGTGGTCAGCATGGTACACAAACTACAGCAATACCGGGCATCATAATACCGCATCATCATCAGCAACAGCTATCGTGGACATGTGAATTATGCGGACGTATGTTCTCCAGCAGAGATGAATGGACTCTGCATGCCAAGAGTCATCTGGAGGTGAGAGAAAGTGGGTTGAGTAGAAAAGCGTAGAATGAGAGTATAAGCAGTTTGTTGATTGACTCAGCGCAGAATGATGAAATATGTAGAAGAAATGGCAGCCGAAATTTTTCTTTAATATTAACTTCATCTTCTTCTTCTTCTTTCTGTGTATTTAGTATTGACATCAGGAACGAGCAACAACAGACGTAATAAATTCAACAATACCAACAACAACAACAACAGCAGCAGCCACAACACCAACAACAACAATTATTAAAGCAACAAGTCAGCGTAACGGTCACATCGAGAATGGCAATGCCCGCAAAGAGAAAATCATCATACAAAATCAAATGATTATCAATGTTCAACAGCAGCAGCAGCAGCAGCAACAGCAGCAACATCATCTACATCTGAAGGAGGAAGAGGAAGATCAGCATCAACAACAAATTGAAAATAACAATATGAAAAAACTAACTCAGCCACCGGCCATTTTTACTACAAATCATAACAATAATACTAATAATAATAATAATAAGTGTAATAATAGCAACAACAACAGCCACAGCAACAACAACAACAATCAAGAAGTAAATTTTGCAATTTAACTAATATCCACAAACACAAGTTCCATAGTTCCCTTCAACCAATTAAAAAATGCCACCTCCACCAATATTATTCCCCTTTCACACAATCAGATTTCCATTCATGCACTCGTAATTCGTTATTATTTAATTTCCATCATCATTATCGTCTCATATAGATTTCCCACTTTATTGCGAATTCACCAACTGCAGCTGCATTTGTGCAAGCTCAACTGAATGGCATCAATATCAATGAGGACAACAGTGGATCGACTGCTGCCAGCGGCATACCAATTGTTACCTATAATGGAAATCAATATTGCGTCATCACACGCGGTGCCGCACAATTGCCAGAGAAAACCGAATTGATGCAGTTGCATGGCCAATTGACCACCGACGCAGAGGGAAAGGCCAATTTGATTCTGATGTCGCCAATGCAAATGCAAACGATCGCCGTAGATAATCATAATTGATTTGAGTTGAGTTGAATTGTGAATTGAGGCATAATAAGTTATGAGTGGTTTGCTGGAAGAGCATGATTGATGGACTGATGAATGAATGTGTGTGTGGTGAATAGATAGATATTTGTATTTATCTGGCTGGCAATTGATGCATGAAAATAAGAAAAGTTGGTGTACTACAGGAAGTACATGATCGAATTGACTGTTGTGATTTTTGTTGATTTTCGTTTTTCTTTCTGTCTCATAAGATTGGTTAAAAACAAATTTTAAGTAAATTAAATAAGAAAAAAATTAAAAAAAAAGAAAAAAAAACATTCTGTATTTACTTATAAGCTATAAGCTAAGCGAATAGCTTCATTTATTTATTGCTTATTTGAATTTTTGGCGCCAAAAGCTACTTAGTAGTTCTTCCGTTTTGAAATCAGCCCAGCTTGGTCCCAATATGGGACAAATTGTTGTTCAGTAAATTTCAATTTTGAATTGAAACAAAAAAAGAAGAAATATTTTTCAAGATTTGTAAATACAATAAATTAATACATTACATGCATAAAGAACACATCTCCGATCAGAAATACTAACTACTATAAACTTATGAAATGTAAGAACAAAAGAAAAATGAAAAAAAAAAATTATACTATTTAATTGCTAAATTGTAGTTCTGCATCAAATGCTTTTCTAAGTGTAAAAACAACCACATCGGTCAAGTAAAAATAAATTGCAAAAAACAACAACAACAACAATAACATTGTTTAATACATTCCAATTTTTAATTCAAGTTATGTATATTTTGTGTTGTTAATTATATTTCGTTTGTTGGTTTATCTTAATTTTGTTTTGAATTTATAAGTAGAAAATACATTGAGAAAAATAAATTTAAAGATGAAATAGTCTTTAAGTAAAATTTAACATATCCAAATATGAGAAAATAACAAAGATAAAGAAAAAACAAAAAAAGAAAAATGTTTTTAATTATTATAATAAGAACATGTAATATTCAATTATTTAGCATCCGAAAATACAATACAAAATACAGCTTAACATTCATACAAATTCATGATATATCCATATAGTACCATACACCGTGAAAAATAATCAAGTAGGGCACATGTTTATGTTTAGTAGAATTAAATTGAAAGGGGACAAAAAAAAAAAATATGCAAATGTTCAGATTTCATTGAAAAAAAAAAAAACAAGAAAAAATGAACTAAATATTTGCAAACAAGATATTGTGAATATCTATCTGTATCACATTGTGCAATAGTGAAGATATTTATTTCTTTATTTTATAATTTCTATTTTTGATCATCTTTATTTTATATTCCTCTTTGCAATATTTAAAGCATACGATTATTATTATTATGTATTAACTAAAATTATAATTTTTATGTGTAGTTTTAATGCAAAATACAACAAGAACAACAACAACAAAAGGCAAACAAAGAAAAAATATTATATATAAAAATGATGATAAATATATTGTAGTCGTAAAAAACTGATAAATGATCATACCAAATGATAAATAAATAAATAAATATGAGCATCTGAAAACAAATTCAAGTCAACTTCTTATTACAATTTTACAATTTAGGTCAATAGTATGTATATTAAGGCGCCTAAGACACAGGCTAAATGAAGTGAGCTAAAATGTTGTTTCATAAAACATTGTGAATTTAGTGATAACCGTTAGTGTTTTAAAAATAATCGTCTAAAAAAACCTCAAAAATCAGGTTTTATATGCCTTTTTGCTACTTTTGATCAAACAAATGGTCTCAAATAGTCCAATCATACTTAATGTACTCGTTTAATATTCGTCGCCGATTTCGTTGCAATATGCAACCATAATACATGAGCATTCATGTGCTTCCAATTCAGTTTTGTTATACTTTTTAATACCTTCTTCGATTCATATTTTATCTCAGAAATTACACGGAGAAATTACACGTTAAATCCAAGTCTCATCTCTCGTTATAATGCATTTCATCTTGTCCTGATGGTTAGTCAGAAAGCATTGTTTCACAGGCTTTAACGCGACGCCGTTTTTACAAAAAATTGAGCGTTTTTGGAACCAATCGTCTAATGATTCTTCTGATATTTCAAAAATATCAGTAAGGAATCTAATCGGCCAATCGGTGATTTAGTGCAATGACGGCATTTGTGGGTGTATGTGTATCAAAGGGAGTACGTGAATATTCTCTTGCCCTGCATAAATATCCAATGAACTAATGTCAAAACTAATTGATTCGTTATTAGAGTTTTCAATAAACAGCCATGTTTCATGGAATTTTCTGGGCCGTATATTGAAGTATTGGTGTGTTCTATGTTTAATACATATAGTACAATAGCCGTTTATTCGACAATTCGTCATGTTAGTTCCATTAAAACGACATACAGTAGATGTTAAGTTTCCTTAACTGATTGTGATTATTTTATTGATTAAATGTATCAAAATAACGAAATAATTTTGTTGCAACTTCTTCCTTTTCCCTTTCTTTTTAATTAAACATACACTTTTTATGTTTTAATAAAGTAACATCTCTGTACAATAGAAAAAATGAAAGTAATTGGTAGCACTGAACTAAGCGAGTATCCTAAGATTTTTAGCGTCTATAGTTATACTCGTTAAAGTAAGCAATTTTATTGTTGTTTTGCCATGTACTTACCGGTACTAGCTAAGTACGAATATAATATTGTTATAAACTCTTATGCGAAAAAAAATTGTCTTTGCCATGACCATTATAATTTTTTACTGGATCATCTCAATAAAACAGAAAAATTCATCAATTTAAAAATGAATCTAGTGTCTGATCGCAGCATATTTATTTTAGAAAATAAACAAATTAACGATGTCAAAAACTTTATATCAGGTACAGGTATAATTAGCACATTTTAAAAATGTTAATAATATATATTACTCTCGCTCTGTCTGTAGTTAGAAATCCTAAGATATCTCAAATATGACCATGTTTATTGGATTGACTCACAAAAGAAATTGAATTGAAATGACAGAATTGGAATGCAAAAACAAAAGAATTGATATTTTGACCACTTGCATAAAGTTGATTAAAATTTGCTGTTAGATGCTTCTAGTTCCATTAGTGTTGTAGAACATTTAATTTGAATTCAAATACGCTGAGAGAATTATTGTTAGTAATTACTATAATTTTGAAGATATAAATAACAAAATGATATCAATATTTCATTGGTGGCAATCAGCGGCAAAAATGAAAAATACCTACAAAGTTTACAGATATCGATACATTGTTTTTTGTTCACAAAATTAGACCGTTAATGGCACTTAATTTATTTGATTTAAAATCTTGAAAAATCAACTTAAAAATATTATAACTATATAAAATTATTATAACAGGATCTGGGGTCAAATTCTGCAAATTGACAATAGACTTTTTTTTTTCGTTTAGAGACTCTTAGTCTTCATTTTGACACTTAAAACATGAAATTCGTCCAATTTTTTATTCAATATTCGTTATCACATATTTTTTCTATTATAATCTATAATAATACAAAAAATAATAAACACGTAAACGCATTTGGTATATAATTTTTCGTAATATCGTTGAAAATTAGTTAGTAAGCCACAATACCTGTAAAGTTCGTGGAAAAAATCAAATCACAATAATATTTTAAATTTAAAAATTACAATTAAATTGACACAAATGAGGTATGCGAGATCAGCATTCCAAAATATTTCAAAAGTCATCCAAAAACAAATCAAGCTTCATTTCATAGCGAGATACATCAGTAAATTTTTTCGTAAATCGTTCTAATCTACATTACAAGTAAGTGAAATCAGTTCAGAGATTTTATGCGATTTGAACAAGCCATTAAGATGACCATATTTAGAAACTGACCGTTGCCAATACTTGTGACAGGTTTAAAAGCGACAGCCAAAGTATGTAGCAGCCGCAATTGCTACACCACCAAAATGCAACAACAGAATAAATTACGAACATTTAGGTTTATTTTTCACAGAATTATGTCTAAAGTTATGTCATTTAAACAACAGCAGTACCAGCAGCACCAACATCAAGTGTAGTTATTACGCCCACAAGCAAACCAATGATCAACAGCAAAACAACTATGTAAATATTATTTACGTGCGAACGATTACGCGTCGTCGTCGTCGTCGTCGTAGAAGCAAGCAACACAATCGGTGTGTGGTGTGCCAGCTGCTTGCCAGTTCAACTCAACACGTTCACATACATTTAGCACTTTTCATATTCTCATCTTAGCAAATTTTGCTTCAGTTGAGTTTGCTTGTTTGAATGTGACGGTCCATCTTGTATCAATTGACGAATTCCGATGCTCAATGGAAAATTTTTCACGGGTTTACCACCCAAAATGATTGATCGCAATGGTACACCTACGAGAAATCGTCAGGAATCGCATCTATTTTGGCCTGATGATACCAAAGCGGAATCTGTTGTGGAGACACGCTTGAAACGTCGCAACAGCTTTCAGGTGGAGCCATCACCTAAGGAACGTTTACAAGAGCAAATGTCACAGAATGGTGGTGGTGGTGGCGGCGATCTAATAGATACAAAAGGCAGATTTCACAAAGAATTCACAAAATCATCGATACAATTTTATGACAACATTCCAGCAGGAGATAATGCGCAACAAAGAAAAGCACCAATGCTAAGAGGAGGAAGACCTACGAAGAAGGAAGTTACAATGAAACCGAATGCCACCATATTGGAGCTGCCCAATGATATCGATGATGAATATGCTGCCAATAAGAAGAAACAAACATTTTCATCGAAAATCCATTTCAATGATTATGTCGATGAGAATTGGAATAAGCGCAATAATGTAAGAGCACCTAAAATGGATATGAACGATAAGAGAGAATTGGAGCGTAATACGAAAAATAGTCCGAAATTACAAGTGAAAAAGAATGTTCGCAGTTTGAGTGTGGAAAGGAAGAAACAGAATAATAATAATAAGAATAATATAAATAATGCGCCAAGCTCGGAAACTCAGAATCAGAATAATGAGAATGGCAATGACGCAAAGCCTACGGCCACTATAGAGAACAATGATGATGAACGAATGAATACTAGATCGGAAAAGGTTATAAAAAATTCAGTCAAAGATGAACGAATTAATGGTGATGATATTGATAATGATCATCATGACAATAGAACAATGACTTCGCCGAGAGTGTATCGAGACAATAACAGAAGACGCCTGGATTACAGTATATATGAGGAGGATGATTTGCCGCCGCCAGCACCACGTTATGGACGTAACAGAGCCAGATGGGATGAAAGACATTATGATCATGATGATGATGGCGATGTCTATAGCAGAGAAAGAGCTGTGAGAGAGCAGCAATTGCCAAAGAAAATTCTAAAGACTCGACGAGATTATCGCGATTATAATGATTATCCAGATGATGTGTATAGAAATGATGTCGATTACATTGAGAGAAATATTCGAAATGTACGCGTAAAATCATCGCCGACACGCAAACATGTAACCTACAGAGATGAATTGTATGCAGATGAAATGCCCGATGTGTATTACAATGATCATCGTTCAAATGATATTAGGTCATCACGCATTACAAATAGGCCAAGAAGTAATGCCACTCGAAACTCAAGAGCACAGTCTCCGAATATTAGGAAAACAGGAAGTAATCAACGCCAACAGCAATATCGATCAAGTACACCAGACTATGCTGCCGATATAAATATAGAATCATATGAATATAAGGAAAATGGCAATTGTGCTGCCACCACATCTACCACAAATAAGTCATTAAATAATTTTAATAATAATAATAATAAAAACAACAACAATAGCAACAGCAACAAGAACAACATTCATAACCATAACAATCAGCTCAATAATCAACAACCACGAGCAACACCAAAAATGTCGACAGCAGCATCAGCAAGCGCAGATGAAACTTTAGAATCGGCAGCTGATGCTCAGAAACATTTACGTAGCAGCCTCTGCTTTTCGGACGGCGAAATTGTGGCCGACAATGGTGCCTCAACGAAAACTCCCACATCGAGCCAGCGTCGCAATGCTCGTACTTTATCCGCGAATCAACGCATCAGCGTGGGTCTACCACAATGAGAATTGAACAAATATTGGAGCTGTATTGTGTTGAAATATGTACTGTATTAGCTGCTTTTGTTCTTATTGTTTTACATTACACACTGTATGTATGCAGCGGATTGCTTCCAACACTACACGATCGATTGATCGATTGGCATGTGATGTAATAATGATCGTAAATATTTTATTCTAACATATAAATGGTGCGAATTTTATTTCACTTGGTATTATTACATACATTAAAAATAATAATGAGTACTTTGTTTTTACAATCTAACCTATACAATGTAGCAGTGAAGATTGAAAAAAAAAAATTTAGCACACAAAGGAAAAGGAAATCCATAAAATATAAAATAAGATTGTAACACCCACATAATGTTTGAATATTAATTTTAAAAGTTGTCATTAAGCAAAATATGTATGTACCTACCAGAGCAACAAAGCAAAACAAAACAAAAAAAAAAGTGATTCACATTAACAAGCTTCAGCAAAAAATAGAAGCGAAATGTATTATAAAACTGTTTACTTCTTTTTTGTTTTATTGAAATGATTTCTATTAGTTTTTATTAACCAAACGACAAATAAATAATTAAAAAAATAAATTGTTAATTATGAAAACAAAACAAAAAAAAACCCTTTTGAATTTGAAATGAATATTTAATTATTGTCATAAAGAAATAGTGGGAAAGATATACATCTTGAAAGTTCGAAGGGAAATTGAATGAGTTTAATATATGTATTTTTTTTTTCTATAATTTTATTAATTAATTATCTTGATTTCTATATCCAATTTGATTTTTCTACTTTTTCTTCTAAAGAAGCATTCATATAGCATACAAGTTATATGTATATTTACATGTAGGTCAATAATCTAAAACTCACCTTTAATATTTTCAGTTTTGCTAACTTTATACCTAACAAAATTTACAAAAATTGAAACTATATTTTTTATGTCTTCTTTTCCATCTATCTACACATATCAATATATTTATACTCGTATATATGTGTGTGTGTGTGTATATTTGTATACACGATCCAATCAACATGTTTTGAATTCTAATTCCAATTTAACATATAATCATGCAAACTATAAGCATTATTAAACTGTCTTATTATGATTGCGAGCTACAAAAACAATGACAAAAAACAACAACCGCAGAATATCTATTATAACATTTCAGAGCATAGGTACTATTGACGTAAAGTGATATAACTTTAGTTTGCAACTAATTCACATAATACATATAATATGGTTAACGGAAATACTATTAAATAGGAAATATGTATTATTTGAAATATAATACTAGACCAAAGTTTATTCCCAATGTAGTTTAGTATTTAGTTTAGTTTAGCTACCGTTGATGTAGTCAACGGTAACTAATTTGCTTGACCAATTTCTAATCATTCAGATAGCTAAATAGGTTCACTGTGCGCCAAACAAAAACAAACGAAAATATAAAATTCACAACGAAATAATATTGGTGACAAGAATACGAAAGACTTAAAATTAAACTTGAATTGCTATAAGCGAATAATTGATTAAGGGTATTCTCTATATCAAGCATGAATGCTGCAGCGAAATATGCAGCAATTCAAGAATGCACATCAACTTTAGAAAATTGACAATAATCCACAATATGATTTTTTACGAATCTAGGAGGACAAAATCTAATTTCTAGTAGTTTTTTAAAAATATACGCTATTAAATTTGGCACCAGTTTCTAATATTTACTATATGACCACCCTGACTCTCCACATAAATTGCCTCTTGTATGATGATTGACCGATTCTGAAACATAATGGACAGAGACATTTAAAATAAAGTGTAAGAGTTGATATTCAAATCCACACGTCGTGTTTATATTTATTGTGAAATTAATTAACATGATGAAGAATACATTTTACATATCATATTTTTTTCTTCACTCCATATTTGATAATTTTCCGTTTTGTTGTGGGTTTTGCGATTTTTGTTACTCTTGTCTAATCAATTCAAGAAAATCATGATTTGCTTTCCGTTCCTTTGCTTCTGAGTTTTGCCATCGGATACTCATAAATAAACAATGATTTTTGTCGTAGCATTGATATTTGATTAGCACAGAGAATACCCCTATTATTGTGAAGCAAATACCAAGCAAGACGATAATAGAATAACAAAATAAGCATTCAAAAAGAAATATCAAGTTATTCACAAGTATCTATTATACTTTAAGGTCTGGTCAAACATAGGCGATACGATACGACATGATACAGCAGTCATGATATTGATATGATATATAATTCAATATTTTTTTAACAGTATTGAATGATTGATGGCTTCTTAGTAAGCTGGATAGTTTGCACATTTCTTTTACTTCATGTGTATGTTGTAGGGGAACCCTCTAAGAAATGGAGAAGTGGAGGAAAAATGTTGAGGAGCCAAAAAATAATAGAAATTGCTGTGAGAAATACTTGTAAGGGAACTCCGTGAGAGTATATGATATAATAATGTCGATATTGTAGGGAAACCCCATTAATTGGTAGAAATAGGGAGTAAGTATGTTCCAAAAAAATGTTTTGGGGAAAAATTATTGGTGGTCAGTAAAACTTTCGACCACTCTTGATTTGATTCTTGGACAGCTACGCAGTTATTTATAATATAAACTAGAAAGCAAACAATTTTCGGAACTTTCATATAATTGTTCATAATTTGGATATTTATCGATAGATTTGCTTTATCAATTCTGTATTTTCATTGTAAAATGACGAGCTCTACTAAAAAAATAATTAGATTTAATTCGATTTAATTCCGGTCACATAAAAATACTAACCATTCCCAGATGATTCCAAAAATTACTTTCTTATTATGGTCTAAAGATGACTTTTTTGTATTATTCTCTGTGTATTCTCTGTATTCTCTGTGCTAATCAAATATTTCCGAATGCAACAATTATAATTGTTGACCATGCAATTCCGCAGTAATTGTTTTTCCAGCTTTTATTAACTGGAAGTGAATTACGACATTACAATCCGACCAAACATACGGTAATACTTTTCTCAGGGCCTCTATTAAGATGTAGGAATTTGGGTCAGACATTGTAAAAGTATTGGTTTAAGTGTTGATCCTAAAGTTAGATTTGCAGAGTATCGAACGTTTTATGTTATCGTAAAAAATCAATTTTTTATCTCCACAAACGATTCTTCTAAGAAATAGATAAAATATGATTAGTAATGAAGTATAAATTGATCATCGAAAACCGAATTACCTCAGATAATTCGTACACTACTCATATTACTTTTACGAACCACTTCACTACACTTCGTGCAAGTGCCTTTCTATAGCTAATCTTGAGGACCCAAGGTTTCTCCGTACTTTTTGTATACTTAATCGTACAAATCATTACCAAGTTTAACTGGTCGTCCATTTTGAGCTCTGTAGGAGAGGTGTTAGTGACCAAAAGAAAGTTTATTGAACCATTATTGGCATTCAAAAATAAAAATAAAAACGTAGTAAACCACGAAAATAATCCTCGGAAGGTGTGTAAGGTATTTTATAACTGAGAAGTTGGAAAAGTTTATACTTCAAAGAAGATTTAGAATACAGACTGGTTTACCGGCAACAAGGAATCCGTGTTTTCTCTTCAACAATATGTACAAAATTAAAGGCACAACAACTTATTTTCAAATAATTGATTACTTATACTCTTATTGTTACTCGTGTGGTGTACAGTACGAGTACGTATCATACTAAAGGTTAGCGTTGCGATCTAGCTGAAGATTTCTATTCGATGGAAAAAAGTTTACGTGTCTTGAGATTGCGTCGAAAATTTGGAAATTGCAAAAAAGAAAAAAGAAACGCGAAAAACGATTTATCGTAAAAAAGTATTCGTTTAAACGTGAGCTCTGGAGTCAACACAGAAAACCTAATTTTTGGATTATTCTTAAATAAAGCACTGAACAGTAAGTTACATAAAAAGATGTTTTGACGTTAAAAAATTGCGAAATTACAAAAAATGTGAAATTATCGAATCTATTGTGCGAAATGTTGTTCAGGAAAGTTGTTTGATTTGACTCCAAAGTAAATATTTAATAATTCTGATGCAAGTTTTCACCATATTTAGAAATTTAGCTCAAATGACAATCGCTTTTGAATATTTCAAAAAATGCTATTTAAACAAAAAAAAAAACTAATATTTTTTAATAAATTAAATTATGATTAAAAATCAGTTTTGATGGTTGCACTCTTTAATATTGTTAACTGCTTGCGTTTTTGTTTACTCGTGCAGTTGTTTAGTAAAAAATATTCGTATACAATATAAGGTCGTTGCCATTATCGCCTACACATCGCTCAATTTTTGGACATATCATATATTTAAATATAAATATTTGAAATTTGAAAATGCATTAATCGTTCCAGCGACCGCATTCTTGTGCATTGGCACTAGAAGAGTATATTTCTTTTAGCTGTAAATATCATACGAGAATGAGTACGATAACACAAATGATTGGAAAGATTTACCTTTAACATTTGCAAACATTATAGTGCCGAGTAATGTATATGAAATATGATATGTGCTTACCATTCACGACAAAAACCTGCGATTGAGATTTTATGAAGCTGTGACCATATTGGAATATACATTTTTGACAGGTAATTTTGCTTTATAGGAAATCACTGTCACCTTCCAATTCAGTAGCTAAGAATCAGGTCCTTTGACTTTATTTTTTGCTGATTTATAATCAGCAAAACTATAAACTAAAGTTATAAACTAAAGTTACACAATTTACTGTGTCTAATATTTTAAGCTGTCTTTGTACATTTGATGTATACATTCACGTAAACATAAACACTCGTGCTCATATGCATACATAAATATGTAAATGTATATATACAATATATTAATCATTGCTTGTGCATACAATAATTGTGCATTATTGCATTAATAATACCATTTGAATTTGAACTTGAGCTTGAACTTGCATTAAGTCTTACAACAATTTTACAGGCGCAACAACATTTCTAACTCCAGCATAATCGTATACTCGTATGCGATCCGGTACAATGTAGATGCGGCAATTAAATACAAACCATTTCATTTTTTTTTCGATTATTATCGAAACGAAAGGAAAACTTGAATAAACAGTAAAATCCGGACTTTCATAGATATTTCAGTGATGGCAATTTTGTATGAATTTGTTTTTTTTTTTTGCTAATTTCATTTATAAAATTAGCTAATCCCAATTATATTAGTTTGTACATTTGTATATAATTTATTTGTAAACAAACTTGTCTAACATCAAATACACTCGTACATAACAGGATACTAATGCTACTGGTTTGGCATTGCATTTCAAAATTACTCTGCTATCAAATGCACAATTGGTAACGAACAATTACGCAATTTCCACCTACCGGTATTTGTAAAACGGCACAAAAACTTGCCACCAATATTTCCAAAAATAATAACGGCTCATATTTTCCGCATATATTGTGTTCGCGATGCATCCTGTTTTATCTGGAAACTCGCACACAAACTGGAGATGATCAATTTGCTGATCATTGCCAATACCATGAGAGTAGTTAGTTATGTATGCAGCAAGTTGTAAGTAGTCCATTGAATTAAAGTGAACATGTTATTATTGTTGTTGTATGGATAATATGAGACCATGAATATGTTGCATGTCTTTAAAGACAATTTGTGTTATTGCATATATGCTGCACATGGCAACCATACTTCCTGCATCCAAACCTGAACTTCGACTTTAGTAAATTTCAAAATGAATAATTTGTGGAAACTGTAAAAATATATGTACATACGTACAAATACAGTTGCAGCAGTTGCGGTAGTATTAGCAAAAGAAAGAAAGCTGCAAAAATAAAGTATGTATTGTATATAGAAACAAATTATTTATTATTATTATGATTTCTTTGTTGATTTGTAATAGCAATTCAGACATTATATTACATTTGAAATGATTTGTGTAAATTTATGTTTATGGCAATAATAAATCGTAAATAGTCGTGGATTTTTATTATGATTACTACAAATATACTACATATTTTATGGCATACCACACAGCGTCTCGAATGCCCTAAACAAATAATCAAAATATATAGTATATGTATATGCAAGGTATGAATACTCGTCTATATTTAGAGGAAATATCCATTGGTTGGGGCAGTAACCCTGAAGGGGTGGTCGATTTGTTTTTGTTCTCAGTGATACTCCAACATGCTCAATTTATCAATAGCATTTGAAAATAAAATATAATTTAAAGCCTTTGGCTATCAAAATTTGCTTACCTATTTGAACGATGCGTAAAATGCTAACAAAAGTAAAAAGTAGACTTACTTTGGCATTCATACTGATTCAATTTCCAATTCCCACAACGGGTGACTGTTTTATGTGGTTTTTGGTCGGGCATGATTAGGCCATTTTTCCTTGAAAATGAGCAAGAAGCCGCCAGTACCGTCAGTGGTGAGCGTTACCATGCTAAACGAATTTTTGTTTTCATAAACTGATTAATATAACATGGATGACATTTCGTTTCAACAGGACCGGGCCACACATCCAACGTAATCATTGATCTTTTGTGCTATGTCTTTGAAAATCGAATAATCAGCCGAAATGCTGACGTCAATTGACAGCCTTGGAGCTGTGATTTGACAATCGAAAATGCACTGAAAATTTGAGTTGATCGTATGGGATACTTTAAAGCCAACCATGGTAGTCATTTTATTGATGCTGTGTTTCATTCTTAAATGAAAAGGTCCAATCATTTTAATAAGCTGACATGACTTTGAAAAAATAATCATTAGTTTCTTCTTCTTCGATTATAATTCCAAACTTTAAATGGTTCACCTTGCACATTGCACCATTAGCAACTTATGAAACTGATTTGACGGACTGAGTGTTGAAAGTGATGTGACAGAATGTATATTATATGACTCGTTTTATGATTAAAAACAATTTAAATAATATTGTCAAGACTGAAAACCCTGATTTTCAATAATTTTCTATTTAATCTTGCTTAAAATTCAAAATGATGTTCTATTTTTTATGTAATATTCCTTATAAGCAATACAATTCAATTCTACCGTGAAAATGTCAAATCATAAATGACGATAATAGATGTGCTCTGACAGCTGATAAACGTCAAAAATATTGCTGAGATATTCAACGTCAACATTTTAGTGTAAATTAATTCCGTTCGGTCTCAATCTATGGATCCTTCACTTAGGTATGATTATAATATTAATCACTCTAATGCTTGCGGCTATTTGTTGATTTTTTGACTCAAATTCTTATACAATTTACATAGCCTATTTCGCATAATTGGCAGTAACATGTATGTACTTTTTGCGAATGTGCAAAGATCAATGAATATTGAACAAATACGCTTGTTGCATAAGTGTTGATTGCTTATCCGCCTACCAATATGCATTCATGCATAGTTGGTCATATTATCGTGTCGATTCTTGTTTACATTTATTACTATGATACCTTGAAACATAAATGTATATCGAAAAAATTGTTATTAAATTCAAATTTGCACATAAACACTGTCATATCATATAATTGGATTTTTAATTATAATTTAAATGAGCATATTCACATATGTACGCATGCATACAGTGGCGCAGCTAATATTTGGTTATAATAAAATTGTACATACTAACTGTAATTGTGATATTATTAATTTTTGATTTTCATATTTTTCTTATGGTTTCCTCATTAGATCTGCTTTGAATTGATTATGCAAATGTAAATGCATACATACTACATACATAGATGCTACCTGTTATACAAAAGATCTTCATAAGCATTCATACTAATTTGCCATTACAAATACATATAGATAAAATCATTTGAGAAAAAAAAATACCGCAATTACAACCTGTACAAATGTGTATTCGTATATATACACACATACACACACACATGTACACATATTTCAATACATCCATGTTGGATATAATTGTTTTGGCGTTTGAAAATTGCCATAAAACCGTTGCACTGTTTTCTGAAACTTTCAGTTTCATTAAGGCTTTCAGTTTGCTAGTTTGTTTAGTCGTGTTCATACAAATTCCATTGGAAAAATATATATAAATATATAAATATTTATTGTGCTTGTGGTAAAGTGTTTTATGAAATACAATTGCGACAAATATCATACTTAAATGTATGCGCAAATTACAAAAGAAACAATTTTATATTTGTGCTTTTAAGGATTGAAGAGGAGTGATTATTGCTCAGTTTCGTGTGTGTCTTTTGGTGTTTCAAGCAAAATGAAATTAATTTGGGATGTAAGTACAAACGATATTAATAGCTGCTGCTGATTATTTAATGGTTATCAATATTACAAATGGATACATGATACCCTAAAATTGTAAAAAATAATATGACACTCTGCAGAAAAATTCTGTAATTAATTTGTATATGGATATATAATTTTTATGAGAAACTGCATAGTATCACTTAAAAAAATCATAAAAAAAAATTCATTGATTGAAATCGAAGGCATCATCAGAGTGCGAAAAACATTTAAAGATGCCAATTAAAATGTGAACAAGATGGAAAATAACTATTTTGAGATAAATTAGGATTTACCATGATATACAAATACTTTTTTTTCAAAATTGGTTGAGTTTGATTAGTCTATGAAAAGCAATGTGAAATTTTCAACCAATTTCGAAATATTGGATTGAATCTAGAAAAATCCGACAATAAATTTCTTATCTCAAGACATTTGACCCAAAAATACAATTAATGTGAATTTTTATGGCACTAAAATATTTTCGAACGGATGTTTCATTTTGACTTAGGCTACATATCCTTAAATAACAATATGACAATTGCGAAATTACTCACTGCTTTCTTTCGAATAATGATGGAATGTGAGAAAAACGATCCCATTTGATTTGGAAAATGTTTATTATTTGTTATAATTCCAGGTATATTATAAGTTAATAGGGATCATTTACGGAGTCCTAATAAAATCTTTTAAGATTCGTATAGGAAAAATGACAATGTTACTAAAAAATTCATTTTCTGCATAATTGTGATGCGATTTAAAGAAAAAGCATTCGATACATGCTCCTCGAGCACTGCTGGTAACTCTGTCCGGATACAAACACTGAATCCTTCAATCGGTGGAATATGCGTTCAAAAATTATATAAAAAAAGGAATTTTCATGAATTTTATTTTATCATATTTGGATTCAGAAGGCAATTTTACATTTTAATATACAGATTTGAGACTCGGAAGAAATTTTGTTTTTATGAAATTGATTGACAAATTGATAGAGAAAATCCTGTGTCTGATCGTTTTTCTATATCAACTTTTGAAATAATATTTTCAGAATATATAGCTTTTGTTGATGTGTGCACACATGTGTCTGACGGTGTAATAATGAAATTCAACGTAAATGGAAAAATATTTGCCTCTTTATCAGATAGTTAAATTTGCTGTACATTACCGTTTTATTCTTAATTTTTTTTTCGCAAAACTTTGTAGATTTACACATATTTCGGCTAATGCCTTGTAAACAAACACTCGACCTGGCCTAATTTTTAATTTAAATGAAATACTCACCTAGTGCTCTAAAACAACCAAAATTCGAGGGTCAGTAAATAAGAATTCCTGCTTACAGACAGGTGGCGTTGGTAACGAAAGTTGATATTACTCATCGATTACTGCCATCTGTCAAATGTTTCCATATTCAATTTGTATTAGCTTCTTTTATAATATTTGGCCCATGCCAAAATAAATAAAGAAATAGCAATATCAATCCGTAAATTCTGTTTAATTTTTTTTTTATGGAACAACATTAAAAGAAATTAAAACGAAGTTTGTTGATGTCTAAGGGTGTCCTTCACCATCTTCACTAAATCATTGGATTGATTTGATAAGAAATTTAAAGAGACACTTCCTTATTTGGCTGGAAACTGATCGCATTCACCTTACTGACCCGATATGGCTACCTACGACCTTTCTTAACTTTTCCCTAACACGAAAATAATGCTCGGATGAAATATATTCAGCTTATAGGTTTCTGACGCTACAAAAGAGTATTTTGCAGAATTTGTCGACTTTAAAAAATATTACATCAAAATAAATAAAAATTATTAAGAACTGTCGTCTGCATTCCAAACACTGGTACTAATTGATCAATCCTCCTATAACATATTTGATACGCATTTTTATATTTCTGAATAATGCAAGTTTCACGTGGGCTGTCATGCGTATACATGTTCAAATTTTTTCTATTTATGTAAACTGCACTTTTTTTTAATTGACTATCAACAAGTTAGCTTACGAAAATGTATAAATTAGTACATAATTGCGATACTAATAGTTTTAATTACTGTACTTAATTGTAAATACTTTCAGTTGATTTTATTACTTTTACTTTGGATGATGACTGCTATACAAGCACAAACCTCATACATGAAACGTAGTTACTATGGCAATGCTATTGGACCGACAACAAGTTTCATTCAACATAGGCAAACATTTGTGCCACTGACGTTTACCGATGATCTCTTACCCGAGGAGAGTAAACGTAAGGAATTATCGTTGGCCTCATCGAAAAAGTATTCGAAAAAATTACCATACCGATCATTTTCATCCGTGAGTAGAGATTATTTGTATAATATTCTTCCATATGCATGTATGATTTTTCAATTATCAGGAGGAGGAGGAGGACGAGGATGATATTTCACGAGAACAATTTTCATCAAACGAATATTCGCATGATCCACATGACGATAGTCATGAATATACAATTGGCACCCAAATTCGTGTACAACATCCAATTGATCCACCAAAAAAGACAACATCTTCATATCCTAAACATATTAAGTACACCAGTCCCACTGCTAGTGCCTATAAAAGTCATAATTACGATGATGTAAATGTATCCACTGAGGAACGATCACCCAAACCAAGTCCACCAAAAAAACATTCCCATACAAAGTATACAAAAATATATGAACCAGATCCATTTCATGTTGTCGCCCCACCAAGACCAACCGTTGACAGTTCAGCATCTAGTTACAATGTTTATGAACCAGATCAGGATGAATATGAAGTTTTACCACCATCCAGTAGTAGAGTTAAAACGACGCCACGTAATCGCTTCAATGATGTCGCATCGAAGAAACAAATTGAAGCATATTTGAAAGATCAGCAAAAACTTTTCGATGATGCTGTAAAATTGCAGGTATACAATGATCCTAAATTTCAACAATACCTAAAATCAAAAACCAAAGACAATGTTTATGAAGAAGCTGAGGTTTATGAACCCGACTTACCGACTGGTCCATCACCACCTCCGACACCGGGATATCGTCACAATTTCAATGAACATTTAAACTTTAAACCGACTCGATCACGTCGGCGTCCAAAGAACGCAGAATTTAAACGTCCATCAAAAGGGCCACCACCATCGATTGTGGGTAAGCCCAAAAGAAGATTCCGTTCAGCACTTGTTATTAATGTTTGAGCCATGAGTTCGCTATTACTACTTTCAATGTATTTTTTCGTACATGCCAGAAGAATACTGGTTAATTGTTAATTATAGTCTCCAGTGATTCATGCTGAAGCTATTATGATTATTATTGTTATTATTATTTATAGTAATTAAGCTACTTAGGGTAAGTTAACATGACAAGCGAATGCTGAAATAAATAAATATAATAAAAAATAATATTTTCTTTTTTGTAAAAAAAACTAGTTTTTAATTAAATTCGGGTGCATAAAAATCAATCAGAAAAGACAAAGCGTCTCAAAATTGATTTAAAACATAAATAAAAATAAGAAACTGCAAGTATGATAGTTGTATTATATCGTAAATACCATTATACATCTACACTCATTCTTATGTAGTAGCTGCGTTTGCGTAAAACGAAATTACGTTCGGGTAGACACCTGTTTTGTTAAGTATATGTCGATCATAAACCTACAAAAACTGATTATAAATTCTTTGTTTATGTTTACACATAATATGTACATACATAATCGTCTACTAGGAATTATAACACAATTTATATCTGACGTAATTATATTTGGTTTTGTCGACAGATTGACAAAAGCGGTAAATTATAAAATAGCTAGCAACATTGTGTTTCAAGCTTATTCTGATATTTTATTACAATTTAAATTACACTAGTTTACCTATTTAATATGTTATTGAATCTTTACAAATTTAGTGATTGTTATTTACTGGAAAGGCATTTCATGCTTAAGGCTGTAAAATTTCAAATTTATTTGTCAACCGATAGAGTTGTCAAAAATATTTCTAGTATGTACATTCACATTGTAATAGGGTTGTTTGGAATATTATTTATAGTGTATAAATATATTATTGTACTATATAGTCTTCATTTTAGCAGCATACATTTGATCATCATTCTAGCAATAGCATGATTCCCCGCCCATAAAATTTCTGATGTTTGCTGGTCAAAAATTAATCAATAAGTCAATTTCAACAGTAAAGTTTTGCCGTCTAAAATAATTCGTAGATACCGGAAGAAAAGTTTATAATTTTAAAGGTGTCAGATTTAGAGAATATTCTAAACGTTGTTGTTGAGTTAGCAAACTTGTAAAAGAAAGGAAGAGTGTCCCACATTATTTTCGTGGAACACTGCACATTTTCTATTAATCAATCTTGGCCTTTTTTATTTGAGTGAATTGTTCCACTTGCTCGCATAATGACAGTAAACTTTAGAATTGATCGTGTTATAGCTTAAACAGACGGCAGCGTTAATCCGGATTACTGGCGCACTTAATCCGAATAAAATATTAACCTGACAGACGGCAGTATTGCGGATTAACTAAAAGGCTGATTGCTGTTTTATTAGGTCTGCTCACTTACATTACTATCACTATCAATTTCTGTCATCTGTCACTCTTGATATGAGAAAATCTACAAGAAGTACGTGAACTGAAAACTATCAGAAACTTGTAAATTGACATTCACCGTTCGTAATTGACAGCTGGATTTATTTGTTCGCCAACGCTTTTCATGTTGAAAACTGTTAACAATTGTTGAAAATTTTTTGTGCGAACACACCTAATATTTAGTAAATTGGATCGAGAAAAATTCACAATAGAAAATTTTCAGCAGTGTTGCCATCGCAAATTGACCTAATCCTCTTTTATTTTGAGAATTCGAATTAACTCGGTAATCCGGAATTAGGCTGCCGTCTGTCTAGGCTATTATCATGTAAATAAACGATTCGCTTAAAACTCCACCAAATAAAGGACATAATTTCATTTTATGAATGCGTTCCCAGAGAAGATTCACTTTAAAAATGATTAATTTTTCTGAAGTAGAAGAAGCAAGTCATACAAATTAATGTGCCGGAGAAAATTTCTTAGTTTACGCTTTCAGCATTTTTACCTTTAAATAAGTCAAATTGCCGAAAATTGTGTTACGCCCTTTTACTCGGTGCATTATTTACAAAAATATTCAAAGTTTAACAATTTTCGGTATCAAATAGTATAATCGACATTTTCTGTACGAAATATTCAATATTATAGCCTAGACAGACGGCAGCCTAATTCCGGATTACCGGCGCACTTAATCCGAATAAAATAATAACCTGACAGACGGCAGTATTGCGGATTAACGGCTGATTGCTGTTTTATTAGGTCTGTCCACTTACATTACTATCAATATCAATTTCTGTCGTCTATCACTCTCGATATGAGAAAATCTACAAGAAGTACGTGAACTGAAAACTATCAGAAACTTGTAAATTGACATTCACCGTTCGTAATTGACAGCTGGATTTATTTGTTCGCCAACGCTTTTCATGTTGAAAACTGTTAACAATTGTTGAAAGTTTTTTGATAGCGAACACACCTAATATTTTGTAAAATGGATGGAGAAAAATTCGCAATAGACAATTTTCAGCAGTGTTGCCATAGCAAATTGCCCTAATCCTCTTTTATTTTGAGAATTAACTCATAGAGTTTATGCGGATTAGCTGCAGTTAATGCCCGAGTTAATTCGAATTAACTCGGTAATCCGGAATTAGGCTGCCGTCTGTCTAGGCTATTAGGCAATTTAAAACAATAACTTCGTCTAACAATTAAAATAAATACAAAAAATACAATTCAAGAAATATTTTTGGTAATTCAGCAAGATTCAAAATATTTCGGACTTATACTTACTTATTTACTTATGTCGCCATTACAACCGAAAATCGATTTAGGCTGAATCTAGCATGCTTCGCCAGCCAGCTCTTTCCTTCGCTAGCTGGTGCCAGTTAGAAATACCAAGCGAAATTGGCAAGTTGTCCAGTACTTGATCTTTCCATCGAAGGTTGGGTCTTCTTCTTCTGCGTTGTCTACCAGCCGGTTCCGAATATAACACAATTTCGGACTTATATACAATATAATTTTAAGCACAGAACTAAACCATATTGAATGGGAACAATTTGACACAACAACCCTAAAAATATGCAATCGATTATGAGAAAATATATGTATATGGAATTATAACATTTGAGGAGAAACTAAGTAAAATGATATAAATCAATTTTTTGCTATTCACGATTTGTTTTTTTTTTAATTTATGTATTTCCGTATTGAAATCTATCAAAATATATATTGAAAGTGGAAAGAAATATTTTGTAATTATAAAATTTAATATAAAATCACTACTTTGTGTTAATGTAAAAGAATATATATAATTATCAAATTATTATATTAAATTTGATAATATTAATTTGATAATACGAGGTAATTCCAAATTTCAAAACTTTCCACCTTACACATTCTTAAGTAATATCTTGCATGATATGTTTACTAACGTGGTGTTAAATATAGTCTCGATTTGCTAGCAATTTAATTAAATGGATTTATCAGATTACATAGAGTACCTCTCCATATATTACCGCTTATATCAGGCTATAATTTATGTAGTAAAAGGTAAAGTAAAGGGTGATGCAAAATACACACCACAATTGGATTGAACTTAATTGAATTCATTTGCGTCATTTGTTCGGTAAAGTGTTGCTAAGAATTTAATTGAATTTAATTACGTCACTTATTCGTTGCCAATGTAAAAACGGACATCTTTTGGTCACCTAAACCAAGCGATTTAATGCTACTGAACTTTTTTCTTTGAGATTTTTCAAGGTTTATATCAACAAGTCCACGACGATCTAGAAGTGGATGGCATTTTAGTTCACCCTTTGTGTATATTTAATTACAATAATGCAAACAGATTTACTTAAATAAATTATACTTGTACATATTATAATAAGTAGGTTGTTCTATATATTGTACTTATGCACTGTAATAAAAATATGAAAAATATTCTATATAAAAACACTTTCACTTTTGCTGACAACAACGCCTATCTGCAAAAATACGTTCTTAATGTAAATTTATCAAGTAAGTGGCAAAGAAATGAAATATTGTACAAAGTATAAATTAAATTTTAATGAGTTTTTGTTGTTTTCATTATTATCATTAGTAATGATTTCATAATATCAGTAATACCAACTATGTATTTTGCTATACATACGAGCATATGACCTTGAGATGATTGAGTAATTAAGTCAGCAACATACTAATGTATACGCAATAGAAGAATCCATTTTAAAAGAGGTAGGTATGTTGGTATTTATATACCAAATTTATTGGCAATTATATTCAAGCTGTTTCTTAATTTGCTTGCCATATATACTTGTGTAGTGGCTGTTAAATTTATGTAAATGTATGGATTCGATTATTTTGAACTATTACAATATAATAATGTAATAACTGAAGTAGCACAAAATAATAAATAATTAATTATGAAATATAAACAGAAACATATTCACTTTATAATTCTTTCATATCACCAATATAGAAACAAAACGAGTACTTTTCTTTCCTGTTTTGACTTTTGAACGAGTTGTGCTCATTATTTTATTGAAATTGAATGTTTTGTGATTTAAAAAATAATTTTATTTGAGTAAACCAAATGCGTTATTTTTTCTTCCACCAAAAACATCAAAAACGATCCTTTTATCTTTGGCCGATTTGCAAATATTGACTATCATTGAAAATAACTCACTAAAGACTATGCGTTCTATGAGTTCAGATTCGGCTAGTGAAGTTCGTAAATCGGAGTTGTTTGTTCATCAAAATTAAGATTTTTAAAATTCCAGAAACTTTTGCCTTTGCAGCGCTTTATTAAATTCATAAAAAAAAATTATACAGCAGTTTAAAGATATAGTCGACATTGTATTGAAATAAATATTATCGCATGCTATAATAATAATACAAAATTTGGATAATAATTTTAAAGTGTTGTAAAATTGTTGTTTATGAATTTAATTGGACACTTCAAAGGCAAAGGTTTCAAGAATTTTCAAGAACTTCAATTTTATGAATGGAAAAATGCAAGTTAGGGTGGTACAACTTCGAATTACTGAATTCACTAGCCGAATCTGATTGCAACGGTCAATAACATTTAAGAAGCAAATGTAGTGCTCATCGATATACAATTTCTGCAAGTCGGCCAACAAACATGAAAGTTATGATGAAAAATCTGTTGTAAGTGTAAAGGAAACTTTTGCGAATGTTCATCGATGCACCCTAACGTAAACCATTTTCAAGTTCATTATCACACCTAAAAACGAGTAAATAGTTAATTAATTAAAAAAGTAAAATATATGTATAATTATTGTTTCTTTCACATTTTCTTGAATTTTATTATTTAAAAATTACAATTTTCTTCTTTTTCGCTTCTATATCAGCAGCACACATACAAGTATATGGTATTTGATTAATGATATATATATGTTAGAACAAAAAGTACATAACGAAATGGCGATAAAAAATAATAAAATAAAAAATACAACAAAAAACAAGTGAAAGATGAAGAATTAAATTAATGAATAACTAAGAAAAACGAAAAGAAAAAAAAAGGAAATAAATCGATTTAAAAGGAATTGTTGCAACAATATTCGATATCACATGATCATTTTTCAAAGTGAAATTAAACTTAATTAATACAAAGTCGGCGGAAATTTGCTGAGTGACGAATTAATGCATTTATTCACTCTAAAATTATGTTTTAGTGACTCGCACATGCTCACTAATCGTCTTGTGTACGACGCCATGCCCTGTGTTTTTAGACTTTATTGAAACTATAGGTGAAACCATCGGGTGTACGATTCAATGATAGCTTTCCGGGCGGTGAGAAACGGTGTGGATTAGGTGTGGTATGTGGTTGATAATTATTGTATTGAGGCGCGGGTGGAGCGGGTGCGGGATTGTAGGAATGTTGTTGTGGTGGCGGATTGTAGGCAGGTTGTGGTGGTGGTGGATTGTAGGCGGGCTGTGGTGGAGGATTATAGGCAGGTTGTGGTGGCGGTTGTGGACGATATTGTTGCTGTGGTGCTTGATAGGATTGTTGTTGCTGATTGAATGAGGGATCATTGTAGCGTGGATCGTACGAACCGTCATCGTAGTCGTTGTTGCCGCGATAGGATTGCGCTTGTGGCGCCGGTGGTTGATATTGTGGCAATGGTGCATAGCCTGACTGTGGAACAGGTTGTGGTGGTGCTGGCGGTGGAACGGGTATATGATCACCGGATGCTTGAAAACTAGATTTGACAAAAGAGGAAAAACAAAAAAAAGGAAAAGTATGAAAATATTTTGCATTTTACCATTGCATTATAGAGTTGGAAATAACTGGTTACGTTACAATTGATGCAAGCAAACCACTTGTAATAATTATTAGTTTAGTTTTGCATAATTTGTTTCATATTTCAAAAGCTACTCACCCATTTTTGCCTGCTGTATACGAGATGGTTCTCCTTTCACCTGTGGGATCGACATAACTGTAGCTGCCATGGCGTGTTCCATCGGCATCAGTCTCTTCTTTGAAGTTGATGCCATCTTCTTGTGTGTAGGCAGCACCAAATTTGCCATCACCCGAAAGATAACGTTGCTCACTGATAATTGCCGCTGTCTGTGGATTTTGATGGTAGTTTTGGCAGACTGCAAATGCTATCACAGTTGTGAAAATTACCTATAAACAAACATGATAAAATGATTTGAACAATTTCCATGAATATTTTTGAATTTTTCTTATTCTATGCTCTTTACTGTTTTTATTTTCATTCACTTAAATCTCACTGACCACAGTTTTTAATGATTTGATTAAATAAAATGCATTTAAATTTGATTGATAACTCACAAAACGAAACATATTGTGGATGAGTATGATGATTTTGATGAATAATCCTTTTTAATACAATGACAATGTAAACTGCTCTCCCTTTTTTATCTCGAATTTGAAAGCCTATACAATTGTCGATTGGATGTCACACGGCACGTGATCTCGTTGTAAAACGATTGATCCGTTGCTGATTAAATTCGATTCGAACGAAACCGACGGCGACAAACTTTTAAATGAACTGCCTTCCGCAATGACATGGCTTACACTTTTATAGCAAACATCGAAGAACCTTGGTTGGTCAAGTTGCTATTGATTCGGTATTCCATCAGATTTGATTTTGCTTGACTACACTTTAGCTGGTAATGTTGGCTGCCGCCGTTCATATTGTTAATTTAGATAGTGTTGGTAATAATGCTTATATTGTAATAGTAGTAGTGGTAGTAGTAATAGTAGTAGTAGTAGTAGTAGTAGTAAATAGTAGTTGGAATTGAAGAAATAAGATAATAAGAAAAACAAAAACAATAATATATATTGTAGATATCGTACAATATTTAAGTAAGTAAGTAAGTAAGTAAGGTATGTGAGCATATGAGTAACGGCAACAGCTACAATAAGCTCAACCGAGAAATATGCTTGTATAATGATCATATTAACAATAACAATAACAATAACAACAATAGCAGCAAGAACAACCGCAACAAGCATGGCAACTAAGTACATATATATCGTATGTACATATAAACACCAAGTGCTCCAATAACTTAAACTCTTAACTATGCATAGCATAAAAGCAGTAAAAGTAATACTTAAGAAAAAAAAAAAAAAACAGAAAAAAAAAATGCTAAAAAGTTGGCGTTGTTGTTCAATCATTCTCACTTATTTAGCCATATTACCAGTTTTTGTTTTCTTCTTATACCACATATTCTTCTTCTACATCTTCTTGTTGTTGTTTTTATTATTTTTCAATTTATTCAATTATTCAATTGAAAAAAAAACACAAAGTAACAAATTCATTCATTCATATACACATTGTGATACTTGCAAATTCGACTAGTTGTGGTTAAGTTTCACTTTTATTCTATTTCTGCGTCTTAAATTCTATCAAGGACTAAATGGGGTTACAATTTCAGAACTGTATAATATTGTTCGAGAGATTTTCAGAGATTTTCTTCAACAATTGCCACTTTCAGATGACGACTTTTTGATTATTTACTTGACGAAACTGCTTAAAAGATTATGAATTATTTGTAGTCAATCTGGAATACAAAACTAGGATCAAGAACTCCCGTATTATAGATCCCAGGTATTTTGTAGTTATTTCTGGAGCTCACAGGACCAAAAATTATGACGAACTGCACTAAATGATTTTGCTACAGTAAATACCTTTGTAGAAACTTTAAAGAAACGAAGGAGATGAGTCGATTTGCTTACATAAGCTAGTTAGTGATACAATAAATACTAGACCTAATTGAGACTCTCACTTATAATATAGTCTCAAAAAAACCACAATGCAATTTTTGAGACGTTATTGTCACCCCTGCAGATCTCTCGTGGTAGCTGAAAATTTTTCAAAGTAAACTCTATTTTTTTTCTACTAAAGAGTCGATGCGAAATGGCTTCATAGCAGCAACAGAAGCGATGGCGGGTTGGTCTTATTCAACTATACATCTTTATTAAGAAGGTTGTAAGAATTATTACACTACGTTTATAGATTCTTTTACCATCACATTTATGTCTTCTTTTTTTATATCAGAAAACTGTTATTTTGATTTGCACAATGACACATGGCAAGAATGCGCAAATAACTATCACAAGACATAAATGAGAAAATCCATTCTGAAGTGGTACAATAATGGGACGAGGATGGACGATGGCATTAGTCCGAATGTATTTCATTCGAACCGAATGTCACTGGAGCAAATACAATCGTTGACAGAAATCTAAATAGTGCATTGATTACATTTTTCTCGGATAGCCAAATTGCCATTGAGGTTCTTTCCTCTAGAAGTTTCTTCTCTAAACTTGTGACAAGTTCACTCTGTTTTAGGATTCAAGTAATTGCAAAATCAATTAAATGATGTAGAAGACGAACAATCCCGAATTAAATCAGCTCTGAATCATGCTTCCATGATATTCCACTATCTGGAACTTCTACCGGAATAACAACAATCTTAGTCTTAGGAAAGATCTCTCTAGACCCGACAGAGCATTATAAATATTAATCCTGAACAAAGCTGATTTAAGATTGCTTGCAGTTTATTTAAAAGGCTATTACGCTCTCATCTAAAGATGGGACCTGTAGGTTTTAATTGCCAAACTAGGGGAAAGTATTAAACAATTCATCAAGAAATTAAAACAAAATAGTTATTAAATAAAAATAGTTAATCAAATATCAAATTTAGAGGCTCCGTGCAATATAACAACCAGATATTCAAATTTCTGTATAAAAATATTAGCATAGTGTCACACTCCAAATTGTTCAAATATGAAGGTTTGATTTTTATTTTATGAGTTATGAACACACACAGTGGGTTCAGTTCAGCTAACAAATCCTCTAGTATTTGATTCGTATTTGATTATTCCACGAAAACTAGACCTCCATCTTTCTTCCCCATTCCAACGTCTATGAGGTATGAGCAAAAAACTTCATTCCAATATGTCCGAAGGGAGAAATATTATTATAAGATTTTTGCTTATTTATTTGATCGATGGAATAAGTAGTAAAGAAATAATGGAAAACTCATGTTAACTAGTGTAATTAAATGATAAGTTTTTAATTTAATATATTTTATAGACAATTGTTGGCTTATTGTATAGCGACATATATAAGTATATGAATACATAAATACACTTACACATATAAATACTTGTAATTACTGAAATTATATATAATTTCTACACTGTATATGTTTGTGGATTTGTGAAAGAATTGAAATGTATTTTAATAAATTACATAAATCCGGTTAATAATATTATAATTGAATATAATATTTGACAATTTTATACACACACACAAATTTTTATACCATAAATATTAGTAGTATTAACGTAAAATTTCCAACAATTTATCACTAGCAAAATTAAACGTAATAAATTACCTGTGTGTGTGGCAAATGCGACAAATTAGAAAACAAAAACACGATTGTATGCATTGTAATACAGTCAATAACAATCCTCCCTTAACACACAGTCGATATTCTAGCAATAACGCCCTTAACCATAGATAAGCATATTTTTGAAGATTTTTATTTGTGTGTATACATATACATACATACATATGTACAGATATGAGTATATAAGAATAATTGTATGCTCTATAAAATTTTTAATATTTCACACCTAGATATATACCTTCAGTTAATTCTAGCATAGTGATTGATTCAATTAAAAGACTTAAGAAACGAACTTCATAATTATCGACTTCAATAGCAATGATTTAATAGGAATGATGTAAGAATTCATATAAATTTGAAAACAATAACAATAATATTAAGTTATTAAACAATATTTGCTATTTGCAATATACCAGCAAGCATGTACAGATACCAGAAATTTAACAAGAAGTATGTATGTAAATACATTAGAATGGCTCAACGTTGGGTTCGAGAGCAAAAAATAATAATAATATTTGTCAAAGTCTATTGGAAATTCTAATGAACAATTTTTTTTAATGGTTTATGATAACAATAACTCAAATTCATAGTTTGAAATAGTTTAGGGAGTTTCAAAAATTCGAAGAGAAATATGAAGAGTTCTGTCAAATTGTATGAGAAATATTTTTGTAAAATGTGTTAACATTTATCTCGCAAATGAATAGGTTTTTTTAGTGTTTTCTGTTTTACAAAATCGCAAGAAAGACGACAAAATCTTATGTTTATATAATTTGCGGTAAGTTTCACAAGGGATCGTCCGATACGAAGAATTCATGCAGCAGATAAAAATTTTGAAAAAGGCGTAAATGTAATTTATTTCATATTAAATGCAGTATCAATAGCAAATTCCTTTTCTTCAACTTATAATGTACCCATTAAATGATTGTATCATTATACTGCATACCTTACATTTAAAATTTTTGTATTAGAATCTTTGCTTCGAATTATCTCTACAGTTGTACTTCGCTATATTCTTTGATAGTAAAAAATTTGACATGCTCTAATGTATCTCCATAACAAAGAAAAAGAACGTCGATAGTATTTAGGTATACATTAGTGCGGGCTTAATTGTATGGAACAAAATTTCGAATATGTGGCTTAGTGAAAAATATAAAATTGGGATAATTTAAGCATTTTTTCCCAAGGAAACATTTAGAGATATTTGATTTGGACCCGCCAACTTTTTCAATTTTTGATAAAACTATACACATTGTAGGGGAGTCTCCTTATAAGTGAGGATATGTGGTATATATATTAAAAAGAAATTTTCAAAATGGAAGTTAACAGAAGCCGGTCATACATTTTATCGCTTTACAGGAGATTCCTCGGTAGCTATATACGATTTTTAAATTTTTTACCTTCATTTTGTATGTGAATCCTCTTAAGGGGTTGTGCTAGGGGATAAGTTTTTCCTGAAAATATGTTAAGTAGGAAAAGTGATTGGGGGTCGGTCATAGATTTGACATTTCTACGGGCAATTTGTGGGCAATCATGTAGATTTCGGCCATTTTGTATGGGGTTTCCTTAAAAGACACAGATAGGGGGTAAGGGGCTTGGTTATACATTTATTGTTCTAAGCATAATACCTGTGCAGCCATGTTCGTTCATTTTATATTGCGAGTTTTCTTATGGGGTGGATGTAGAGGGTAAATAAGTTTCGAGAATATGTTGGGAAGGAAAAATAAATTAGGGTCGGTCATAGATTTTACTACTGGGTGATTCTGGGGAGCTATTGCCGATTTTCATATATATTTTCGGCAATTTTGTATGCGAGTTCCCCTAACGGATAGAGCCAGGCGGTAAGTATGTTCTAAGGATATTTTGAGGGCGAAAAAATATTGTGTGTCGGTCACACATTTTGCTGCTTGAAGGGTAATTTCTGGGCAGCAAATGTATCATAGATTCAAAAGTAGTGGATATAGGGAGTAGGTATACTGGCAGAAATGTTTCAGAAAAATTAATGGGAGATTTCCTCTTTTTTGCTATTTTGTATGGAAGTTCCTAGAAGGGGCAAAGAAATTATGCTTTTATAGTGGCTATTTAAACTAAAAAGTAGGTGAGCCCAAATCAAGAGGCTTGAAATTATTGAAATTTTGTGTTTTTCGCTGATTAAAAAAATTTGATCTTCCTTAATATACAATACATAGATTTAGTATATGAAAACAAGTATGACCAAACCCATGATGTATTAAAAAAAAATATGCACATAAATATGTATACAAGTCAAGAAATAACTACAATTACATACTTACAGCATTATAACTTTAAACGTGTACCTATTAGAAAAAAAAAAATAACTAATAATAAAATTACTGCTGTAAGCAACAAACTAATTTCAAATGCAACAACAGCAAATTTACGCTCTCTCTCTCTCTATCTATCGTTTTTTTTTTGCCATGCATATGCAACTCGAAAAAGATTCAAATCTTTTGCATTGTACGCTTATATTTATATACCTACTTTGATATTACAGAGAACCTTTCTCATTTGTTTGCGGTATGACTTTTACATGAATTAAAGCGGAAAGTTCAAATTTGTGTATAAGCAAAAAAAAAAAAATATATATATAACGTGTTGCAGTGTGTGGCAATTCAAAGTGTATTTTTATTATTGAGTATCTGTGCAGACATAAGGCGCGTTCACACCCACATCACCTGTGCTTGCTTATACGGTCATTACAATCGGAGAGACGATGGAAAATGTAGAAATAAAGATATTTAAAGTACTAATAAATATTAATGAATATAAATCTTATATATTTATATACATACACACCAAGCATAACTATAAAATAGTTTGACTATAATCATTTTACACACCGAAGATGCATTTTACTTCAACATACACAATATTCTAGAGAAAAAACACCATTAAATATAACATGCTCTATTACTCAAAGATTTAATACTATGCTTTTGATAAGGTCTATATTAAATTATGCTTGAGTAATATATTGATCGTATTAACGTATTTTTATATATGTTTATTCAGCACAATTTAGAAAGCATAATCTAGGTTAAAAGTTTATTGTATTGCCAAACAATCGTATGTATGCTGTGGTTAATAAAATAATGCTTAGGTCAAGTAGAAGAAACCAAATTATTTATATCGAATTCATTCAATATTTTTTATGTACACATATAATTACTTGAATTATAATCAAATATATACCAAATAGCAATAACTATATACATTTATACACGCGCTATTTACCTCTGTCGGAGGGGGAAAAAATAAAAGTACAACAAGGTGAAAAAAATAATTACTTACTCTTTTAATTAATATAATTTTGTGCTTAGTTTTCTTCTTCTTCTTCTTCGTACATATGTTGTTCATGCTTTGTTTATAAAAGTTTGAAGGGTCATGGACGATTACTTACTTGTATGGGCATATAAAAAGTATATGCAATATATTTTGGCAAAAACTTACGTAGTCAACTTCTTTAAATGCCACATTATGAATAAATATCTATTTAATATATACACATTTTTGTTGCTAATTAACTTCTATTTGGGATTCTTAATTGTTTCGACAATTTCTATACAATACATACTTTTTAGTTACTGGTTGTGTTCGCCTTTACTGAATAAGGTAATTCGTTCATCCCTCGGCTGCGACCAATTTAATAGCAATTTATTCAGAAAGCTAAAAATTTGTTCTTTTAAATTAAAAAAAAAAATATTAATATTTGTGCGTAAAATCTTTTGGATCGGCGGTGAAATTAATATATTTGTGGGAATGGAATAGCAAAATGCGATATCGAAAAGACAGATCAATATTTTTCGGATATTGTTGCTGCTCGATATCACCCGATTCACATAACAACGTGGACTGAAATCCATCGATCGATATTTTATGAATATTTTTATTTCTTGATGTCACTGAAAATTGTGTATATTAAGCTCAATTTAAAATTGTGCGTGATGCAAGTCGATGTTCGAAGGCGAGAGCGCAGCAGCTGTCAAAAAAATGTCTGTGCTATGAATTTGGACTTTTCTGTTTACAACTCACGACGATTAACTAATTTAAAATTAATATTAGAATTCGTCGCGCTATTGTAAATGAGCATGAGGTGCACCGCAGCGAGTATTCTCGACTTCGAATTCGAATGCGAGTATCTTCTCGCAACACGCGCTCTCCTCGCTTTTTAATATAGTGTATGGTAATTTAGTTTAATTCATGTTCAGAATGTACAAATAAAGGGTTATCCATTTCGCGGTTTCAAAAGTATAGGGCTAGAATTCGACATCTGTCAAACTGAGTTGTTAAAACAATTTCTTTCTTTTTCAGTTCAAAGTCTGACATTTGCGAAAATGGATCGCTTAACTATCGCACAACGCATTAAAATTGTAAAAACTTACTACAAAAATGGGGATTCTGCCACAGCCACATATCGTGCTTTAAGAGGAGATTATGGTTTACATAATCGTCCAACTACGCAAGCAATTGGCAAAATTGTGAAGAAATATGAAGAGACTGGATCGGTTATAGATATTGTAAGGCCTGTGCATCATCGTTTCCCTCGTACCACCGAAAATATCGCTGCTGTAAGTGAAAGTGTTGCCGAAGACCCGAATGTGTCGATTCCTCGTCGTTCTCACGAATTAGGACTGTCTTACGACACATTATGGCGTATTTTGCATTTGGATCTACACCTACATCCATATAAAATCCAGCTCACACAACAACTGAAGCCAGCTGACCATTCACAATGTCGTAGATACGTCGAATGAGTGCTTGAACAACAGGCGGTGGACGGCGATTTTTCGAACAAAATTTTCTTCAGCGACGAAGCACATTTCTCACTCGGTGGGTATGTTAACAAACAAAATTGTCGTATTTGGGGTTCTGAGAATCCTCAAGTAATTGAAGAGAGCCCACTACATCCACAAAAAGTCACTGCTTGGTGCGCTCTTTGGTCCGGAGGTGTGATTGGACCTTACTTCTTCGAAAACGACGATGGAACGACTGTCACCGTCAATTCGGAGCGTTATGGTCATATGATAACCGACTTTTTTTTGCCTGCTATTGAAGAATACGACTTAGAGAATATGTGGTTTCAACAAGACGGTGCCACATGCCACACAACTCGAGCGAATATGGCTTTATTGCAAGAGAAATTTTCTGGCCGCGTAATTTCTCGTCGTGGCGATATCAAGTGGCCACCAAGATCATGCGATTTGACACCGCTTGACTTTTTTTTTGTGGGGCTACGCGAAAGACCGTGTTTATGCAGATAAACCTTTAACTCTTGAGCACCTAAAAACCAACATTCGTTACGTTATGGCTGAGATACCGCCCAATATGTGTCAAAAAGTGGTCGAAAATTACCTCAACGTTCAAACTTTATAATAAAAAAGAAATATCATGATAAAAAATATTTTATATGTGTTTTATTTACATTTACTTTTGAAACCGCAAAATGGATAACCCTTTAAATAATAATAATAATAAATATTCGGATTTTTAATTCGAGTTTAAATATTTTCATCTGCAATTTTTCTTCAATAAAGAATTAGGGACTCATTTGAAACATGGAGGCAGAGAGAAATAGTTGTCTCTCACCTCAGCGGTTGCCTCGGCGGGAATCCCTGTTAGAAGGTTTGATTTGCTTGAGGATATGTTTGAATTGCCCTAAGTGAATGCTTTTTGTTCCTTTATAATATTTTTGCCCAATGAGGAGGCCATCACCCTCCTAAGCAATTAGGTTGCATAGGAAGACGCCAAGCACTATTTGGAAGGATTAAAGTGACTTGTAAGGAGACTATGTAGAAAAATAAAATTAAATTTGAAAACAAAATATTTTCTTATTCTATTTGTTAGGTCGGAATACCTCATAGCTTCAGTCTTCGAGCGTATCAGAGACATAAAAAGCCTCTGTTTATGAAAGCATTTTGCTTTGCCGGTATATGAAAGATGTTTGCTAACTATATTTTCTAACGAGGAAATGTTGATCTTAGTAGAGTCTTTCAATATACAGTGCAATTGAGCTTAAGATGGATTATCAAGATATCGATTTCATTCATCATAGTTTTTGTATAATGGAGATAACACCGTTTGGCTTCTGTGAAAGAAATTATACATAGACTTTACGAAGCTTCAATTTTGGGGGAAACAAAAATAGAGTTTATACTCGATCATCACTACAGTAGTTTGTCAAAGAGGCCACCGTCCGTCTCCTCTACATCCGACCGGGTACGTAACCAACCTTGACTGTATCAGAGACTGCATTTCGGACTGCATTTCTGAAAAAAGAATTAAAGCTCTAGCGAAAATGCCACTTTAAAGAAAATCGGTCTATTAATTTTTATCTTCTTTTTTAATAAAATTACGTTTCGGTTCATAAAACAAAATTGACTTGAACGTAAGTTGAAATAGAATTCGCTTTATTTATTTTATTGGCTAATTAGGGGACTGTGTTTTTAAGGTTTTGTTCGTTTTACATTTTGCATCTATATATGTATATATATTAAATGTGGTTGCCGTAGCTCGGTGGTTAGTGCATTGACTTTCTGATCTGTTCAATCGCCGGTTGAACTACAAATTTAGTATGGAAACAATTCTTTTTTCGAACGGTAGCCATCTGTCGGCAGTAACAATTTGCTATGAAAAGGCTCAGCGATGATGTCATAAAGGTTTTGTCCTTCGGAACCGGATAATATAGGTAGGTCCTTTCTAATACTGTCCAAAATTTAACACGCACAATAGTACTGGAACAGAAGCTCGGTCAAAGAGTCCTTTGGGACCAATAAGTACCAAGTATTTTATATATTAAAGCTCATACTAGAAATTATTGACGGAAATATTCAATTATTTGCGCATTGTTCAAATAAGATAGTTCTATGTGCATGAAGGTGCCATTACCGAAATATTGGATTGGATTTTAAGAAATTTAACAAAAAGGCTACTTTTAAAGACTCTATCAAAAAGTAAATCAATTTACCAAAAACTAGATCAGTTTTTATAACAATGAAATGTTCCGACGAATGTTTTATTTTGGTTAGGGACATATTTCCGTGCAACAGTTTTTCAGATAATGATCATCTTATAGTGGAAAAATTTGAACAAAGCCTTGATGCTTCAAGGCGTAATATTCCTAAAATGAGTTCATTTGATTCGGAAATAAAATGTTGTCATTTATATTCATTTTAGGTATACCTGTCGTTCCATAAGCGTTGTTCTTAGAATCTTGGAGATGTGTCTCACCGTGAAGTCTTTTGTACTTTTGATTACATCTCAAAACAAACGTTGGAAAGGTAACGTATTCATATGTATTGTATATTTCCAAATAAGAAGTTATGAAGAAAAACATCAAAGATCTTTTTCCCACTTTGAACGCCATTTTGTCAACTGGCAACTGTTAACCACAACTACGACTAAATAAATATACACTTATTTTGTAGCAAATCCTTTGCACGTGTATAACTAGTTGTGTTACATTCAAAAACATACCAGTATCTACTAAAAAAAATGTGGCTTAGCCCTTTTGCATATGTTTTTGTTTTTTATTTGTAACATTTATTATCACTGCCATATGCAAAATGGTCACACGTCACATGCACTCTCAACGTGACACCTTCGGCAATTAAAATGAATGCATACACGCTTAAGCAGCGTAAACCGCTGTTCGTATTTATTTATTTCATTATTTTCACTCTAATATGATAAGCAAACAAGTAAGTTTAAATAATGATTATGAATATGCACGAAATGCGGTTGTAATCTCTAATGAGCTACGAGTACTTATTTCATAATTTTCATTTTTGTTGTTGTTGTGGCGGATTAACAATAATGGAAAATCGTTCATTGACTGACAGGTAAGAAAAAATCAAGACAGTGAGATAGAGAGAGAGAGAATGAAATACATTTTGTAGTACACCAAATCTATGTGACATGCCACTTAATTTACACCATTTGCCTTTTGTGTATCTCTCTCATTCGCACCCAACGATTGTCGTATGGGAACTGCGGGTGTTCCTTATGTTACAAAATAACTATGACATGGGCATTTACCGTTTGGCAATCAGTGAGTAGTATGCACTTCCTTTTTCAATGCAATCAATGAAAGTCGACAAAGAGAGTGTGTGAGAGTGAATGAGTGAAAGAGCGAGACTGAGGGAAAAATCAAAATCTGTTAAGTAATGGACAAAGAAGAAACTCAAAATCAACTATGTGAATGGCATATGCACACGATCAGTGTTAATGTATGTGTCCGTGTTGAATGCCATTCGTCGTACACAACACCAATTAGCCGGTCGAAGGGTTGCTAAATAGGGGTGACATTATCAAAAGCAACAACAACAGCGAAAACGTGTTGACAGCAACAACTAACATAAATTGAATTCAAGTAAAAATCAAAATTGAACAAAAACACAAATTCAAACTCATTACAATTCAGATTTTTTCTTTCATCATAATTTTATTTGGATTTTTTTTTCTCCCATTCAATTTTATGAAATACTTTTTTCTGCCTTTTTGATTTTGAGGCGTTTGTCTGATGAGATCCTGGCACCCATCATTCTGATTTTTTCGCTTTATTCGTATAGTTGTTGTTGTTGCTTTCTTTTTGAAAATATTTTTATTTTATTTTTGCCAACAAGAGTTCATCACATAAGAGATAATGCACAATCGAACATTTAGTTCAAAAAAAAAAAAATAATAATAAGCAGGAGCCCTTCTTTCATCAATGTTTCATACCTATGTACGTTGAGGGTTGTTGATATGTAGTGCCATTTGTCCAGTATTAAATATTAGGCCGTATAGTCGATATACCGTAGAGATGCATATGTTTTTATATTTCCTTCTTTTAAGTTCGAGGACAGTACGGATTGAGGATACTACGTCATTAGGAAATGTTATATCGACCTAGGAAAATGTAACTACTGAACTCAACTTCTGCTAAAATTTAGGATAATTTGTGATCAATGTTGAAGTATCAGACACAGAGCCACATGAATTAATATCGAATATTTTTTGAAATAATGTCGACAAATTTTTGTCACATTTTCAATATTGTTGTTGTTGGTGTGGTCTAAACATTCATAGTGAGAGTAAAATGCATTAATATAAAATTTCGATATTATTTCAAACATGAATTTTCGATTTCGACGTTATTGCAAGAATTATAACATTATAACAAAATGTCGAAAAAGAGTTTTTCCATATCACAAGAATGTCTATATTTTTGTAAATAAATTTTAAATAATGCCGAAAATGTCCTTCCCACTAACTCTGTTGATATTATCACACACAAAATTTCGACATTAACATAGTAAAACTATTGCAAATAGGTTTTTGCATATCAGAAATATGTCGATATTATTGCAAACATATTTAAAATTATGTCGAAAATCATGGTATAAAAAATGTCGACATTAACATTGACATAACATTTACATTGATAAGTTGGATTCATGGTTCAATTAGAAGATGGTCTTCTTGCAACAGTTAAATTCTATTAAAAAAATTTTTTTTTTATGTTAATTCTTATTTATGCATGTATTTTTATACTTTTTTCTGTATGTTTATGAGTGCTAGATGTCGTGGCCTGGCTACCACTTATAACATAAGCGATTTGATTAAAATTTCAAAACAAATCAAAGCTATTTTCATGACATCTAGTATAAAAATGTATCAACACTGTAATATTTCATATGAAAATTTGATACTAGACAATTGAAGAGAGGCTTTGAAGATCATTAATTTTTTTTAAAGCAGAATTTTGTTGTTCCAAAATGATATTAACATTTTTATTAGCATAGGTTAGATCAGTATGGCAACCTTTTTAAAATAGAGCTAACTTTTACGCACTTTGGAAGTATTCCTTTTAATGCAAAGGCAGAGCAATCATATAGCAAATGGGTAACAGTCTCTGGTTCATTTTCATCTTTGCAACTCCTGTCGAAATCTTGGCAGCAACCTGTCATGAGGGACTATTAGACCTGCGAACTCTTCTATAATGGAAGATATATTTAATTTATTTAGACTAAAAAGTCTATTCGAGTGAATCGTACCTAGTATGACCCAAAACTGCTACCTTATTTCACAAATGCTCGATTCCAGCCATCTTTTGGAAGCTAATATCTTCAAGTTTAGAAGAATATGCAATGTTTCTATATGAAATTTTAAACTCACCGACATTCGAATATTTCAATTTCTCTACCTGCATACATTACAGTACTTCATCTCTACGGTATACTAAGTATTTATCTCTTAATTTCCATTTTCGAGTCGACTATAATAATTATTTCAGCTGCTACTATGCTCATATACCTCATATATACTTTACATGCATGCATAGATAGTTTGCGCTAAAATCAAATACCATACACTGAAATATCAAATCCAACAAATTTCATTTCAAATACAATACAATGCTGCAGCATTAGCAACAACAACAACAACAACAACAACTACAAAATGTATAACAATTGAGAGATTATTTGTAATTGTAGAACGATGCAGTGGAGCGTTTAGAAATTGACTCTTTAGTATTCCATATACATTTGTGTGTATGTGCGTGAGTGTGTATATCCTTTTTGCTTATTATATCCTTTTTGCAAAGGGAATCAACGATAAAGTTAGAAGGTTAACAGCATCTTCATTGTTATTTCGTTGGTGTTGTTGTTGTTGTTGTTGTTGTTGTTGTTATTGCAGTACTACACGCACTGCTGCTGCTTCTACTGGGAGAATTGCTGTTAAATGCTATCATAGCAAAAATATCGAAAAGCAACGAAAGTCAAATTTCAACTCACTAAACTTGTCAGAAACTTGATATACCTACAAACATATTGATGTACAACATGGAATTCATCAGCTTGTACATAAATGATCAAACAAACAGGGAGGTAAATGTATATGCATTTACTAATATAATGAATGCATAAAAGGAAGATTCTGATGAGTGTACTCTTGTCTTGATTTTACGCTAGATAGAAAAGTCAATGTGAATCAGTATGCAATACATGTGCATGTATGTGTGGATGGCTCGAAATGAAATATAAGACCGAGTGAAAGTCATTTTAATTGCGCATCTGTATAGAAGAATGAAAAAACGTACTTCTTTTGACTTTAACTCCATTTTCATCATGATAATAAAACATATCGATGCTATGATGGATTATAATATTTATTTTCACAATAGAAAATTTAAAATTAATGTGTTCTTAGCAGTAAACGCTTTTAGTTCGTTCACAACATAATATTAGCAACAACTACAGAGAGAAAAAATAAAGAAACACGATTATTGTGTGTAAAGTCAACAATCGCAATGCAAAAACCTGGTAACCTTGACTACAATTGAAGTACATACATATGTCGATGTAGTTATATATGTTATGTACAAGTAAGTAAGCGCATGTGGCTATTGCGCACACCTCAATAATCTTACGCTGAATACGAATAATTGCACAATATTCACATGGCTAAGGTGATGGTGGGGGTGGTGGTGGTAATTGACTTAAAGTGTCACTGTACCAGTTTCATTTTGTTTTTTCTTTTCTTTTCTTCAATTCGCTCTTTGCATTTATATATGGTAGAGAGGTACAATAAATAACTATGCATACATTTGGTAGTGCCTAAAGCAAACACGATATTTATAGTTTCTGAGTGTGTGCTGGTCTACGCATATACATGGATGTATGTAACTATAGCATCAACAACCAGCAAACAGTTCCTTATCATTTATGCACACACAGTTACCATATTGACGGTATCCATAATTACAATATCAAGGTCAATATCATGCTAACCCGTTACTTTATGGTCAATTTATGCAAGTGAATCGATGCATTGAATCGACGTACATGCGTGCATATAAATGTGCATGAATACACAGCATATACACATAGTACGTATATGCAGTATGTGTCACAGTGGAATGCACTGGCGTATTTAAATATATTTTATTTATTATTTTTTTTTGTGATACATTAAGCCGGTTTTTTTTTTTGCAATAAATACTTCCGGTATATACAATAGTGTGTATATGTATGTGTGTATGTGTTTGTTCGCTTGCATTCGTATGCGAAATAATATGATTGTTGCGCATCAACAAAAATGAAAGTTGTTTTATTTATTAGAAATGTTGCTAATGCAATAAATATGTTTCTACTTATTTACGCAAATGTGTAGCACATAAACTTTGAATTACATGCCTAATTAAATTTGCGTTAGATACAAATAATTATACGCGATTCTATATAAATAAGTATGAACATAATTCATTAAGAATTGTGTGCGCATATGTAGGCGGTAGATCCATTTTTAAATAGCAAACCAAGCTCAATTTGGCTCAATGTCAAAACTCAAATTACCTATCGAAATAGCTTCCCATGAATTGCTTGTAGGGCGGTGCAATGTATGACAGACCCCGATCCATCATTTCTTTCAAACATACTTACTATAAGTGGATTACCTTAAGGGGATTGTCATACAAAATGAATGTAAAAATGTCAGAAAATCAACAAATAATTTCATAGCTGAATATGAATCATATTTGGATCAGTTAAATGTATGGCCGACATGCATTAGTTTGTCCTTCGGCACATTATTACTATTCACTCCTTAGAAGTGCATTCATACAAAACCCATAGGTACACTTAAACCAGAAAGGCCCATCGTAATACCATCAAGCTTCTCTTCCAGTACTGTTGTGCTTATTATGTTTAGACAGTATTAGAAGGGGACCTACTTATATTAGCCGGTTCCGGATGGCAAAACTTTTGTGACGTCACCTATTTTGAATTTTTCGCCACACAGCTATTTTAGAAGTATTTTCATGGCAAATTGTTACTGACGGAAGAATTGGCAATTGCTTGCCGGCAGGTGGGCACCGTTCGAATGAAAAATCTTTTCAATCTTAAATTTATGCTTCTGCCGGGAGGATTGAACCCACGAACCACAAATCAAGTTGTCCTAGGTGAAGGACTGAGTCAGTTATGCATTAAAAATTATGTAATTTTGTATAGGAGTTACATTAAATACTCAACGCTCTAACCACTGAGCTACAATAACCACACAAAATGGGAGAAAAAAAAAAACGATAAATATCATGTTATTGAGTAACCTCAAGTTTATTGAAATATATAATCGATCCCCATTACTTTTGCTTCGCCAATAATTCCTCTAAATATATAATACTTATGTCCTATCTCCGTATTTAATGAGAACTCCACTATAAAATTGAGGAATTTATGATGGCTGCAAAAAACAAAAAGTACATCGATTAAAATCTGAAAAGCTGTTGATCGTTGTTAAAATTTTATATATTTTTGTCAAGTTTGGATTTGAATTAAATTTGGCCCACCTCACGGTTTTTATATGTCATATACACGCTCTTAATATGTTGTATTAAAACTGCCGTCGGCATTTGTATTTGAATAGTGGCCTTAGAGTCGGTTAATCGGCTGAACTATTTGTAGCCTTCACATGAAAAGATGTATAAAAACTAGGCTTAGTACATATAATCTTAAATATTTAAAATATCAAACAATGACATAATTTAGCGGATAAAATTATTAATATTATACATGTAAAATAGTGGGCGTAGCAATGTAATTTTCAGCCGCTCAAATATGTGCTCACTTTTCAAATATGGCTGTCTCACACTTTAGGGGTATTTAGTGACAGCTTTGAGGGGAAACGTCACTGTGATTATGTATGAGATTTACATTCAGTAGTGAGCATGATTAGCTCACTTACCGCGAGATTATTACTCTTTACAATATTAAACTATGCTACAAATGCGATTTATTAGGTGAAGGATTGAGTAAAGAATGGCGGTTAAATGCATTAAAAATTTTGTAATTTTGTATAGGAGTTACATTAAATACTTTGCCGTTGTTCACTTATTTCTTGGACGATTATAACACAGTATATTAATAATCTGTATACTAAATATTGTTGTCCTAGATAGAATATTATACAAGATATTATGATTCAAATTACAAAAAAAAAAAAATAATAATAACAAAATCCAAGTTAAGCCTTTTTGATTACACCGTGTTGACCACAGTGCCTATTCCCATTTTTAGTGATTGTTAAATCGATTAGCGTCGTAGACGAGCTAGCTGTATGGAATAACAGATGGCAGAGGGTCGGATCGATGGGATAAACCAATGAATGAATAGACGGGTGGACGAACAAACGGTCGGATATGTTTAATTCGACTATTTAGGAAGCGCAGATATTCTTTCAAATGAAATACTATTCAAATACTTTGAAATGTACTGCAGAATTTCCTGAATCAACAACCATCACCTGTATTTAAATATTAATAACATAAATACTTTTGATTCATAGATAAATATCCAAATATTCTTATTTATTAATACATATTTTTAACAAGATATTTCCTAATTTCCTAAGATATTGTAATCGTTGTTAATATAATTGAATAATTTGATAATAACTAAAGAATTATCTCAATATTCGATTTGTGTACAAAAGTCCTTCAAATATATTGTATGTGTACCACGATATTGAATAACTTACTATTCACACGGGCAAATTAACAAAAAAATCTTTTTCAACTTCAATGTCAATAATTATATAAGTACAAAAACCATGCATCTACTACATACTCACATATGTACACGTTAATCCAATAAAGTTAATAATAATTTAGCACAACAATACATCTGATACAAAAATAAAAATAGCAATGACAATGAAACAATGTAAAAATACTAAAAATAATTAAAGACAACAGCAGATTGGCAATACAATCGACCAGAAATCAGTACTAAATCAGTATCTACATTCATACATACATAATATTTCAATTCATATGGGCATGTCCACACAAAAAAAATTTTTTTTTTAATTGTAATAAAAACAAAAACTTTTAAAACCGAATAAATAGAAAATTTGTTTTAAACTTTAATAAGAAAGTCTAAATAAACGAATACAAATATATAATCTTCTGTAAGAATTTCCCCCCTAAATATTGCGAATAATATAAGTTTGGCGCGATATCGATAAACTGTTCTTCCATACCATACTTGATTGCAGAATATTGAAGATTCCTTCCTGTTACAATATATTTACTATAAATTGTTACTATCCCTTGACTTTCAATTAATTCAATAGAAGTTCTTCAATTTGTTATGATTTATTCTTTGTATTTTATACGTACGCATAACGTGCCGGTATCCCAAGAAATCCCCATATGTATGTAAGCACAATGACAGAGCAAAATGTTGCCGCAACATAATGTTTATAACATTTTTATCTTCAATTACTTACAAGTAGGTACAATGATTATCAATACATACTCGTACATAAATACAAACATCTATTTGTTTACAGTGTTGATGTTCATAAATGGTAAGCTCAATTGAGCTATTCATTCACATCTGATTAGTGTTTTGTACATGCTTGTCACTCACAACTGCATATATCATATCAAATTTATAAGGTAATTTATAATTGACTTAATTAATATTGAGCGCTTTTTAACGTTTATGGTAAGGCAGTACGTACGAGTGTCTCAGTTTAATGTCAAAATATAATATAATGTAATTAATTATTGTAATTTAATCTGCATGCGAAGGTGCAGTAGCACAGTGGCTAGTGCATGGGACTTCTTTGCACATGGTTGCCGTTAAAATTTCGCTATTATTGACAAAAGTTATTATTATTGTCAATTGGTTCAAAGATCAGCCAGGTCTAAGTTCTTGACTAATTTTAGTATGAAATATGTAATTTTATGTATGACATTCTAAGGGTTTCTAAATGTTTGATATTGGCATTTCTTCGAACAATTAAAAAAATTAAAAAAAATAAAATATAGAATTTACAAAAAATTGCAAAAATTTGTAAGAACCAAGAATCACATTTTTCAATATTCTGCCTTTTAATTTTCAATCGGTGATATTTTATTTAATACAAATTTAAATGTATGGTTTGCTTTTTCGATATTATTTCAAAAAATTGAAATAAAAAATTTATATTTTCGATATTACTTCAAAATTTGTTAATGTCGATATGAAATATTACGATTTCGATATTACTGCAAAATTTGAGTAATAATGTCAAAATGACATTTTGCAAAAATTATGATTTCGACATTATTGCAAATAATTTTCGACATTAACTCATTCGCCATTAATGCAATACATTAAAAAGACCCTTCAAATTGCTTGGCTAATTTTAAGATTATTGAAAAATATTATCTCTCCGACGGCGGAACACAACAGGTAAAAAATGTTTGCATTCATAAGATGCCGACCTCCAAGAAGCAGGCAGATTTTAGATCATTATATTCTTATTTTAAATTGAAATTCTGCCTAAAGCAAATTTTCAATATTACCTTTGATAATTATGGATGTATTTATGTTAATGTAGGATTATCTTAATTAAGTTGCATCTGTTGCTACCGTAAAATTTATTTATTTACGTAAAATGCGTAATAATTGAAACCAATTAGTCGAAAAAGAAAAACTATTTAATTGTATTTACAACAGTGGTTCAGTAAATACGAGCAATGCTAAAGGCCATATTTAGTAGTTTGCCAAAATAAATATTTTCTTTTTTCTTCTTTGCCGTTCAATACAAAAAAAAAAAATGCCCATACAATATGTTGGCTAACAATAGTAATTACCACAATGGAAAAGAAGCAAAAAAAAATTGTAAACCATTTTTGTTTTGTTGAAAATTTTGCACAACAAAATACTTACCAGCAGCAAAAGTAACCAAATAATTAGAAAATTTGTATATAACTATAAAGGAAAAATGATTCACATAAAATAACTTTTTTGTCCTTTTGTTCGAATTTATTATAGACCAACCAACACAGAAGCGAAGAGAAAAACTAAAGTCGATATTATCCGACAGTTGAAGCTGAAGAAAATGACTGTTGACGATTTATTGTTTACGTATATATTTGTGTGGTGTGTACTTGGGTATGTTTGCATGTGTTTGTCTATTAGTAAAAGCCGCCTGTCAAAATTGCCCTTTGTTATCCTCATTCATGACTTTAGTGCAAAAGGAAAAAGAAGCAAAAAAAAAAATAAAGACTATGAAAAAGACGCACAAAAAAACGAATTTTGCGATTGTCGATGGATAATCTTAGCCATTACTATTGATGGTTTTACTGTTTCTACTGTTGTTGAAACCAACCAGCAGCACGTCACTGTTGTTTGTCTTCTCATTAAAGAGCCAATATGTTATACACTCGTCATATACCCATTTCATTTTTTGTTTTCTTTCATCTTTTCTCTATTCGATAAACTGTTTACTTTTTGATTTTATGCTGCAGTTAATTGCTATTTTGGATCATTATTACCTGCGTATGTACGAGTATATAATATGTTCTGATTTGTTTCCATCGATTGCATCATATGATGCAAGTTGTCATCGAATTTTTCTTTAATAAGGATGTGATTAAATTCAGCAAATGGTAATAATACTTTAACAAATACATGTGCATAGAAGATTTAAAAAATTAGCAAGCTCAAATTTAAAAGAAATGACCTTACAGTCGGCCGATGCCGATCGAATTATATAAATATATATATATATATATATATATATATATATATATATATATATATATATATATACAGTATTGTGCAAAACTTAAGCAACTGGCATAGTGCTCTCATTGATTTCAAATTTACTAAAAAATAAAAGCGCTTATATTGAATGTTTTAATATTTATTTGTTCCTTCATTAAATACATAAAAAACAACAACAACAAAAGTTCGGTATTCTTACCAAATTAACTGTAAACAACAAAAAACAAATTATACTCATATTTCATCTGTGCAAAACTTAAGCTACTTTTAATATTTTGTGTAGTATCCCTTATTTTTAATTACTGCAGCGCACCTTTTGGGCATAGAAGCTACTAATTTCGTTAAATATGATTTATTTATATTTTCCCATTCAGTTTTGAGGCCTAAAAATAGTTCGTCTTTATTTTTAAAGCGCTTTGAGCCCAAGCCTCGTTTTAAAATTGAAAACAAATTTTCAATAGGATTCAAGTCGGGCGATTGTGCCGGCCAATCAAGCACTTGAATCTTATTTGACTGTAGCGAATCCTTCACAAACTTCGATGTGTGTTTCGGATCATTGTCGTGCTGAAACACCCATCGAAGTGGCATATTCCATTCCGCAAAAGGCAACATTGCAGTTTCTAAGATGTCCTTATACATAAATCTCTCCATTTTGTGGTCAATCCTATGCAACGGACCAAGTCCACTCCCCGAAAAACACGCCCACACCATGACGTTCCCTCCTCCATGCTTTACAGTCTTTTTACAGTATCGCGGATTGAGGCCTTCACCTTTCGCATGTCGAACTCTTATTATTCCGTCTGAATTAAATAAATTTATTTTAACTTCATCACTGAACAGTACGCCAAACCACTTTTTTATGGACCAGCCCACGTACTTCTTAGCAAATTCAAGTCTGGAAAAAAAAATATATGTTGTTGTTTTTGTTTTGAAGGCATTAAACCAAACATACCTTTTTTTTACATGTTTTGGTGTAAGCATTGGTTTCTTTACCGCTTTGTAGCTTTTTAAACCAACTTTAATAAAATGCCTTCTTACTGTGCTTGAATCGACATTTAAATTAAGAGTATTTACTATATCTTTTGAAGACATGAACGGATTTTTTTTAATCAATTTTTTAATTTGAATAGCTTCCCTATAAGAAATTTTTTGGGGTCTTTCTCCTGAATTTCGATCTGTAACGCTACCAGTTTTTTCAAATAATCGTATCCATCTTGATATCATAGATTTGTTGATATTTAATGATTTTGCAATGTCATTCTGTGGTTTTCCTTCCTTAAATAACGATATAACCTTCATCTTAAATTGATGACTATAACGGACACGTTGCATTTTGGATTTCAATATGTTTGAAAGAACTGTGCGCTAAGAAAGACTTTTTTGTACTGAGTTAGATCAATGTTAATGCACAAAGCAGAAAAAACTCCGAAAAAGATCCGTTATTTTCTGAACAAAGAAATATCGAACACCTTTGCACTCCGAGTTGCTTAAGTTTTGCACAGATGAAAAATGAGTATAATTTGTTTTTTGTTGTTTACAGTTAATTTCGTAAGAATACCGAACTTTTGTTGTTGTTGTTTTTTATGTATTTAATGAAGGAACAAATGAATATTAAAACATTCAATCTAAGCGCTTTTATTTTTTAGTAAATTTGAAATCAATGAGAGCACTATGCCAGTTGCTTAAGTTTTGCACAATACTGTATATATATATATATATATATATATATATATATATATATATATATATATACATATATATATATATATATATATATATATATATATATATATATGTATATATATATATATATATATATATATATATATATATATATATATATATATATATATATATATATATATTGGCGAGATTATGTAGCAGTATAACACAATTCAACGTGACAAATATTTTTAGCAAGTTAAAGATTTTGAAAATTCCGAGTTTAATTACTTGGATCATAGGTTTTATTTATTTTTGGCGAGATTACGTAGCAGTATAACACAATTCAACGTGACAAATATTTTTAGCAAGTTAAAGATTTGGAAAATTCCGAGTTTAATTTGGTTTAATTTGGATTTAATTTGGTTTAATTTATACCAAATTTCCTCCATATATATCGATATTTGTTCAAGTTATCGTGCAAACCAGCAGGGTGACAGACAGATGGACGGACATCTTTCAATTTAGGCGACGCTGATAAGGAATACATATACTTGTCTATATCTCCGGAGATTCCTTCAAGTGGTTACAAACATCTGACCGAAATGAATATACCATGCACTCAAGCAGGATACGAGTGTATTGTAATTAAGGAATTTAGTGAATATAAAGAATTCCAAAAATGGATTGAAAGTGGAAAATTTTCCACTTTTTTTTTGTAATGAAGATAACTCGCAAACGTTTGTGAAACTAAATTCGAAATCAGCATGTTGAATTTTTTCAAAAATAAATATATTACACTAAAACATTATTCAGAAAGCCATTTTGAAAATATTTATGCGGTATATTCTTGTTCTATTGTCTCATCCTGTTCAAAACATAATTTGCGTTACTTTTGCAGACCGATTAGGTGAAGGTTATACTTATGGTGATTGTTCTCGGTTTAGAGTATTCAATGTTATACTTTCAATAATACCTAGATACCTAGGTGTGGAAATTGGAAAAACCCGAAGCAATCTTATTTAAATATTGAAATAATACCTTAAACTGGCGACAACATTTATGACGGATTAAAAATATGATTACTTATTCGTAGAAGGATTTAGTATATTGTCTGTTCGATTGTAAATGAAATTAGATGAAACCGCGAAAATGAATGTAGGCAGATTTATGAGTGGAATTTCTTAAAAACAAGTTTATGTTATCTAGAGCCAGGTGTGGAAATTGGAAAACCCCGAAGCAATCTTATTTAAAAATTGAAATAATACCGTAAACTGGCGACAACATTTATGACGGATTAAAAATATGTTACTTATTCGTAGAAGGATTTAGTATATTGTCTGTTCGATTGTAAATGAAATTAGATGAAACCGCGAAAATGAATGTAGGCAGATTTATGAATGTAATGCACAAAAAAACATGTTTATGTTATCTAGAGCAATGAAACAAATTTACGATTGTTTGAATAACAAATTCTATATAATATCAGGTATTATTCTTCGCTGAATTCCAGGTACATGCAAAAATACATTCTTAACCCTGCAGGATTAACAGAACACAGAACCATATTATTATATTGCGAATATAAATTACACTACTCGACAGAAAGAAAGTACCTAAAAGGACATATGTTTTCTAGCCTAAGTTTGACCCGATAAACAAGAAAATGCCACACATATATTTTTCCAAAGAAGCGAAAAACGAAAACGAAAAATATCGAAAACGATTTATCCATATATTATTATTTGGACATCATTCGAAATCCGTGGCCTTCTTGTTTCTGACAATGTGCCGCCTGTGTCGATTGAATTAAATTTTATTGAGTTATATACGATGAAATTCGAAAAAAAAGAGATGGTTTTCATCTAATTTGCCTAATGCTTAGTAGCTTCTACATTTCTCGTCTAATTTCAGTAATATTATGCTTAAAATTTTCTGCATAAAATTATCTTTCATCTAGAATCTAAAACATATGTGAAATAAATATTTCTTATGTCAATGGAACGACTAAAAATGAGTAATTTTCAAAAAAGATGAAAATTATCTCTTTTTTTCGAATTTCATGGCTGCCAAATTTAAAACGGCATCAAATGTTATACAGGAAACATTTACTGAACGCGTTATTTCTCATAATGTGCCAGTCGGTTGACTACCGAGATTGTGCAATTTAACAAAAATCAATTTTTTTTGGAGTTACATGAAGCCATTGATTTATGCAATCAAAACGCAAACTTTGGACGCCTTAGAACACCACTTTATGCGAACCATTGCTGAGATACCCTTTCTTGAAAAAGTGGTCGAAAATTGGACATACGCCATGTCCGAAGTTAGATTTAAGCATAATGGCACAAATCGATCTAAATTTAATTTTGAGTTTGAAGTTATGTAATTTCATTATTTTGTTTCAATTTAAAACTTGACACCTTTAAAAACATCCTTTACAGTGTTAGAAGAGTTTGTTCAGTTTTTCGCGGAGTGATTACTGATTGAGGGTGCCGTATGTCAGTGCGTTAGTGCGTTGGCCCTCTGATCTGTAGGTCGTGGATTCAATCGCCGGCTGAAGCACAGCTTTAGTATTGAAAACATATTTCTTTCGAACGGTATCCACCTGTCGGCAAGCAATCCTCTCGGCAGTAACAATTTGCCATGAAAAAGCTTCTAAAAGAGCTGTGTGATAAAACTCAGAAAAAGTGGCATCACAACGGTTCTTCCGTTCGGAACCGGCTAAAGGTCATTTCTACAACTGTTTTAATGTTAGCACACACAATAGTAGTGGAAAAGAAGCTCGACCAAACGTTCGTTTGGGGCCTATAAATGTCACATACGGTCATTTCTCAATGCAACAACAATTTCATTAGTTTCACAGCAAACATTGACAATGAAATATAGTCAAAGTAGTCAAAATTCGAATCATCTTAAAGTTAGAGGCTGCATTTTTGATTTATTATTGTATAGGAAATATATCAAACAAGGAGATTCTAACTTTAAGATTATTGTAACTTTCATTATAACTACGGGTCTATATCTTTAAATACAACAACAACAATTAAAAAGTATTAAATTCTGTTAACAAACAGAAGGTCTGTAGGTCGTGGGGATTGAACCCACGACCTACAGATCAGAGAGCTAACGCACTAACCACTGAGCTACGGCACCCACTACGGCTTTATGCAGAACCAAAGTAAAGAAGAAATGACAAGTATAAAGACAAAGCGTAGTTTTGTACCTAAAGAATTCTTTTATGGTGTTCTTCTTCAATAACACTGGGCATGATAAATTTGAACAGTGTTTGAATAGTTCTACTTAGAGTGGACGATTCTGAATACAAGAAATCTTGTGACTGTGTTTGTCATGTTAAATTGTTAATAATATCGTTTGAAAGAATGCATTGTTTTAATATATTATTTTATATTAAATCCATCCCAGCGGAGATTAGTACTCTTGAATTCATGACTCATGACGCATAGAAGACCAACGCACCAGTCAACTAATCCACCAGTCGGTGAGCAACGATTTCCATACAAAATTATTCATTACCAAAGATTATATGCATTTATGAAATTATTGCCATATTATCGTTGTTGTTGTTGTTGTTGTATTGTTCACGTTGTCTGTGGTCGTTCGAATGATGACATTATTGTATTTTCACAATTTACTACAGTGAAAATGGAATAAAAAAATAATAATAAAAAATAACAAAAATACAACCCCCAATTTAAGCTGTAGAATTAGGAAGTAGTCCGGAATCTATTTATGTACGTGTAGTTAAAACAGTGACAGAGAGCGTGTTTACCCTCATTAAAATTAAACAAACCAACGAACCAAAAAAAAAAAAAAAATAGATAAAAACAAAACAAAATCAATATGAGAAAATGGAAAGCAACAATTTCAAATGATGATTCTTTTCATGTGACATTGTTACAAATGACAACATAATTGGGTAACATTTGCACGTTTGTTTGGTTTATTATGAAAATATCTTCCGTGCTGCCGCCTATAAATATGTTGCAGTTTGTCATCACACAGTAATCATCGTTGTCGGCGTCGGCATCATCGCCGTCATTGTCATTATCATAACACACAGTGATGGGTGTATGTTTTGTCATCCCTTTTGATCGCTTACATATGCACCGTACATATATAAATCCGTATAAAGCAGAAAGGCGTGCAATAATTTCAAGTGTTTGCGGTATGTTTTCATATTACGGCGTGTTGTTGCTGTAATGCTTTTTATTGTTCAAGCTGTTGCCGCCATAACGCACGATAACGGTTTTGCGACTTTCGAAGCCCACACGAAGCTGACAAGCCAAACCCAGTCAGCCAATGCTGCTTAACGTCACGGATCTGCCAGATTGACTGTCGCCATATTTTCGTTCTAAGTTATCGTATACTCTCCTAATACATTTATATGTGTATGTATGTGTGCATAAGTTGAAACCATGAACGCGCGCACCCGTTTAAAGAGCCTCATGCAAATACAATATTAAGTGTTTAAGGGTACTTCAGAAATTATTTCCCATGTACAAAATGCAAGCATTTTATGTATGACACACAACTACCTCGCGTATATTTAATCTTTTTTGTTGGTAAGCGAATTGAATTCCCTAATGCGTTTCTTGTATCACCGTTTTTTTTTTTTGTACTTTCACTCATTTTCACGTATGTACATTAAGCTAGTTCAAGAAATTTATGAAATTTTCAGAATGCGATATTTTTATATGATTTATTAAGCTTAATTTTGATAGTACCGACGCTTATGTATTCTTAACTATATTATATATACCGAAATATTTTCGAAAGAAAAAATTTTTGTGCTTGAGGTAGGCGTGGTTTTTCTACAATATCGATTATTTTCACATAGTCTTTCATATAGCTAATCTATGGGCTAAGATTCAGCACAATAGACAATTTTTGTTTGAGCTGTAGTTGTGGCTTTCATCCGATTTCGATCATTTTCAAATACATCATTTTGCTAACAAATTTTATCATATGTATCAAATTTCAGTGCCATAACTTCATATTTTCATGCGCAAAGAAGGTAGCCGAGGTTTTCATCCGACTACACCCATTTTTTAATATATTACTACTGTGCTAAGAATAATGTTAGATATCAAATTTTAGTTCCATAGATCTATATTTTTGCGAGCAAAGTGTGAAAATATACATTCAACAGCACACTTTTGTATGGGAGGTAGGCTGAAGATGAAATTTTGAATGACTAATTTTAAATGTTTTTCCATTTTGAAATTGGTTACAAATTTTTTAAAATTCTTTCATTTTTATTTTCAGAAATTAGTTGGATTAATCATAAGGAAGCAACTTTTTTAAAGCTCTACAAAAAAAAAAAAAAAAAAAAATAAAAACAAAATAAATAATTATTCATAATCTTCATTTTTGTAATCACTTTAAGAAAAAATGTTTAAATTAAAAAAAATTAAAACAATACCTTTGGGTTTGTTTTCAGAAACGCATTCAATTTGCTTAAAGATCAGAAAATTTCATTATTTTTAAACATACCCAACATTTTGGATAGATCTAATGTAAGAATATATACATACATATGTATTCAATATATGTACATACGTACTTATATATCAATTTGTCGATATGTATGTCTGCTATTTGCTCTACTTTAATTTCGTCAATTGGTATGTCACAAATCATGTGAGTTTTGTCACCAGTCAAGCCAACTATCAAACTATCTGCTTGCATCTGTCTGTCTGTCTGTCTGTCTATGACGATATCCCCGTTGAGAAGGATTAACTCAATGACAATCTTTTTATATGTGACAAAATGGCTGAAATTTACGAAAAAAAAAAATTATAAATCGTAAAATTCAACATAATCGCAATTTGGTTGCAAATGACAAGGGCATTGTTAATAATAAAAAAAAATTAACATCATACAGGGTAATGTGTGTACTTATGAATGTATGCATACAAGCTAAGCACATAAAAATGTTGACATTCTTTTTGTTTAGCGAGAATTAATTTGTTGTTGTTGTTATATTATTACAATAATATATATCCCTTCTCTTCTCTTTACTGGTAAAAATTGAGTTGGCATAAATACATATATGGCTAAGCCGTTCGATTAAAAGTACTTATTTACCTCGTGCCACGATGTTGTGGTATATATTCATGATGCTGTGAAGTTTTTACTGATAAATGTAATATATGATGAATAGGTACATAAAGTAATATCGAAAAATAAAAACGGGCGAATTTTGCGGCATTATTGCAAATATTTTTGCGATAAGGTGGAAACGAAATTTTGCAATATTGTCGGTTTCAAAATCATGCTTTTGAGTTCTACCTTTCGAGAAATATTTTCTTATTTGTCGATATTATTCCATAAAAAAAGTTAATAATATCGAACAAAAACATCTGAGAAATTAGATTTTGAATTTTTGATTTTCAAATACCCTAAATCAAGAACAGTCAAAAAAAGGACTTACTACACTGTCCTATACACGTAGAACGCACATATATGTAGGTTATATCCTACTTCTGCTATACTTAATCTTTTGCATGCTGAAATATTTCCTCTTTTTTTAAATGTAGTCTTCATTTTATACACACTGTTACACACAACCATAATAAGGATAATATGAAAAAAAGTATATCATGAAAAAAAAAGCCATACAAAACATTCACATACTCGTGGGTATATACGAGTCGATACATTTGTACACACTCTCATGTACTTACTACTAATACTACTACTATAGATGTGTAGATGAGGATAATAAGAAGATAATATGGAAACGACCGTTTGTGCCTTATGGCACTATAAGTGCTTAAAATAAAATTGAAATCAGTTTTTAAGTGAATAGCATTAAGCTGCATTGATGCGCATATAATTTATATGTTAATGAATGATGATGGGTACATGCATATAGCATACAATATAGACTCTATGCTCTAATGGCTTTTAATTGACTCTCAAAAGGCAGCAGGTAAAAAACTGTTTTATTATAATGAAATATGATTTGTGCAAAATAATGTTGAAAATGTTTTCTATTATAACTATTGAAATTGCCATATGTTGCAATGAGATTGATTTTAAATATCTAAGATAATAACAGCCTTATATAATATAATTGCCTTATATAATATAATATACAAAAGGGACTGCAAAAAGAATTAAATCATATAAATGGTGGATGATATATTACTTTATGTTGAATTCAAGTATATTTTATGGCATTATTCAATACAGAAGATTGTATCGGTCAAATGTCCTTCACAGTTTGGCTTCACGATATGCATATGGAAAGTGCAAATTTATTTCAAAAAGTTATGAATTTTCACTGAAAACTGATGAAAAGATGTCGGTACTTATGCTTGGTTGTGGATAACATTCAATCTCATAAACAAGAGAATAATGTAGCCAGTAGTACTGGCGAATACTATAAAAATATTTCCATATTTATCGTATTTAGCGCATATTCCGAGCATCAGCACCAACAGCATACTGAGTTTGTGCTTCAATTATCAACACTTTTTACGAAAGGGAACAGATATGATAAAGTCTGTATATTAGTGATTAGAATCCCTATCTGAGTCGATTTAGTCATCTCTGTCTAGCTGTCTCTCTATGTGGCCGTCTGTCCTCTCTTACGGTAGTTGGACAAAAAACGAGCTGAAAATTGGTATTTATGATTATTTGCAACAAAAGCTGGTAAATGAGTGAAATCGGATAAAAACCACGCCTATTTATCACACATAAGCCTACTTTAGAAAGTACTTACTTCATGCTTCAATATAAAGTAATCAAGTTATCAGAATAAATGGTAAGTTAGGTAAGTGAATATGTACCAGAGAACAAACATAAATAAGCATGATCGGCTAAAAATCACACCTTCTTCCCCTACAAAATTATCTTTGCGTACGATTTTTTTCAAATGTATGGAGCTAAATCTTAGTATACAAGATAATATTTGCTAATAAATGGATCCATTTGAAAATGGACATTATCGGATATAAACTACACATATCTCCCATACAAAATTATGTTTCTGTATGCTTTTTTTGACACTTTTCCCATTGAAATAAAAATATTTGACGCAAAAATTTAGTAAAATAGCTTAAATCTGCTAATAAATGGATCCATTTGAGAATGGGCGTTATCGGCTAAAAGCTATGTCTACATACATACAAAAGTATGTGTCCGATTGTACGTTTTCGGACACTATACCCAAAAATAGAACGCTATAAAGCTGAAACTTAGTCCGCGCAAGTGTATTTACTAATAAATTAACCAATTTGAGAACGGTTGAAATCGGATGGAAACCACACCTACGTATCTTCTATACAAGAGTATGTTTCGTTATACACGATATCGCACGGAATCAAGAAGCTAAGAAGCTGAAACTTTGTCCGTACAAATATATTTATTAACAGTACTAGATTGAGTACTACATTGAGTATGGGTGAAATCGGATGATAACCACGCCTACCTCCCATACAAAATTATATATCCAAATGCATGTTTTCGCACTCTGTGCACACAAATGGAAAAAGTACAAAAGTATGTTTCGTTATACACAATTTCCCACCCTGTGGATGAAAACAAGAAGCTAAGATTGAAAATGGGTGAAATCGGATGATCACCACGCCTACCTTTAATACAAAATTATATATCCAAATGCATGTTTTCGAAACTATAATTTCTTAAATTTGAGACGATATTAACTAAAACATCTACTACTTTGAGATTGGGTGAGAACGGATGGAGAGCACATCCACCGCCCATACAAAAGTATTTTTCGGTTACTGGGTTTCGTACACTGTATATAAAAATAGAAAGCTAAAGAGCTGAAATTTCATCCTTGCAATTATATTTACTAGAAAATGGATGGAATCGGATGGAAACCTCACCTACCTCCCATATAAAAATATTTTCGATTTCTGTGCACAAAATTGGAAAGCTACGAAGCTACGGATACTTGGTCCGTACAATTATATTTAGTAACAAATTAACCAGTTTAAGATTGGATGGAATCGGATAAAAACTCTGCCTACATCCCATACAAAAGTATGGTTCCGTAAGTATGTTTTAATACTCTACTCATGAAAATATCAAAATTGGATCAAATGAAAATTGCTACACTTAAAAAAAAAAAAAAATAATAATAAAATAAAATAAAATAATAATAATAATATAATAATAATAATATTGTCTTTTATATCCATTTAGTTTGATGAATAATTTGTTAACCTGATTCACTTTTGATTATATATAGTTTCTAAAAAATTATTCATAAAATCTAAGATTCATCATAAAGTTCTTAAAAATTATACTGCTTGACTGTCTCATATGGTGAAATCTTTTACAAATACACACTAATTAAAGTCAAAATTAAAATTATTTGGAAATTTTTTGTTTTTCATTAATTTCACTTCGAAATGAGGACACTTTAAGAAAACACAATTTACATTCACTTGCAGAATTCATAGTTTACTTGAATTTATTTAATTTTATGTAAACAACTTCCACTTGTAATATGACCAGTGATTTTGGAAAATGATAGTGAAAAAATATTGATTAAAATATATTTTCATTTTATACGACTTTTTCTCTGAGTGTACAAAAAAGAGGAGTTTATTTTTATACTTCATACATAGTGCAGCTTGTCCTTGTAATGTTTTTGAAGAATGATACTGTGAAATGATAGGTTAAAATATATTTTCATTTTATACAATGTTTTTTCTCTCAGTGTATAGGGAAGAGGCGTTAGTTGTTTATATCTATTATAAATATTATAGCTTGTCCTTGTATGTTATATAAAAAAAAACACACACACAGAATTATTAGAATCAAAATGAAAACACAATAAATGAGGTAGTGGAGTGGGTTGCTTAATAAAAATGTCACTTGAATTAATCATTTGCATTCTCGGTTAGATCATACGAGAGCACACAAACACTAAATATTCGTACATAGACAAAATGTTAACGACAAGCCACCCTCAATTATAAAGTTCTAAACTTTTCAACTTCCGGTCAATGAAGCACCTGCTTCCAAATGAGCATTTAATATTGGATTCATATTTGGGATGAGTAGTAGTAGTACTCATAGTAGTAGTAGTAGTAGTAGTAAATGGTAAATGACATCAGGTGCATGTTTGTCATTTCGTTGAATGGAATACAAACAATAATACTGCATAGTAAAAATGACAACAAAAGGTTAACATAACAGTACAATATTATTATCATCACCACCATCTCATCATTATCATTCCCATCATCATCATCATCAGTATCATGATTATTATATGCAAAAGGTAACTATTATGTAACACGCTAACGCATCACATCAACGGATGTCATAGAAAATACACGTACCTAGTAAAAACATATAAAACCTAAGCCTGGGAACATTATCGAACAGAGTGCAAATAAAAAATTTAAAAAAAAGTACCTATAAGTAGAAAAAAGAAAAACAAAAATCCAATAGCATAACGTCATCAACTTTGGTTAGTCGCATTTTAGTTTGGTGCTCTATGGAAAATGCAACATGCAACAAAACGATGTAACATAAGGTCGAAATATATATGTACAAGTAACATATATAACGATGGTTATAAACACCTTCATTGCCGTCATCCTTCTCATCGTCCACATCGTCGTCATCATCATCATCATCAATAAGGCCATATGTCAAATAAACAAGACCAATCACCCCTAATATTTATGCTTATAACAAGCGCACCGTACATCGATAATAGAACGATTGCATTTGTTACAAAGTATATTACAATGAAAATTCCAAAACACACAGACACACATGCACACACATACACAGATGAATATACAATTATATATGGCTTGGCATACAATAGACTGCTGAGCAAATAAATTTAGTATACAATGCGATCAGCATAAGCACTTCAAAATGTAACAAATCGACTTTGACAAAGCTTTCCATAGTCCTCATACTCCAGAGAGTGAGAGAAAAAGAATTATTTCGGTTAACCACAATATATACACTATACTATATAAAGTAACAATTTAATTTTGTTGAGATCACTTGGCTGGCACTTGGATTTTTCGATTTCTCCAGGCGTACTTTTAATCAAAAGTGCTACTTATAGCTTTGGTAATATGTATAAAACACATACACATACACACGACAGTGTGAACGCTCCCAGGATATTGTAGCGGTGTAAAACAAAAGGGGTTGCAAATATTGTTGTATTATTAAAACAACAACAACAAACTATTTCGATGCAATGCAAAACCAATTTTCAAGAGCTTCTGTTTATTGAATGCTACCACCGCATATGCGTGAAGTGCATATGAAAAAAAAAAAAAATACAAAATTATGAAAAACAATATAGAAATTATTGCCACTTAAATGAAATGCAATTGTATCGTATTGTGTAATACAATGGAAATTAAATAAAATTTAAATAAAAAAAAAATGAAATTTTGTAACATTTTTTCAAGAGCAACCAACGATCATGATGTGATCGCAACACAGATGATGCTTTATGTAATTATTTCGTGGCTGGCTACATATCATTAGGTGACGAGGCAAGACTAGCTAATACGAAATATTCTGATATTCGTGTAACTTTGCTGAGAAAACTGAACTCAAGTGTTTCGCATTCTGACGATCACAGAGTTAGTAGCTGATCGTCACATTGCAAATGCATTTCATTCCATATTCGAGAGCAAAAAATATCAATTCTTTCGCAATACACTGTCAACATCGATTGCGATTGTTTGTATCCTTTAATCCGCCATCATATCTCTATTTGTTATACTTACAAATTGTTGTATTCCAGTGCTAATCAAAGTCATTGAACCGAACCGAAATAAAATGATGCATCTTGGAACCTTCTGATTATGATTTTCTTTGAATATAGTGGTAAGTACTGACACTCTCAATACGATAGATATCGTATATATTCTCCCATATCACAAAGCTATTTGGAAAATCTTTTGAGTCCATGTAAATCTCTTCACTTTTTTTTTTTTTTTTGTTCTTCTATCATTATTATTATGCAACCTATTGTTGCTTCACTTGGCTCTTCCGATTTTGTATCATTCAGTGCTGATGAGTGGACCTCCTGGAGGTGAGAACAAAATTATATTTCCCTTAATCGCACAAACATTCACGATTTAGAAGATCCTTCAACACTTATCTCATACATATGCACACAGCGTGCCTATTATTCTTATGTGGTATACTATACATCTATACACATACATACCTTACATAATGTACTTAGATCTTATGTTTGATCTCAAGGATTGCTTTTCAATAAGAATTGCCCGCATTAATTTTGAAGATTTTCTTCAATTTATTATACTCGTTTGTAGCAAGGAACAAAAAAAAAAAAAAAAACTCAAGTGTATAAAGTTCATTCGGTCGCTGTTGTTTGCTAGAAACCAAATCAGCGCAACCACAAGCAAGTAAGCAAAAACAAATTATTGAATATGAAGATGCTGTCAAAGCGTTAAAAGGACACAGCTTTGACAGCTAACAAGTGTCATATGATCTGAAGCTAGTGGCTGATTATATGCGTTGGTAAAATTACTGGCTTCTTATTGAGTGTCGCTTTTATTTAAATATTCTAATAATAGTGGAGACAATCGACACTGTAGTACGTGGTTCTTATGTGGACCACCAAAGATTTCGTGTTGTGTGTTCTTTCAAGGAATATTTTATATTATATTTATTTTATATTTTAGGTATACGATTATTTTAATAACTGATGATACGTATAGTGCTACAATGACTATGAACTTATTCAGTGATCTACTACAGTAAGTAAGTAGTGATCTACTACATGCATATACGTATTAGTGTATTCGTAGTTGATCAGGAAATAAATCAAATAAATCAATCCTAACTTTAAGAAGATTTTAACTTTGACCATAACTACGGGCTTTTATGTTTAAATACTTTTTAGCCGCTCCAGTTTGACAGTGTGCCAAACGGGGACCTGTATTTTTAAACTCTTCGTCAAATACATTCAATAGTTCAGGGTGGTATGAGTTGGTCATTGTTTTTCAATTCTCCAAGTAGTCGATGATAATTATTCCTTTTTAATCCCAAAAAACTGAGGTCGTAACTTTTTCGACCGATGGAACCAATTTTGTTATCTTTTGTGTATCTACGTTCGGTCTTAGAAATACATTGCATTGATTTTTCTTTTGAAGATTGTTCGTTGAAGAAGCGCACTGATATTGCATGTATATACATTCAAATACTTCATTGAAGTTGGTAGATGAATCTGTTTTTAGTCGGATGTTATTAAGCAAGATTGTGGCAATACAATATTTAACACAACATCCAAAGCGGGAAATGTGTTGAATATGTAAAGGAAACTATGTAAAAAAAAAAAAGAGAAAAAGATTTATCCCACAATCGAAAAGAAGTCAGAAACGATTAGAATTTTTTTTTTAATATTCTAAAAATCAATTTACTTTTACCAACAAATAGAAAAGTAACAAATTGCCCACTAAAGTATGTTAAGCCATAATCATTCGTTAAATGCAAATTTTCAATGGAAATTTAAATAAATACCCATACCTAGAGGTATTAAAAAAAAAAAACATATACACACCCAAATAATATCGGCTTAGCCGAAAAAACTTAAGTCATAGGGGTGAATCCTTTTACAAAAGAACTGCCGAAATATTGGTAAATATTGTTGTCTTTATCTTTCGGTAGATTTAGAAACATACGTACATCATCTTATATATTTCCATATTAGACTCCAATTTACCATTGACTTTCAACATAAAATTTTCTGCTGACATTACGACAACTGAACCTGCTTATATATACTCTAAGAAGTGCATTCATGAAATTATTATTAAAGCGTATGTGTATGTGTTGATTTTCAAATAAATATTTCTTAAAAATTACGCACAACTGATAGTGGATTTATATGTTTTGTTAATTTTGATACTTAGGAAGTGTAAAATATATGCTTAGAGTGTAAAAATATATATATTTAGTATGTGAAAATATTTAATTAGTTTGTAAAAATATTTAATTAGTACGTAGAAATATGAATTTAGTTTAATTAGTTTTATTTTTTCAGAAGATTCGAAATGCCATGTATTTGAATTACAATGAAATTTTTTAGTGTCTATCTACATATAATACGAGTTTGAACTAATATTATTTCTTTATTATGCCGGCACAACAAAGTATACTCTGTGTGTGTGTGTGTGTGTATAGCACGAGGATAAGGATAATACTTTGCTTAAAAAACATACTTATTATTTACTTGTAAACAATACTTTATAATGGTATACATACCTAACCGTAACCAATGCTAATCTTGTGTATTAAAATCTATTTGCATACTAATGTACTGTATGCATACACATTTCTATTTTAAAAACTTAGTAATTGTGAAAGGTTTAAGGTTTACCCATGTATGGATATATAGATCTTTTGGAAAAGACTGACCTGATAATATCAGACGTGTTGGTGTACAAATTGTCTGTTTACCTTATGTTCATATTTATATTTATATCTACATATGGTACTTACAATATTCCAATATCGATAGTTGTAAATTATATTTTATTACTCGAAATTTGAATAAATTTTGCATGTATTTACACTGTATTAGTGTAAATGTACATAATTAAAGTGTCTCAAAAGAAAAAAAAATTACGGCAAGATCTAAGGTAAAATTCACGCGAAATGGAATTACATTTTTATGATCGATGATGTCTAAGCTGTGTGTGTGTGCACATTTCCATTCATATAACTGTCTCGCATCTGTTTTGCTACTATTCTACTACTAAAAGGTTTGAGAACCTTTTTATGATATGTTCTAGATAATTTTATGGAATTGTCGAATTTTAATGAACTATCTCTTTGAGCTATTTAGGATTATTCATAATTTCGAGAAAATATTTATAGCTATATTGTAGGAATATTTTCAATAGACTATGTAGTTTATAGGAATGCATAAATCTTATGTAGATTTATATGTCAAAAATCTTTTGGAATTATCTACTGATAAAGAAAAATAAAGATATACATTTTCACATTACATACAAATGAATTCTCTAGGTTTCCAAAAACATAGTAAATAGATTAAATACTATGACCTGCAAATTTGCATATTAACTATGGAACTTTGGAATCAGAACATATGGTGAAAATTAATAATGGGATATGCAGAAACCCTCTATTTTATGAAGTTTCAAATAAAATGAAGAGAAATATGTAAGCCAAAAAATAGTGAATATCGGTTGCAGGTAAATGGTATAAAGGTCAAAAATAAAAAATATGTGCGAAAAATCGATAAATGACCTCACCACTACCTAAGGGTCATCCCTAGAGGGATAAAATGTAAAACTAACCCTCATTAACTTTTCATACCTCAAATATTTGCGAAACATACTTACCCTCTATCTGCATTCTTTAACATGGCTTTCCTACAAAATTGTCGCTTTTATAAAATTTGTTCTTTCCGGTCCAACGTAGAATATGTACGATTTACTTCTAATATTTTTCCAGAACATACTTATCTCATATCTTCACTCTTCAGAGTGCCTCCCATACAGAATGTACGATTTTATGAAATTCACTCCCACCGCTCACAGAATATTGCTTAAGGGGTAACATGTATCATCAACCGCTGTTCATTTTTTCACACCAACATATTCCCCAAACTTAATAACACCCTACCTCTACCGTTTAAGGGGGCGCTCTTAGAAAATTACCGCATACCTTTACAAGGAATCTCTCACAGAGCAATAAAATGTATGATCGAATCGCATAATCGCATAATTATGACCTATGTCCATCATTCAAGGGGGCTCTTGTAGAAAATGAAAGCAACAACATATAAGAATTGACTAACAACCTCTTAGTTGCCCAAGAATATCGACTTCATATGTGAGGCTGAACATTTTTAGTTTTACTTTTCTAACATCTGCACCTTTTAAGGAGGCTGTGATACAAAGTTGTACGAAAAACAGAGGAATCAAATGTAAAGTCACCTCTAATTAATTTTTACTCTACAATATTTTTTCAAAGCTTACCTTCCTCGTACCTCTTCTCTTGGGGGGGTGGCAACCCAACAAAATGACCATATTTTGTCAAATTGGCCCCCACCGCACTCAGGGTGCTCCCACAAGAGGGTAAAATACATATTTGAGGAGCCCCCCTTCATACGTATGAGTTTTTTTTTCCAATATCTTTCTGGACATTTTTACTCCTCAGAAAGACTGACCTATAAAATTGAAGAATTTCAAAAAAAAATTGCTTTCATCGCTCTTAGAGCGCCCCTAGAGGAATAAAATATACTACTGAGCCCTCTTAACTTTGTATTACTTAACATTTCATTTTACATAATTCTGCGCTTTTTTCAATCCACATGGGATAACAGCATATGGTAACAGATAACCCCATAGCTTCACAGGAATCGCACCTAGAGCGGAGATGTGTATTAATTTTGTGTAATTAACTGAAAAGAAGGTAAATTATAAATAAAAAATTCCGACTACGATTAATTTTTTTTTTTCAAACAAATAAACTACATTCACTCTGAACACACATTAAATAATTTGCCAAAAATTACAAATTGAGAGCAATAGAAAATGTAGAACAATGCTGCAAGAGAAATGTCACCGATGACAGAATGATGAGGATTAAAATCGCACATGTGTATACAGGCACACATAGATATACATTCATATACTCTTATGCACACACTTACAAATACCCAAACAAAGAATACCAACAATAATGAAAACATGGTTGTACAACAACCACAGGAATGATTTTGACTATATGAGTCTATTAAAAGTCTAAAGGCAGATAATAAAAGGCCATTAGGACTTAAAAGGGCTCAACACAACAACGGAGGAAAGAAAAATAGAATATGAGTTTTTTGTTGTTGTTGTTTGCTTTACAGTAAATATCAACTGATCATGCCAAACGAAGTCAGTCATCTACGTAGCTAGCCAGAAGTATATCCGAATATATCAACATCATCATCATCAACGTTAACATCATTATCGACATCATTGTCTCATCCATGTCACTGGCAGTGAAGCAGATTTAATTTTAAATCCTTGTATGAAATATTTACTGCGGCAGGGGTTGGGTGAACGCTGTGCAAGTATATGAAAATACACATTGTTGTTGTGTTAGGCTTGCCCTTTCTACTACTACATATTTTGTTATTATCGATGTTGCAGTGGTGTTCATTAAGACTATTAGTGCTGTTGTTGCAGCAGTAATTTGCACACAAATTGAATTGTTGGCAACTGAATATATGCATGTATATACTCGTATGTAGTTTGTTGGTGAAATAATCGACTCTGTTTATTCAGCCATCCAAGCTACTTTTATCTTCTTTCTTGTTGTTGTTTTTATTGTTCCTTTTTTTTTGTTTTTGCTGTTCCATTTTATATTGTGTGCATATTTAAATCTCTTATTTGACGAAAGGTTTCATACACATCTACATACGAGTATATGAGAGTATCGCATAAATATGTATGTTGGCTAGTGCATTATGTCTATTGACTATGACTGTGGAAAAGTCATGAAAGTAATTTTTTGCTTTTTAACTTTTTGAATTTGTATCGTTTCTTTGAAATATCATGTACATACGTATTTACAACTGCGAATCAGAGGTTTACTATTCGTTTGAGCATTCGTAACTTCTATTAGTACTAATAATCCTTGCATTTGCTTCCTGATGCGGAAATTGTATGTTCGTTTGAATGGATTTGATTTAACAATTTGTCGATCATCTCACTTTGGGAGGGAAGATTTTTGTTATGCCATGGATTTATTTTAAAAAATGTCTTAACTAAATAAGTATAAGCCATACTAAGTCGAGTCAAATTAGTATAGTATATAAAACACATAGCAAAAGGTATAGAGAAAAACAAAAATAGGAATTTAATTTTAAGTATACTATATGAATTTGTAAGTCTTGAGAAAAAATTCTCTTATATTCTTCAACATAGTCCCTCTTTTAGGGCGATGCACTTATTTCAGTGGTCTTCCAACATTTCGATGCATTTTTCGATCGCTCCTTATCTAACTCCTCAAAATTGGTATTAGATTCACGCATTAGTTCATTATTTGGGCAAAACTAATTTCCCTGGAGCCGTCCCTTCAAGTTTAGAAACACAGCCAATAGTCGCTAGGGTTCAGATCTGGAGAATATAGTGGTATTGAGCCATAGATTTTGCGCATTTTTTCTTCGCTAATTCGGCTATTTTTCTTTGATTTCATCATTTAAAAGGCCCAATAGTAATACAAAATAATCACCGGGAATTGTTTTTATACCCTGCATAATGCAATATGCATGGTATATTCATTTCGGTCAGATGTTTGTGTCCACTTGAAGGAATCTCCGGAGATATAGACATAGATATATATTCATGATCAGCGTCGATTAAATTTTCGATTTAACGATGTCCGTCCGTCCGTCCGTCCGTCCGTCCGTCCGTCCGTCTGTCTGTCATCTGGCTGGTTCGCACGATAACTTGAGTAAATATTGAGATATTTCGATGAAATTTGGCATAAGTACTCTATGATCCAAGGGTACGGAGGGGATTGATATTGGGCATGATCAGTCAATAACCACGCCCACACCAAGCATTCAAAGCGACTAACCTCGAAATTTTCAAAATTTTTAACTTGCTATAACTCACATAATATACCACTTGGGACAACAATATGTGGCACATAGACTTATATTATACTACTATATAGCCTCGCCAAAAGTGGTTGAGCCACGCCTACTTTTTAGCGTAGCTCTCATACAAAGTGTCTGTACTTCTTTTAAATTGAAACAGCTGTAACTTCTACAATCTTCTGTCCAGAATAACCATAATTGACACTTAGATTAACATCGTAGTCGGAAATAATCTGGCAGAAAATCAGTGTGCCATGCACACTCCTTCATAGGTCTCCCATACAAAGTTGCGGAAATTAAAAAAAATGTTACCGGTTATAACTTGCAAACTATTCAGCGTAGAATAACGAGATTTAAGGTGTGGATTAGTATTGTACGAGCAACTAGGCTCACAGAAAATGGGCGCACCACGCCCACTGTTTGTCGTAGCCCCCATACAAATTTTAAATTGAAACAGCTGTAACTTCGGCAATCTTCTGTCTAGAATAACCATAATTGACACTTAAATTAATATCGTAGTCGGCAAAAATCTGGCAGAAAATCAGTGTGCCACGCCCACTCCTTCATGAGTCTCGCATACAAAGTCAAGGGAATTAAACTAAAACTTTTAAGCTCCATAACTTACAAACCATTTAGCGCAGGACAACGAGATTTAAGGTGTGGTTTGATATTGAAAAATTAATTAGATATACAAGAAAGAGATACGCCACGCCCACTTTTTATATAGCTTCCGTACAAAGTCTCGGATTTATCTTAAACATTAAAACACCCATAACTTACTAATTAATACTCGGGCGTATTCTTATAGACGTATGTTTCATTCATTATTATGAATCGACACAAGTACTCCTTTGAAATTCGTCTCTGCATCAAGGGCACGAATGTTTTTATACCCTGCATAATGCAATATGCATGGTATATTCATTTCGGTCAGATGTTTGTGTCCACTTGAAGGAATCTCCGGAGATATAGACACAGATATATATTCGTGATCAGCGTCGATTAAATTTTCGATTTAACGATGTCCGTCCGTCCGTCCGTCCGTCCGTCCGTCCGTCCGTGAAGGAATCTCCGGAGATATAGACATAGATATATATTCGTGATCAGCGTCGATTAAATTTTCAATTTAACGATGTCCGTCCGTCCGTCCGTCCGTCCGTCCGTCCGTCCGTCCGTCCGTCCGTCCGTCCGTCCGTCCGTCCGTCTGTCTGTCACCTGGCTGGTTCGCACGATAACTTGAGTAAATATTGAGCTATTTCGGTGAAATTTGGCATAAGTAATCTATGATCCAAGGGTACGGAGGGGATTGATATTGGGCATGATCGGTCAATAACCACGCCCACACCAAGCATTCAAAGCGACTAACCTCGAAATTTTCAAAATCTTTAACTTGCTATAACTCACATAATATACCACTTGGGACAACAATATTTGGGACATAGTCTTATATTATACTACTATATAATCTCGCAAAAAGTGGTTGAGCCACGCCTACTTTTTAGCGTAGCTCTCATACAAAGTGTCTGTACTTCTTTTAAATTGAAACAGCTGTAACTTCGGCAATCTTGTGTCTAGAATAACTATAATTGACACTTAAATTAATATCGTATTCGGAAATAATCTGGCAGAAAATCAGTGTGCCAGGCCTACTCCTTCATGGGTCTCCCATACAAAGTCGAGGGAATTAAACTAAAATTTTAAGCTCCATAGCTTACAAACCATTTAGCCTAGGACAACGAGATTTAAGGTATGGATTAGTATTGTACGAGCAATTAAACTCACAGGAAATGGGCGTACCACGCCCACTGTTTATCGTAGCCCATATACAAATTTTAAATTGAAACTGCTGTAACTTCGGCAATCTTCTGTCTAGAATAATCATAATGGACACTTAAATTAATATCGTAGTCGGAAATAATCTGGCAGAAAATCAGTGTGCCACGCCCACTCCTTCATGGGTCTCCCATACAAAGTCAAGGGAATTAAACTAAAACTTTTAAGCGCCATAACTTATAAACCATTTAGCGTAAAAGAACGAGATTTAAGGTATTGATTAGTATTGTAGGAGCAACTAGACTTACAGGAAATGGACGCGCCACTCCCACTGTTGATAGTAGCCGCCATACAAAATGACCGAATTTCTTTTAAATTGAAACAGCTATAACTTCTGCATCCTTCTGTCTAGAACAATCATAATTAACACTTAGGTTAATATGGTAGTCGGAAATAATCTGGCAAAAAATCAGCGTACCACGCCCACTTCTTATTGGGACTCCCATACAAAGTTGAGGAAATTAAACAAAAATGTTAACCACCATAACTTAGAAACTATTCAACGTAGGACACCAAATTTAAGGTGTGGATTAACATTGAAAAATTAATTGGATTTACTAGAAAGTGGTAAGCCACGCCCACTTTTTATATAGCTCCCATACTAAGCCTCGGAATTATCTTAAAATCCTTTTACTTCGTCAAAGTCAACCATATTTCGGGTGTAAATTAGTAGTATATGCAAAAATTGTGTCTCGAAAAGTGGAAATAAAAGAAAAGTTGGATATTCGAGTAAACTTTTTATATATAAATCTACATATGCAGGGTATAGTTTGGTCGGCCCCAGCTGACTGTAAGGAGATTTTTATATTTTAATTATTGAAATATATGATATTTGACAGGTAGCTTTTTAGAGCTTTGTACTTTGTAGAAAAGAGCTTTATCGTCTGTTTGTAGCGCCATCTAGTGGAAAGTTTCGGGACTTATCAATTCATCATATTGTCAAAATGGGGGGATCAAAATTATGTTTAGAACTATATTTTCTTAAGTAAATATAAGAATTATAATTAGTCATTTTTTTCCTTTCTATACGCTTTGCGAGAAAAAAAATTTGACCTCTGTAAATATATTTATAAAAGTATTAATCAATGATGTCTAAATTTTTATTGAAAAATCTCTAATATTTTTGATATTATAAATTCTTTAGGTGTAACTCATTTCACATAAGATGGTAACCCTAAAATGCACAGAATAAACACATATTAAAAATAACTTGTTAAATGCATTTCAAAATATTCGCATTTTATTTTCAAACTCTTTTGCATTCGAAAAGTCAAGCTGTCAGAATATCTAATACCTTTGATGCGGGTATCTCAGAATCATGCATTTTAAATACTTAAACGGTCCATTTAATTCGACTATATCAATTAGTGATTATTGTCCTTCGATTCTCAATAGTAGCGAGTTGGCAATATATTAAATGAATTTTTGCTATCACGTCTGCCATTTCAGCACTACAATGCACCGGCTTACTGCTTCGCCATTGTAAAAGCAAAACATAACTTTATAAACTTTAAAAAAATTGCTTGGAGGTATAGGATTTAAGTCCTGCAATGTGTGTCATAACTGAAAAATAGGTTTGTGTTCGATAATTCGTGTTATTCGAATTACTTAAACAATTTGCAGCATCATTTGACGAAGTAAATTAAGCTAAAAGAAGACTCTGTTAAAATAATTTATTAATTTTTGTTGAATAAATTTCATTTAACACAAGGACTTATCAATCCTATCATCTAAAGGTCAAAATATAATATTTCATATGAAAATATTTAGAATCACTCTGTAAGACATGGAATATGGGGACGCCCTTATGCCAGAAACATGAATGTGTAAAAATGAAAATGTTGGAAAATCAAGTTTGAAAGTTTATTGCTCTCGTAAAATTAGAAGGTTTCATGTAAATGACATTGAACAATATTGTGATTTCCTTGTACGCACCATTAAACCATCAAACCATTAACTCAAAATTTGGAAAAATTGCACATTCATGCTTCTGCCATTAGGGGGGACGATATCTGCACTAATTTTTAGTAAAAAAAAGTTCTTTTTATAGGGACCACTCTAGTGTAAGTGCGTACCTAAGTAGTTTTTACATCATCAATTTGCCGTCGGAAACATGGGAAATATTATCAGAAAAATAAAATCACAGATACAACATAAAAAACTGATCAATAGATGTAGTATAAACAAAAACTTTTATGGATCATATAAATAAAATAAAAGCCGATTTAATTGAACATGTCGTGAGATTCATATAATTTTAATCAGTGTGCTTCCTTTTGTGAGAACATTTTTAACACCGTCTAAAGCTCTAAAGCTCAGTGATAATATTCCATTGATTAATGGGATAGCGACGAAAAGATTACAACTCTAAAAAAATACTTAAAATATATATATATATATATATATATATATATATATATATATATATATATATATATATATATATATATATATATATATATATATATATATATATATGTATATATATAATTTTTAAATGTATATAGATTTCAAAATAAAAAATTATATTTAGTACATTTAGCATACATAATTAGAAAATATTAAAAACTACAGAAAGCACAAATCATGTGAAAATCAAAAGATCCATTTTCAGATCACTTCATTAAATATGAAATACAAGTACAATAATGCTGGTCATTTTACAAATGATATTGTATACAAAATATTATAAAAACGTATTCACTCTTATATGAGGTAATGCATTGAGTTTTAATTAGCATAATTTGTCACAGCCATAACATAAAACAATTCAAGGCACTTCAGGAATATACGGTTTAATCATCAACAAAAAAAAAAAAAAAACAAAACAACGACTACTAATAATATTATTTTCAAGCCTTCTGATTCCTGTACATGTCACAGATAATACGCGTAATATTGATTTCACCGATGGCCTTGCGAAAGAATAATTCTTCAATTGTTAGATTTGAGACGGTATTCGAGAGTGCTGCTACATCCATAATGGTACTATAACGGCCAGTATGATTCGGATGAATTTGACGAATATACGCTTGCAATGCGGTTTTTGCCTGATCGTGTATACGCGATATTTTCACAGCATCAACCAGCACTACACTCGTGGTGGAGCTATTCGAACTGGGACTGTCTGCATTACTGATCACGGAATTATTTGAAATGGGCGGACGAAAGAGTGTAATCAAACGGAGAAAATTGTACTCGTTATTATCCAAAGATAGATAGAATAGTTGATTTAGCACCTCTTGAAAGGCATTAATTTCACGTGCCACCGTACACAGGACAATTGGATTTATATTGCTGTTCTCCGTTTCATAGCTGTTGAGGAGTTGTGCAATATTTAACGGCATCAGATGTTGTGCCAATGAGAAAATGAAGAATTCCTTGCACGAGTCCTCTAAAAGGCGCAACTGATCCGACATTGGCAATTCAACAAATGCCTGTATGCCTTTTATCCAATTGATATTGTTGAAAAGATGCTCGGCAGCAGTTTCCTTGATACTCTCGGTGGTAGCCAATGGTGGCGTCGGTGGTAAGCCACGACCTTGCATAAACGCAGCGGGCATATTGTACTTATAATACGGCGATGTATTGTGCTGTTGTGCAGCACGTTGCACCCGTAAATCTAATACGAATGGTGGTTGAAAACCGAATCCGACTGGAACATGTGGAGCTGTAGGCATTGGCATAACGGGTAAAACGGGAAAATGTCCCATCATCGGCATTAGATCGCGTCCTTGCATGTCTGCAAAGGTATTCTCATTGAACAGAGCGATCTGCCGTCGCAGTGTTGAGTGTCGGGGACCACGCTCATGCTGCACGGCCTCTCTGTTCATGCCGACATCAAAACACTTTTTCAGACGACACGATCGGCACTGGTTGCGATGTGTTTTATCCACCACACATGTACCCGGAATTTGCGCCTTGCACGGATACAAGCGATCACGTCGTACGGAACGTTTGAAAAAGCCTGCACAGCCGTCGCATGCATAAATGCCATAGTGCTTGCCAGAGCTGTGATCTTGACAAACTTTGCAGAGAATGTGATATAAAATCCGACCTACAAAGTGGATTAGAAAGACACTTTTAGTACACAGGCATCCTGAAGTATTGGAGTGATGAGATCGATGCACTACTTACTCGACGCCGATGAAGGTGACATGTTGAATTTTTTTTCAGGATTCTCCATACTAGAACTTTCTGGAGATTGCATTGTGGCGAAACTTCGTTTACTACTCATTTCAATTCGACACTATAAAATTGATTTATTTAAACACAAACACATTAATTAATTTAAGTACGTCACAATTTCCCGACGATAATTTTTCGAATATTAAAAAATATTTGCGGGAATGTAAAAAGTTGTATGTATAACTAACAAACGGCACACGTTCTCATCTGAACACGGAATTGCGAATGATGATTCTCTCTGAAATATCCTCTGCTTTAATACTCTTCCATCAGAGAATTGTGAAGGGATGAAACGATCACCCCTGTTCGAAAGACAAACGAAAACAAAAAAACGTATTCAAACATTACTTCTATTGGCTATTTACTTTCGGTGGTGATTTATGGCCTCTCTTTCGTTCGTTTTAACATTTTGATTTATTATGATATATTCTCGCTTCCTCATTCACTATAATATGCATGTTGTTGCTAGTTTTAGTACTGCCTCGGTGCAATTATGTTATCCTTTTAATTAGTTGGACTTTTACTTTTGTGCTTTTTTTTATGTAGTATAACTTTGCACTGCTCGATTGCTAGCTATAATCGCGCAATTTTAAATATATGATTGCATGAAGCAATTGATCAATTTAGTATTATCTCTCGATATATGTACATGGCAGTTACAAAACTCAATTCACATTATTGCAAGTGCTGCTACTTCCGTTAAGATATAATAACAGCATTTGTCAAATATAGGCTTCTATTGTGGTATTGGCCCAATCATGTATTTTTGTTATGTTAACTGTATCGCCCCCAAAAAATCGAACTCAGTATCACCTAATGTTATTGAATAGTTGATTTAGTGCAACTAGCAAGAATTCGCGTTAATTCAAACCTTTGCAAAGTAGTATCTTGCTGTGCAGCGCCGACAAAAATATGTGGAGCCGTAAGAATCGGTTTTAGTCCATGTCTTTGGAAGCCGCCAGGTCTCAGTGTCTCCGCACAGAGACAGTCGATTTCACATTGAATAAGGCAAACAAATATGAAGTAAAGGTTATTTATATTTGATAAAAACGATAGTGTTATGTTGTTGTAGCAGCAAGAATAGGGAGATGCTTTCTTTGTTTTTTTGCCACACAAAGCATTTCCGTATTCCGCTGAGTTGATAGTGTTACTTATTAATACCTAAAGTTATAAAATAGTCAATATACGATCGATACACAATTAAAAGAGTACATAAAATACATACGAGTATGTAATAAAAATGAATAGAATCAATTTTCAAACACCCGTTTCATATAACGAACTGACAACAGATTTTAATGAGACTACGCCGAGTACTTTACAAAAGAATATTTCTTCAATTATGAAATCGGATATCATGGTCATAAGTCTTAACGCATCCATAGCTTTTCTATAACGGCCGATATCGGAATATTTGCGTATATGATTGTACAATTCGTAGGATGCGCGATCATACATGCTTAACATATCAGCGCTACAGTCAAGATTTGTTCCACGACAGAGTACAATACGTCGTAAACAATCGTATTCATAGTTATCCAATGCTAGATAGTAGAGTTTATCTAGTACATCCTCAAAAATAGTGAACTGGCGTGGTAATGAGCATAAAATAACTTCATAACCACTCTCATCTATCGTTGTATGAGCGGATAGAAATTTTTGCAAATAACATGTCCCCATATAGTATGATAATGATAACATCAAGATGTCCTTGAATGAGTTCTCAACAATATTCAACTGGATTGGCATAGGCATTTGAACAAATTCCTCTACACTCCGTATCCAATTGATGTTGTAAAAAATATGAAAAGCAGCCGTTGCCCTGATAATCTCGGGGTCTGGATAGATTGGTAACTGAAGCATTTGCAATAAATCAGGACTTTTCAGACATTCTTCCAGCTTATGTGCAAGATCAAGCATATCAGGCGGACTGGGAGAATGTTTAATCAGCGGCTTTAATTCATGTCCTTGGGAGCCATTACGTTGACCACGCTCATCGTGTACCTTCTCCTTCTCCACGGTCATGTCGACGTCATAACATATTTCTAAATCAGAACTTCTCAGATATTCTTCCAGCTTAAATGCAAGATCAAGCATATTAGGCCGACTGGTAAAAAGTTTATTCAGCGGCTTCGATTTATGTCGTTGCAAGCCATTACATTTACCACGCTCATCGTGTACCTTCTCCACGGTCATGCCGACGTCATAACATTTTTCTAAGATGCATGATCGACACGAATTGTCACGTGTTCTACCGTTTACACAGTTACCTGGGTCTTTTGCGTGACACTTGTACTCTAGATTGTGTCGTACGCACTCTTTGAAAAAGCATGCACAGGCATGGCATACATTAATACCATAGTGCTTTCCCGAGCTGTAGCCTTCACAAACCTCGCAACAGATGCCATCATCAATCGGTCCTAAAATAGAATAATAACCATTTTATTTTAGTTCAGTAATATTCACACATAACGGCAATACTTACTCGACGACCATAATTCGGTAATATGTTCATGTTTACACAGCATTGTTGAAACAATATTTTTTTTTTGCTAATTTTATTTTGCAGTATACAACTTACGGTTCAAGTAAATAAATTGATTATATTTTTATAATAATTTTTTTTTTTGGCGAAGTGTCCAAAACGACAATATTAAAATATTCGAAAACAAGCACAAAGTATGAATAAAATAAAATCTCTAACATCACACGTTCACATCAAATATTAAGAGACGACTAATAACGGTCTCTCGATTATCATATGCTTTAGTACTCTTTGGGAATGGAAAGATCACGAAAAGATCATTATAAAAAACGCATACTACTGTTTTTATTAGTACTTTAAGCTTTTAATTACTTGTACTAAACTTTCTAGTCTGTTTACGTACCTGTAATCACACACCTGTTGTTAGGCACACCCTGTTAATTACCTAGACAATTTTGGAGACTATTTAATCGTTTGCTTTTGCTAAACTATTTACAAAAATTATAAATATCGCTGATAGTACCTATTTTCTTTACGTTTTCTAACCATGCGATTGATCAATGCTGTAATATCCTTCCGAAAACATACAATGGAGGAGGAGGTGTATTTTTGTTAGTTGTGTAGAAAAAAAAAATTATTTCACACTTAGATTTAAATACTTTACATATTCATAATTAAGCGAAGAAAAAAAAAAACAACCCCGAAAGGGTAACAATGTTTCCCGGAAATGCTGTAGTGCTTTGAGAGAATTTTGTACAATATATTGACACTAAATTTGTATCGGGAAAATTCATAAAATTCAATTTACTTAAGTTAATTTGGAATGGGGAACGCATTAAAAATGGGCGTGAAAGGACTAGTCTCGGAATTTTTGCTTTTTTGTCATAATTATGGTGGTGGCAAGATGTTCGTCCGTCTGTCACCCGGCTGATTCCCACCATAACTTGAGCAAATATTGAGGTATTTTGACGTAATTTTGCATGAGTAACCTATGGTGACATGATCGGTTAACTACCACGCCGATATGGAGCAATTAAAGTGACTTATCATCGAAATACAATATTTAAAATATTTAACTTCCTATAACTCCTTTACTCTACTATCTAGGACAACAATATTTGGGACAACCTTATTTAAGTTGTCGATTAGTATCGCAAAAATAATTAGGTTTACAAGAAATAGACAAGACTCTTTTATATAGCTCCCATACAAGTCTTCGGAATTTGTTTTGTTCTCAATATTGTCACAGCAATGCTATTAGAAAATTCTTCAGATTTTTGCAGTGTCAAGCATTTTATTTTTAAGTATTAGTATTTAATAAAAAAATATATATATATGTGTGTATCCAGTGGCGTAGCCAGGATTTTGGCAAGCGGGTACATATTATTATTTTTCTTTTTAACAAGTCCATCGGCCAAGGTGGATCTATCACCCTGATACCTCCTGGCTACGCCACAGTTTGTGTTTCGTACGTTCTTATGTGTTAGTGGTAAATCGGTGTAGAATTTAGCATATGTGATAGAGTGTTTTTGCTTATGTACCCTAATCTTCCATGGAGTAAACATTTACTGGGAGTCGGTTGGATTTCGGATAGATATTAATTTCATTGTTAATATGATTCTTTTTAAATGTAAGGTGCTCAAGGTGCTTTCTCCGATTGCCTAACCGATACCCAAGTTCGAAAAATATCAACTATTGCTGATAACACCCCGTAAGGCAGCGTGCGTTAGCTTATTGGTTTCATCGGAATGGTTAATATCCTCCAAATCCAAAAGTATTAAAAGAAAAAACATCTAAAATTTGACGATAAGGTCAAACAGCTGCTTTCGAATGAAAATGAGTTAGCTGGTAGCCAATCAGTCAGTTCCGATTCGAAATAATTTCTATTCATTTATTTACTACTTTTATAACTTCAAAAATTATTATGATAGCAAAACCAGGAAAAGACCCTACAAAAGTTGCATCGTACAGACCTATCAGCCTCCTGCCTCTACTTTCTAAAGTATTCGAAAAGCTGCTTGTCATGAATATAACTCCATTTATTAATCTCAATCAACTGATTCCTCAACATCAGTTTGGATTTAGAAAACAGCACGGCACAATAGAACAAGTCCACCGCATTGTAACTCTGATAAGGAACACTTTTGAAGAAAAAAAGTATTGCTCAGCTGTCTTTCTTGATACCACTCAAGCTTTCGATAAAGTATGGCACGATGGCCTTATTTACAAACTCAAACTATTACTGCCTGCAAATGTCTCCTCATTGCTTAGTAGCTACCTCACGAAAAGACAATTTCTCGTACATCACAAGGATTACACAACAAATCCATTGGATATTCACGCTGGCGTTCCTCAAGGAAGCGTTTTGGGCCCCTTACTGTATCTCTTATACACTACAGATATGCCCAGCAATAACCATACATTTATATCGACCTTTGCAGATGATACGGCAATATTGTGATCTCGCTCTAACCCCATAGAAGCTACTAAACTCCTGCAGACTCATATCGATTCTCTCGAAATCTGGCTAGCAAAATGGCGTATAAAAGTCAATGAATCAAAGAGCGTTCATGTAACCTTCACGCTAAGGCCAGATACATGTCCCCCACTTAAAATTAATGGCCAATCAGTTCCACAATGTTCCTCAACAAAGTACTTGGGTATTCACCTCGACAGAAGGCTGACCTGGAAAAATCACATAGAGGCAAAGAAAACTCAGATCAAGCTTAAAATTAATCAGTTATGGTGGCTGTTACACAAAAGATCAATGTTGAATCTCGAATACAAAGTGCTATTATATAAAGCAATCCTGAAGCCAATCTGGACTTATGGTATTCAGTTTTGGGGCACCGCATCTCCCTCAAATATCGAAAAATTGCAGCGAATACAATCCAAGTGTCTGCGAATTGGTATATGAGGAACGTTAACATCCATCGAGATTTAAATGTACCCACAATTTCTGAGGAAGTTGCAATGTCTTGCAGAAGCTACATTCAAAAATTACACAGTCATCCGAATCCCCTTGCTAGGCAATTGTTGCTGAGCACGGGGCATCGTCGATTAAAAAGAAAAGACACACTGAATATGCTGTGAAATTGCTATACCTCGTGACTCAACAAATTGTGATGGAACGTTGGGAATATCACATAATTTTATTTAGTTTGTAAGATTTGATTACATATTGTTAGTTTCTAAGTAATTTTAGAAAGATCCAATAAAAAAGCTTGTTAAAAAAAAAAAAAAAAAAAAAAATTATTTACAATGCTCATATACATATACTTTAAGTTAAACCAAAATATATTAAATAAATACTAAAAAAAAAAAATTGTTAAAATAAAATTTTACAATAATTTTTTTTGTGTGTTATTGTGGGTGCCGTAGCTCAGTGGTTAGTATGTTGACTTTCGGATCTATAGGTGGTGGGTTCAATCGTTGGCTGAAGCATAAAAAATTTAATATCGAAAGGTTTTTCTTTCGAACGGTACCCACCTGTCGGCAAGCAATTAGCAATTATTTCGGCAGTAACAATTTGCCATGGAAAAGCTTCTAAAAGAACTCTGCGACAAAGCTCAAAGAGTTCTGCCGTTCGGAATCCGCTAAAATACCTAAGTAGGTCCCTTCTAATACTGTCCAAAATTTATCACCCACAACAGTAATTGAAGAGAAGCTCGGCCAACGAGAACCTTCTGGGCTTTAAGTGCCACATATTTATTTATTTATTTATTTTGTTTGTTTGTTTGTTTTAATTTCCATCCTTGATTTACTTATTATGTTGCATATGAAAAACATTAGACCAAAGCTTGGGCACTTTTTTTGGTAGTTATTAATTTATCTATGCTAGATTGGTTATTTCACCCACTATGTGTTGGTCGACTATTTCAGTGGTGCTCTTATTGACATGCAACTTATATTTATGTAAATATTGACAACAGACCTTGTAGATATTTGGAAAATATTGTTGATCATCTACGGGCTACTTTATACATGTGTCGTTGTGTAATTTTTTGGTATTGCGTATGGAGAACAATGCTTACCTAGCCAGGGCAATAAAATATAAAATCAGAAATTGGTTTATTTAGTTGATTGTCTGTGATTTGTAACATCAAATTTATTTAATTGTTCAATATGCCATATACATATTTAGGTAATACGAATAAAAAATATCAATTTATTTAAATTGGGTACATACAACTTAAAACTAGCTTTGACTTTAATGTATTATATAATATAAGATATATATTTATTATCTATATTGGCAAAAACTTTACTCTCAGTATATCTTGGTAGTTTTTTTTAGAGGTATATTCATATAAAAAATAAATAAAATTTTTTTCACAAAAATCTTAATAAAACATTTCATTTTGAAGTCGGTGCCATAGAAATGTTCATTTACTATCGCACTTGTTGGATGGTTCGTTAGTAATAATCTCTTCGGCGCCGATTTCAAGAAGAAATTATTCATTCAGTTTTAGTACATTCTTTTAGTTTAAAAATTTATACATAAAGGGCGTCATGTGTTAAGCTAATCATACATATATTAAACTATATTATGGATAAATACAAATCTAAAAAAATATAAGATAAAACATGAGATAATATGATGTACTTGGAATACATAAATAAATAAATAAAATACATATAAAAAAAAACAAGTCATATCATTTTATGATACAATGACGATTTATCATTCATTATGCGATGCATTATACATATAGTACGTTGAATTTTGATCACACCGATGTCTAAACGAAAGAATAGTTCTTCGATTGTGTGATCGGAAATGTTGATCAAAAGTGTTAATGCTTTCATTATGGTATTATGACGGTGAGGTGTATTGGGATGAATTGTACGCACACGTTCTTCAAATTCGGCTTTTAGCCGTTTATGTAAAATGTTCACTGCCGATGAACTACAACCTGAACGGGTGATGATAATAGCTCGTAGAAGGCGGTACTCAGACATATCCAATTTCAGGTGATGCAATTGATTTAGCACATGCTGTAAAAGCTTCGCCTCAGCTGCTAGTGAGCACGAAACAATGTTGTCCTCCGTTGTAAGCTGTGCTACTGATAAAATGAAGAGGTCCTTGCACGAGCCCTCAAGTATTTGGAACTGAATCGATTGGGGCACTTTATGAAATAATTTTCCACACGTTATGCTGTTGATATTGAAGAAAATATGCCTAGCAGCGGTTGCCGGAATATCCTCGGTGGTAATGAATGGTGCTGTTGATGGCAATCGTAGTTTTCTCAATGTATTTTGTTGCTGTATAAAGAGTCGCAGATGCGAATCAATTTCGTTTGATGGTATAAGGAGTAAAGCAGGAAAATGTGGAGTCTTTTGGTGTACTTTGGCATCTTGGCCACTGTCGGATATACCATTCGAAATATTAATTTGAGATTTCGGCTTGGAACGTGGTTCACGCCGTTGCTGCACAACATCTCTATGCATACCGACTCGAAAACATTTCTGCAGACGACATGATCGACACCGCATTGATACGGATCTTTTTACTACACATTCTAATATATTATTTGATCTACATCGGTACTTTTTATGGCTTTGAACGGAACGTTCGAAAAAGCTTACGCAACTATGACATATACAAATACCATATCGTATTCGAGTACAGCCAACTTCACAAACCTTACAGCGGCCAGTGTGGACACTCTCCACTAAAATTCAACATTAAATTGAATTATTAATTCTCATATCGTTGGTCTAATGTAATATTAACGCATAACGGTATTACTTACATATCGTCAATAGTCCTGATATGCTGAACTTATCATTTGCGTGTTCAAAAATGTTAACTGAATCCATTGTGTGGTGTTGAAGCTCGATTTATCTATTTTATTTTGCACGATATTAACGATAAATACTACAATAATTTTACGAGATTTCAAAAACGACAATATTCAAATGTTTGAAAATTTGAAATATAAACGAAGTGTATACGAGGAACACTAACAGAACACGTTCACATTCAAACAAATATATATTTGCGAATGATGACTCTTTGGAAATGGGCTCAAAGCAATGAAAATATAATTTCTGTAAAAAACAAAAACAAAAGGAACTAAATCAAACAATTCTTCTATTGGCTCTTTACCGTTTTTCATGCCATTATTATTGTTGCTTTTATTATTACGTGTACCTTTTGTTTACATGTACTTAACTTCGTTTGTTATAGCTCGCACATACATATTCATGTCTCCTATCAATATTGATGGATATTGACAGAGTTGCATTCTAATCATCAATAACATTGAGAGGGAAATGTAGCGGTCAAAAATTTGATATTGTATTTATTGATCTATAAAAAATTCTTCCTTTACTGACACAATAAAAAATTACATTTTGCACGACATCGTCAAATATGGTAGTTATCACATGAAAGCAAATAATCTGTTGAATCGAATTTTCATAGAATACTAAAATTGTATTTATTTGCATTAAAATGGAATGAGTTTGTTACACCCTGCATAATGCAATATGCAAGGTATATTCATTTCGGTCAGATGTTTGTGTCCACTTGAAGGAATCTCCGGAGATATAGACATAGATATATATTCGTGATAAGCGTCGCTTAAATTTTCGATTTAACGATGTCCGTCCGTCCGTCCGTCCGTCCGTCCGTCCGTCCGTCTATCTGTCTGTCACCTGACTGGTTCGCACGATAACTTGAGTAAATATTGAGCTATTTCGATGAAATTTGGCACAATTAACCTATGATCCAAGGGTACGGAGGGGATTGATATTGGGCGTGATCGGTCGATAGCCACGCCCACACCAAGCATTCAAAGCGACTAACCTCAGAATTTTCAAAATCTTTAACTTGCTATAACTCACATAATATACCACTTGGGACAACAATATTTGGCACATAGAATTATATTATACTACTATATAACCTCGCCAAAAGTGGTTGAGCCACGCCTACTTTTTAGCGTAGCTCTCATACAAAGTGTCTGTACTTCTTTTAAATTGAAACATCTGTAATTTCTACAATATTCTGTCCAGAATAACCATAATTGACACTTAGATTAACATGGTAGTCGGAAATAATATGGCAGAAAATCAGAGTGCCACGCCCACTCATTTTTGGGTCTCACATACAAAGTTGCGGGAATTAAAAAAAATGTTACCGGTTATAACTTGCAAACTATTCAGCTCAGAATAACGAGATTTAAGGTGTGGATTAGCATTGTACGAGCAACTAGGCTCACAGGAAATGGGCGCACCACGCCCATTGTTTATCCTAGGCCCCATACAAATTTTAAATTGAAACAGCTGTAACTTCTACAATCTTCTGTCCAGAATAACTATAATTGACATTTAGATTAACATGGTAGTAGGAAATAATATGGCAGAAAATCAGCGTACCACGCCCACTTCTTATTGGGGCTCCCATACAAAGTCGAGGGAATTAAACTAAAATTTTAACCGCCATAACTTACAAACTATTAAGCGTAGAACAACGGGATTGAAGGTGTGGATTAGTATTGTAAGAGCAAATATACCCACAAGAAATGGGTCAGCCACGTCCATTATTTATAGTGGCTCCCATACGGGATAGCTGCAGCTTCTGCAATCTTCTGTCTAGAACAATCATAATTAATACTTAGGTTAATATGGTAGTTATACATAATCTGGCAAAAAATCAACATGCCACGTCCACTTCTTCTGCCATAAAAAGTTGCGAAAATTAAAAAAAATTTAAACAGCTATAACTTACGAACTATTCAACGTAGGACAAACAAATTTAAGGTGTGGATTAATATTGAAAAATTAATTGGATTTACAAGAAAGAGGTAAGCCACGCCAACTTTTTATATAGCTTCCATACTAAGTCTCGCAATTATCTTAAAAACCTCCTTTAAATTATCCCTTTTAGAACTCTCATAACATACAAAGTACTTCGTCAACGTCTACCATATTTCGGGTGTAAATTAGTAGTATATGCAAAAATTGTTTTTTAAAAAGTGGAAAAGAAAAAAGAAAAAGATGGATATTCGAGTAAACTTTTTTTATATATATCTACATATGCAGGGTATAATTTGGTCGGCCTCAGCCGACTGTAAGGAGATTTTTTTTAGCTATTTTTATTCTTAATCCATTTTATTTGGAAGACCCCTTAAAGGATGGAGATACAGGATAGGTGTGTTCGCAAATTGACAAATGCAAATGACAGACTCCTTAAAGTGTGAATATAATGGATAAGTATGTATGGGAAAATATATTTAAGATAGATGTTGAATCAATAAGGATCGGAGTTATATTTCAATTCCATAGAAGCAGTTCCTGAGAAGACACGATATTATGTGTCAATTTATAATTGGCATAAGTAACCTGTGATCTAAGCGTACGGAGGGCATTCATAATTGGTACAATCGGCTAGCTGCCAGCCTCGGAATTTTCAAAATTTTAAACTTGCTATAACTCAGTTAATATACCATTGAGGACAACAATATTTGGCACGTAGAATTATGCTATATAGTTACATAATCATGCAGAAAATGGGCTAGGCACGTCTATTTTCATACAAAGTGCCTTAACTTTTTTTAAATTTAAGCTGCTATATTTTCGGCAATCTTCTATCCAAAACTATCATATTTGGCATTTAGATTAATATCGTAGTCGGAAATAAGCTGGCGTAAAATAAGCAAGCCACGCCCACTTCTTAAAGGAACTCCCATACAAAGTTGCGGAAATAAAAGTTGAAAAGTTGAAACCGCCCTAAGTTACGAACAACTCATTTGTAGAACAACTGGATTTACAAGAAAAAATTAAGCCACGCCCACTCTTTTCTATAACACCCGCATAAAGCCTCGAAATTCGTTTTATATTTAAACCAACATAACTTCAATAGTTTTCAGCTCAAAATAACCATATTCAGCACAAAATTTAATATTCTCGTTTGTAATAATCTTGGGGAAAAATCAGTGGACTACGCCTACTGATTAATGTGGCTACCATATAAATTTGAGCAATTATCTTAAACTTTAAAATTACCATAACTTACAAAATACTTTGCCTAAGACAATTAGGTGTAGATTAGGGTAGTATTATAGGCAGAATGTTCCTTAAAAATTGGTGAGCAACTCCTACTTCTTAATATAGCTCCCATACAAAGTTGTAGAAATAAAAAAATAATAATATACATTTTGTAAGCATTATACATATGTTCCAAAGGATTTAATAAATATTTTATATTCACACACATAAATGCATTTTTATACTAAACATTAAATGTATGTACGATACATGAAGACATTGAAATAAAAATATACCTATTGTATGTTGATATAGAACCATAATTTCCTTGTTCGAATTCTCAAAGAGGCGTATCTGCTCCGGCATGGACAGTGGGTTAACGGCATCGTGGATGGTCTCAGTGGTGGCCATTTGTATTTGGTTATCAAGGTTCTTGCAATTTATTATATTTTAGTATGTCTCCCGAGTGCTCTCTATCTATTGGATATTGAACAAAAGATCCCCAGCAGCAGTAACTTGGATACTCTCGGTGTCAGCCGTTTGTGGGGCAGTTGGTTATAGTACAGATTCTTGCAATGTTTTATGTAGCTATTGAGGATTATGCGATTCCACTGTGTATGTTGCTGGTAGGGAAGTGAAACCGACAGAAGCGTGAGGAGTTATAGGATCCGGCGTTGATTCACTTTCTTGTAAGACTACAAATGTCGGTTGTAGCGCAGTTGGTGGTATTCCACCAGCATTAACTTGGATACTCTCGTTAGTTGCCAATGATACAGTGGGTAGTAATACAGGTCCTTGCCATAAATTACATTGCAGTGCATTGTTATCTGAAACCAGTGCGTTTGTTGGTGGTAAAACTTCGATAGGATTGGATAGGAAACTAGGTGTCGGCAGTGATTGAAAATCTAGCAATGGGGCATTGCTGAAACAATACTCAGCAACAACATCTTGGATACCCTCGGTAGTAGGCGATTGTGAGAATCCGAGATTTTGCGCTATATAATATTGGTGTGCAGCCTGTGAATCCAGTGAGTGCCGTGATTGTATGGAACCGTAATTCATCGGAACATAAGCAGCTTGAGGACCCGGCATTGATTCACATTCTTGTAAGACTGCAAATATCTCTGTGTCCTTTATATATTCGATGTTGTTGGAAAGATGCCCGGCAATGGAATATTGTATGCTCTGTTTGGTTGCTGTTTGTGATGCAGTTGGAAGTATATCACCAGTGGTATCTTGGCTACTTTCGCTTGTCGCCAATGATGCTGTGGGAAGTACTACCGACGCATATGTTGGTGGTACTGGAATGGAATATTGTATGCTCTCTACGGTTGCTGTTTGTGATGCAGTTGGGAGTGTACCGCCAGTGGCATCTTGGGTACTTTCGCTTGTCGCCAATGATGCTGTTGGTAGCACTACAGACTCATTTGTTGGTGGTACTGATGAGAAATCAACAGAGGTATGAGGAGCTGCAGGCATCGGCATTGGTTTAGCGTCTATTTTCATCCCGATTTCAAAACATCTTTTCAAACGACATGAATTACACCTTCTAGATTGTGCAACATCAATTACACATTTATCTGGAACAATCCCAGTGCATATGTAGGGTTTTGGTGAGTGTGCGTATTTTGAGAAAAACTGTCTGCAAGCATTACATGTATAAGCTCCATAGTTCCATCCCATGCAATGATCGTTACAAACAGGACAACGCATATCTCGTAAAACACTACCTAATCGAGAATAAACATAGTGCTTTTATTTCAGAAATATTGACAAATATTGGTAAATGTCGTACCTTGTATACGAAGCTTACTCTGCATTCCAACTTCCAAACACCTTTTTAAACGACATGATGGACACTTTTTAGATTGTGTAATATGAATTATGCATTCATCTGGAATAACCCCAGTGCATTCGTAGATTGTTCTCGATACTAGGTAACGCTTGAAAAAGTTTGCACAAGCACCACATGTATAAATACCATAGTGCACACCTGTGGCTCGATTTTGACAAACCTGACAGAAGGTGTCGGATAAAATTGGACCTAAAGAAAATAATCACGGTTTTTTTGAGTCCGTAGTTATGTAGAAATTACGATATCAATTGTCGAGTGTATGGTAATAGATATTATTGCATAACGGTAATACTTACTTGACATCGATAGTTGTGATATGTTGTCATTTTTATGTGAATACTGCATCGTGCGTGCCATATTTCTTTTATTAATTTAGTTGTGCACTATATTAATACTTACTCAAGTCAATTGATAGTAATTATTAATTAAAGTAAATTAAAAAACAATAATATTGACATGGTTGACAAAAAATAAAATAACGAATGAATACGCTTACATTGAACATTAATTTGCGAATGATGATTCCCTCTCAATTATCATCGGCTTTAGCATTCTTCATTACTTTTGGCCTACAACAACGGAAACACTGTTAACATAGAGAAAGAGGGAAAGTAAGAACTGATTTAAGCATTCCTTCTATTGGCTCTCTACCGTTCATTGTTGTTAATAACATTGTCAATAATCGCTTCGATGTTAATGGAGGATATTGATGGATATTGATAGAAACTTATATGATATTTGCCCAACAAAGAGAGAATATTACTGTGTTTTGTTACGTATTGGTTCGTGCTTCAATACAAAGATTCACTATTGTTTTTTACGGAAATAATTTAAGACGTTTTGGTCTGAGTCTATTATGGGGAGTAGCCTTCAAATGACACTTTAGTCTTAGAATGCATTCTAACTAAAAAATAACGTTAAGGTGATTTTAAATACTTAAAGCCTGCTACTAAGTGACATTTTATAAGCAATATATTTGTTATTAAATAGTTCGCCGAAAAACTGAAATGTTTCACTAAATTATCATAAAAACATGACCAACGATCAGAAAACCAGCATCGATTTACTACAATTTTTTTTTAATGGAATTGGGAACTTTACAGACAGAAGTTCATAAAAAAGTATTTGCTTGTCAATTGTTTGAGATCACTATATTGTAATTTTATTCTGTGGTTATTTGTCGAAGGTAATTTTACGCCATATCTCGTGGAAGAAACTACTGATGTGATCGTAAAAAGTATTAAAATGAAGATAATCCAACAAATCACCAATATTTTCAGTCGTTTCAGTGAATTACGTGCGATGAGCCAAAATATGACCATGATTTCACTTTGTTAATTACAACAAAAACTCGTTAAAATATAGATCGGAAAACATGGCTAAAATATTATAGTATAGGGTTGCATTAGACAATGGCTCTGGCTCATCCAATTTAGCGGCATTACTTCTGCCTTTAATGCTAATCTGGGCATGTATATGGTTTTCTTAGACAAAGGTTGGGATAAATTATGGGAGTTGTATAATTTATCAACATTAAATCGATTATTTAAGCGACTCTGATGAAAAATTATGAAGAATATATGCTCTATAATTTCGGAGCTTCTTTCAAGTAGCTTTTAAGACAAAACCAAATGATACTTTTAGAGTAAGCTTCAATTCAAAATTATCCCCTATGAAAAACGAGTGATCGAACCTAGTGTATATTACGTCTACTATTACTTATATGCTGGAACAGAAACATTTTTAACCTTCGTCATGTCACTTTATATCGACTTCTTAGCAAAACAACACATGATACTTTCAGGCATGTACCATATATTATTTAATAAGATTATTTGAACTTAATTTGACAATTTTGAGCAAAAAAAAAAAAATCTTTAATTTAGCTTTATTTTCTACATTTTTACATTTAAAAACTAGTATTGGTGTACAGACCACAGGTGAACATTGAGGAGACAAATCGAAGCATTGAATAAATTTGGCATTATGTTTACAAGCCCCGGCGAAGAGAACGTTTTGTCAAAAATGCTTTTTAAAAAGAGCTCTGTGTAAAAACTAAGTTAAAGTGATGTCACAAGGGTTCTGGCGTTCGGAACCGGCTAATATAAGTAGGTCCCTTCTAATGCTGTCCAACTTTAACACGCACAACAGTATTGGAAGAGAAGCTCGGTGGTATCACAATGGGCTTTTCTGGCCTAAGTGTGTCCTCTCAGAGAGAGGGCAGCCCCATAACCCAACCTCACCTATATATGTACGGGCGTTTTTTTTTTATCCATGCCATTATACAATAATCATATGATTCTTTCAATGAAATGACCATCGCCTTATGTTTAGCTCAGCCCCCTACTTATGGACCATACATACAGTAAGCTCACCACATTAGGTTATTTGAATATTACACGTTTTTCTGTTCTTCATTTAACATTATTGATTTGGTGGGAACATATGGCGTTAACGTCGACTATCTTGAAGTGCTATTTAAAGTCATTCATTGGAAATACATAGCATTGATTGGTAGTTTATTAAGCTTTCAAGAGCCATTTGAGAGAAAACATTGAAGCTGAGCATTAAGAAGGATCGAGTCAAAGATAACATACCATAAACGGAATATTTTTGGAGCATGTTTTTTTTTTTGTGTAGAACCATATAGTATACATAGAGAGTTCACCACAAGAACAGGAAACGCTAAGTGATTCCATAAAATGTACGAAGTATGTATATAAAAATTCAAAATTCAAAATTATATATGTAATTATATATTTATTATATATTTTCCTCTAATTTAATATTTAATTTAATTACATGCAAAATGGTGTAAAAAAGAAGAAGAAGAATGATTATGAGTAGCATTATATAAAATTGCCTACATAAAGCATAATGGAAATCTGGAAGTGCAGAAATTAAAGCATTAGCTAAAATTTGGTTATTGTGCATAATACATACATACTTACATATAAATGATAATATAAATATAAACGATGTACTTATGTTTGCAAGGTAATATCAAGGTTTTAATATAAATGTATATATTTTATGATAATAATACACCCTAATAATAATTATTGAATTATGCCTTTTTGTTTTTGTTTTCTTAAAAATGGCAAAAAAAAATTTGGTAATATGGATTAAATACATAAGAAAATGTTGGTCTTTTGGTTGGAAGTTGATTATGTAGATTTTTTTTACTAGTAGGGGATCCTTAGGAAGCACGTAACATTCCAAAAAGCATTTACAACCCAAACACCGAAACACTCATTGCCATATTGTTGAAATTTTTGGATCGACACATTTGGCGGTGTTGGTTGTTCTATCAATTGTACATTTATCTGGTATTTTCGTCTTACAGTCGTAATGGTTTCCGTATCGTACAGAACATTCGAAAAAATTTATGGCAAAACAATGACAGAGATGCTAAAAATTTTAGCATACTCTTTAAGTTTAGTGCTGCCAATTACATAAATTTTTTCTACTGTAGAGAGATGGTACTTCTTGCTATTTAAACGGTTCAAAAATTTTATTCAGAAGAAAAGAAAACATTTTGCAACAGTTTTATTAATTTTGAAGTATTTTATATTATATTTTATGACATAGCACAATTGAACAGGTTCATAGGGTTCTTGAATATATTCATATTACATTCGAATAGAAAAAGTATTGCACGGTGGCATTCCTCGATATTTGTATTTGCTCGCGATTGGCACGATGGCTTGATGGCTTTACAAAATTAAAACTACACTGGCAATTAAGTACTATTTATTCATCAACGACCAATATTTCTTCATACAACAGGGCCAAGAGCAATCTGATTTACCTACTCTTCATACATACAATTTACCATCGATTGAAAGAGTCACCATAGATACCTCTGCTGATGACACTACTGTCTTAGCCGTTGACACTATTCCGCACTGAGCTTCCTCTAAACTCCAGCTAAAAATTGGAGAATTAAGACGAATGAAACAAAATCAGCTACATTCACTCTCAAACGAGATACCTGCCCAACCGTCAAACACAACGATACAAAGTTACCCCAAAGTAATGAGACCAAACAATGCAATGCATTTCGAACAAGCGAAAGCTTCTCGGAGTAAATCTCAGAAATTTACATTCGCCTATAAGCCGAAACTCTAAAGTCACAATCAATAGCAAATTGCTTTTGTACTCAGCCATTTTAAAATCCATATGGACATACGCAATTCAGATGTGGGACACTGCAGCTACCTTCAACGTTGGAATAGTGCAAAGGTTCCAATCAAAAACCGTAAGAATGATTGAAAAATTCGCCTTACTATGTCAGAAACAACCCAATATGTGGTGACGTCAAAATTCCCTCAGTCATTCGAGAGAGAAAGAAGCATGCTGCATCGCACAATCTAAGACGCCAAGCCTATTCAAACCCGTTAATATTGGATTTAGCTGCCAATCCTAACACTTTCACCCGCTTGAAGAGAAAATCTACAAAAAAGATCTCCTATGTTAATGGCTAATAGTTAAGGAAAGGTTTCATTACCGGGTGTATTCAAGAACAGACCTCAAATTCCTAGCAAGCGTGTTAAATTGTGTAGAATATTAAGTGCAATAAATAAATGATTAAAGAAAAAAACATTAGTCTACCGTTTTGCATTCTGTTGTTCTTGTTGTTATAATTGCTGATAGGATTGTTGGGATTTTGCTGCCATTTTGTGATTTTAATTACTTGTTTGTACTGTACTTGGGTGCCGTAGCTCAGTGGTTAGTGCGTTGGTCTTTTAATTGGTAGTTCGGAAAAGAAGCTCTTAGGTGTAACATATTAATATTGTATTTAAACAGCAAATCATATAACCCTTACAGCATTGATACTTCATCAAACGCCCGCAAGCACATTGCCACTTTATTAAAATTAAGAAGATGTCCGTCCAGCAGAAATTGAAATGAAAACAATATTAAAATCAAAATTTTCAAAACTACGTTTATGTCTAGTTCGAGCCTATTCAGTGTTACATATTATGTATATATGTTTCGTGTCTTTTAAGCCTTAAGCACTCTAGGACTATATATGATGTGAAGCAAAAACGTTTTCAATGTTTTTACTACTTGTCTGGTCGATATTAATATTGATCTGAAATCTATATAATGGCTGTCTATATTATGTCTATGTAATATAATGTAATGCTCAGCAGTGGTATATAGAATATTCTCAGTGCTAGTCATTTGTAATACAGATTCTGGTAACCCAAGTCCTGGCGATGTATTATATTACTGTGTTTCATTATGTGATTCCACAGCGTATGGTGGTGGTAGGGATAAAAACCCGACAGGAGCATGAGAAGCTGGAGAACCCGGATTTGATTCACGTTTTTGCAAAATTGCAAATGTCAGTGTGTCCTTCATATTTTCGGTGTTATTGGAAAAATGTCCGGTTTTGGAATCTTGTATGCTCTGGGTGGTAGCCGTTCGTAATGCAGTTGATGATATTCTACCAGAGGTATCTTGGATACTTTCGCTTGTCGCCAATGTTGCTGTTAGTGGTACTACAGATGTATATGTTGGTGGTACTGATATTAAATCTACAGACGCATGAGAAGTTACAGAAATCAGCATTGATTTAGCCCTTACTTTCATGCCGACTTTAAAACATGTTTTCAAACGACATGTTTTACATATTTTAGGTAGTGTAGTATCAATTATGCATTCTACAAGCATTGCATGCATAAACACCATGGTGCACTCCTGTGTGGCGATCTTGGCAAACCCGGCAGAGAGTGTCGGATAAAATTAGACCTGAAAGGAATAAGCACGGTGTTTAGACAATGCTTCTTACGCTGCATTCCAACGTCAAAACACTTCTTCAGTCGGCATGATATACACTTAATACGATTTCTCCTATCGATTACACATTTGTCCGGAATCTGCCCATCGCATTGGTACGGATTGTCGTTTCGAAGGTCTGAGTAACGATATTAAAAGTCTGCACAAGCTTTACAAGCATAAACACCATAGTTCATTCCTGTGCAGGGAGCTTGACAAACCGTACAGAGGAACTCGGATAAACTTGAGGAACCTAAAAGTGCAGAGGTACGGTTTTTTGTGTTTGCAAATATTCAAGAATTATGATATTATTAGTCTGGTGTAATACATACATATTATCGCATAACGGTAATACTTACTTGAAGTCGATGATTGTGATATGTTGACATTTTCATCAGAATTCTGCATTGCGCGGCGAACTTTCTGGTACTAATTTAATTGTGCATTATATTAAGTCTTGTTTACATAAATTAATGCTCAGTTATCTTGTTGGCGCTAACATTAAAATATTTCAAAAGCATATGTGTATAGGATTTGTAAGTTAATGTTTAATGAATACGTTCACATTAAACATTAATTTGCGGTTGATGATTCCCTCTCCTCAATTACCATTCACTTTAACACTCTTCTTTGTTTTGGGTCCATAACAACGAAAACACTACAATTGTAAAAAAATTCATATAAACATTGCTTTTATTGGCTCTCTACCATTCCTCCTTATACACTCATTTTCGCTGTTATTCCATCTATTTAACTTTTGCACTTTTTTCTCGCGTAGCCTCTGCCTGTACGGATATTCCTACAAGATATTCGATGATATTACTATATTAACCCCACAATGATTCGCAAAATCGATTTTCTTCTTTTTCATTTTCCAACACAACGAGATTGCTGCCGGGAACGTACTTTATGGACCTGGGATCGATGATTCAGTGTATGTACCAACAAAAATTTTTTTTTCTCAATTTTTGAGAAATTAAAAATTTCAAACGTGTTTTTCTGAAAACCAATTTTTGAAGTCCGTGAACACGATCCTGCAAAATCTACTCGACCGATTCTTTTCAAACTCGAAACATACTTTCTTGGTATAAAATGCCTCTCCCTCCCGTTATTTACATTTTTCCATTTTCATATTAAGGTAGTTTGCCACCTAAAAAATAGCGGAAAATTTAGCGCGAAATCGCGTTTTTTGCTTAAATAGGCCACGAACTGTTGAAAAACGAAAATGATAACTCAACAACGAAGGAGGGGGGAGAATTAACTCATAATTTAAGTAAATTTAACAACATTTTTGATTTCAGATAATTCTACCCCGAGTTATCGTGTCCACCGAACAACGTACTTTTCAAAAGACGTTTTGGGAAATGCTCTGTCACCGGCTTATTTTTCAATATTTAATTACGGAAATTTAATTAAATATTCTCTAGATGATGCTTTAAAATTAAAAAAAAGTTTGAATAAATTTGCTTAAGATGTATCTCCGTAAAAAATCAGCGAAAAAAGTGTTTTTTATTTCAAATTATCCCTTACTCCCCCCTTAAGACATTTTATAAACAATATTTTGTACACAGAATCAAACAAATCGACAGTTTTATATTAAACTTTAAAGTAAACAAATAAACACGAAGGCACTGAAATTAACACATGTACGTGCATCGATTGTTCGCTAAAATCAAAATACATTATTTATCCATTAATTGGTATCTCACACAAGCACAAGCATTTGAGAGCACTACGAACAAACTTCTTTTTCAAATCGGTTCTTGCATGCACATCTAACTAATGATATTACTTTAAATGTCAGGTTAATCATAAAAAAAAAAATAAATATGTGGCACTTAAAGCCCCGAAGGGCTCATTGGCCGAGCTTCTCTTCAATTGCTGTTGTGCGTGTTAAATTTTGGACAATATTAGAAGGGACCTACTTATTTTAGCCGGTTCCGAACGGCAGAACACTTGTGACATCACTTTTTCTGAGCTTTGTCACAGAGTTCTTTAAGAAGCTTTTTCATGGCAAGTTGTTATTGTCGGAAGAATAGCCAATTGCTTGCCGACAGGTGAGTACCGTTCGAAAGAAAAATCTTATCGATATTAAATTTGTTATGCATGAGCCGGTTAATCATACTGATTGTAATTTACCGTCTCATAGATGCCAAGGAGCTGTGAGCCATTAGGTGCCATGAGTGTGTTGTTAATGAGTTGCGATCAAATCAAAATAATGTTCATCAGCGGTTACCTTCATATTCTCGGTGGAAGTCAATGGTGCAATTTGTGGCAATCAACGTCCTTCCAATGTATTACTTTGAAGTATTCTGCACCCGTAAATCCAGAACGTAGGAATGTGATGGGTGTTCTAAACCGGGAGAAGCACAAACAGCTGTATGGGTCATCATTGATTCACGTTGTGCAGCAGAGTCTTGAATACTCTCTGAGGTAGCCAATGGTATGGTGTGTATTAATCCAGGTTCTTGCGATAAAGTACGTCGATGCATACGTAAATCTAGTGCGCATGGTGGTGATGGTGATGTGGACCTGAAACGTTCTTGCAGATCTCCATTTATGCAATCGATATTGTTTGAAACTTTCTCAACAGTGATAGGTTGGAGATTTTCGTTAGTCGCCAGTGGTGCAGCTGGTAGTACTACAGGCACATACGTTGGTGGTACTGATGTGAAATCAACAGAGGTATGAGGAGCTGCAGGAATCGGCATTGATTTAGCGTTTATTTTCATACCGACTTCGAAACATTTTTTCAAACGATATGATTTACAATTTTTACGTGATGTGCTATCAATTATACATTCACCTGGAATAATTCCAATGCATTTGTAGATTTTTCTCGATACTAAGTAACGCAAAAAAATTTTGCACAAGGTTTGCATGTAAAAATCTCCTTACAGTCGGCTGGGGCCGACCAAATTATACCCTGCATATGTAGATTTATATATAAAAAGTTTACTCGAATATCCATCTTTTTCTTTTATTTCCACTTCTTGAAAAACAATTTTTGCATATGCTACGAATTTACACCCGAAATATTGTTGACTTTGACGAAGTACTTTGTATGTTATGAGAGTTCTAAAAGGGATAATTTAAAGGAGGTTTTTAAGATAATTCCAAGACTTAGTATGGGAGCTATATAAAAAGTTGGCGTGGCTTACCTCTTTCTTCTAATCTAATTAATTTTTCAATATTAATCCACACCTTAAATTTGTTTGTCCTACGTTGAATAGTTCGTAAGTTATAGCGGTTTAAATTTTTTTTTAATTTTCGCAGCTTTGTATGGTAGCCCCATTAACAAACGGGCGAGGAATGTTGATTTTTTGACAGATTATGTACAACTACCATATTAACCTAAGTATTAATTATGATGCTAAAGATTTTGAAAATTCCGAGGTTAGTCGCTTTGAATGCTTGGTGTGGGCGTGGCTATTGACCGATCATGCCCAATATAAATCCCCTCCGTACCCTTGGATCATAGGTAAATTGTGCCAAATTTCATCGAAATAGCTCAATATTTACTCAAGTTATCGTGCGAGCCAGCCAGGTGACAGACAGACGGACGGGCGGATGGACGGACGGACATCGTTAAATCGAAAATTTAAGCGACGCTGATCACGAATATATATCTATGTCTATATCTCCGGAGATTCCTTCAAGTGGACACAAACATCTGACCGAAATGAATATACCTTGCATATTGCATTATGCAGGGTATAAAAACACCATAGTGCAGTCCTGTGGGGCAATCTTGGCAAACCTGATTGAGGGTGTCGGATAAAATTGGACCTAAAGACAAGAAATAAGTTTTTTTGAGTCCGTAGATAAGTAGAAATTATGATATGATTTGTCGCGTGTAATAGATGTATCACATAACGGTAATACTTACTTGGCGTCGATAATTGTGATATGTTGTCATTTTTAACTGAACTTTGCATTGTGTTGCGATTTTATTTTAATTAATTTAGTTGTCCACTATATTAACTCTTGCTTAAATCAATTAATTATAATTATTAAATTAAATTTAAATTAAAAACGATAATATTGATAACCACTATGACAAAATTAAATAACGAGTGTACAAAGAATTTGCAAATTAATGTTTAATGAATACGTTCACAGTGAACATTAATTTGCGAATTATGATGCAATTATCATCAGCTTTAACACTCCTTATTGTTTTGGACCCATAATAACGGAAACACTGTTAACAAAGAGAAAGAAAGAAAGCAAGAACAGATTTAAACATTGCTTCTATTGGCTCTTCACCTTTCTTTTTCGTTCACTTTTTACTGTTATTCCTCGTACTAAACTTGTGTACATTGTAAAACGGAGGACTATATCCCATCAAGGAAGTTGAATTTAGGGATCTTGAAGTTAGGTGAAACAGAACTAACACTCTCTGATTAGATGAAATATTTGGGAGTAATCCTGAATAAAACTCTTAATTGGAACAACCATTTATCATACATCACGAACAAAGTCCTGAGGGCTACCTTCGCTTGCCAAAGGCTGTATGGTAAAACATGGGGATGACGTGGTCTTACAAAACTGAAATAGTACCAATGATCATCTATGCCTCTCTGGCATGGTGGCCGAAGGTAAATCAAATTGGGACTCAGGTGATCCTTAACAGGATTCATAGAATAGCCTGTTTGAGCGTAACGGGAGCGATGAGGACTAGCCCCACATCAGCTTTAGGAATAATCACAGGTCTCAATCCTCTACACCTTGTGGTTAAGAGGACAGCAGCCAGTGCAGCCATAAGGCTTTCGAACTCTATCCACCTGAGAGAAGGTAACCTAAAAGGTCACATTAAGATTCTAGACGTAGTCTGGAATTCACCGGGCCTCACGGTCTTTGACAGGATGGATAAAAAATTTATATTCTCCAAACTCTTCGAAGTGATCATTCATGATCGCTCAGCGTGGAGAAACAACGAAATATTTCTAGATCAGGACTCACAGTTATGATACACTGATGGGTCCAAAATGGAAGATGGCAGTGCTGGAGCGGGAATTGTAGGGCCAATTTCTACCATTTTTCAGGCGGAGGTCCAAGCCTTAGAGCTATCTATCAGAGAATGCCTACGTAGGGGCAATCGAGGAAACAACATATGCATTCTATCGGACAGTCAGGCAGCTCTGAAATCACTAATGAATTTCTCGTTCCAATCTAAGTTGGTTTGGGAATGATTTGAACTCCTCAACACCCTAGCAAAGAGGAACTCTGTGACTCTAATATGGGTACCGGGACACGAGGGGCATAGGCCCAGAATCCATCTGCGGGGTAAACAGTAGTTTCATGAACAACTTAATATGTGAAAGGGAAAAAAGTAGTCTAACCGATTAATGGAGAGCCCAAACAGACATGCGGCAGTCGAAAAGATTCATTGATCCTGAACATATTAAGGTTGATACTATCTTGAACCTCAGCAGAAAAAACATCAAACTGTACACTGAACTACTAACAGGTCATTGTAAACTTAATTATCACATGATGAAAATGGGTGTGGTAAACAACGATCTCTGTCGACTCTGTCTTGAAGAGCAGGAAACAGCAGAACACGTCCTTTGCAATTGCCCAGCTGTGGATAGACGCAGACTATATTACCTAGGCAACGGATTCATAGTTCCCAGGGACCTAGTTAAAATCAATCCCACAGCAGTGACAAAATTTATAAATAGTCTTGAGATCTGCTAGTTAGGGAATAGGCGTCAGGTCGCGGTGCATTATAGCCTTGATAATAAAAATATGGCATCAATATTGACGGATATTGACAGAAAATTATATACAATGATTCGCTTTTTATCCCACAATAAGTTTTCTAGAAAATATGAATATGTTTTGTAGCGTAAAGTTTGGTGTATCAACTAACAACAACCATAAATATCGCGTTATTAAAGAAACTATCCGATATCTCACGTATAAAATTCACTTACTTATTTGAAAAGAAGTGAAGTGAAGTAAAGAGGTGGGAATGACAAGAACCAGGATACAAAGTCAAACAACCATTGTACCCAATCCCGGAAACGGAAAAGAAAATTAAAAAAGATGGGAGATAAAAGGAAGAACAATCAAACTTTTAAAGCTTCTTGATTTTGCAAGAGTTGATCTGAAAAACATAAATATATCAGCTCCCACAAAACTTTTGTCTGTTTCGGAAATTTATAAAAGGTTATCCATTTTGCGGTTTCAAAAGTAAATGTAAATAAAACACATATAAAATATTTTTTATCATGATATTTCTTTTTTATTATAAAGTTTGAACGTTGACATTATGTGTGAAATACTACATCATTTAAATGACCACCACGCGAATTGTTGCAAGCATCGATTCTTTTGAGGTAATTTTCGACCACTTTTTGACACATATTGGGCGGTATCTCAGCCATAACGTGACGAATGTTGGCTTTTAGGTGCTCAAGAGTTAAAGGTTTATCTGCATAAACACGGTCTTTCGCGTAGCCCCACAAAAAAAAGTCAAGCGGTGTCAAATCGCATGATCTTGGTGGCTACTTGATATCGCCACGACGATAAATTACGCGGCCAGAAAATTTCTCTTGCAATAAAGCCATATTCGCTCGAGTTGTGTGGCATGTGGCACCGTCTTGTTGAAACCACATATTCTCTAAGTCGTATTCTTCAATAGTAGGCAAAAAAAAGTCGGTTATCATATGACCATAACGCTCCGAATTGACGGTGACAGTAGTTCCATCGTCGTTTTCGAAGAAGTAAGGTCCAATCACACCTCCGGACCAAAGAACGCACCAAGCAGTGACTTTTTGTGGATGTAGTGGGCTCTCTTCAATTACTTGAGGATTCTCAGAACCCCAAATACGACAATTTTGTTTGTTAACATACCCACCGAGTGAGAAATGTGCTTCGTCGCTGAAGAAAATTTTGTTCGAAAAATCGCCGTCCACCGCCTGTTGTTCAAGCACCCATTCGACGTATCTACGACGTTGTGAATGGTCAGCTGGATTTTATATGGATGCAGGTGTAGATCCAAATGCAAAATACGCCATAATGTGCCGTAAGACAGTCCTAATTCCAGAGAACGACGAGGAATCGACACATTCGGGTCTTCGGCAACACTTTCACTTACAGCAGCGATATTTTCGGTGGTACGAGCGAAACGATGATGCACAGGCCTTACAATATCTATAACCGATCCAGTCTCTTCATATTTCTTCACAATTTTGCCAATTGCTTGCGTAGGTGGACGATTATGTAAACCATAATCTCCTCTTAAAGCACGATATGTGGCTGTGGCACAATCACCATTTTTGTAGTAGGTTTTTACAATTTTAATGCGTTGTGCGATAGTTAAGCGATCTATTTTCGCAAATGTCAGACTTTGAAATGAAAAAAAAAGAAATTGTTTTAACAACTCAGTTTGACAGATGTCGAATTCTAGCCCTATACTTTTGAAACCGCGAAAATGATAACTCTTTATAGTGACTCTTGTGCCTAAGTTTCTCAATTAATCGAATATGATGGTGAAATTATGAAAATTAGAATAAATTCACTAAATATTAGTCGTCCCATGGGGATCAGGGAATAGGAATCGGAACACTCGGCCGATGGATTTGTTAAAAAAGAAAAATAATAATATATAAATATTTAAAAATCATTCATTAAATGTTTTTCCTTATACATATTTTTCATCTAATGGCCCTCCTTGCATAAAATCCTGTCTACGCCACTGACGTCTCCCATTGATTAAACTTGCATAAAAAACGAAACTGTATGATTTTTAGTTAGAACCAACCTTCAAAAGATACGTGCATAAATTTGACAGCTGTCGGAAAATTGGTTCGAGGGACATACTAGCATTGTGAATAATTTCGTGTGTTAACGAAGCATTGCCTTTTAGCGAAAGAAAATTTTCTTGAAGCTAAGGCTTGGCTTGATAAACATTATTCGGGCTTTGCACCGAAAAAATGAACCGTTGAGAAGTAGTTTGCAAAATTTAGACGAGGCGAAATGACCGTTGGCTGTTACCAATGAAAAAATCCAAAAAAAATTACAAAATAATTTTAAATTATCGTAAAATGAAACTAATCGACTCTAAGGATATCAAATGAACGTGTTGCATGAATATTTGAACTTCTGAAAGCATGATGTCACGCGCCCTCACAATCGATCAAAAGTAAGAACATGTTGATGCTTCGGAGCAATATTTAACGATGAAACATGGCTGCGCTACTACACTCCAGAGTTCAATCGACAGTCAGCCGAGGCCTATTTTGAGGCTAACTGTAGTACATCGAATTGTATGTCCACTGTAGTAGTTGTATCGCCCTCGACGGCAACTATATTGACTAATAAAATGGAATTTTACTAAAAAAGGGTGTTTTATTTTTATTTCAATTGTTAGCTATAGAAAAATCGAGATTCTAAGATATTCTAAGGCAAGTGAAATTATCAAGAAGACATTGGGGGTACTTGGGGTACTATAAATATTTTTTTTTAATTTTTGTTAAATGATGTAAAGGCATTGCAAAATAATGTTAAAACCTTCAATATTTAGAAATCCTCTCAGAAGAATATGAACATTGAAACTGAAGGAATATTCAAATACCACTTTGTCAAATGTTATTCGGTTTTAAGTTGCGAAACCTAATCTGTGTGTCGATATCTAGCTGCAATAAAATGATAACAAATTCTGATAGACATTTATTACGATTTTCATAAGAAATTCCTCTATTCAATGGGCTCACTTTACCTTCACACAATTTCAGCTCTAGATTATCTAAAATATATGTACTTACCTGCCAATAATTATTATGAATGAATATTTTCTATTGGCCACAATACACACACGGCATTGATATTTTGCCAACACAATTTTATCAGTTTATATTACCAATTTTGGTTTTTCCGCTAATTTGTCTGAGCTCGTGTATTTGTAGCTCGTAAAATGGATTACCTTAAAGTAGCAGATGGTAATTCTCTTTGTCAGTCATCGTACATATGGTAGCTATGCAACCGCAGGCAATAAAACCAGACGCCTGTGCTAATGTCGAAGGAACAATGCAATACAATTGTATACTCGTAGTTGTTGTCCGTAGTTCTACAGCGTGTAATTTAAATAGGAAATCTGCCATTGTGCTGACTTCTTGTATTGAAGAAGCTACTGAAGAACAATATGTCAAAGTAAAGAATTGGTGCTAGAAGATCGTTATTATTGATATTGTTGGAATATCAACATTAGGGTTATTCATTTTTATGCGATATTTTCTTCTGAAAATCTGATAATTTATAGAAAACAAGAAATTATGCAGTTTGAAAAAAATTCGAAGTTAAAAGTTCCCATATAAATAACATGGGAATCACTTGTATACGGTTTGATTCAATTTTTCGATATTAAAAAACCTTGTTTGGAAAAAATGAGTGCGCAGCTTTTGTAGGGCATGAAAAGTTCCTCTGAGCAAATGCCGTCCGACAATACAAAGGAAGAGCAAAAACTTCTGTTTGCTACAGTGAAAGTATGAACGAAGTCAAAAACAACGCCATATGGGGCTGAAATTTAAATTGGAAATTTAATTCTATAGTAATTATTGATTAAAATTTATATATATTCACTAAATTTAAGAGTAATTCTGGAAATAAAAAATTTAATAGCTTCTTAGTATTTATTATATATTAATTTCTAATATCATAATAATGAATTTCAAAATCGCATTGAAACCGAAAAAGAAACAATTTCTCATTTTATTCATATTGGAAATCGAATTTTTAAAAGAGCTAAACCTCTAATATATTTGGAATTCTTTTTGAAACGACACATTTTTTTTTTTTTTTTTCTATAAACTATCAGATTTTCAAGTAACACAGAGAAAAAAATCACCGCCTAAAAATGAAACACCCTAATATACCGACAGTTTAAATATTGCACAAGATTAGTAAATACTAGTAACTAATATAAAAGGACAATATAACATAATTACAGCTAACCAAGACTACCACTGTAGCAATTACAACAAGATAATGAATGAATGCGCGAGCAATAGTCAAATCAAATTAAAGCACCAAGCGTAGAAATTTTCTTGTGTAGAGGTGATTTGTTCTTCTATTTTCTGTTATCAGGTAAAAGAAATGATCGCTTCGTGAAGAGTATTTAAGGCGCGACCGGTCGGGACAGGATCATCATTCGTAACTCAGAAGTTAATGTTAACGCCTGGTTAGAGCAATTTTACCGATTTCTCAACTCTTCAAAAATAAATTCCATAGTGAAAAATATATAATAATTATACAGAGAAGCCTTGTACAAATTTCACTATGTCAAATGCATCAAAGTCCAGTAAGCATCTAAACTATACTAGTGTTCCAAAATGTTTCAAAATTTATTGCACAATTACGTTAAGTTCTTCAATATCTTCATATTATAAAAAAAATGTCAAATTCCCTTTTAGGTCGAGTTTCAAGCGAAATCCCCTGTAAGGTTTGTGGAGATTGGAGCTCAGGTAATCACTATGGCATTCGTACATGTGACGGTTGTTGCAACTTCTTCAAACGTATGGTACGAAAGGACACATCGGAGGTGTGCTCACTCCAAATTCCTGAAGAGGAAAAAATGAGCTTGTCTCATAAAAAAAAATGTCGACCATGCCGTTTCGCCGGCTGTATAAGAGCCGGCATGGAAAAGAGATTAGTACAGCCAGAGCAGGGGCCACGTACACTGAGCAGGCTGCAAAAAGCAGCTAATACAATGTGTATTATGCCGGCTCCTGCATTTGTTCATGTGTTTCCTGAATATATGTTGCCGCCAGTTGCAAAGCAACATTATTACTATACGTCCATTGCACATACGCAAGGATATAGCTCACTACCAACGCCACCATTCGATATCAATGAATATATCAAGGGAACTGCTGCTGAACTAGTTTACTTCAATATCAATTGGACAAGGGGCATACCCTCATTTGTTGAGCTGCCATTGTCGGATCAGTTTATCCTTTTGGAGGGGTCGTTCAAAGACCTTTTCATTTTGTCATTAGCACAGCGTATGATGCCATTGGATATCTCACAACTTCTGTCCGACTATAGGATGGAGAATTTCAATAATTTCAATTTCAATTTGAGTAATGTAGCGTATGAGGTGAGGACTTTGCAGCATGTTCTAAATCAATTATGCTATCTAACATTGGATCACAATGAGTACGATTGCCTACGACGGATTGCACTCTTTCGTCGACCGAGTACATGTGTTTACTCAGCGTAGGATTCCGATAGTCCCAGCACGAGTAGCTCAACAAGGCAAGGGCTTCTTATTCAAGCTGTTAAAATAGCCCAACTCCATGAAGAGGCAAACACCGCACTGAAAATTTATTCCAATCGTTATGATAACATCATGACGGTAGCAGCACTCTCGAATAATGTTTCCGATCTCTCAATTGGAAAATTATTCTTTCGTAAGCAAATCGGTGAACTCAGTATTACAAAACTTGTCTGTGACATACTCTCGAAGAATCTTGATTCTAGCAGCACTCTCGAATGATGTTTCCATCTCTCAATTGGAGAATTATTCTTTCGTAAGCAAATAAGCAAACGGCATGACAGCATTCAAGTGGACCTTTGGGTGGTTTCTTTGCCATAACGCCCAAGAAATTAAATCAGCGTGATCCTGAACAATTTCGCATCCCAACTCGCATAAAATCCACAAAATTGTAAAATCATTCCAAGCCGTCAGTAATTCCGGCGAAGGGCAGACTGTTCCTAACACTGATGTTTTTTGTTTTCATGAAAAGCCTTAAATAAATAGCACAATGCCTTTCATTATCACATTTCATTTCATTTCTATCATCATTTCATTATTTCGATTTACTATCAGTACTATCATTTTGATAGCCGGTGCAGTCAGTGGTATTGCGCTAGTGGTATCACGGATACTTTCATTGGGCGCCAATGATGCAGCTGTTAGTAACACAGGTAGGTCACAGCTTAGTGGTATTGATGTGAAATCGACAGAAACATGAGAAGTTTCAGGAAGCTGCATTCGTATAAACACCAAACCTCCTTCCCCCAACAGTTGCCATCACAAACCTGACAGTGATTGTCGCATAGAAGCCTAACCAAAAGAGAAAAAGCATGGTTTTCCCTTTTAATAAATACAGAAGTATGTTGGCACCGTCTTACTTGGTGTACGAGGCGTATGCTGTATTCCAATGGCAAGACACCTTCTCATACGGCATGATTTACACTTACAAGCTCTACATGCATAACACTATTGTGCACTCCTGTGCAGCGATCTTGACGAACCGAACAGAGGTTGTCGGATAAAATCGGAGCTAAAAAAGAATAATCTGTGTTTTGGAGTACACAGATATGTAAGTATAGTGATGCCGTTGGTCTACCTGACCAATGCTGTGATGATGTATGATAGTGTGACGCCGACAATTGTGATATTTATACCTGAGTTCTGCATGGTGGAGCGAAATTTATTTTTATTTGTAAATTATATTATCTATTGCTTTAGCAAATTGGTTATAACCTTTATTATAGATGCAAATTAAAAATGATAACTTTCAGATGGTTATTAGAAAACAATTTAATAAGCGTGTTTAGAAGAGTAATATTTAACGCTTACATTCACATCAGTCCCTATTAATTACCATCTGCTCTAACATTCTTTATTCTTTCGGTTCGACAAGAACGGAAACACTACAACTGTTAACGAAAAACAATAAGGACCTTACAGTCGACCAGGGCCATCCGAATTATAGCCTGCATATGTAGATATATATTAAAAAAAAAGTTTGCTCGAATAGGCTCACCAGTTTTTTGAGAGACAATTTTCGCATTTAATAATAATCTACACCCGAAATATGGTTGACTTTGTAAGTTATGGGGGTTTTAAGGATAATTTAAAGGAGATTTTTAAGATAATTCCGTGGCTTAGTATGGGAGCTATATAATAATAGTTCGTAAGTTATGGCACTCAAAAGTTTTTTTTTAATTCCCTCTAAATTTAAGTTAGACCTCCAATAAAAGGTGGCCGTGGTATGCTAATTTTTTGCCAAATTATTTCCGACTATCGTATTAATCTAAGTGTCAATTATGGTTATTCTTGACAGAAGATTGTAGAAGTTACAGCTGTTTCAATGTAAAAGGAGTACAGACACTTTAAGTGAGTTATAGCAAGCTGAAGAATTTAAAAACCCCGAGGATAGTCACTTTGAATATAGCGTGTGTAGGTGGCAGTTGACCGATCATGCCCATTTTTAATCCCCTCTGAACTCTTGGATCATAGGTCCTCAATTTTCTCAATACTTGGTGAAGTTATTGTGCGAACCAGCTAGCTGACGGATGAACGGACGGACGGTCATCGCTACATCGAGAATTTAAGCGACACTGATCACGTATATGAGTATATGCTTTTCTATATCCTTCAAGTGGTTACAACCATCTAACCGAATTGAAATCGCCTTAAGTATTCTCATATAGATCAATAGTGATGCTTTATATTGATGCACGAAACCTTCCGCTACAAAACACATTCACATTCTCTAGAATACTCATTGTGGGATAAAAATCGAGTCATTGCATATATAATTTTCTGTCAATAACCGTCAATATTGATGGGATATGGTCCTCCGTTTTACAATGTACACAAGTTTAGTAAGAGGAATAACAGTAAAAAGTGAACGAAAAAGAACGGTAAAGAGCCAATAGAAGCAATTAAATCAGTTCTTTCTTTCTGTCTATCTCTTTGTTAACAGCGTTTCCCTTGTTAGGAATCATCTTTCGCAAATTAGTGTTCAATATGAAAGTTACAAATAAAATAATAAATAATATTTATGAAAGTTACACATTACAAATTAATTTGCAAATTCTTTATACACTTGTTATCGAATTTTGTCATAGTGCTTATCAATATTATCGTTTTTAATTCTAATATAATTTAATAAAAAAAATAAATATGTGGCACTTAAAGCCCCGAAGGGCTCATTGGCCGAGCTTCTCTTCAATTGCTGTTGTGCGTGTTAAATTTTGGACAATATTAGAAGGGACCTACTTATTTTAGCCGGTTCCGAACCGCAGAACACTTGTGACATAACTTTTTCTGAGCTTTGTCACAGAGTTCTTTTTAGAAGCTTTTTCATGGCAAGCTGTTACTGTCGGAAGAATTGCCAATTGCTTGCCGACAGGTGGATACCGTTCGAAAGAAAAATCTTTTCGATATTAAATTTGTTATGCATCAGCCGGGTATTGAACCACGACCTACAGATCAGAAGGCGAACACACTAACCACTGAGCTACGGCACTACATAATATAATTTAATAATTATAATTAATTGACTTGAGCAAGAGTTAATATAGTGGACAACTAAATTAATTAACATAAAATTACAATCGCCGCACTATGCAGAATTCACATAAAAATGACAAAATATCACAATTATCGCCGTCAAGTAAGTATTACTGTTATGCAATAATATCTATTACACCCGACAAACGATATCATAATTTCTACATATCTGCGGAATCAAAAAACGGTGCTTATTCCTTACAGGTCCAATTTTATCCGACACTCTCTGTCGGGTTTGCCAAGATCGCCACACAGGAGTACACTACGGTGTTCATACATGTAATCCTTGTAGAGATTTTTTCAGGCGTTACCTAGTATCGAGAAATAACTACGAATGCACTGGGAACTTTCGAGGTGAATGTATAATTGATAGCACATCACGTAAACAATGTCCAGCATGTCGTTTGCAAAGATGTTTTAAAGTTGGAATGAAAAGTAAGCATCGTATACAAGATAACATGTTGACGACATTCTTCAATATTTCTGAACTAAAAACACTATCTTTATTCTCTTTTAGTTAGTGTTTTGCGCGACATAAGCTGTGCGGTTTGTAACGATCGCTGCTCGGGAACGAACTATGGAACTTATAAAGGGTTATCCATTTCGCGGTTTCAAAAGTATAGGGCTAGAATTCGACATCTGTCAAACTGAGTTGTTAAAACAATTTCTTTCTTTTTCAGTTCAAAGTCTGACATTTGCGAAAATGGATCGCTTAACTATCGCACAACGCATTAAAATTGTAAAAACGTACTACAAAAATGGTAATTCTGCCACAGCCCCATATCGTGCTTTAAGTGGAGATTATGGTTTACATAATCGTCCAACTACGCAAGCAATTGGCAAAATTGTGAAGAAATATGAAGAGACTGGATCGGTTACAGATATTGTAAGGCCTGTGCATCATCGTTTCGCTCGTACCACCGAAAATATCGCTGCTGTAAGTGAAAGTGTTGCCGAAGACCCGAATGTGTCGATTCCTCGTCGTTCTCACGAATTAGGACTGTCTTACGACACATTATGGCGTATTTTGCATTTGGATCTACACCTACATCCATATAAAATCCAGCTCACACAACAACTGAAGCCAGCTGACCATTCACAACGTCGTAGATACGTCGAATGGGTGCTTGAACAACAGGCGGTGGACGGCGATTTTTCGAACAAAATTTTCTTCAGCGACGAAGCACATTTCTCATTCGGTGGGTATGTTAACAAACAAAATTGTCGTATTTGGGGTTCTGAGAATCCTCAAGTAATTGAAGAGAGCCCACTACATCCACAAAAAGTCACTGCTTGGTGCGCTCTTTGGTCCGGAGGTGTGATTGGACCTTTCTTCTTCGAAAACGACGATGGAACGACTGTCACCGTCAATTCGGAGCGTTATGGTCATATGATAATCGACTTTTTTTTGCCTGCTATTGAAGAATACGACTTAGAGAATATGTGGTTTCAACAAGACGGTGCCACATGCCACACAACTCGAGCGAATATGGCTTTATTGCAAGAGAAATTTTCTGGCCGCGTAATTTCTCGTCGTGGCGATATCAAGTGGCCACCAAGATCATGCGATTTGACACCGCTTGACTTTTTTTTTGTGGGGCTACGCGAAAGACCGTGTTTATGCAGATAAACCTTTAACTCTTGAGCACCTAAATACCAACATTCGTCACGTTATGGCTGAGATACCGCCCAATATGTGTCAAAAAGTGGTCGAAAATTACCTCAAAAGAATCGATGCTTGCAACAATTCGCGTGGTGGTCATTTAAATGATGTAGTATTTCGCATATAATGTCAACGTTCAAAATTTATAATAAAAAAGAAATATCATGATAAAAAATATTTTATATGTGTTTTATTTACATTTACTTTTGAAACCGCAAAATGGATAACCCTATACATGTGATGCTTGTAGAACGTTCTTTAAAAGATCCATGCGATCTAAATGTACTTATAAATGCACTGGAAATATTCCAGATGAATGTGTTATTGATATTACACAATCTAGAAGGTGTAATTCATGTCGTTTGAAAAGATGTTTTGAAGTCGGCATGAAAAGAAACGCTAAATCAATGCCGATTCCTGCAGATCCTCATACCCCTGTTGATTTCACATCAGTACCACCAACGTATGTGCCTGTAGTACCAACAACATTATCATTGGCGACAAGCGATAGTATCCAAGATACCACTGGTGGTATACCCCCAATTGCACCAGAAACGACAACCACAGAGAGCGTCCAAGATTCTGTTGCCAGAGAGATTTCTAACGATATCGAATATATATTTGCAGCTTTGCAAGAACGTGAATCAATGCCAGGTCCTCAAGCTCCCCATGTGCCGATATATTACGGATCCATACAACCACTGCACTCACTGGATTCACAGGCTGCACAGCAACATTATGCAGCGCAAAATCTGGGATCCTCACAATCGACTACTACCGAGAGTACCCAACATACTGCTGCTGGGTATTCTTTCAACATTGCTACACCGGATTTTTGAATTTTGCGAGATTTTCAATCACTGACGACACCTGCAGCTTCTTGAACTTCTGTTGAGTTCGGATTCAGACCACCAACTTACGCACAACAACGTAATTTATCACAAGGACCTGGATTACTACCAATTGCATCACTGGCGACTAACGAGGGTATCCAAGTTACCGTTGGTGGAACACCACAAACGGCTGCCACCCAGGACAAACAGGACTCCACTATCGGGTACCTTTTCAACGATATCAAATATATAAAGGACACACAGACGCGTGATGTTTTGCAAGACTGTGAATCAACGTCGGATGCTGCAACTCCTCATGCTTCTCTCGGTTGCACTTCCCTACCAGCAATACACGCGTTGGAATAGAATAATTCTAAACAGCTACATAACATATAGAGAGAACAAAAATGCTAATAAGACTGGTTTTTCTATAGTCTTAAGTGAGGCGAAGGCTTTCCAAAATGTGCTAAATGTACTATTTCACCTTTCATTGGACCCCAAAGAATACCATTACTTACATTAAGAATACCATTACATTGCACTGCTCCGACCACCAACTTCGAATACCATAATGGAGGTGACAGCGCTCACGGATAATGTTTCCAATTTAACAATTGACGAGTTGTTCTTTCATAATGTCGAAGGTGCAACGAAAACTACGCTGTCTCTCTGTGTGACATATTGGAATCAACTGGTGGGATGGAGAGAAGTGCTGTGTTACACCTGTCTGTAACTAAATTTTATAGTTATGTTTCTATTTGAGCGTACAATAGGTACAATGCCTTCATAAACATTTAATGTTTAGTATAATAATGTATTTATGTAAGTGAATGTACAATATTTATTTAATCCTTTGCATGTATGCGTATATTTATATGTAAAATGTGTATCGTTACGTATTTATATTCTAATTTTTAAGTAGAAGAGGCTCTTAATTTACCTACTCTACGTATAAGTGGATGTTTACTATATGTATACATATCTGAAATAGTTGGAAAATAGAGGCGGATAGAGGGGTAGACTAACTAACAGTACAACAAAGTCTATTAAATTGACAGGTTTAAAGAAATGTTAACAACTAAAAGTAACTAAAAATGTATTTCTGTAAACAGACAAAATGGTGATAAATTCATCATTGTCCTAAAAGTACATTTAAAAGTGAATAGCTCATAGAAAATTGTATGTTTCATCAGATCCTGGAGCTAGTTTGCGACCTTGTTGGCAATTTTTATTTTAAATAAATACTTTTATACTGAAGTGTAAGTCTAAATTAAAGAAAAATTTCAACGTAAATGAAAAAGTTTTAAATATGTTAGTGAACACGTCGTTTTAAATGACTAAGTATAATTACCAAATAAATGAAACGTTGTCGGAACTTAATATGTGACTTTGACTAAAACGCATTTAAGCTTTTGACTGTGATTACGGTTCAATATATTTAGGAGGTATAAATCTTAATTTTACGGATTGTACAGATGTAGTAGGTGACCACCATCAGGAAGACTTAAATGGTCAGAAAACTAGCACCTGACTTCGGCATCACAACGGCTACATCAGTACTCATTACTTCTATCACTTCTCATTAAACAATTTTCAGTTCTCAGTTCTCAGTAGATCGTAAATGTGGGTCAAATATTAAGTTTAAATATGGAAAATAATGGTCATTAATGTGTGAGTATGGAGCCACATTAGACAGTGGGCGTGGCTCAGCCAATTTTGCGGTACTATTTATGCCCGCAGTACTAATCTGCGGATGATATATGATAGACAAAGGGTGGGGTGAGTTATGGGAGTGTTAAAATTTATCCTCATTAAATAGATTATTTAGGCAACTCTGATGACGAGTGATCAAAAATATATTGTTTTTCTATATCTTCGAAGATTTCTTTAAGCGAATAGAAACAACTGATGAAATGAATATATAGTGCACTCATGCAGGGTATAAAAAACCAACAACTGAAATGCCAATGGTGCCTTTATGCTTTCGGGGTAAGATTCAATTTAAAATTATCCCCTTTGAAAAGTGAGTGACCGTACTTAGTGTATATTACGCCTATTATTCCATATATCCTAGAACAGAAAATAAATTGAAAACCAACGGCTGACCTCAGAATCACAACAACGAGAATTAGTCAAAAGAATCGTTTTACTCTGACTTATTTTATATGAATACGTAATTATTAAAATTTTCAAACTTAATTTCCCTTAAAACGACCAGAGAAATGAACAAATCTTCCAAATTATTTTTAATACCCAAATACCCATTGCTTTGTTGCATTTTCTGTCGAAAAATTTGCAACGACTAACGTGTGAATGAATTATCATAATTATATCAAATTAATCGCTTACTTCGGTAAATCAGTCAGTCATCAGAACCATAAGCCGTAAGTGTATAGCTACTCCTATTATAGTAATTTTGTGAAGCTTACAACTTGCTCAGTATAAATTTTTCGACTAATATAGTATACTATGCATTAAATTAAGCATTGGGTCAGCAACCAACTTGGTTATTCTTTCAGATGGTCAGCTAACAAATGTGTTCCACAGTATTCGATTCTTGGTTCATTGTTGCACATTCTTTATACAAACGACTTTTCAGTCCCATTGCATCAACCAACTCGTACAATCGCAATTTTACTTCTTTCCTGAATTTTTTGTACCACTGGCTTCTATGAACAGGGGCTACAATTAAAATTTCACAGCTTCATGATTTTACAAGTTTTGTTTGTTTCAGAAATTTCTACAGTCTTGGGTCTAAGCTTCCTACTCAATTGAATTTGATGAGGAAATTATAGAGATTAGAAAGAATTCTCCGCAAAGAGTTAAGGTTTGGTAGTATTACATCTTTTATTGAGTTCTGCATAAACTCTCTTGATAAACAAAACTGTGTTTTTAATGTATAAATCTAAGATTATTAAAGATCAATAGACATACGATCGATACACAAAGAGTACATAAAATACTTCAAAGTACCTATGAAAAAAACGAGAGATCGATTTTCGAATTCAAGAACATTATGTTGCGACATTTTACAAATAAATACAAAAAAACAAAAAACAAAATAAATATATACACTCATATATATGTGATTTTATATTTTTAAGAGTATACCCAGCCACTGAATCTTGGATACTCCCGATAGTAGATGTTAACATTAAGTTGCTGGGTATCTTTATGTGAATCAACTACGTTTGGTTGTTGTTGTAGAAATCCGAATTCCGGAAGCAGTATGAGGTAAAAGGGGTCAGAATCCGACAGTAGCATGAGAAGCTCCTTGTGATGTGCTATGTTGCTGTGCTGAATTATTCGAATCAAGTTGGTCTCTTGGCGGAAGGGATTCGGACTAGGCAGGAGAACAAGATGCGACAGGACTTGCCGGTATTAGCAAACTTTCCCAATTTCCAAAATCCCATTTGTTATTGTTGGAAGAATACCCAACTGCTACGTCTTGGTTACTCTCGATAGTCGCCGTTTCTGGTGATCTTACTCCTTGTGATGTACTTTGTTGTTGTGCAACCTCTAGATCTAGTGAGCATGGTTGTTGTAAGGATTGCGAATCCACTGAAGCTTGGGGATCTGTAACATTCAGTTCTAATCTCAATTTTTTCGATGTACTTGGTTCCTGTGCAGAATCATCTGAATCCAGTGGGGATAACGGTGGCAGGGTTAGGAAATCGGCAGAAGCACGAAGAGCTGTAGGACTTGACAGTGAGTCTTCTTCTTGATCAGCTTCATCTGTATATCGTCTCTGTGGGGATTTACGTGTTCCATGCAAAGGTTGTAACTTGTGTTCATTCATGCCAACGTCTATACATTTCTTGAGACGACATGGTATACACAGTTTGCGGCTTTTTTTGTTAATTAAACATTCATGTTCACGTCCGCCATGGCATGCGTAGGATTTACCGACCTTATGCCAACGTTGGAAAAATATTGCACAAGCTTTACATGTACGAACATCATAATGCCTTCCGTGGCTTTTATCTCCACAAACCTTACACAAGTTGTGAACTGAATAACTTTCCTGTGCAGAATCATCTGAATCCAGTGGGGATAACGGTGGCAGGGTTAGGAAATCGGCAGAAGCACGAAGAGCTGTAGGACTTGACAGTGCGTCTTCTTGTTGATCAGCTTCATCTGTATATCGTCTCTGTGGGGATTTACGTATTCCACGCAAAGGCTGTAACTTGTCTTCATTCATGCCAACGTCTATACATTTCTTAAGACGACATGGTATACATACTTTGCGGCTTTTTTCGTTAATTAAACATTCATGTTCACGTTCGCCATGGCATGCGTAGTATTTACCGACCTTATGCCAACGTTGGAAAAATAATGCACAAGCTTTACATGTACGAACATCATAATGCCTTCCGTGGTTTTTATCTCCGCAAACCTCACACAAGATGTGGACTGAATCACTTTCTAAAGGAGAAAAAATTACTATTATTATTAACTATTGTCCTCACTTGGCGGCGATGATTTTGATAGTTTGTGTTTGCGATTCTTACCTGCATTCTGCATTGCGTGCGGAAATTATTTTTACTAATGTTATTTTGCACTGTAGGACTTCTTGATTTCACGAAATTTCATAAACGACAATATTGAGATATTAATTGGATTGCAAAAACATGTACTAGCTAATTGATTATTTTCGGGAATGGGCTAAAATCAAATGAAATCAAAATCAAGGAGAACAAAGAAACGAATGCAAACCTTAGACTTTACCGTTCTGTATTCTGTTATTATTGTTGTTCGTATTGGCTTGTTGTGATTATGCGATCATCTGAATCATTTGTACTTCTCGCCTTTACACAGTGTTGCCTGCTTCATTCGTGTGCTGTACATACTGGTGCCCATAAACAGTTATATTTTTTTTTATTAATCCTCACAGAGAGTATTTATTAGACAATATTATTTTAATACTCATTTAATTGTTAATAATTTTTCTTTTTTTATAACATCAACAAATGCCTATGAGCACTTAGCCAATGATCTCCAGCAGTACTTGAAGTCAATTATTGTTCTGACATTTTTAGTCTGTAATGTGTGGCGAAATTTCTGTAGCCTGTAATATTCAGTTAAGCCTTTCAATATAGAGCGTCATTGTTGATCGTTAGATTTAGTATAAATTGAAATTTAACGAATACACGGAATTCAACCGCATCCAGGACGTAAAATTCTTCGGGTTGCAAAGGGCTATAGCAATAGTCAAGATAAAATGACATTTTAACGATTTAGAATGCCTTCTAACTCTATTATAGTCGCTTTGAATGACATTTTAGTTCAAGAATATGTTCTAATTAAAGAATGATGAAGGTGTTGTTTTAAATGCTTTAAAGCTGCACTCAGTGACACGTTTATTAACAAAATTGTAATAAAATATTTATTATTAAATAGTAAGTTTAAAAAGTTAAATATTTCCCTAAAATATTATAAAATTATGAACAAAGTATGCTTTGAAGGCAACATACGAGTATTTTACTAAATTTTTGATGATGTAGTCGGTAGGTATAAGAAGAGTGTAATTCTTTCCAGTGTAATTATATTGATAATACATTTGTTTTGTTAATTCACTTTTTCAGAAAATAATTTATTTTTGATTTCCATTTAAAGTAAAAATATTGTAAAAGGAATGTTTATTAAGAAGAAGAAAAATAAAATTGAGTTTTTACCGAATTTGCAATAATTGATGAAACGTGTATAGATTTGAAAATTTTTTCAAGAATTTATTCGATAACTACTTTTAAACTCCGATGAGTTTGACTTTGGGGCCGACAAATATCGTAAGCATGGTTCAAATCAACAAATTTTACCAATCCTCTGAGAACTTGTTTTGCAACTGGTCCAAAATTGCAATATTTCATAACTTTGCGAAAAATTGTTGGTTCTTAGCTCTTTCATTAAAATGGGTCTTCAGGAGGAAACTTGAAATTTTGAACACATCCATTTCGTATATCATTAGCGGATTGGTAGAGTTTTGTCAAAATCGGATGAAGAAGATCAAATTATTATTTTTTTGTTTATTGTCCTCAGCTGCATCGGATCTGATTTCTTAGGGTATTAGCATTTATAAGGCAGTTTTGATGAAATTCTCGATTGATCGAGTTCCTTGGAGCCAACTATGGTTTGTTTAAAAAAAAAATGCGTCTCGAACTTAAAATGAGAAAACTTTTTCAGAAATTCCAGTTTTGGATCACTGGTGAAATCGAGATCGTCAATTATTTCATTTTTTAATGCATTAAGTTTTGTTAACAGATTAATCTCTTGAGTAGATATTCTTCTATGGAATCATTTTGAAACAAAAAAAAAGCTTAAATCGAGGCACATAATCCAAAAATATGGTTACATAAACAAACATGAACTATATTTAGACGTTTGATATAAAGCGAAGTGGCACCTTTTGGCACTCACTTAGGGGAAATAAATATAAAATTATAAACAAATCACTTTTTAAATACGAAAAAGGAATATCCAAATTTGTTTATAATTTTAGTACGATTATCAATTTGATTTTCTTCTCGTGAGTATAATTTACTTTTGACAAAGCTACGATTTTGTATGGGAGCCGCATTAAGTAGTGGGTGTGGTTCACCAATTCGAGTATTTTGCAGAATCATCGCCATCTTTAATAGTAATCTACGTCTCAAATATGATTATCTTGAAGTTGAACTATTTCCTAAATTGCGGTGGTTTGAAAATTTAAGATAACTCCGGTATTTCATATTATTGTATATTAATACGTTAAACAGTAGGCATGGTTTAGTGGCTTCTCAGGAGTTTCTTACAAGCATCAATATTAAACATCGTGCTAAATATGGACGTCTTAAGTTAAAGACGACTGAAGTTATGGTGGTTTAAACATAAAACAAATTCCGGGGCTTTGTATAGGAATTATATAAAGTAGATTCATATCACGACTTTTTGTTGAAGCTACATTAAACAATGGGTGTGCCTTGCCCAATTATCGTAAATCTAATTATTACTTACTTGAATATGGTTGTTCTAGATAGAAGAATACCGTGGTAGTTGAATGATCATGTCTACTATCACGTATGCATATTTCAACAAAAATTTATAAATATAAAATTTCTAAATAGTTTTATTGATCTAATTTTATCATAATTTCGTAAGTGAGGATTTTTTGTGCACAAATGTTTGAATTGACTTGGCAACACCATATATCAAACATATATATTTTATAAAAACGTTTTAATAAAATGATGAACACAGATCGTACGTTAAAGAATGGAAAAGAAAAATCGTCACAAAAAGTTAAAGATTAGCAATGCTATGTTTCCCCTCGACTAAAGCATACCCTTACACTGTTGAAATTTCTAGTGTTTTCAATTAATCTAAGTATATTATTAGTTTATAATAATAATAGCAATATCAATACTGATAATATGTGATATTTATAATTTACATAAATATGTAATAATTCTAGAGTCCTTAAAGTACATGTGAATATACATTTTAAAACAATATTTTGTACACAGAATGAAACAAATCGACAGTTTTATATAAAACTTTAAAGTAAACAAGTAAACACAAAGGCACTGAAATTAACATATGTTTACATTTACAGGTATCTCACACAAGTATAAACATTTGAGAGCACTCCAAACAAATTTCTTTTTCAATTCGGTTCTTGCATGTCCATCTAACTAATAATATTGCTTTAAATATAAGGTTAATCATATTGATTGTAATTTGCCAAGGAGCTGTGAGCCATTAGGTGCCATCCTAGTCCTTGAATGTGTTGTTAATGAGCTACGATCAAATCAAAAAAATGTTCATCAGCGGTTACCTTCATATTATCGGTGGAAGTCAATGGTGCAATCCACGTCCTTGATATATATTACTTTGAAGCACGCTGTACCCGTAAATCCAGTACGTAGGAATGTGATGGGTGTCCTAAATCGGGAGAAACACAGACAGCTGTATGGGTCGTCATTGATTCACGTTTTGCAGCAGAATCTTGGATACTCTCTGAGGTAGCCATTGGTATAGTGTGTATTAATCCAGGTTCTTGCGATAAAGTACGTCGATGCATACGTAAATCTAGTGCGAATGATGGTGATGGTGATGTGGACCTGAAACGTTCTTGAAGATCTCCATTTATGGATTCGATATTGTTGGAAACTTTCTCCATAGCGATATGTTGGAGACTTTCGTTAGTTCCCAATGGTGCAGCTGGTAGTAACACTGGTGCTTGTGATGCATTAGATTGTTGTGTAGAATTATGTGAATCCAGTGCATATGTTGATCCTTTTAGTTCAGAATTATTAGGGAATGTCATCAAAGTGTTACCTTGTGTATGATGCTTACTCTGCATTCCAACTTCAAAACACCTTTTTAAACGACATGATCGACACTTTTTAGATTTTTAATATCAATTATACAATCACCTGGAATAATCCCAGTGCATTTGTAGGGTTTTCTCCATATTATGTGACGCCTGAAAAATTCTCCACAAGGATGGCATGTATAAACACCATAGTGCAGTCCTGCGGGGTGATCTTGGCAAACCCGACAGAAAGTGCCGGATAAAATTGAACCTAAAGAGAATGAGCACGGTTTTTTGAGTCCACAGATGTGTAAAAATTATAATATCGTTTGCCGAGTGTACGAGATTTTATCGCATAACGGTAATACTTACTTGACGGCGATAATTGTGGAGTGTTATAATTTTTATCTGAATTCTGCATCGTTCGGCGAAATTTTTCTTACTAATTTAGTTGTGCACTATATTAACTCTTGCTCAAGTCAATTAATAATAATTATTAATTTAAATTAAATTAAAAAACAATAATATTGATATGGTTATCAGAAAATAAAAATACGTGCACATTGAACATTAATATGCGACTGATGATTCCCTCTCAAATATCATCGGCTTTAACATTCTTCATTGTTTTTGGCCCATAGCAACGGGAACTACAACTGTTAATCAAAAGCCAAAGAGATGAAAGAACAGAATTAAACTTTGCTTCTATTAGTTGTGTGCTGTTCTTTTCAAATGCTTTTATTTAACTTCCTTTAGGATTTTCAAATTAATTTTTCAGTTATATTTGGCGTTCCAGTTTCTATTTTCTATTTTTGAGTATAAATTTATGTTTTGTAAATTCTTTGAAGTTAAAGAAAGCATAGAACCAAATTTTTTTTTTGTAAACAAATTTGTTTATATTTAATTATACAGTGAGGAATACTTTTTCAGGGGTAAACACAACTAATCTCAAACTGAAGCATTTACAGCGATTTATAATTAGCCAAATCTTCAGTCAAAAGTCGAATTATGAAATTTGAAAAATCATATGTGAAGTTAGATTTTGGATAGTTCTTGTCTTTGGAGAGCTATGTACATGACAATTTTCCGAGTTTACTAAGTAACTAAGACACCAAAAGTAATTACTTGTACGAGTCAAAGGTAACATGTAAAAAATGAGTTAAGATTTTAAGTAATTTATATTTAAGCATCCATTGCATCGTCATATAGTTATTATGATTGATGATATCTTTGTATGCTGTAATTATGGAATGAAATCTCTTTGGGAGGAACTCATGTTTTTTCTAAAATATTTTCACTATGAAAATAGACTACATATGTGAAACTTTAACGCGATCCATATCGATTTCTTGAAATTCTACTTCACTCTCCAGCCAGTATCTGGAGTTTCATTTCTTTTAGATCTTTAAAAACTCTAAATTCTAAAAATAAATAAATCGAATTACCTAATTTCAAATGGCAAGTATACTTGTTAATATCGTTCCCCTTGCTCATCTGATTCTGAAGCGAGTTTTCTCTGAAAATATCGATGTAAAAAAAAACAAAAAAAAAAACAAAATGTGACGTAGTGGAGCAAAAAAGAGATTTCGGCTTTCGTTACTGAAGTCAAATGCTATCGTCTACCCCCGAAGCAATGATCCCTAAATTGTTGCCTAGTGCTATATTTCAATCGGTCTCATATTCCATGATACTCTCAAGTAAGAATTTCTAAACAAAAATGTATGAAAATGGATTAAATTAAATTTTAAAAATTTGTATATATTTTAAAAACATAATAATTCCACACCTATTCAAGTGTTTCATAAGTTTTTCAACGATGGAATGAAATTCATCATGACGAATCCAACGAACGGAAAATCGTCCAATACCTATGATTTATAAAATCGTACTCATCAAATACATATGTTGGTCTCTCCTTACTAATAACAACTTTTACATTTATTCATATACCTTTTGCAAACTTTTATATCAGGGTCTGGCCAGATCATGGCATTATCAAAAATGATTACAACATGTGGTGCCGCACATGCAGATTTTGTCGCAATCGTTTTGGCTGACATCATGAAATCAAACACTCAACAATTGATGAGTTGTTGCTTAAATATGCATGCCTACATTATGTATTAGGTGCATAACTTAATTTCCGCCCAAAAAGGCTTAGGAAAAATCATTTATTGGAAAAAATTTATACAATTTATGTAATTTCCATTACTTTCTACAACTTTTTTCCATCCAGAATAACCTTGCGCCTGTTACTCGCTATTACAACAGCTCATCATTCTATTTGTTCGATTGACGTTTGTAGACATCAGTAGTAACAGTTCATTCGGTTTCAGCAGCTCGTAGTACACCACTCCTTGCTGATCCCACCAAATGCAGAGCACTACCTTATGACCGTGGATGTTGCTTTTTGGCTATGATGTTGATGGCTGTCCTGGGTCCACCCATGACCTCTTCCAGTAGATCCACTTTTCATCGCCAGTCACAATACGCCAGAGAAAACTCCTCTTTTTCTGTCTGGCAAGCAAGGAAACCGCTATATTGAAACGGTTGTGAATGACACTTTCGGACAAATCATGTGGTACCCATTTTCCTTTCTTTTGGACCTTTCACATGGCGTGTAAACGTTTGGAAACAGCTGCTTCAGTAACTCCTAGCTCGTTTCCAAATTCTTCTAACGTTCGAGCTGAGTTTTCATGTAATAATGCTTGCAATTCATCGTCTTCGAATTTTTTCAGTTGTCCTGAGCGTGGTTTGTCATGAACATCAAAATTATTACTTCTGAATCGTCTATACCACTATTTACTTGTTCTATGTGATGGGGCTTGATCACCATAACATTCTTCAAACAATCGATGAACTTCTGCTACACTTTTTTTCAAATCAAAGTAGTGCAGAAGCACATGTCGAAAAAACATTTTATCGCGTTCCATTTTTCACAAAGCAATTGACTGAATTTGATCGAGAAATGTCAAAACTAAAACTGTTTACATCTCAATCTAACGTTCGCGGGCGGAAAATAAGTTAAGCACCTATATTTAGAAATAGCTATAAAATAACCAAAAACTTGTGTCTCTTCTTCCACTTTTGTAGTTTTATTTTTCCATATTTTATGTGTACGACTGCCGCAGCCGCAGCAGACTAAATGCCCATATGTCAATTTGTAAAACTTTTAGCAAATACCACATCTACATAGGAAGAGAAAAAAAAAGTGATAAATAAAAATAATAATAATATGTGTCTCTTCTGATATAATTTACCTATATTTTTTGGAGAAAAATTTGCAGCATCAGCAACGAAATATCTTAGAAAATATGAATCAGAAATTAAGCTTCTCAATTTATCTAAAATGATCTCAGTGCATTTGCAGATTTTCGATAGAAAATTTTTACAAGCATCACATGTATAACCACCAAAGCTCCTTCCCGAAAAGTGATAATTTCAAATGTCACAGCGTATGCCGCGTAAGACCCTTTCTATGAGAGAATACTCATCGTTGTGTTGTATTCAGTGACATTGAAGAATGTCAGCAAATTGTTACCTTTTATAGCATTGTATAAAAGGTAACACTGCATTCTAGCGTTGGAACAATTGTGTACACATGATGCATTCCTGTGATCGAACTTGAGAAACATACAAAAGCACAACAGTACTGGAAAGAAGCTCGACCAAAGGGACCTTCGGGTCATATAAGTGCCATATGACAAAAAATAAAAAAAAATACTAAATATTTGGAAGATGTACATATTTATTAAGCATATCTAATAGGTGACTTCACAGAATTGCCGATAATAATGATACCATGTTAAGATTATATTTTAAACATATGGGAGGTAAGGTTTTTTCCACATTTGCTGCATATTGCATAAAGTGTATTTGAGATCCACTACAGTTGCTTCTTGGTCATATTTGCGACAAATGTCAATATTAGGGGAAGCTCTTTCTCTTTCTAAACTAAAGTTCAAGTTGTCGTGTGTGAGAGAAAACTCAACAAATTTTTACATCAATCTATATAAAATTATATACTTATACCTACAGTAGATAAAATAATACGTTACAATGGAGATTTTATGAACTCACATATGCATACAATGAATTCAATAAATATTGAACATTCACTTATATAAATACGTTTTTATGTAAGCGCAACAAAACACTTCTCTCTATCCCACCAGTTGATTCCAATATGTCACACAGAGAGACAGTGTAGTTTTCGTTGCACCTTCTACTTTGTGAGAGAACAACTCGTCAATTGTTAGATTGGAAACACTATTCATGTGGGCTGCTATCTCCATTATGGTTGTATAACGGCTATTATCATTGGGATACATTAGACGAATATAGGATTGTAACATGGTTTTCGCCTGATTGTACATTCTCTCAAGAACGCCAACAATAGAAGATTCTGAGTTATTCGCACTGGGTGGGCGAAGGAGTGTAATCATTCGTAGGTAATTGTATTCTTTAGCGTCCAATACAAGGTAGAATAATATATTTAGCACATTTTGGAAAGCCTTTGCTTCACGTGCGACTGTAGCAAAGACAACTTTATTAGCATTTTTGTTCTCCCTTTCATAGGAGCTTAGCAGTTGTGAAACATTCAGTGGCATCATATGTTGTGCCAACGACAAGATGAAAATATCCTTGCTCGAGCTCTCAAAGAGGTGTATCTGATCCTGCACGGATAGTGGATCAAATGACCGTGTGTCCTTCATACATTGGATATCGTTGAAAAGATGCCCAACAGCGGTATCTTGAATGCTTTCAATGGTAGCCGTTTGTAATGCTGTATATGGTAATGCAGGTCCGTGCAATTTATCATGTTCATGCAGCTCTTCAAAATCGAGCGTGCTTTGTACCCAATTGATATTACAGGAAAGATTCCAAGCACCAGCAACTTGGATACTCTCGATGGCAACCATTTGTGGGGCAATTGGCGATAATACCAACGTTTGAAATGTATTATGTTCCTGAGCACCATTTTGTGAATCCAGGGATTTGAAATCGACTGAATTGAATTGAATTGTCATAGATTTGTCTTTTACTTTCATGCCGACTTCAAAACACTTTTTCAAACGACATGAAGGACATTTTCTATGTGACGTACTATCAATTACACATTTATCTGACATGATCCCAGTGCATGCGTAGACTTTTCCCGATAGCATGTAACGTTCAAAAAAGCATTTACAAGCTGTGCATGCATAAACGCCAAAGTGCCTTCCTGCGTTGCTCTTATTACAAACCTCACAGCGGATGACGTCTAAAATACGATATAAACGATAATAAGTTTTTTTTACTTTAGACGTTTTGAAGAATATCGGCAAAATGCTACCTTGTGTATGATGCTTACGCTGCATTCCGACGTCAAAGCACTTTTTCAGACGGCATGGCTGACATTCGTTACGATTTCTTCTATTGACTACACATGTGCTTGGAATTTTCGATTTGCATTGGTACGGATTGTTGCTGCGGAAGTGAAAGTTATGACGGAAAAATTCTGCACAACCTTTACATGCGTAAACACCATAGCACATTCCTGTGCAGGGTTCCTGACAAACCTCACAGCGCATGATGACTAAAAGAAGGGAGAAGAGCATACCTTTATTAGTTCAGAAATATTGAAGAATGTCGGCGAGGTACTACCTTGTGGACAATGCTTCTTACGCTGCATTCCAACGTCAAAACACTTCTTCAGTCGGCATGATATACACTGATTATGATTTCTAATATCGATTACACATTTGTCTGGAACCTGCGCCTCGCATGTGTACGGATTGTCGTTTCGTAGGCCTGAGTAACGTTGGAAAAATGCTGCACAAGCTCTGCATGTGTGAACACCATAGTTCATTCCTATGCAGCGATCTTGACAAACTTCACAGATGATGACATCTAAAATTCACGATAAGAGAGAATAAGAGTACCTTTATTAGTTCAGAAATATTGAAGAATGTCGGCGAGGTGCTACCTTGTTTATGATGCTTACGCTGCATTCCAACGTTAAAGCACTTTTTTAGACGGCATGATGTACACTTATTGCGATTTCTTATATCGACTACACATGCGTCTGGAATCTGTCCATCACATTGGTACGGATTGTCGTTTCGTAGGTCTGAGTAACGATAGTAAAAGTCTGCACAAGCTTTACAAGTATAAACACCATAGTTCATTCCTGTGCAGGGAGCTTGACAAACCGTACAGAGGATCTCGTATAAACTTGAGGAACCTTAAATGCAGAGGTACGGTTTTTGTGTTTGCAAATATTCAAGAATTATGATATTATTGGTCTGGTGTAATGCATTACATATTATCGCATAACGGTAATACTTACTTGAAGTCGATGATTGTGATATGTTGACATTTTCATCAGAATTCTGCATTGCGCGGCGAACTTTCTTGTACTAATTCAAATGTGCATTATATTAAGTGTTGTTTACATAAATTAATACTCAATTATCTTGTGGGCGCTAACATTACAATATTTCAAAAGCATGTGTGTATGTGTGTATAGGATTTGGAAGTTAATGTTTAATGAATACGTTCAAATTGAACATTAATTTGCGATTGATGATTCCCTCCCCTCAATTACCATTCACTCTAACACTCTTCTTTGTTTTGGGTTCATAACAACGAAAACACCACAATTGTAAAAAAAACTCATTTAGACATTGCTTTTATTGGCTCTCTACCGTTCCTCCCTATTCACTTATTTTCGCTGTTATTCCTTCTATTTAATTTTTGCACCTTTTTCTCGAGTAGCCTCTGCCTGTACGGCTATTCCTACAAAATATTCGATGTTATTACTATATTAATCCCACAATGAGTATTGGCTAGAATATTGATGATATGATATTGATAATATGATATTAAGCACTTAAAATAGCATAATTCTGTGGGTACAAATATTATTGTTGGATATATAAAATATAGTGGGCATTATTTCAGAGGTCGTGGCTCATACATTTCCCGCAAAATTATGTATGTATGTATAGGAACTATACAAAATAAAAGAAATCCATTATTTTGCCCATAGATGGCTTCAGTAATCTGTATCTCACGTTGTATAAGAGCGACCGGGATACGCTAGCTGGCGTTAGATAGGATTTCGTACTAAATAAACTTTACAGGCAGTTTTGTGATTGCTTGACTCAGTATTGTTTGAGCGCGCGTCAAAGATGGACACCAGTAAAGAGAAATACGCCATATTTTACATTTTTTCTTCGATAAAGGCGAAAACATAAGCCAGACGGCTGAATATGTAAATAGTGTTTATGGTCCTGATACTGTAGCAGCCAATAATGTGCAATTTTCGTTTCGTCGATTCCGTTCCGGTAATTTTAATGTCAAAGATGCGCCACGCTCTTGAAGGCCAATTGTCGAAAATATCGATAAAATAATGGAAATCGTCGACCGTCATGTAAGAACTGTTTATATTGCCCAGGAGTTAAAAATTGCACAAAAAACCGTTTGGAACCATTTAAATAAGGCTGGATGCAAAAAGAAGCTCGGTGTATGGGTGCCACACGAGTTAACGGTCGAATCACGATGAGCAGGCCCATCAGGAAGGTTTTGCTATGTGTTTGATGGAATTGGCAGAGAATCATCTACTATGAACATCTTCCCTACGGCCAAACTCTTAATCCGGACTTGTACTGTCAACAATTGGACCGTCTGAAGGAAGCAATCGCCCAGAAGCGGCCAGCTTTAGCCAATAGGAGAGGAATAATGTTCCATCAGGACAACGCCAGGCCACACACATCGATAGTGACTCGCAATAAGCTCCGGGAGCTTGGTTGGGAGGTTCTTATGCATCCACCTTATAGTCCGGACCTGGTTAAATTTTTGTTGAAATTTGCATGCGTGACCAATCTCCAAATGTACGGACAGAATTGATAGTAGGTCTGTCTAGATCAACCATATTGAAGTAAGTGATAATTAGATTTGCAAAAATTGGCAAGGCACACCCATTGTTTAATGTAGCTTCAACACAAAGTCGTGAAATGAAACTAGGTCTAGTAAAAATCAATACATTATTTTTGCATTAAATTGAAGGTTTTATTTAGCAGAGTTAGAGTATTGGGATTACCGGAGCTATCCGGACGACCCCAGTAGAAGCATTGGAAGTCTTTCTGGGACTGCTGCCGTTGAACTTGTGTCAAAACATATTTTATTGATGCACAAAAGGGATATATAATATATTAAGATAATTTATTTCTTCGTATGTCTAGGTCTGTCAAAAATCAAAGTCGGACTGTCGCAATCAAGCAACAACTTCCAAAAAAAAATATAACATCGCGTTGCTCGTGTCAGGGTTGCATTTACAAGGCAGGGCAGGGTACTATTCTTGTACTTGACACTTGAGTATTATGAAGTCGGCGGCATTAACAGCATTACGTCTGAAGACAACCAATAATTGGTATGGATTCGGAGATAGGGCACAGGAGCATTTTGTCACCGTTATATAGCAGAGTAAAGGAGGCGCAAATGCCAATAGAAGGAATGGGCAGGCTGAAGATGACTGGAAAGTTATACAAAACACTCATTGAAGACGGCCTCACGCATGATTTATATAAGGAAAATGACATCAGTATTTTCACAGATGGTTCATTGATGTGTTCAGAAACTTAACGGGTGTGCTTGTAGTAATGCGATTAGTCTTATGTAGGTGAAGGGACACATCGATATAGAACAAAATAAAGCTGCAGACGCCTTGGCTGTACAAGGATCTGGAGCTGAATTTTATGGACCGGAACCAGTAGTTGCTCTTAGCAACGAGACGATGAAGGCAAAGGTCGAAGAGTGGATAAAGAAACTCCATCTCACGAGATGAGAAAACTTATCCACTTGTAGACAGGCAAAGACTTCGTTGAGGCTATCAAAGGGCAGTGAATCGGGGAGGGCTCTCAGTCTAGGGCGGTTAACTCTAAGTTGGTTGACTGCATTAATAACTGGGCATGGCAATTTCAGGTACCACCTCAGCAAGATGGGTCTTGTTGATGGGGAGGATGCTGACATTTGCAGATTATGCATGGAAGAGGCAGAGACAGTAGCGCACAGAGTGTTCCAGTGTTCTGCATTGGCAAGCAGGAGGATGTCCAAACTGGGTCGCCAATTTATTGATGAACTCGAAATGTTGAATATACCTCAGAAAGACATGCTTGAAATAACGCGTGATGTTATTATGAGGAAGGGAGTAGAAGAATTCTGCAACCAAACAAATAATTAACACATGCTTTGGGGGACGAAAGGGACCCATATAAGTGGTTTGATTCGGCTAATCCCTGAAATATATAAATATAGCATAGTTAGAATGATCCGATTTAGGTCAAATATGCACCGTTTTGTTGGATAACTTGTTGCCATTTTGAAGGTAATTTTATAATGCCACCCTCATAGAAACCCTCGTCCCTATTGGCAAAGAATTGGGACAGTTGATTTTCACAAGCTTCTCTTGAGGCGAATTTTTCACCAGGAAAATTATTCGCCATTGACAGGAACAGGTAGTAAACACATAAATATAAAATGTCTAAATGGTTTTATTGATCTAATTTTATCATACTTTCACAAGTGAGAATTTTTTGTCCACAAGTGTTTGAACAGACTTGGCAACACCACCAGTCTCACAATATCAAACCCTTACACCGTTGAAATTTCGAGTGTTTTCAATTAATCTCAGAATATTATTAGTTTATAATAATATCAATAGTAATATCAATACTGATAATATGTGATATTTATAATTTACATAAATATGTAGTAATTCTAGAGTCCGTAAAGCATATGTGGAAATGAAAAGTTCGACCTCAGACCTCGTCGTATTTAGACACGAGCACTTAAGGCATTTTATAAACAATATTTTGTACACAGAATGAAACAAATCGACAGTTTTATATTAAACTTTAAAGTAAACAAATTAACACGAAGGCACTGAAATTAGCATATGTTTACATTTACAGGTATCTCACACAAGTATACACATTTGAGAGCACTCCAAACAAATTTTTTTTTCAAATCGGTTCTTGCATGTCCATCTAACTAATAATATTGCTTTAAATATAAGGTTAATCATATTGATTGTAATTTGCCAAGGAGCTGTGAGCCATTAGGTGCCATCCTAGTCCTTGAATGTGTTGTTAATGAGCTACGATCAAATCAAAAAAATGTTCATCAGCGGTTACCTTCATATTATCGGTGGAAGTCAATGGTGCAATCCACGTCCTTGATATATATTACTTTGAAGCACGCTGTACCCGTAAATCCAGTACGTAGGAATGTGATGGGTGTTCTAAATCGGGAGAAGCACAGACAGCTGTATGGGTCGTCATTGATTCACGTTGTGCAGCAGAATCTTGGAATCTCTCTGAGGTAGCCAATGGTATAGTGTGTATTAATCCAGGTTCTTGCGATAAAGTACGTCGATGCATACGTAAATCTAGTGCGAATGATGGTGATGGTGATGTGGACCTGAAACGTTCTTGCAGATCTCCATTTATGGATTCGATATTGTTGGAAACTTTCTCCATAGCGATATGTTGGAGACTTTCGTTAGTTCCCAATGGCGCAGCTGGTAGCAATACTGGTGCTTGTGATGTATTAGATTGCTGTGCATATGTTGATCTTTTTAGTTCAGAATTATTATGGAATGTCATCAAAGTGTTACCTTGTGTATGATACTTACTCTGCATTCCAACTTCAAAACATCTTTTCAAACGACATGATTTACAATTGTTACGCGATGTACTATCAATTACACATTCATCTGGAATAATCCCATTGCATTTGTTGATTTTTTTCGATACTAGGTAACGCCTGAAAAAATATCTACAACCATTGCATGTATGAGCACCATAGTGCATTCCTGTGGCTTGATCTTGACAAACCCGACAGAGAGTGTCGGATAAAATTGGACCTAGAGAAAATAGTCATGGATTTTTGAGTAGCCAAATATGTAGAAATTATGATATCGCTTTTCGAGTATAACAGATATTATTGCGTAACGGTAGCACTTACTTGACATTGATATTTGTGCAATTATGTACCAGTACATAATGTGTTCGCCTTCTGATCTGTAGGTCGTGGGTCAATCCCCGGCTGATGCATAACAAATTTAATATCGATAAGATTTTTCTTTCAAATGGTACCCACCTGTCGGCAAGCAATTGGCAATTCTTCCGACAGTAACATCTTGCCATGAAAAAGTTTCTAAAAGAATTCTGTGACAAAGCTCAGAAAAAGTGATATCACAAGTGTTCTGCCGTTCGGATCCGGCTAAAATAAGTAGGTCCCTTCTAATACTGTCCAAATTTAAGACGCACAACAGTAATGGAAGAGAAGCTCGGCCAATGAGCCCTTTGGGGCTTTATGTGCCATATATTTATTATACCCTGCATAATGCAATATGCATGGTATATTCATTTCGGTCAGATGTTTGTGTCCACTTGAAGGAATCTCCGGAGATATAGACATGGATATATATTCGTGATCAGCATCGATTAAATTTTCGATTTAACGATGTCCGTCCGTCCGTCCGTCCGTCCGTCCGTCCGTCCGTCCGTCCGTCCGTCCGTCCGTCCGTCCGTCCGTCTGTCTGTCACCTGGCTGGTTCGCACGATAACTTGAGTAAATATTGAGCTATTTCGATGAAATTTGGCATAAGTAATCTATGATCCAAGGGTACGGAGGGGATTGATATTGGGCATGATCGGTCAATAACCACGCCCACACCAAGCATTCAAAGCGACTAACCTCGAAATTTTCAAAATCTTTAACTTGCTATAACTCACATAATATACCACTTGGGACAACAGTATTTGGCACATAGAGTTATATTATACTACTATATAACCTCGCCAAAAGTGGGTGAGCCACGCCTACTTTCTAGCGTAGCTCCCATACAAAGTGTCTGTACTTCTTTTAAATTCAAACAGCTGTAACTTCTACAATCTTCTGTCCAGAATAACCATAATTGACACTTAGATTAACATGGTAGTCGGAAATAATATGGCAGAAAATCAGTGTGCCACGCCTACTCCTTTTTGGGTCTCCCATACAAAGTCGAGTGAATTAAACTAAAATTTTAAGCTCCATAACTTACAAACCATTTAGCCTAGGACAACGAGACTTAGGGTATGGATTAGTATTGTACGAGCAACTAGGCTCACAGAAAATGGGCGCACCACCCCCAGTGTTTATCGTAGCACCCATACAAATTTTAAATTGAAACAGCTGTAACTTCGGCAATCTTCTGTCTAGAATAACCATAATTGACACTTAAATTAATATCGTAATCGGCAAAAATCTGGCAGAAAATCAGTGTGCCACGCCCACTCCTTCATGGGTCTCCCATACAAAGTCGAGTGAATTATACTAAAATTTTAAGCTCCATAACTTACAAACCATTTAGCCTAGGACAACGAGACTTAGGGTATGGATTAGTATTGTACGAGCAACTAGGCTCACAGAAAATGGGCGCACCACGCCCAGTGTTTATCGTAGCCCCCATACAAATTTTAAATTGAAACAGCTTTAACTTAGGCAATCTTATGTCTACAATAACCATAATTGACACTTAAATTAATATCGTAATCGGCAAAAATCTGGCAGAAAATCAGTGTGCCACGCCCACTCCTTCATGGGTCTCCCCATTTAAGGAGTGAAAATTTGGTGTCCTACGTTGAATAGTTTCTAAGTTATGGTGGTTAACATTTTTGTTTAATTTCCTCAACTTTGTATGGGAGCCCCAATAAGAAGTGGGTGTGGTACGCTGATTTTTCGCCAGATTATTTTCGACTACGATATTAATTTAAGTGTCAATTATGGTTATTGTAGACATAAGATTAACATTGACAAATTAATTGGATTTACTAGAAAGTGGTAAGCCACGCCCATTTTTTATATAGCTCCCATACTAAGCCTCGGAATTATCTTAAAATCCTTTTACTTCGTCAAAGTCAACCATATTTCGGGTGTAAATTAGTAGTATATGCAAAAATTGTTTCTCGAAAAGTGGAAATAAAAGAAAAGTTGGATATTCGAGTAAACTTTTTATATATAAATCTACATAGTATGCAGGGTATAGTTTGGTCGGCCCCAGCCGACTGTAAGGAGATTTTTTATTTTTATACCCTGCATAATGCAATATGCATGGTATATTCATTTCGGTCAGATGTTTGTGTCCACTTGAAGGAATCTCCGGAGATATAGACATGGATATATATTCGTGATCAGCGTCGATTAAATTTTCGATTTAACGATGTCCGTCCGTCCGTCCGTCTGTCTGTCACCTGGCTGGTTCGCACGATAACTTGAGTAAATATTGAGCTATTTCGATGAAATTTGGCACAAGTAATCTATGATCCAAGGGTACGGAGGGGATTGATATTGGGTATGATCGGTTAATAACCACGCCCACACCAAGCATTCAAAGCGACTAACCTCGAAATTTTCAAAATCTTTAACTTGCTATAACTCACACAATATACCACTTGGGACAACAATATTTTGCACATAGAGTTATATTATACTACTATATAACCTCACCAAAAGTGGATGAGCCACGCCTACTTTCTAGCGTAGCTCCCATACAAAGTGTCTGTACTTCTTTTAAATTGAAACTGCTGTAACTTCTACAATCTTCTGTCTAGAATAACCATAATTGACACTTAGATTAACATGGTAGTCGGAAATAATATGGCAGAAAATCAATGTGCCATGCCCACTCCTTTTTGGGTCTCCCATACAAAGTTGCGGAAATTAAAAAAAATGTTACCGGTTATAACTTGCAAACTATTCAGCGTAGAATAACGAGATTTAAGGTGTGGATTAGTATTGTACGAGCAACTAGGCTCACAGGAAATGGGTGCGCCATGCCCACTGTTTATCGTAGCCCCCATACAAATTTTAAATTGAAACAGCTGTAACTTAGGCAATCTTATGTCTACAATAACCATAATTGACACTTAAATTAATATCGTAGTCGGAAATAATCTGGCGAAAAATCAGCGTACCACGCCCACTTCTTATTGGGGCTCCCATACAAAGTTGAGGAAATTAAACAAAAATGTTAACCACCATAACTTAGAAACTATTCAACGTAGGACACCAAATTTAAGGTGTGGATTAACATTGAAAAATTAATTGGATTTACCAGAAAGTGGTAAGCCACGCCCACTTTTTATATAGCTCCCATACTAAGCCTCGGAATTATCTTAAAATCCTTTTACTTCGTCAAAGTCAACCATATTTCGGGTGTAAATTAGTAGTATATGCAAAAATTGTTTCTCGAAAAGTGGAAATAAAAGAAAAGTTGGATATTCGAGTAAACTTTTTATATATAAATCTACATATGCAGGGTATAGTTTGGTCGGCCCCAGCCGACTGTAAGGAGATTTTTTTTTATGTAATTTTTATGCGAATTCTGCATTGTGCTTCGATTTTATATTAAATAATTATAATTATTAAATTAAATTGAAATAAAAAGCGCTAATACTGAAATGGTTATCAGAAAATAAAATAATGCAAATTAATGTTTAATAAACACGTTCATATTAAACATTAATTTGAGAATGATGATTCCCTCTCAATTATTATCGGCTTTAATACGTCTTACTGTTTTGGGCCCATAAAAAGGGAAACACTGTTAAAAAAGAGATAGAGAGAATGAAAGAACTTATTTAAAAATTGCTTCTATTGGCTCTTTACCGTCCTTTTTATTCAATTTTTACTGTTATTCCTCGTACTAAACTTCTGTACTTTGTAAAACGGAGGACTATATCCCATCAATATTGACGGTTGTTGACAGAAAATTATATGCAATTATACGATTTTTATCCCACAATAAGTTTTCTGGAGAATATGAATGTGTTTTGTGGCAAAAGTTTCGTGCATAAATACAAAGCATAAATATAAACTTTACGCCACAAAACATATTCATATTCTCTAGAAAACTTATTGTGGGATAAAAATCGTATAATTGCATACAATTTTCTGTCAATATCCGTCAATATTGATGGGATATGGTCCTCCGTTTTACAATGTACAAAAGTTAAGTACGAGGAATAACAGTAAAAAGTTAACGAAAAGGGACGGTAAAGAGCAAATAGAAGCAGTGTTTAAATAAGTTCTTGCTTTCTTTCTTTCTCTTTGTTTACAGTGTTTCCGTTGTTATGGGCCCAAAACAATAAAGAGTGTTAAAGCCGATGATAATTGAGAGGGAATCCTCATTCGCAAATTAATGTTCAATATGAAAGTTACACATTACACATTAATTTGCAAATTCTTTCTACACTTGTTCTCGAATTTTGTCATAGTGCTTATCAATATTATCGTTTTTAATTCTAATATAATTTAATAATTATAATTAATTGACTTGAACAAGAGTTAATACAGTGGACAACTAAATTAGTGAACAATGCAGAATTCAGATAAAAATTACAACACATCACAATTATCGATGTCAAGTAAGTATTACCGTTATGCAATAATATGTATTACACTCGACACGCGATATCATAATTTCTACATATCTGCGGACTCAAAAAACGGTGCTTATCCCTTACAGGTCCAATTTTATCCGACACTCTCTGCGATCTAAATATACTTACAAATGCACTGGAAATATTCCAGATGAATGTGTGATTGATATTACACAATCTAGAAGGTGTAATTCATGTCGTTTGAAAAGATGTTTTGAAGTCGGCATGAAAAGAAACGCTAAATCAATGCCGATTCCTGCAGCTCCTCATATCTCTGTTGATTTCACATCAGTACCACCAACGTATGTGCCTGTAGATATTTGTAGTCTTGCAAGAACGTGAAGCAATGCCAGGCCCTCAAGCTCCCCATGTTCCGATGGATTACGGATCCATACAACCACTGCACTCTCCGGATTCACAGGCTGCACAGCAATATTATACAGCGCAAAATTTCGGATCCTCACAATCGAATACTAACGAGAGTATCCAAGATTCTGCTGATGGGTATTCTTTCAACATTGCATCACCGGATTTCGGAATTTTGGGAGATTTTCAATCACTGCCGACACCTGCAACTTTGAGCTTCTGTCGAGTTCGGACTCCGGCCACCAACTTACGCACTGGATTCAGCTAACGCTGCAAAGCAACGTAATTTATCACAAGTACCTGGATTACTACCAACTGCATCACTGGCGACTAACGAGGGTATCCAAGTTACCGCTGGTCAAATACCACAAACGGCTACCACCCAGGACATACAGGACTCCACTATCGGGTACCTTTTCAACGATATCAAATATATAAAGGACACACAGACGTTTGCTGTCTTGCAAGATCGTGAATCAACGCCGGATGCTGCAACTCCTCATGATTTTGTCGGTTGCACTTCCCTACCAGTAATACACGCGTTAGAATCGAATAATTCTAAGCAGCTACAGAACACATTGCAAGAATCTGTAGTACCATCAACTGCCCCACAAATGGCTGTCACCGAGAGCATCCAAGATGCCGCTGCTGGACATCTTTTAACCGATATCAAATGGATAAAGGACACGTGGTTATTTGATCCACTGTCCATGCCGGAGCAGATACGCCTCTTTGAGAACTCGAGAAAGGGCATATTCATTCTGACATTAGCACAACATATGATGCCACTGGATATTTCACAACTATTAAACTCCTATGAGAAAGAGAACAAAAATGCTAATAAGACTGGTTTTTCTATAGTTTCACGTGAGGCGAAGGCTTTCTAAAATGTGCTAAATGTACTATTTCACCTTGCATTGGACCCCAAGGAATACTATTACTTGCGAATCATTGCACTGCTCAGACCACCAACTTCGAATATATCAGGATATTCTAATGTTGGAGTTCTTGAGAGAATGCAGGATGAGGCGAAAACTATATTACAAGCCTATATTCGTCAAATGTATCCCAATGATACTAGCCGTTTCATTACCATAATGGAGGTGACAGCGCTCACGGATAATCTTTCCAATCTAACAATTGACGAGTTGTTCTTTCATAAAGTCGAAAGCGCAACGAGAACTACGCTGTCTCTCTGTGTGACATATTGGAGTCAATTGGTGGAATGGATAGAAGTGCTTTGTTACACCTGTCTGTAACTAAATTTGATAGTTATGTTTCTATTTGAGCGTACAATAGGTACAATGCCTTCATAAACATTTAATGTTTAGTATAATAATGTATTTATGTATGTGAATGTACAATATTTTTTTTAATTCTTTGTATGTATGCGTATATTTATATGTAAAATGTGTATCGTTACGTAATTATATTCTAATTTTTAAATAGAAGAGGCTTTTATTTTATCTACTCTAGGTATAAGTGGAAGTTTACTATATGTATACATATGTATATGAAATAGTCGGGAAAGCAGAGGTGAGTAGAAGGATAGACTAACTAACAGTACAAGAAAGTCGATTAAATTGACAGGTTTAAAGAAATGTTGACAAATTATTAAAATACAATAATAATAGTTTTGATCGATTACACGTCGAGAAAGAGCTTCCTCTAATAATGGTATATGTTGCGAATATAGTCAACAAGCAATTGTAGTAGATCTTAAGTAGACAATACAGCAGTATGAAAAACTATAATATAAAATGCAATACAATGTTTAAAATACAATATTATTATCAACTTTGGGCATGATATCATTATTACACGTAATTGGGTCAATAACCAGGATATCCGCACGTATATATAGTATGCTTATGGTTTACCTTAAATGAAGATGAATGGCAACAACAATATCGCGCCCTTGAATTTCAAATCAGTTTTTCATGTTTTTCTGGACGAAGTGTAGTTTAAGTCAGAATAAAATATCCATAAAATTTGACCCTAGATTCGATTTTGCAAGGTGAGTGCCACATTACTTTCTTCAGAAGATAAGTAGCCCAAGCTAGGGAATTGATACTGGGTATGATCTGTCAACCGCCACGCCTACACCAAGCATTCAAAGTGACTAACCTCGGAATTTTCAAAATGTTTAACTTGCTATATAACTCACTTAATATACCATTTGAGACAACAATATTTAGCACATAGCGTTACATTATACTGCTACATAACCTTACCAGAAATGGGCGATCCACCCCTACTTTTTATAGTAGCTCCCATACAAAGTGTCTCTACTTCTTTTAAATTAAAACAGCTGTAACTTCTACAATCTTCTGTTTAGAATAACCATAAGTGACACTTAGATTAACATGACAGTCGGAAATAATATGGCAAAAAATCAAAAAACTACGCCCGCTTCTTATTGGGCTCCCATACAAAGTCGAGGGAATTAAACACAAATTTTAAGCGCTATATCTTATAAAATATTTACCGTAGAAAAACCAGATTTAAGGTGTGGATTAGTATTGTAAGAGAAAATATACTCACAAGAGATGGGCCAGCCACGCCCATTGTTTATAGTGGCTCCCATACAGAATGACTGAATTTCTTTTAAATTGAGATAGCTGTAACTTCTGCAATCTTCTGGCTAGAATAACTATAATTGACGCTTAGATTAATATGGTAGTAGGAAATAAGCTGGCAAAAAATCAGTGTGCCATACAAAGTTGCGAAAATTTAAAAAAATTTAAACCGCTATAACTTACAAACTATTTAGCGTAGGACAACCAAATTTAAGGAGTAGACTAATATTGCAAAATTAATTAAATTTACAAGAAAGAGGTAAGCCGTGCCCACTTTTTATATAGCCCCCATACTATTGTATTGAATTGTCTTAAAATTCTCCTTTAAATTATCCCTTAAATATCCCTTACATTTGATCTTCGTCAAAGTCAGCCATATTTCGGGTGCAGGTTAGTATTATATGCAGAAATTGTTTGTCAAAAAACTGGTGAGCCGTAAAGTCATTTTTTTTTTCAATACAGATACTGCATATACACCCATTCATGAAGAAAAAGCATTAGGCAGAAGAAGAATGCATCAACACTATCAATACGCATGCATTTGTGTTTTTGGGTTTTCACTGGATGTATAAGAATAAACATAAGGAAGAAGAGGAGTGTGTATAAAGAGAAACACATGTACATATTGATCAAAGTGATCAAAATAAAAACAACGGTAATTTGATAATTTTGACAAAAAAAAAAAACAAAAAGAGTTGTCATATCAATTTAAAGCTGTCGTTATTTTTATTTTATCCACATCGTTATTTTAAAAGGAATTTTCAAAACAAGTAACAACAATCATGCAACAAAACTAATTCCATGCAAAATATGAAGGAAAACGAAACTGTCATTTTCAGAGCGTAATGATGTTTATGTTTACTATATTGGTCCAAGTACTCGTATATTGGTAACTTTCTTGTAGTATCAACATTGAAAATTTGCAAGACCTACATGAATTGCCAAGCATAACCATCGTCACTGAGATAGAATATGTATAAACTTAAACGGTAATAACTTCAATTTCATCCAACTGATTGGAAGTTATTAACGATTTTAAAAAGCTAAAGGTAAGGGCGAATCAATTTTATTCCAAGGCGCTGGATAAACAACTGGCTAAATTAAACTATGAACGGCAACTAACCAATATTGCTATAAATGGCAGCAGTCATTTAATAGATTCGTTTGGCGATTGCACTAAAAGCAACAAATGTGTTTCCCGAATGTGTCCGAAGCCAATTAAATGGACGAACTCGAAGAGTTGTGTATCACAATTGATATTTTAAGTAATTGATGTTTATGCGCTGATTATAATATACGAAACGGAACGGAATCGAGGCGCAACGGAACGAGAAAAATTGTATGCCAGTTATAATGGTACGTGTTCTTACGACAATGACATTTGCCTCGGTTGTCAAAAATTAGATTTTTTTTTCCAAATTGAACACAACAAACGTGTGCAGCTACAGAGGAAAAAATATTTATTAGCGTAAAGTCAAATTTATAGTTACAAAAATGTGAGCAGAAGAAAATGTTCGAATATGATTCATGTTTATATATATTTGTGCATTGTATTTGCAAATAATACAAACAACGAATCGACGTGGCTGTCGATGTTGCGTCCATTCAACGAATTTGGAGAGAAAAAGCGCGAAAACTTTCCTTCCAATGAAAAAAAAAGACGTAGACGAATTGTTAAAGCCACGGGTATGACGGTTCCTGTTTTTAATCTTCTTTCTTCACTGATTCAAGAGGACCTTAGAAAATATTGCATACGAGAGCCAATATGCCCCGAGGAGATACTTTCAATCACTTCATTGTAAGAACGAATCAAATAAATAGAGAAATGTGTTATTCTGTGTTAATGTTAATTAATCACAGGCATTTAGAGCATGGAGTCTATCATCAGGCATTACCTTGGAGTTATAAGCCAGACAAGACGACCGAGCGGAACATAATTTTGCATACTTGTGAAATTAATCTACATCAGCGAATCATCTGTATCTCAATTCTTTTGGTCCAGATGGAATATTCCGAATTGTGTAGGTGCCATAGCATTAAAGTGTCCTCGCTATGTTGAATCAACTGTTTTTAACTACAAAAAATATGACAGCATTGTACTAATGGCCACCTGTGATGGAAATTCAACTTTACATCAGTCAGCGTTGGCGGATTTTGCATAGTGATGGAGGTATTATTTAATATATGTACTACCTACAAATCCATGAGCATATTATGCTAACTTTTAACTCTTTTTTCCTCTAGCCTTCATTCAAACCAAACCTTTTGGACGGGCACTTATTAACAATAGTTTACCTCTGCCAAAAAAAAAAAACAAACCACTCCTTTGAACGATGCAGCTTTTTCTCAATGCAGCACTCAATATAAACTGTAAAATTTCTGAAACAGTTAATACAGTAAAATTTTACCAATGCAGTTGCCTGCCAACAGTAATAAATTATATAAGTTCAATATAAAAAAATAAAACAGTTTATTTGTATGCATTAAATGTAAATTGCACTTTATTAGTCCTTAAAAATTAATAAACATTACTTCAGTATAAAATTAATTTCTTCTACAAATTTATTATACATCCAGACTAGCTTTCTTCCATATAAAAAAATAGTATAAAAACAATAAATAAAAAATAATTAAAATTTAAAATAAAATATATATAAATATAATGGGATAAAATGAATTCTCTACCATAAATTAAATCTTGTTGGCCGGAGGACACAGCCTCTATGTAATTCTCCATAGCCACGCAGCAGTTAAGCATATCGTATGTTGCTTTGCTTTTCAAAGCCCTACTTTTCACACGTTTTATTTTTGTTTGTACTGCTTTTAGAATTAGAATTAAATTTTGGTCCTCCTGGGGTTCGTCCGGCGGTATCCTGCTTGCTACAAGCACTTTGAACAACTCGACGTCTTGTTTTAGGACTTTAGCACACCGTTAGAAATGTCGACAATGCCGTTTTGAAGGCTGTTTAATAGCCGGCATAAAGAAGGGATTAGTGCAGCGAGAGCAGGGGCCACTGGCCACACTGGCCAGTCTGGCACCTTCATATGTATATCCCACTGGCTATCTGGCGCAACAACATGATTATTTATGTGGTCATTCGAAATTCCTCAAGAGCAAAAATGAGCTTGCCTCATCGCAAAAAATGTCGGCCATGCCGTTTCGCCCGCTGTTTAAGAGCCGGCATGAAAATAGATTTAGTGAAGTCGGAGCAGGGGCCACGTAAAATAACACTGGCCAGGATGGCCCCTGCATATATATATATCCGACTGGCTATCTGGCGCAACAATAAGATGATTTATGTGTTCATATGAAATTCCTCAAGAGCAAAAATGAGCTTGCCTCATCGCAAAAAATGTCGGCCATGCCGTTTCGCCCGCTGGTTAAGAGCCGGCATGAAAATAGATTTAGTGAAGTCGGAGCAGGGGCCACGTAAAATAACACTGGCCAGGCTGGCCCCTGCATATATATATATATCCGACTGGCTATCTGGCGCAACAAAATGATGATTTATGTGTTCATATGAAATTCCTCAAGAGCAAAAATGAGCTTGCCTCATCGCAAAAAATGTCGGCCATGCCGTTTCGCCGGCTGTTTAAGAGTCGGCATGAAAATAGAATTAGTGCAGCCGGACCAGGGGCCACGTAAAATAACACTGGCCAGGCTGGCCCCTGAATATGTATATCCCACTGGCTATCTGGCGCAACAATATGATCATTTATGTGCTCATACCAAATTCCTGAAGAGGAAAAAATGTCGGCCATGCCGTTTCGCCGGCTGTTTCAGAGGCGGCATGAAAACAGATTTAGTGCAGCCGGTCCAGGGGCCACGTAAAATAACACTGGCCAGGCTGGCCCCTGCATATATATATCACACCGGCTATCTGGCGCAACAATAAGAAGATTTATGTGTTCATACGAAATTCCTCAAGAGCAAAAATGAGCTTGCCTCATCGCAAAAAATGTCGGCCATGCCGTTTCGCCCGCTGTTTAAGAGCCTCATGCAAATAGATTTAGTGAAGTCGGAGCAGGGGCCACGTAAAATAACACTGGCCAGGCTGGCCCCTGCATATATATATATATATATATATATATATATATATATATATATATATATATATATATATATATATATATATATATATATATCCGACTGGCTATCTGGCGCAACAATAAGATGATTTATGTGTTCATACGAAATTCCTCAAGTGCAAAAATGAGCTTGCCTCATCGCAAAAAATGTCGGCCATGCCGTTTCGCCCTCTGGTTAAGAGCCGGCATGAAAATAGATTTAGTGCAGCCGAAGCAGGGGCCACGTAAAACAACACTGGCCAGGCTGGCCCCTGCATATGTATATCCCACTGGCTATCTGGCGCAACAACATGATCATTTATGTGCTCATACCAAATTCCTGAAGAGGAAAAAATGTCGGCCATGCCGTTTCGCCGGCTGTTTCAGAGGCGGCATGAAAACAGATTTAGTGCAGCCGGTCCAGGGGCCACGTAAAATAACACTGGCCAGGCTGGCCCCTGCATATGTATATCCCACTGGCTATCTGGCGCAACAACATGATCATTTATGTGCTGCAAGGACAAGGTTCTGCTATGCTACTCCGTCCCCTGTGTTTACATCGGAATGATTTTAATAATTTAATTTTAATAACACTTAACGTTTCAATGAATTTATTCAACACTTTATTTTGATTGTGTGCTTTAATGTGTAATGTAATTGTATTTGTCTAAATTAAAATGTTTTTAATGTTTAATTTTATATGTACATACTTATATTATATTGTGTGGTTCAATGTTGTTTATTATTTTCTTCTAAATATGCCGATCCGCACGCACTTCACACGCCGCCGTCTTAAAGAGTAGATTACGACTGATAACATTTTGTGTACATCGATGAAAAATAATCACAGATCAAACAATAACAAATGCGACGTTATAAATAAATAACGGCTACTTCCATCTGTTTAAGTACAGGGTGACTTAAACATGCATATTTAATTTTTAATTTTCATTAAACGTTTAAGATTCAGTTTTAATATGTGCACATAAAATTGTTTAATTGTATAATATTTAAATGTAATTTGTTTGAATACACGTCTTTTACATTTTGTAATATACGCAATTTAGTGTTTAGTTGAATGTTGTTTGATATTTTCTAAGATATGTCGATCCGCTCTTCACACGCCGCAGTCAAAGAATAGATAACGAATAATAATTTTTGTGTTTTAACGGTGACTTTCATCTGTTTAGGTACATGGTGACTTAAACATGCCGGCCCCCTTGCACGAGTGCAATTCTATTGCATTCTATTTTTTGCCCCTTTTTAGGTGAAACTAGTGTCAAAGAAGAGAGCTCATTTGAGTTTTCAATAGCTTTTCCTGCCATACCTGATATTTCGAACGAGGAGTGTTCGATTAGTAGCTGGATACGCTTTTGTACCTTTGAGGAAATAAAGTGTTTTTGCGAACTTTGGTCAATTATCGTTGGGAGAGTGAACGTTTCTACCGAGTGCAATGTAGGGATAAATGCAGTTGGAAGGATGACCTGGCTTATATTGCCAGGTCAAGAAGATAGCACTTTAGTGCTACGTTTCCTATTACAAGAAGGTAGCACTTTAGTGCTATGTTTCCTATTACAAGAAGGTAGCACTTTAGTGCTATGTTTCCTATTAAAAGAAGGTAGCATTTTAGTACTATGTTTCCTATGAGAAGAACAGGGGTGTTCCTCTGGCACATCACTTGCTTGTAAATGTGTGCATGAAGATGCAGATATTTAAGTGATTTTTTAAGAAATATTAGTTTGAGATCTACTATTTAAGTGTGGGCGAGGCTATTTCGTTTTACAAACTCAATTCAGTCGAGAGTCGAAAGCTTCTGAAATTTTTTGCAATATTTTATTGATCGATTGGCATTGCATAATTTGCATACGAATTTCGTTTGAATTTCTGTCACATAAGAGTGAATTTTATTCACAGATTTACTTTTGTGGAAATCACGAGAGATATGATTGAAATTTTCTTTCTTGGGGTGAAAGAAAGCTATTATTTCTAGCACTTCGTACCTGCTTGTGAGGAACTCATCCAGTTGTGACCAGAGAGGTAGGTCTTTTCTGGAATTGAGGGATTGTTCGCAGAGCGACAAAATATCTTGGGGCAACTTTGTTAGGCAGATATGTACTAGAATGGGGTCCCAGTTTTCAGTTCTCACACCGTGAGAGGTGAGGATGGGTAGGCAATTGTTAATTGCCAATTGAAGATTTTGAATTGCGTCAATGGTTTCGGAATGAACAGTGGGCAAATTTAATAGCGTTCTTTACTGATTATCAACGAGAATTCGCTTATTTTTAAATCAAACTTTTAAGGCATTCCACGCAAGTTCGAAATTGTCGTCGCTTAGAGAGTAACGTTTGACAATTGCACCAGCTTTCCCTTGGGTTTTATACCGGATGTGGTATAATTTTTGGGTGATTTACGTAGATGGTAGTGAACATGCCACGGAATGACACCCATTCTTCTTTGCTCTAGTTGACAGCTTGAAGTTTTGGGGTAAGTCGCTGTCATCAGCCATAAAAACATTCGCAAATCTGACCGTACACTAGACCAACAGTCATGTAAGCCTCCTCGTCTGACCGCTACGAGAGATTCAATCTGACTTTCATTGGGTATTATATTGAATTGGTTGCAGAACTGAATGAGGCCATCAGACACGAAATTGAACTTTTGTAATGATGAATCATAAAATCGATCTTTTTGCACAGGAGTTTTTGTACTGTTTTCAATGCAAAAATAGTGAATTTCTGCACTTGTAATAGAAAATTATAAGAGATTTTAGTGAAAAAAAACAACAAATACAAAAAGTTTGTGTAGGAGATACAAACCGCAAATTACTTTATGTTCTCCAGTATAAGAAATACGGAAATATATAGGAAAATATATAAAATTGTGTAACTTACAATAATCCCGAATTTATTGCGGCGAAAAATAAGGGATTTTCAGGTGGCAACACCATCGCATAAGTACAGAGAAAGTACAGAGCTGTTGCCAATTTAAAAGTTGTTGCACTGCACTGTTCTTGTAGATAGTGTTGTTTGTTGTGGTGTTCACTTTTTAGTTACACTTTATCTTCTTCTTATTTTCCACTTTTGTACGTAATACTGTACATATGTTGTACATATTTTTAACACTTATTCCAATAGGGCACTACCTTAAGGTAGGCTTTGAGGGATCATGTAAAATAAAACAGTTTGTTTTTATTTTTAATTTTAATTAAATGTTTAAGGTTTAATTTTAATATGTGCACATGTACTTGATGTAATTTGTACTTGGAAAAATAACGTTGGCGCAACAACATGATTATTTATGTGCTCTTTCGAAATTCTTCAAGAGGAAAAATGAGTTTGGCACATCGAAAGAAATATAGTCCATGCCGTTTTAAAGACTGTTTAAGAGTCGGCATGAAAATAGATTTAGTGCAGCCAGAGCAGGAGCAACGTAAAATGACACTGGTCAGGCTGGAAGGACAAGGTAATGCTATGTATATTATTCCGGCGCCTGCATCTGTATATACATATGTATTACCTGGCTATCAGTTGGAGTCAGTTGTGCAATAACAGGATATCTCACTGCATCTGTGCGCCCCAATAATAATCCAATTGTTTTGGGTAGAGTAGCGAATGAGGTGAACATATTGGGAGTTTGAATTTGTTTTGAGTGATTTGCATAATTTAGCTCATAATAAACAACACCTAGCTGTTCTCTTATGTCTGCTCCCATTGACACGGGACGCTTTTCGGACTAAAACTGACTAGAAATCGTTCATATCGGTACATCAATCCAGCGCAATCAACCGTAAAACGTAATTGTGTGGCTGCTCCTATTGAAGTTAATGAAAATAGGCGCAGTAACAGCGGATATTAAGTTTGTGAAACTTACAACTCTATTTGACCAGTATAAAGTTTTCGTCTCCCATAGTGTGCATAAAATTAAGCAACTTGTCCATTGAATCGACAACATACTTGATACGGTCATGTTTTGTAAATATCCCCTGGACAGTATCCAATAAAGTCCAACTTTTTGTCAGGGGACACCCCGATATTTCATTTCACCATTAACGACTTAGCAATCCTATAGTCCTATATAACCAAATCGTCCTTCATTGCTTGTACCTCTGGGCTCTGGGCACTATAATGAGGGTTAAAATCAAACTTTTACAGCTTATTGACTTTGCAAGACTTGGTCAGCAAAATACACTATCTCATTTCCCACAAGAGTTTTGCCTGTTTCCGAAATTTCTATTTCGATTTTTTTTAAATTTCAATTAACTTAAAATAATTTTTACTATTCACAATAATTGGTTGACGTCGCTTTACTAAGTAGAGAGAATGTTTGAATTGCCCACAAATGTCACAAAACCACTTTTAGTGCATTTCCCTAACGGAAATGCATCAGTTGGCACTAGTTACAATAAACTGTAACTTTAACAGTTCCGGTTAAAAGCATCTTTCTTTCACGCGACAACCAGCAAAGCTGCAGCATCTTTCTAACTTATTGTGACGAGTACAAAAAGAAAGAAAAGGGATCAAAAAACAATATATATATATATATATATATATATATATATATATATATATATATATATATATATATATATATATATATATATATATATATATATATATATATATATATATATATATATTAATCATTGGTGTAAATACAGGTAATATAACCCATCTGCTGCATAATCCTTCTATGGAATGCCTACTTAAACTTAAATACATTAATACATCACGGCTTGACAACGTTGAGTGTACACGCACGGGAGAGGAAGAGGAAAAAATCTTATTAAAACAAAAACATAGCATCCAATAGTGGATCGGCTAGTGCATACCAACACCACCCCCACCAATTGCTATTTGGGCGACTGCACGATGTATTGGAACAAGCGACGTTCACGTGCATCGGCAGTCGCTTATAAAACTAACTAATGACTTAAAATTATGGAAGATCGCTTCTTAAATTAGAGCGACATATCAAACATTCAAGAGGAAAAATTCGTCACTTTGTGTTTACTCGAATATCAATCTTTTTCTTTTATTTCCACTTTTTGAAAAACAATTTTTGCATATACTACTAATTTACATCCGAAATATGGTTGACGTTGACGAAGTACTTTGAATGTTATGAGAGTTCTAAAAGGGATTAATTAAAGGAGGTTTTGAAGATAATTCTGAGACTTCGTATGGGAGCAATTAATTTTTCAATATTAATTCACACCTTAAATTTATTTGTCCTACGTTGAATAGTTCGTAAATTATAGAGGTTTAAATTTTTAAAAATTTTCGCAACTTTGTATGGTAGCCCCATTAAGAAGTGGGCGTGACACACTGATTTTCTGCCATATTATTTCCAACTATGATATTAATCCAAGTGTCAATTATGGTTATTCTATACAGAATATTGCCGAAGTTACGGCTGTATGGAGGCTACAATAAACAGTGGGCATGATGCGCCCATTTCCTGTGAGCCTAGTTGCTCGTACAAGGCTAAACCATACCTTAAATCTCGTTGTCCTACGCTAAATGGTTTGTAAGTTATGGAGCTTAAAAGTTTTAGTTTAATTCCCTCGACTTTGTATGGGAGACTCATGAAGGAGTGGGCGTGGCACACTGATTTTCTGCCAGATTATTTCTGATATCTACTATGAGCTGCTCCTCTACGGCCAAACTCTTAATTCGAACCTGTAGTATCAACAATTGGACCGTCTGAAGGAAGGAATCGCCCAGAAGCGGCTAGCTTTGGCCAATAGGAGAGGAATCGTGTTCCATCAGGACAACGCCAAACCACACACATTGATAACGACTCCCAAGCTCCCGGAGCAGAAGCTCCGGGAGCTTGGTTAGGAGGTTCTTATGGATCCACTTTATAGTCCGGAACTGGCACCAAGTGATTACTACCTGTTCCTGTCATGGCGAATGATTTTGCTGGTGAAAAATTCGCCTGAAGAGAAGCTTGTGAAAATCGACTGTCCCAATTTTTTGCTAATAGGGACGAGGGTTTCCATGAAAGTGGCATTATGAAATTACCTTAAAAATGGCAACAAGTTATTGACAAAAACTGTTAATTTAATGCAAAAATAATGGATTTCTTTTTACTGGACCTTATTCATACGTTCTGTTCACATGCTGTATATATGAAATATAGTTATAAATCATGTTTACGGACACTGATTACATTCTATGATTTTTGTTTTCGTTAGATTATTATATGCTACCGTTAATAATTTTATATTGCTACTAGCCCATTTATGGAAATAACATTTATATGACATACCTCTACAATATATTGCGTTAACAATTAAGTAGTTGGCAATTTCACATATTTGACACTCATATCTTGTTTGAAGTCGTTTTGCTTCGATGTCAATTTTGGTATATTTACAACACATATATGTGGGTATATATTACGAACATAAGTGAAATATTCCGGCCGAAGGTGTATATTTTGATTTGTGTACATATTGTTAAAAGAAAATATGAAGAAATTCCGAACCATTTTACGTATGGCCTTCATATGATGATTAAATGTGAGAAAAACTTTGAAATTTATGGAAACCTTGCGATCAGTCCAATTTGGTCTCACCGTGGCATTATTTCATGAAATAATAGCTATCCAGTACTTAGAGAACATCTTCTTAGCCGGAGGCGGAGTTCTTCCATTCGCTCGTCATGCACTTTACTAAGTCGGTGTCGGGATACAGCTCTTACAACTCATGGTTGTAACTTATTCGATACTCGCCCCCAACGCAAATAGGTCCAAAGATCTTGTGTAGGACTTTTCTCTCGAAAACTCCGAGCATTCTCTTATCTGAGGTTGTAATTGTCCAAGCTGTGGCGCCATAAGTAAGAACAGGCATGCTGAGAAACTTATAGAGTGTGGTTTCCGTTTCTCGAGAGAGACCGCGAGTACTCCTCCTAAATATATTGTAAGCTTCTCGAAGTATATTCGTCAATCATGAGGTTAAGAGACAACGTACAGAAAATGAGAAAATAGGTATCGACCATAGAAAAATGATTGTAAATGATTTCACCGAAATATACAAGTCGTTTTAAATAAAGTAAAATAAAGTAAAGATAAATAATGATGTTTTATATTGCAACACGAATCAATGGGCTACAAAACTCATCAATATTCTCAACAATACTCATGTGGGCTAAATAGAATAGGTTCCTCGTTTATTTTGAAGCAATTATTAATTAAATTAGGTAGAAACTACGAAACATAAGGTATATGCAGCAAGTGAACGCAGTAGGTTAAGCCCAAGGAATAACGGCATTAATAAGTTAATTGAAAAGAACGGCAGATAGGCAGTAGAAGCAATATTTGAACCAGTCGTTTTTTTCTTTCTTTTGTTCACAGATGTAGTGTTTTCTTTGTTAAAGGCTCAAAAATGAAAATCAACGCGTAACTGAATTATTGTGCGAATCCTATACACACTTATTTTTTTGTGTTCTGACAGCCATTTCAACATGGTCGCTTAAAAAATTTCGTAAAGTTAGCACTGGAAAAAGAATTGAACATTCATTTAGGCAAACAAGAATTAATTCAATATAATCTACTATAAAATTAGTCGCCACACAATGCCGAAACCATATAAAAAGTTGAACAAATCGCGATTACCAAGGACAAGTAAGTATTCCCGTTATATGTTAAAATTACATTCAAGAACGATCTCAAGACTCTTTAATATTTTCAACTAAGAAACATAATGTTTATTCCCATTTAGAACGGTTTTATTCTGCAAGGTGTGCCAAGATCGCTGCACAAGAACGTACTATGGTGTTTTTGCATGCTGCGCTTGTGCAGAATTTTTCCGACGTAACTCGAAGTTACGACGCAACAATCCGTACCAATGCGAGGCAAAAATTCCAGACTCATGTATAATCGATAGAACACACCGTACTAAGTATAAATCATGCCGTTTGAAAAAGTGTTTTGACGTTGGAATGAAACTTGAGCATCGAGCACAAGGTAGCACTTTCCCGACATTCTTCAATATTGCTGAACAAAAAGAACTTTGCTTATTCATTCTTTTAGATAATGTCTGTGGTGGTTTGCAATTATCAATGTTCGGGAACGACCTTTGGTAGTTATGCACGTGATGCTTTTAAAGGGTTCTTCAAGCGTTGCGTACTATCTAAAGAAAGAGGCGATTCCGATTCCACATCCCTATCACCAACACACATACAGGATTTACATATTTTTGCACAGCAAGGTAATACACCAGAAGAGCCTGTTTTACTACCAATTGCCAGTTCATTGGCGACTAACAAAATTCTGCAAGGTACCGCTGTTGGTAATGTTTCCAACAATATCGAATCCATGGATGACACACGAACACCTCCATACTTGCAAGAATGTGAATCACTAACGACCCCTACAGCTCTTTCTGCTCCTCTCTGTTTCGGATTACCATCACCACCAAACGTACGGGACTTACAGGTGCAATCTGCTGCAAAGAAACATGAAATATCGCAAGGGCGTGGACTACCACAAATTGCACCATAAATTTCCATTGAGAATATTAAGGAAACCCCTGATGATCATCTTCTTAACTTTATCGCCGTCACAAAGTGCATGCAGGCATTTCTTGAACTACCAATGGCTGATCAGTTGCAACTCATTAACAACTCTTTCCTCACAACTCCTTATCATCTGTGAGACGACAAACAACAATTATTATGGTTACCGTGACATATAATGTAATATCATCAGTTAGGTGTACATGCAAGAGCCAGTGCAAAAAAGAAGCTTGAATTGCTACAGTGCTTGAAAATTCTCATATTCATGTGATTATACCCAAATATGTATTAGTTTAGGTAAATAGTTATTTTAAACGAATTCATAGTTACGCAAATGGTACATTTCTATTTCATATATTTATCGTATATTCATTTTTTCATATATTTTAAGAACTCTACATAATCTATTTGTGCAAAGTATGTATGTTCATTATGCTATTAGTATTAATATTATTGATGTAATTTTTATAAACTGATAATATTCTTAGATTAATTGAAAGCACTCGAAATTTCAATTGTGCTAATCCTAAACTTTTTGTAGGAAATATTTTATGACCACATACATATTTTTGGAAGTATTACTTTTCCATTCTTTTTTTAACATATTATCTGCGTTCATCATTTTACTACAACGTTTATAAAAAATATAACAGATTTGATTTTGCAAGAAGCTTGGTTTTTATTTTCTTAAATTTAATGTGACCTTTTACAAATTACCAATGGCTTAGAATGGTTTGGAATGGAAATGGTTTCATTTATTTGGTAATTATACTTAGACATTTAAAACGACTAATGTTAACTAATATTTTTTTACCCTGCTGAATTTAGCACCATTTTGTCTGTTTACAAAAATGCACTTTTAGTTGTACTGTTAGTTAGTCTATCCCTCTATCCACCTCTGCTTTCACCACTATTTCATATACATATGTATACATATAGCAAACATTCACTTATACCTAGAGTAGATTAAATAAAAGCCTCTTCTATTTAAAAATTAGAATATAATTACGTAACAATACACATTTTACATATAAATATACGCATACATACAAAGAATTAAATAAATATTGTACATTCACTTACATAAATACATTATTATACTAAACATTAAATGTTTATGAAGGCATTGTACCTATTGTACGCTCAAATAGAAACATAACTATAAAATTAGTTACAGACAGGTGTAACACAGCACTTCTCTCCATCCCACCAATTGATTCCAATATGTCACACAGAGAGACAACGTAGTTTTCGTTGCACCTTCGACATTATGAAAGAACAACTCGTCAATTGTTAAATTGGAAACATTATCCGTGAGCGCTGTCACCTCCATTATCGTATTGAAACGGCTAGTATCATTGGGATACATTTGATGAATGTAGGCTTGTAATACAGTTTTCGCCTGATCCTGCATTCTCTCAAGAACTCCAACATTAGAAGATCCTGATATATTCGAAGTTGGTGGTCTGAGCAGTGCAATGATTCGCAAGTAATGGTATTCTTTGTGGTCCAATGCAAGGTGGAATAGTACATTTAGCACATTTTGGAAAGCCTTCGCCTCACGTGAGACTATAGAAAAACCAGTCATATTAGCATTTTTGTTCTCTTTCTCATAGGAGTTTAATAGTTGTGAAATATCCAGTGGCATCATATGTTGTGCTAATGTCAGAATGAATATGTCCTTGCTCGAGTTCTCAAAGAGACATATCTGCTCCGGCATGGACAGTGGATCAAATAACCACGCGTCTTTTATCCATTCGATATCGATTAAAAGATGTCCAGCAGCGGCAACTTGGATGCTCTCTGTGACAGCCATTTGTGGGGAAGTTGATTGTAGTACAGATTCATGCAATATGTTATGTAGCTGTTTAGAATTATTCGATTCCAGTGCGGATGTTACTGGTAGGGAAGTGCAGACGACAGAAGCATGAGGAGTTGCAGCATCTGGCGTTGATTCACGATCTTGCAAGACTACAAGCGTCTGTGTGTCCTTTATATATTTGATATCGTTGAAAAAGTACCCGATAGTGGAGTTCTTGGATACCCTCGTTAATCGCCAGTGATGCAGTTGATAGTAATCCAGGTCCTTGTGATAAATTACGTTGCTGTGCAGCGTTAGCTGAATCCAGTGCGTAAGTTTGTAGTCGGAATCCGAACTCGACAGAAGCTCGAGTAGCTGCAGGTGTCGGAAGTGGTTGACAATCTCGCAAAATTCAAAAATCCGATGTGGCAATGTTGAAAGAATACCCATCAGCAGAATCTTGGATACTCTCGGTAGTATAAGATTGTGAGGATCCGAGATTTTGGGTATAGTATTGCTGTGCAGCCCGTGAATCCGGAGAGTGCAGTGGTTGTATGGATCCGTAATCCATCGGAACATGGAGAGCTTGAGGACCTGGCATTGATTCAAGTTCTTGCAAAGCTGCAAATATATATTCGATATCGTTAGAAGTGCTCCTGGCAGCGGAATCGTTGCCGCTCTCTGTGGTCGTCGTTTGTGGTGCAATTGGGGGTATACCACCAGTGGTATCTTGGATACTATCGCTTGTCGCCAATGATACTGTTGGTGGTACTACAGGCACATACGTTGGTGGTACTGATGTGAAATCAACAGAGCTATGAGGAGCTGCGGGAATCAGCATGGATTTAGCGTTTATTTTCATACCGACTTCAAAACATCTGTTCAAACGACATGATATACACTTCGTGCGTCGTGTACTATCAATTACACATTCATTTGAAATAGTCCCAGAGCATGCGAAGGGTGTTGGTGAGTGTGCGTATTTTGAGAAAAACTGTCTACAAGCATCACATGTATAAGCTCCATATTTCCTTCTCGAGCAGTGATCGTTACAGGCGGCACAGCGCACGTCGAGTAACAAACTACCTAATGGAGAATAAACATAGTGATTTTAGTTCAGAAATATTGACAAATGTTGGCAAGGTGTTAGCGTGTACACGATGCTTACTCTGCATTCCAACTTCAAAACACCTTTTTAAACGACATGATTTACAATTGTTACGCGATGTACTATCAATTATACATTCATCTCGAATATTCCCATTGCATACGTAGGGTTTTGGTGAGTTTGCGTATTTTAAGAAAAACTTTCCACAAGCATCACATGTATAAGCACCAAAGTGTTGGGTCGAGCAGTGATCGTTACAAACCGCACAACGCATATTGTGTAAAACACTAACTAAAAGAGATTTAACATAATGCTTTTAGTTCACAAATATTGAAAAATGTCGGGAAGGTGTTACCTTGTGTACGATGATTACTCTGCATTCCAACTTCAAAACACCTTTTTAAACGACATGATTTACAATTGTTACGCGATGTACTATCAATTATACATTCATCTCGAATATTCCCATTGCATACGTAGGGTTTTGGTGAGTGTGCGTATTTTGAGAAAAACATTCCACAAGCATTACATGTATAAGCTCCATAGTTCGTTCCCGAGCAGTGATCGTTACAAACCGCACAACGCATATTGTGTAAAACACTAACTAAAAGAGATTTAACATAATGCTTTTAGTTCACAAATATTGAAAAATGTCGGGAAGGTGTTACCTTGTGTACGATGATTACTCTGCATTCCAACTTCAAAACACCTTTTTAAACGACATGATTTACAATTGTTACGCGATGTACTATCAATTATACATTCATCTCGAATATTCCCATTGCATACGTAGGGTTTTGGTGAGTTTGCGTATTTTAAGAAAAACTTTCCACAAGCATCACATGTATAAGCACCAAAGTGTTGGGTCGAGCAGTGATCGTTACAAACCGCACAACGCATATTGTGTAAAACACTAACTAAAAGAGATTTAACATAATGCTTTTAGTTCACAAATATTGAAAAATGTCGGGAAGGTGTTACCTTGTGTACGATGATTACTCTGCATTCCAACTTCAAAACACCTTTTTAAACGACATGATTTACAATTGTTACGCGATGTACTATCAATTATACATTCATCTCGAATATTCCCATTGCATACGTAGGGTTTTGGTGAGTGTGCGTATTTTGAGAAAAACATTCCACAAGGTTTACAAGTATAAGCTCCATAGTTCGTTCCCGAGCAGTGATCGTTACAAACCGCACAACGCATATTGTGTAAAACACTATCTAAAAGAGATTTAACATAATGCTTTTAGTTCACAAATATTGAAAAATGTCGGCAAATGTCGTACCTTGTATACGAGGCTTACTCTGCATTCCAACTTCAAAACACCTTTTTAAACGACATGATGGACATTGTTTACGTGATGTGCTATCAATTATACATTGATCTGGAATAATCTGATTGCATTTGTACATTATTTTCGATACTAGGCAACGCCTGAAAAAATCTTTACAAGGATTACATGTATAAACACCATAGTGCAGTCCTGTGTGGCGATCTTGGCAAACCCGACAGAGAGTGTCGGATAAAATTGGACCTGAAAGGAATAAGCACCGTTTTTTGAGTCCGCAGATATGTAGAAATTATGATATCGCGTGTCGAGGGTAATAGATATTATTGCATAACGGTAATACTTACTTGACGGCAATAATTGTGATATTTTGTCATTTTTATGTGAATTCTGCATTGTGCGGTGATTGTGATTATACGTTAATTAACTATAATTATTAAATTAAATTAAAATAAAAAACGATAATACTGAAATGGTTATCAGGAAATTATATAATGCAGATTAATGTTTAATGAATGATGATTCCCTTGCAATTGTCATCGACTTTAACACTCCTTATTGTATTGGGCCCATAACAACGGAAACACTGTTAACAAAGAGAAAGAAAGAAAGCAAGAACTTATTTAAACACTGCTTCTATTGGTTCTTTACCGCCCCTTTTCGTTCACTTTTTACTGTTATTCCTCGTACTTATCATTTGTACATTGTAAAACCGAGGACCATACCTCATCAATATTGATGGATATTGACAGAAAATTATATACAATAATTCGGTTTTTATACCACAATAAGTATTCTAGAGAATATGAATATGTTTTGTAGCGGAAGGTTTCGTGCATCGATATAAAGCATCAGGATTGATCTTTATGAGAATACTTGAGACGATTTGTATACCCAACACTTTGTTTTTGGTTAAATATTTACAAAAATTTTGACTATCGCAGTTATTATACCCTGCCTAATGCAATATGCAAGGTATATTCATTTCGGTCAGATGTTTGTAACCACTTGAAGGAATCTCCGGAGATATAGAAAATTATATATATTCGAGATCAGCGTCACTTAAATTTTTTTAAATTATTTAACGATGTCCGTCCGTCCGTCCAGCCGTCTGTTCGTCACCTGGCTGTCACGATAACTTAAGCAAATGTAAAGCTATTTTGACTAAATATGGCATAAGTAACCCATGACCCAAGGGTGTAGAGGGAATAGATTTTGGGCATGAACTGTCGACAGCCAAGCCCAGACCAAGGATTCAAAGCGACTAACCTCGGAATTTTCAAATCTTGAACTTACTATAGCTCACTTAATATACCATCTGGGATAATAGTATTTCGCACATAGAGCACATAGCTTTTCTTATTATTTCCCAGTATAATCTAATAATACATTAAAATAATAGCCCACAATAGCGAAAGATCATATTGAATTACCGTAAAACAACAATAAATTTATTAAAGAAAAAACACTATGATTGGTGATATATTTACAGCTTAGACTTACATGTGTAGATATGTTTGAAAAATATAAGTACCACTACTGGAAGTAATACAGTAATATTCTAGCCCACCAAAACCAAATTGAGGTTTCTTTTTAAGAAAAACTTGAGGAGGTAAAGACAGTCGCTGAGTATCATGTACGAGGTCAGACGTGTACGTCGTGGAGATATAACGTGAAAAACGTGGAAAGGAAGAAAAAAAAACGGAAAAGCTCGTATTCGTTGTGTCGCCTCCACAACGATTACGAGGTTACCCGATGTACAGCAAGTGAAAACCATCCGTGATAGCAGCACCAGAATCGGCCAATTTTTTTTCATTTTGCACCAACATTAATGCATATATAAAATATATAAGAACAGTTTTGTATTTTTCTATTTGTTTTTGTTACCAATAAATTTCTCCTTTTCTAAATTCTATTTTGGTTATATGCATGTTGCAGTGGAAGAGAAATTGTAATTAAGATTTTTTTATGTTATATATAAATATATGTTTGAGTGATGCACGTAAAAGTACTTTCATCGAGGGATCTGCGATATGTGAGTCTATTTGATTTTTCTCAATTTATACGTGTTATTAAAGAACACTTTCTTTAAATTATATATATTCTCATCTATTGTTAAAACCATTTTATATTTGTACATGAATACATACTTCCAAACGCACGGGCATCAGCTGTCTAAAAATTTGCTAAATGACAGTTTGGAGTATTGTTTATAAGCGCAAGAAAGCATTTTGCCAAAAAGTGAGCGCGAAAAAAATCAGTGATGGATTTTAAACGTAATAGTGTGATTGCTTTATATTTAGCTGGAAAATCACAACCAGCGATTGTTCGTGATCTCAAACACCTTAAAGTGAATAAAGTTTTTGTTTATCGCACCATAATTCGTCATAAAAAGACTGCAACGTCACATGAGATGGTTCAAAAAGTGAAGAAGCGACTTGAGCTAAATCCCGGACGAAGTGCCAATCAAATGGCAAAAGAACTGAAAATATCCGACCGTAGCATCCGCCGCATACTGAAAAATGATCTGAAGGTCAAGCCTTGCAAAATCCAAAAGGCGCATGATCTCACACCGAAACAGCAACAAGTTAGACTTAAGGCAGTGAAGGAGTTGCTTCGCTTGGCCGAGAGCGGTCAATTTCCGAATATTGTGTTTTCTGATGAGAACATTTTTCCAATTGAGCAATTCGTAAACTCTCAAAACGATAGGGTTTACTTGACCAACCATTCATACGAGAATTTGAGTCATCGATTGGCCACCAGGAGGCAGCACCTGCCACAGATAATGGTTTGGGCGGCTGTAACCGCAGATGGGCGCTCTTCAATCGTTTTCATCGAGCCTGGCATCAAGGTAAATGCGATATATTATCGGGAAAGTATTCTGGAGGTTGCTTTGAAGCCGTGGGCAGAAAAACATTTCGGTGGCAGACCATGGACGTTTCAACAGGACTCGGAACCGTCTCACAAAGCTCGAGTGAACCAAGAATGGCTGAAAAACAACGTTCCGAACTTCATAACGTCCACACAATGGCTCTCGAATTCACCAGACGCGAATCCAAAGTATTATTCTCTTTGGATCATTTTGGAGAGCAAGGTACGAACTAAAAGATACGCCAGTCTCGAGGCGCTGAAAAAAGTGATTGTCCGCGAGTGGGCCAAAATACCTGCAAGTTACATTCGGGCAGCTTGCGATTCGTTTTTTGACCGTCTCAAGACCATAGTCAAGAGAAAAAGTGGTGATATCGGGCAAAGGTGAATTAATTCTGAATTTTGTATTATTTTTACACATTTTGTACTTTGAATTGAGTAAAAGTAATTTTCCAAACTGAATTTATGGCCTTTTTAATTGGTTACACTTCTAGTGCCGGACCCTGCATATATATATATATATATATATATATATATATATATATATATATATATATATATATGTGTATATATATATATATATATATATATATATATATATATATATAAAGAGAATCAAAAGTGATCTCCTTTTCGTTTTCTATATTTTTTTGTTGTTTTTGTTCAATTATTTTACTTGTGTTTGTGTTAATACATATCGTTCAATGCATCTCTAAACGATTGGGGTGTAGAGATGTCGGAGGGATCCACGAAACAGTTATTTTGCACGAGGACATAAGGATCACGGAAGGGAGGGCACATAAGTTGCAACACCATCTTGCAACCACGACATGCCACACACTATTGCTGACTTTGTGAACCATTTAATTTTCTAACGTTGCAATTATTGCCAACTTTCTATCTCTCTCTGTCTCTCTCTAGCTCCATATTTTTATATCCTGCATAATGCAATATGCAAGGTATATTCATTTCTGTCAGATGTTTGTGACCACTTGAAGGAATCTCCGGAGATATCGATATAAATATATATTCGTGATCAGCGTCGCTTAAATTTTCGATTTAACGATGTCCGTCCGTCCATCCGTCCGTCCGTCTGTCTGTCACTTGGCTGGTTCGCACGATAACTTGAGTAAATATTGAGCTATTTTGACGAAATTTGGCACAAGTAACCTTTGATCCAAGGGTACGGAGGGGAGGGGCCACGCCCACACCAAGCATTCAAAGCGACTAACCTCGGAATTTTCAAAATCTTTAACTTGCTATAACTCACATAATATACCACTTGGGACAACAATATTTGGCACATAGAGTTATATTATACCACTATATAACCTCGCCATGGGTGAGCCACGCCTACTTTTTAGCGTAGCTCCCATTCAAAGTGTCTGTACTTCTTTTAAATTGAAACAGCTGTAACTTCTACAATCTTCTGTGTAGAATAACCATAATTGACACTTAGATTAATAATATGGTCGAAAATAATATGGCAGAAAATCCGTGTGCCACGCCCACTCTTTCATGGGTCTCCCATACAAAGTCGAGGGAATTAAATTAAAACTTTTAAGCTTCATAACTTACAAACCATTTAGCGTAGAATAACGAGATTTAAGGTATGGATTAGTATTGTAAAAGCAACTAGACTCACAGGAAATTGACTTCCACGCCCACTTTTTATATAGCTTCCGTACAAAGTCTCAGATTTATCTTAAACATTAAAACATCCATAACTTATTAAATAATACGCCTAAGTCAACCCATTGCAACCTAGGTAGTTTATAGTATTTATAGCCAGAAATTGTTCCTTAAAAATTGGTGAGGTAGCCTGGTTCTTAATGTAGCTCCTATACAAAGTTGTGGAAGAAAAGGATTGATATACAGCAAACTTTTTATATATAGCTCTACACATGCAGGGTATAATTTGGTCGGCCCCAGCGGATTGTAAAGCCATTTTTTTTCTAAGCTTCCTCTTCTCGCTACACGCGAATTTGTTTTTACTATGTTTGCTACATTAACAAGGTGAAAGGAGGAAAAGTTCCCACCCCACTTGCGGCGAGCCAGAGCTGGAACACAATCGCGTGTATCCGCTTCCTCTCATCTAATATATAGGTAAGAGTATACCAACAACATCGATAGCAGCGTTATATACTACAAGAGTCACATTATACTACTTCATAACCTTGCCAGAAATGGGTGACCCACGCCTACTTTTTATAGGAGCTCCCATACAAAATGTCTGTCCTCCTTTTAAATTGAAATAGCTGTAACTTTTGCAATCTTCTCTCTAGAACACTCATAATTAACAATTAGGTTAATATGGTAGTCGGAAATAATCTGGAAAAAAATCAGCATGCCATTTTATTGGGGATCCCATACATAGTTTAAGGTATGGATTAATATTGTAAAATTATTTACATTTAGAGGTAAGCCATGCCCACTTTTTATATAGCTCCCATACTAAGCGACGGAATTATCTTAAAAATCTCCTTTAAATTATTCCTTTTAAAACCCCCATAACTTACAAGTACTTCGTGTAAGTCAACCATATTTCGGGTGTAGATTAGTAGTAATGCAAAAATTGTCCCTCAAAAACTGGAGAGCCTAATTCTTACTACTTCTACCTACATCCTAATGTAGCTCCTATACAAAGTAGTTGAAATAAAAGAAAAAGATGGATATTCGAGCAAAATTTTTTTTAATATATATCTACATATGCAGGCTATAATTCGGATGGCCCTGGCCGACTGTAAGGTCCTTATTGTTTTTCGTTAACAGTTGTAGTGTTTCTATTTTTGTGGGACCGAAAGATTAAAGAGTGTTAGATCAGATGGTAATTAAGAGGGACTGATGTGAATGTAAGCGTTAAACATTACTTTGCTAAACACGCTTATTAAATTGTTTTCTGATAACCAATTTTCTTAAGCAAGAAATAATATAATTTACAAATAAAAATAAATTCGCTCCACCATGCAGAACTCAGGTATAAATATCACTATTGTCGGCGTCACACTATCATACATCATCACATCACATAACATCGTTGGTCAGCTAGACCAACAGCATCATAATACTTACATATCTGTGTACTCAAAAACCCAGATTATTCTTTTTAGCTCCGATTTTATCCGACAACCTCTGTTCGGTTCGTCAAGATCGCTGCACAGGAGTGCACAATAGTGTTATGCATGTAGAGCTTGTAAGTGTAAATCATGCCGTATGAGAAGGTGTCTTGCCATTGGAATACAGCATACGCCTCGTACACCAAGTAAGACGGTGCCAACATACTTCAATATTTCCTAAAAAGGAAAACCATGCTTTTTCTCTTTTAGTTAGGCTTCTATGTGACAAGCGCTGTGAGGTTTGTGATAGCAACTGCTGGGGGAAGGAGGTTTGGTGTTTATACGAATGCTGCTTTCTGGAACTTCTCATGCTTCTGTCGATTTCACTTCAATACCACCAAGCTGTGACCTACCTGTGTTACTAGCAGCTGCATCATTGGCGCCCAATGAAAGTATCCGTGATACCACTAGCGCAATACCACTGACTGCACCGGCTATCAAAATGATAGTAATGATAGTAAATCGATGATAGAAATGAAATGAAATGTAATAATGAAATAAAAACACAATATTTATTTTATGTTACAAGGCATTGTGCTATTTATTTAAGGCTGTTCATGAAAACAAAAAAACATCAGTGTTAGGAACAGTCTGCCCTCCGCCAGAATCGCTGACGGCTTGGAATGATTTTACAATTTTGTGGATTTCATGCGAGTTGGGATGCGAAATTGTTCAGGATCACGCTGATTTAATTTCTTGGGCGTTATGGCAAAGAAACCACCCAAAGGTCCACTTGAATGCTGTCATGCCGTTTGCTTATTTGCTTACGAAAGAATAATTCTCCAATTGAGAGATGGAAACATCATTCGAGAGTGCTGCTAGAATCAAGATTCTTCGAGAGTAAGTCACAGACAAGTTTTGTTATACTGAGTTCACCGATTTGCTTACGAAAGAATAATTCTCCAATTGAGAGATCGGAAACATTATTCGAGAGTGCTGCTACCGTCATGATGTTATCATAACGATTATTCTGATTGGAATATATTTTCAGTGCGGTGTTTGCCTCTTCATGGAGTTGGGCTATTTTAACAGCTTGAATAAGAAGCCCTTGCCTTGTTGAGCTACTCGTGCTGGGACTATCGGAATCAGACGCTGAGTAAGCACATGTAATCGGTCGACGAAAGAGTGCAATCCGTCGTAGGCAATCGTACTCATTGTGATCCAATGTTAGATAGCATAATTGATTTAGAACATGCTGCAAAGTCCTCACCTCATACGCTACTTTACTCAAATTGAAATTGAAATTATTGAAATTCTCCATCCTATAGTCGGACAGAAGTTGTGAGATATCCAATGGCATCATACGCTGTGCTAATGACAAAATGAAAAGGTCTTTGAACGACCCCTCCAAAAGGATCAACTGATCCGACAATGGCAGCTCAACAAATGAGGGTATGCCCCTTGTCCAATTGATATTGAAGTAAACTAGTTCAGCAGCAGTTCCCTTGATATATTCATTGATATCGAATGGTGGCGTTGGTAGTGAGCTATATCCTTGCGTATGTGCAATGGACGTATAGTAATAATGTTGCTTTGCAACTGGCGGCAACATATATTCAGGAAACACATGTACAAATGCAGGAGCCGGCATAATACACATTGTATTAGCTGCTTTTTGCAGCCTGCTCAGTGTACGTGGCCCCTGCTCTGGCTGTACTAATCTCTTTTCCATGCCGGCTCTTATACAGCCGGCGAAACGGCATGGTCGACATTTTTTTATATGAGACAAGCTAATTTTTTCCTCTTCAGGAATTTGAAGTGAGCACACCTCCGATGTGTCCTTTCGTACCATACGCTTGAAGAAGTTGCAACAACCGTCACATGTACGAATGCCATAGTGATTACCTGAGCTCCAATCTCCACAAACCTTACATGGGATTTCGCTTGAAACTCGACCTAAAAGGGAATTTGACATTTTTTTATAATATGAAGATATTGAAGAACTTAACGTAATTGTGTAATAAATTTTGAAACATTTTGGAACACTAGTATAGTTTAGATGCTTACTGGACTTTGATGCATTTGACATAGTGAAATTTGTACAAGGCTTCTCTGTATAATTATTATATATTTTTCACTATGGAATTTATTTTTGAAGAGTTGAGAAATCGGTAAAATTGCTCTAACCAGGCGTTAACATTAACTTCTGAGTTACGAATGATGATCCTGTCCCGACCGGTCGCGCCTTAAATACTCTTCACGAAGCGGATCATTTCGTTTACCTGATAACAGAAAATAGAAGAACAAATCACATCTGCACTAGAAAATTTCTACGCTTGGTGCTTTAATTTGATTAGACTATTGCTCGCGCATTCATTCATTATCTTGCTGTTATTGCTACAGTGGTAGTATTAGTTAGCTGTAATTATGTTATATTGTCCTTTTATATTAGTTACTAGTATTTACTAATCTTGTGCAATATTTAAACTGTCGGTATATTAGGGTGTTTCATTTTTTTTCTCTGTGCTACTTGAAAATCGGATACTTTATAGAAAATACAACAATATGTCGTTTCAAAAATAATTCCAAATATATTAGAGGTTTAGCTCTTTTTAAAATTCGATTTCCAATATGAATAAAATGAGATATTGTTTCTTTTTCGGTTTCAATTCGATTTGTCGGTTTTGAAAAATGAGTGTATAGCTTTGTAGGGGATAAAATTTGATCCAAAAAGTTGAAATTGATTATTATGATATTAGAAATTAATATATAATAAATACTAAGAAGCTATTAAATTTTTTATTTCCAGAATTACTCTTAAATTTAGTGAATATATATAAATTTTAATCAATAATTACTATAGAATTAAATTTCCAATTTAAATTCCAGCCCCATATGGCGTTGTTTTCGACTTCGTTCATACTTGCACTGTAGCAAACAGAAGTTTTTGCTCTTCCTTTGTATTGTCGGACGGCATTTGCTCAATGGAAAAATTTTTGGTGGCAATTTTCATGCCCTACAAGAGCTGCGCACTAATATTTTCTAAACAAAATTTTTTAATATCGAAAAGTCGATTCGAAATTGTATAGAAGTGATTCCCGTGTTATTTATATGGGAACTTATAACTTCGAATTTTTTTCAAACTGCATAATTTCTTGTTTTCTATAAATTATCAGATTTTCAGAAGAAAATATCGCATAAAAATGAATAACCCTAATGTTGATATTCCAGCAATATCAATAATAACGATCTTCTAGCACCAATTCTTTACTTTGACATATTGTTCTTCAGTAGCTTCTTCAATACAAGAAGTCAGCACAATGGCAGATTTCCTATTTAAATTACACGCTGTAGAATTACGGACAACAACTACGAGTATACAATTGTATTGCATTGTTCCTTCGACATTAGCACAGGCGTCTGGTTTTATTGCCTGCGGTTGCATAGCTACCATATGTACGATGACTGACAAAGAGAATTACCATCTGCTACTTTAAGGTAATCCATTTTACGAGCTACAAATACACGAGCTCAGACAAATTAGCGGAAAAACCAAAATTGGTAATATAAACTGATAAAATTGTGTTGGCAAAATATCAATGCCGTGTGTGTATTGTGGCCAATAGAAAATATTCATTCATAATAATTATTGGCAGGTAAGTACATATATTTTAGATAATCTAGAGCTGAAATTGTGTGAAGGTAAAGTGAGCCCATTGAATAGAGGAATTTCTTATGAAAATCGTAATAAATGTCTATCAGAATTTGTTATCATTTTATTGCAGCTAGATATCGACACACAGATTATGTTTCGCAACTTAAAACCGAATAACATTTGACAAAGTGGTATTTGAATATTCCTTCAGTTTCAATGTTCATATTCTTCTGAGAGGATTTCTGAATATTGAAGGTTTTAACATTATTTTGCAATGCCTTTACATCATTTAACAAAAATTAAAAAAAAATATTTATAGTACCCCATTGGGGGTACGTCTTCTTGATAATTTTACTTGCCTTAGAATATCTTAGAATCTCGATTTTTCTATAGCTAACAATTGAAATAAAAATAAAACACCCTTTTTTAGTAAAATTCCATTTTATTAGTCAATATAGTTGCCTTCGAGGGCGATACAACTACTACAGTGGACATACAATTCGATGTACTATAGTTAGCCTCAAAATAGGCCTCGGCTGACTGTCGATTGAACTCTGGAGTGTAGTAGCGCAGCCATGTTTCATCGTTAAATATTACTCGGAAGCATCAACATGTTCTTACTTTTGATCGATTGTGAGGGCGCGTGACATCATGCTTTCAGAAGTTCAAATATTCATGCAACACGTTCATTTGATATCCTTAGAGTCGATTAGTTTCATTTTACGATAACTTAAAATTATTTTGTAATTTTTTTTGGATTTTTTCATTGGTAACAGCCAACGGTCATTTCGCCTCGTCTAAATTTTGCAAACTACTTCTCAACGGTTGATTTTTTCGGTGCAAAGCCCGAATAATGTTTATCAAGCCAATCCTTAGCTTCAAGAAAATTTTCTTTCGCTAAAAGGCAATGCTTCGTTAACACACGAAATTACTCACAATTTAGTATGTCCCTCGAACCAATTTTCCGACAGCTGTCAAATTTATGCACGTATCTTTCGAAGGTTGGTTCTAACTAAAAATCATACAGTTTCGTTTTTTATGCAAGTTTAATCAATGGGAGACGTCAGTGGCGTAGACAGGATTTTATGCAAGGAGGGCCATTAGATGAAAAATATGTATAAGGAAAAACATTTAATGAATGATTTTTAAATATTTATATATTATTATTTTTCTTTTTTAACAAATCCATCGGCCGAGTGTTCCGATTCCTATTCCCTGATCCCCATGGGACATATTATACCATGTTGTGACGACTAATATTTAGTGAATTTATTCTAATCTTCATAATTTCACCATCAGATTCGATTAATTGAGAAACTTAGGCACAAGAGTCATATTACACACAAGGAAATTTCCGAAACAGACAAAACTCTTGTGGGAGCTGATATATTTATGTTTTTCAGATCAACTCTTGCAAAATCAAGAAGCTTCAAAAGTTTGATTGTTCTTCTTTTTATCTCCCCTTTCCATTAATTTTCTTTTCCGTTTTTGGGTTTGGGTACAATGGAAGTTTGACTGAGTACCCTGGTTCTTGTCCTTCCCACCTCTTCACTTCACTTCACTTCACTTCACTTCATTTCAAATAAATAAGTGAATTTTATACGTGAGATATCGCGTAATTTTTTAATAGCGCGATATTTATGGTTGTTGTTGGTTGATACACCAAACTTTACGCTACAAACCACATTCATATTTTCTAGAAATCTTATTGTGGGATAAAAATCGAATCATTATATATAATTCTCTGTCAATATTCGTCAATATTGATGGGATATGGTCCTCCGTTTTACAATGTACACAAGTTTAGTACGAGGAATAACAGTAAAAAGTTAACGAAAAAGAACGGTAAAGAGCCAATCGAAGCAAATGTTTAAATCAGTTGTTTCTTTCTCTCTATCTCTTTGTTAACAGCGTTTCCCTTGTTATGGGCCCAACACAATAAGGAGCCGATGTTAAAGCCGATGTTAATTGCAAATTCTTTCTACACTTGTTATCGAATTTTGTCATAGTGCTTATCAATATTATCGTTTTTAATTCTAATATAATTTAATAATTATAATTAATTGACTTGAGCAAGAGTTAATATAGTGGACAACTAAATTAATTAACATAAAATCACAATCGCCACACAATGCAGAATTCAGTTAAAAATGAAAACATATCACAATTAACGATGTCAAGTAAGTGTTACCGTTATGCAATAATATCTATTACACTCGATGAACGATATCATAATTTCTACATATCTGCGGAATCTAAAAATGGTGCTTATCCTTTTTAGGTCCAATTTTATCCGACACCATCTGTCAGGTTTGTCAAGATCGATCCACAGGACTGCACTATGGTGTTTATACATGCTATCCTTGTAGATACTTTTTCAAGCGTTACCTAGTATCGAGAAAAATCTACGAATGCACTGGGAACTTTCGAGGTGAATGTATAATTGATAGCACATCACGTAAACAATGTCCAGGATGTCGTTTAAAAAGGTGTTTTGAAGTCGGCATGAAAAGAAACGCTAAATCAATGCCGATTCCTGCAGCTCCTCATACCCCTGTTGATTTCACATCAGTACCACCAACGTATGTGCCTGTAGTACCACCAACAGTATTATTGGCGACAAGCGATAGTATCCAAGATACCACTGATGGTACACTTCCAAATGCACCACAAACGACAACAAGAGAGAGCGTCCAAGATTCCGCTGCCAGGAGCACTTCTAACGGTGTCGAATATATATTTGCAGCATTGCAAGAACTTGAATCAATGCCAGCTCCTGAAGCTCCCCATGTTCCGATGGATTACGGATACATACAACCACTGCACTCACTGGATTCACAGGCTGCACAGCAATATTATAGAGCGCAAAATCTCGGATCCTCACAATCGACTACTGTCGAGAGTACCCAAGATACTGCTGCTGGGTATTCTTTCAACATTGCTACACCGGATTTTTGAATTTTGCGAGATTTTCAATCACTGCCGACCCTAACAATTGACGAGTAGTTCTTTCATAAATCTGAAGGTACAACGAAAACTACGCTGTCTCTCTGTGTGAGACTAAACTAGTAAAAGAAATTTCGCCGCAAGATGCAGAATTCAGATAAAAATTATAACACACCACAATTATCGCCGTCAAGTAAGTATTACCGTTATGCGATAAAATCTCTTACACTCGGCAAACGATATTATAGTTTTTACACATCTGTGGACTCAAAAAACCGTGCTCATTCTCTTTAGGTTCAATTTTATCCGGCACTTTCTGTCGGGTTTGCCAAGATCACACCGCAGGACTGCACTATGGTGTTTATACATGCCATCCTTGTGGAGAATTTTTCAGGCGTCACATAATATGGAGAAAACCCTACAAATGCACTGGGATTATTCCAGGTGATTGTATAATTGATATTAAAGATCTAAAAAGTGTCGATCATGTCGTTTAAAAAGGTGTTTTGAAGTTGGAATGCAGAGTAAGCATCATACACAAGGTAACACTTTGATGACATTCCCTAATAATTCTGAACTAAAAGGATCAACATATGCACTGGATTCACATAATTCTACACAACAATCTAATACATCACAAGTACCAGTGTTACTACCAGCTGCACCATTGGGAACTAACGAAAGTCTCCAACATATCGCTATGGAGAAAGTTTCCAACAATATCGAATCCATAAATGGAGATCTGCAAGAACGTTTCAGGTCCACATCACCATCACCATCATTCGCACTAGATTTACGTATGCATCGACGTACTTTATCGCAAGAACCTGGATTAATACACACTATACCATTGGCTACCTCAGAGAGTATCCAAGATTCTGCTGCAAAACGTGAATCAATGACGACCCATACAGCTGTTTGTGTTTCTCCCGATTTAGGACACCCATCACATTCCTACGTACTGGATTTACGGGTACAGCGTGCTTCAAAGTAATATATATCAAGGACGTGGATTGCACCATTGACTTCCACCGATAATATGAAGGTAACCGCTGATGAACATTTTTTTGATTTGATCGCAACTCATTAACAACATATTCAAGGACTAGGATGGCACCTAATGGCTCACAGCTCCTTGGCAAATTACAATCAATATGATTAACCTTATATTTAAAGCAATATTATTAGTTAGATGGACATGCAAGAACCGATTTGAAAAAGAAATTTGTTTGGAGTGCTCTCAAATGTTTATACTTGTGTGAGATACCTGTAAATGTAAACATATGTTAAGTTCAGTGCCTTTGTGTTTACTTGTTTACTTTAAAGTTTTATATAAAACTGTCGATTTGTTTCATTCTGTGTACAAAATATTGTTTTAAAATGTATATTCACATGTACTTTAAGGACTCTAGAATTATTACATATTTATGTAAATTATAAATATCACATATTATCAGTATTGATATTGCTATTATTATTATAAACTAATAATATACTTAGATTAATTGAAAACACTAGAAATTTCAACAGTGTAAGGGTATGCTTTAGTCGAGGGGAAACATAGCATTGCTAATCTTTAACTTTTTGTGACGATTTTTCTTTTCCATTCTTTAACGTACGATCTGTGTTCATCATTTTATTAAAACGTTTTTATAAAATATATATGTTTGATATTGTGAGACTGGTGGTGTTGCCAAGTCAATTCAAACATTTGTGCACAAAAAATCCTCACTTACGAAATTATGATAAAATTAGATCAATAAAACTATTTAGAAATTTTATATTTATAAATTTTTGTTGAAATATGCATACGTGACCTATCTCCAAATGTACTGACAGAATTGATAGTAGACATGATCATTCAACTGCCACGGTATTCTTCTATCTAGAACAACCATATTCAAGTAAGTAATAATTAGATTTACGATAATTGGGCAAGGCACACCCATTGTTTAATGTAGCTTCAACACAAAGTCGTAATATGAATCTACTTTATATAATTCCTACACAAAGCCCCGGAATTTGTTTTATGTTTAAACCACCATAACTTCAGTCGTCTTTAACTTAAGACGTCCATATTTAGCACGATGTTTAATATTGATGCTTGTAAGAAACTCCTGAGAAGCCACAAAACCATGCCTACTGTTTAACGTATTAATATACAATAATACGAAATACCGGAGTTATCTTAAATTTTCAAACCACCGCAATTTAGGAAATAGTTCAACTTCAAGATAATCATATTTGAGACGTAGATTACTATTAAAGATGGCGATGATTCTGCAAAATACTCGAATTGGTGAACCACACCCACTACTTAATGCGGCTCCCATACAAAATCGTAGATTTGTCAAAAGTAAATTATACTCACGAGAAGAAAATCAAATTGATAATCGTACTAAAATTATAAACAAATTTGGATAATCCCTTTTTGTATTTGAAAAGTGATGCAACTAATACAAACATCACTTTCCTCTTACTGGGTGTTTAACAAGTGGGTGCCAAAAGGTGACACTTCGCTTTATATCAAACGTCTAAATATAGTTCATGTTTGTTTATGTAACCATATTTTTGGATTATGTGCCTCGATTTAAGCTTTTTTTTTGTTTCAAAATGATTCCATAGAAGAATATCTACTCAAGAGATTAATCTGTTAACAAAACTTAATGCATTAAAAAATGAAATAATTGACGATCTCGATTTCACCAGTGATCCAAAACTGGAATTTCTGAAAAAGTTTTCTCATTTTAAGTTCGAGACGCATTTTTTTTTTTAACAAACCATAGTTGGCTCCAAGGAACTCGATCAATCGAGAATTTCATCAAAACTGCCTTAAAAATGCTAATACCCTAAGAAATCAGATCCGATGCAGCTGAGGACAATAAACAAAAAAATAATAATTTGATCTTCTTCATCCGATTTTGACAAAACTCTACCAATCCGCTAATGATATACGAAATGGATGTGTTCAAAATTTCAAGTTTCCTCCTGAAGGCCCATTTTTAATGAAAGAGCTAAGAACCAACAATTTTTCGCAAAGTTATGAAAAATTAGAATTTTGGACCAGTTTTCAAAAGAAGTTCTCAGAGGATTGGTATAATTTGTTGAATTGAACCATACTTACGATATTTGTCGGCCCCGAAGGCCAACTCACCATAGCTTAAAAGTAGTTATCTAATAAAGTTTTTAAAAAATTTTCAACTTCATACACGTTTTATCAATTTTTGTAAATTCATTAAAAACTCAATTTTATTTTTCTTCTTCTTAATAAACATTCCTTTTACAATATTTTTACTTTAAATGGAAATTAAAAATAAATTATTTTCTGAAAAAGTGAATTAACAAAACAAATGTATTATCAATATAATTACACTGGAAAGAATTACACTCTTCTTATACCTACCGACTACATCATCAAAAATTTAGTAAAATACTCGTATGTTGCCTTCAAAGCATACTTTGTTCATAATTTTATAATATTTTAGGGAAATATTTAACTTTTTAAACTTACTATTTAATAATAAATATTTTATTACAATTTTGTTAATAAACGTGTCACTGAGTGCAGCTTTAAAGCATTTAAAACAACACCTTCATCATTCTTTAATTAGAACATATTCTTGAACTAAAATGTCATTCAAAGCGACTATAATAGAGTTAGAAGGCATTCTAAATCGTTAAAATGTCATTTTATCTTGACTATTGCTATAGCCCTTTGCAACCCGAAGAATTTTACGTCCTGGATGCGGGTGAATTCCGTGTATTCGTTAAATTTCAATTTATACTAAATCTAACGATCAACAATGACGCTCTATATTGAAAGGCTTAACTGAATATTACAGGCTACAGAAATTTCGCCACACATTACAGACTAAAAATGTCAGAACAATAATTGACTTCAAGTACTGCTGGAGATCATTGGCTAAGTGCTCATAGGCATTTGTTGATGTTATAAAAAAAGAAAAATTATTAACAATTAAATGAGTTTTAAAATAATATTGTCTAATAAATACTCTCTGTGAGGATTAATAAAAAAAATATATAACTGTTTATGGGCACCAGTATGTACAGCACACGAATGAAGCAGGCAACACTGTGTAAAGGCGAGAAGTACAAATGATTAAGATGATCGCATAATCACAACAAGCCAATACGAACAACAATAATAAAAGAATACAGAACGGTAAAGTCTAAGGTTTGCATTCGTTTCTTTGTTCTCCTTGATTTTGATTTCATTTGATTTTAGCCCATTCCCGAAAATAATCAATTAGCTAGTACATGTTTTTGCAATCCAATTAATATCTCAATATTGTCGTTTATGAAATTTCGTGAAATCAAGAAGTCCTACAGTGCAAAATAACATTAGTAAAAATAATTTCCGCACGCAATGCAGAATGCAGGTAAGAATCGCAAACACAAACTATCAAAATCATCGCCGCCAAGTGAGGACAATAGTTAATAATAATAGTAATTTTTTCTCCTTTAGAAAGTGATTCAGTCCACATCTTGTGTGAGGTTTGCGGAGATAAAAGCCACGGAAGGCATTATGATGTTCGTACATGTAAAGCTTGTGCAATATTTTTCCAACGTTGGCATAAGGTCGGTAAATCCTACGCATGCCATGGCGGACGTGAACATGAATGTTTAATTAACAAAAAAAGCCGCAAACTGTGTATACCATGTCGTCTCAAGAAATGTATAGACGTTGGCATGAATGAAGACAAGTTACAACCTTTGCATGGAACACGTAAATCCCCACAGAGACGATATACAGATGAAGCTGATCAAGAAGAAGACTCACTGTCAAGTCCTACAGCTCTTCGTGCTTCTGCCGATTTCCTAACCCTGCCACCGTTATCCCCACTGGATTCAGATGATTCTGCACAGGAACCAAGTACATCGAAAAAATTAAGATTACAACAAGATTACGTTACAGATCCCCAAGCTTCAGTGGATTCGCAATCCTTACAACAACCATGCTCACTAGATCTAGAGGTTGCACAATAACAAAGTACATCACAAGGAGTAAGATCACCAGAAACGGCGACTATCGAGAGTAACCAAGACGTAGCAGTTGGGTATTCTTCCAACAATAACGAATGGGATTTTGGAAATTGGGAAAATTTGCTAATACCGGCGAGTCCTGTCGCATCTTGTTCTCCTGCCTAGTTCGAATCCCTTCCGCCAAGAGACAATTTTGATTCGCATAATTCAGCACAGCAACATAACACAGCACAAGGAGCTTCTCATACTACTGTCGGATTCTGACCCCTTTTACCTCATACTGCTTCCGGAGTTCGGATTTCTACAACAACAACCGAACGTAGTTGATTCACATAAAGCTACCCAGCAACTTAATGTTAACGTCTACTATCGGGAGTATCCAAGATTCAGTGGCTGGGTATACTCTTAAAAATATAAAATCACATATATATGAGTGTATATATTTATTTTGTTTTTTGTTTTTTTGTATTTATTTGTAAAATGTCGCAACATTATGTTCTTGAAATCGAAAATCGATCTCTCGCTTTTTTCATAGGTACTTTGAAGTATTTTATGTACTCTTTGTGTATCGATCGTATGTCTATCGATCTTTAATAATCTAAGTTTTACACATTAAAAACACAGCTTTATTTATCAAGAAAGTTTATGCCGAACTCAATGAAACACGTAATACTACTGAACCTTAACCCTTTGCGGAGAATTCTTTCTAATCTGTATAATTTCCTCATCAAATTCAATTGAGTAGGAAGCTTAGACCCAAGACTGGAGGAATTTCTGAAACAAACAAAACTTGTAAAATCATGAAGCTGTGAAATTTTAATTGTAGCCCCCGTTCATAGAAGCCAGTGGTACAAAAAATTCAGGAAAGAAGTAAAATTTCGATTGTACGAGTTGGTTGATGCAATGGGACTGCTAAGTCGTTAATATAAAGGATAAGCAACAATGAACCAAGAATCGAATACTGAGGGACACATTTGTTAGCTGACCATCTGAAAGAATGACTAAGATGGTTGCCGATTCAATGCTTAATTTAATGCATAGCAGAGTATGTTAGTCGAAATCTTTATACTGGGCAAGTTGTAAGCTTCACAAAATTATTATTCACTGTTACCGCGAACACGTTCAGTCGTTTAAATAGGAACAGCTATACACTTACAACTTACGGTTCTGAAGCCTGATTGATTTATAGACATGAACGAATAATTTGATATAATTATAATTGATTGATTTGATCATTTGTCTGGTCGTTTTAAGGGGAATTCTTTTGAGAAATTGTCGTTGTTGTGATTCTGAGGTCAACCGTTTATTTTCAATTGGAGTCGTGAAATGTGTATGACAGTTTATATGTTATATGTTTGATTTTAGCTTCCAATGTAAATTAATGATTTCGCAATAATAATATTACAATAAATGAATTCTTGTTATACCCTGCATAATGCAATATGTTTGATGTCAGATATGTCAGATGTTTGTGTCCACTTGAAGGAATCTCCGGAGATATAGACATAGATATATATTCGTGATCAGCGTCGCTTAAATTTTCGATTTAACGATGTCCGTCCGTCCGTCCGTCTGTCTGTCACCTGGCTGGCTCGCACGATAACTTGAGAAAACATTGAGCTATTTCGACGAAATTTGACACAAGTAACCTATGATCCAAGGGTACGGAGGGGATTGATATTGGGCATGATCGGTCAATAGCCACGCCCACACCAAGCATTCAAAGCGACTAACCTCGGAATTTTCAAAATCTTTAACTTGCTATAACTCACATAATATACCACTTGGGACAACAATATTTGGCACATAGAGTTATATTATACTACTATATAACCTCGCCGAAAGTGGGTGAGCCACGACTACTCTTTAGCGTAGCTCTCATATAGAGTGTTTGTACTTCTTTTAAATTGAAACAGCTGTAACTTCAGCAATCTTCTGTCTAGAATAACCATAATTGACACTTCGATTAATATAAATAAATATGGTAGTCAAAAATAATCTGGCAGAAAATTAGTGTGCCACGCCTACTCCTTCTTGGGTCTCACATACAAAGTTGCGGAAATTAAAATAAAATGTTACCGGTTATTACTTGCAAACTGTTCAGCGTAGAATAACGAGATTTAAGGTATGGATTCGTATTGTACGAGCAACTAGGCTCACAGGAAATGGACTTGCCACGCCCACTGTTTATCGTAGCCCCCGTACAAAATGAGTGAAATTATTTTAAATTGAAACAGCTGTAACTACTACAATATTTTGTCCAGAATAACCATAATTGACACTTAGATTAATATCGTAGTCGGAAATAATCTTGCAAAAAAACAGCGTGCCACGCCCACTTGTTACTAGGGCTCCCATACAAAGTTGAGGAAATTAAACAAAAATGTTACCGGTTATAACTTGCAAACTATTCAGCGTAGAATAACGAGATTTAAGGTGTGGATTCGTATTGTACGAGCAACTAGGCTCACAGGAAATGGACTTGCCACGCCCACTGTTTATAGTAACCCCATACAAAATGACCGATTTTTTTTTAAATTGAAATAGCTGTAACTTCTGCATCCTTCTGTCTAGAACAATTATAATTAATACTTCGGTTAATATGGTAGTTGAAAATAATCTGACATAAAATCAACATGCCACACCCACTTTTTAATGGGGCTATCATACAAAGTTTGGAAAATTAAAAAAAATTTAAACCGCTTAACTTACGAACTCTTCAGCGTAGGACAACCAAATTTAAGGAGTGGATTGATATTGAAAAATTAATTAGATATACAAGAAAGAGATAAGCCACGCCCACTTTTTATATAGCTTCCGTACAAAATCTCGGATTTATCTTAAAAATTAAAACACTCATAACTTACTAAATAATACGCCTAGGTCAACACATTGCAACCTAGGTAGTTTAGTATTATAGGCAGAAATTATTCCTCAAAAATTGGTGAGGTAGCCTGGTTCTTAATGTAGCTCCTATACAAGGTAGTGGAAGAAAAGGATGGATATACGAGCAAAATTTTTATATATACCTCTACATATGCAGGGTATAATTTGATCGACCCCAGCCGACTGTAAAGCAATTTTTTTTTTGTTCTCTCTCTGATGGCTTCTTCTTGATACTTCTTCTTCTCTCCTAAATTGTTTGTATGTAGTTTGACAGACACTATTGCCATGGTAAATAAATGACATTACAACAATCGGGCTGGCTATGTCCATCTTTTGCTCAGAATAACATGCAGCTACTTGGTGCTGTGGGTGAAAATATTAAAATTAAATATATAAGATATATAAATATATAAGGAATAGTGAGAGTGGCGTTGTAAGTGAAAATATTTACAGTGGTTATCACTGTGTAACTATTTGATCCAAATTAAACTCATATATTCATCTATGTGCGAGTATGTGGAGTAATCGAACGGTGTGGCTGTATAAGAAATACTAAGAAGTTGTCAATTATTAACTGTCAAGTATTATTCTGATACAACTGGGTCTTACGAAGCAAAAATCCATACAAATACTCATGTGTACTCAAGAGGAAAAATCGTATGAAGTGTGCATCATGCTGTCTGAAAAAGTGTTTTGACATTGGAATACTGCATAAGTTTCGTACACCAAGTAACACTTTGTCAACATTCTTCAAAATTTTTAGGTTTGCAATGATTACTGTTCGGGAAGGAACTTTGGTGGTTATGCATGTGATGCTTGTATACTCTTTTTCAAGCGTTATGTACTATCGAAAAATATCTACAGATGCACAGGTACTGTTCTAAATAAATGTATAATTGATGGTACACACTTTAAGTGTCCGTCATGTCTTTTAAAAAAATGTTTTGAAGTCGGCATGAAAGTAAGAATCAATACCGATTCCTACAAGTCCTTATGCTTCCCTCGATTCCACACCCCTATCACCAATATACGTAAAGGAGTTATTGAGTCTTCTCACAAGAGCTCCATTGGCAGTAACGAAATTTTCCAAGGTGTCAATTTCAATATATAGGTATAAATTTTTTATTCGTGTTTTACCGGAGGGGCTGTAATTTTTTCACAAAAATCTACGTACCAGAAATCATCACATACGAAATATGGTGAACTTAGATCAACAAAGCCATTAAAAAATGTTTATTTAATTATTGTATTGGAATTTGGTGTGTAGACGTGATATTTGCTAACAGTCTGAAGTATTGTTTAGAGATGTCTATTCGCTGCTTTATATCAACGTTCAAGGAGCATAAACAATAACAAATATAGATTTATATAACAACTTGATATCGAACAAAGAGCTGTGTCACTGTTGTGCGGTTCTACAACTTCTCCTAAATACTATAGGTATTTTTAATCGAGAAGATCATGATGTCACACTTCTTCAGCTAAACATTTTTCTTCAATATAAAGTCTCCTTCAAAAATACAATTACATAAAATAATATATATTGGTTGAGCTAACAATTTTTGTTGTAGAATTTTTAATAATTATATTCATTGGAAAAAGCAACCATGCATAAAGTACTGTTGTAAACTGATCTTCTTCAGGTATTTGCTTACAGTTCTATTCCTCTGGGTTTTTAAAAGGAATGCCGACACTATGTCCACCTGTAGTTCGTACACCAATATTGGATTGAATATATTTTCAATATCATGGCGTAAATATAGTCCTCTAAAAGCGAAAGTTAAAAGATTTGTTTTTTCGTATGAAAATTGTCGAATTAAGTTCAAATAATCTGATTAAATAATTTATAGTACCGGCCTAATGACAGGTTCACATATGGTTTTGCTTAGAAATCAATACAAAGTGACACAACGGACGTTAAAATATTTTCGGTTCCAGAATATAAGAGATCATGCGTAGGATAACTCTTGCTAACAGGTGTTACTTTGGGCTGAGTAAGCAATTGAGAAGTCGAGCCCTCTCTCGAAGAACGAAAACTACACTCTACAAGTCTCTCATCATGCCTGTCCTAACATATGGCGCTGAAGCCTGGACAATTTCCACCTCGGATGAGCGAATGCTTGGAGTTTTCGAGAGAAAAGTCCTACGTAAGATCTTTGGACCTATTTGCGTTGGTGGCGAGTACCGAATAAGGTACAACCATGAGCTGTACGAGCTGTATGCCGATATTGACATAGTAAAGCGCATCATGTCGAGCGAATGGAAGAACACGCTCCAGCTAAGAAGGTGTTATATTCGGAACCCGCTGGAGGACGACTCAGAAGAGGAAGACCAAACCTCAGGTGGAAAGACCAAGTACTGGAGAACCTGACGGCGCTTGGAATTTCTAACTGGCGCCAGCTAGCGAAGAACAGAGATGGCTGGCGAAGCATGTTATTTTCGGCCTAAATCGATATTCGGTTGTTACGGGCACATAAGAAGAAGAAGAAGAATATAAGTAATAATAGGCGTAATATACACTAAGTTCGGTCACTCAGTTTTCAAAGGGGATAATTTTAAATGGAAGCTTAACCTGAAATCATAAAGGCACCATTGGCATTTTAGTTGTTGGTTTTTTATACCCTGCATGAGTGCACTAGATATTCATTTCAAACACTTATTTCTAACCACTTGAAGGAATCTTCGAAGATATAGAAAAACAATATATTTTTGATCATTCGTCATCAGAGTTGCCGAAATAATCGATTTAATGATGATAAATTTTAACACTCTCATAACTCACCCCACCCTTTGTCTATCATATATCATCAGCAGATTAGTACTGCGGGCAGAAATAGTACCGCAAAATTGGCTTAGCCATGTCCACTGTCTAATGTGGCTCCATACTCACACATTAATGACCATTATTTTCCATATTTACCCAAATATCTTACCCACATTTACGATCTACTGAGAACTGAGAAGTGAAAATTGTTTAATGAGAAGTGATAGAAGTGATGAGTAGTGATGTAGCCGTTGTGATGCCGAAGTCAGGTGCTGGTTTTTCGACCGTTTAGTTCTTCCTCATGGGAGTCACTTACTACATCTGTACAATCCGTAAAATTAAGATTTATACCTCCTAAATATATTGGACCGTAATCATAGTCAAAAGCTCAAATGCGTTTTAGTCAAAATCACATATTAAGTTCCAACAACGTTTCATTTATTTGGTGATTATACGTGTTCACTAACATTTTTTTAGCCTGCTGAATTTATCACCATTTTGTCTGTTTACAAAAATGCATTTTTAGTTACTTTTAGTTGTTAACGTTTCTTTAAACCTGTCAATTTAATCGACTTTGTTGTACTCTTAGTTAGTCTATCCCTCTATCCGCCTCTATTTTCCTAACTATTTCAGATATGAATACATATAGTAAACATCCACTTATACGTAGAGTAGGTAAATTAAGAGCCTCTTCTACTTAAAAATTAGAATATAAATACGTAACGATACACATTTTACATATAAATATACGCATACATACAAAGAATTAAATAAATATTGTACATTCACTTACATAAATACATTATTATACTAAACATTAAATGTTTATGAAGGCATTGTAAAAAACATTGTAACAAAGCACGTCTCTCTATCCCACCAGTTGATTCCAATATGTCACACAGAAAGACAGCGGTTTTCGTTGCACCTTCGACATTATGAAAGAACAACTCGTCAATTGTTAAATTGGAAACATTATCCGTGAGCACTGTCACCTCCATTATGGTATTGAAACGGCTAGTATCATTGGGATACATTTGATGAATTTAGGCTTGTAATACAGTTTTCGCCTGATCCTGCATTCTCTCAAGAACTCCAACATTAGAATATCCTGATATATTCGAAGTTGGTGGTCTGAGCAGTGCAATGATTCGCAAGTAATGGTATTCTTTGGGGTCCAATGCAAGGTGGAATAGTACATTTAGCACATTTTGGAAAGCCTTCGCCTCACGTGAGACTATAGAAAAACCAGTCTTATTAGCATTTTTGTTCTCTTTCTCATAGGAGTTTAATAGTTGTGAAATATCCAGTGGCGTCATATGTTGTGCTTATGTCAGAATGAATATGTCCTTGCTCGAGTTCTCAAAGAGGCATATCTGCTCCGGCATGGACAATGGATCAAACGACCATGTTTCCTTTATCCATCCGATATCGTTGAAAAGATGTCCAGCAGCGGCATCGTGGATGCTGTCGGTGACAGCCGTTTATAGGGCAGTTGATAGTACTACAAATTCTTGCAATGTGTTATGTAGCTGCTTAGAATTATTCGATTCCAACGCGTGTGTTGCTGGTAGGGAAGTGCAACCGACAGAAGCATAAGCGGTTGCAGCATTTGGAATATCGTTAAAAAGGTACCCGATAGTGGAGTCCTGTATGTCTTGGGTGGTAGCCGTTTGTGGTACAGTGGGTGGTATTCCACCAGCGGTAACTTGGATACCCTCGTTAGTCACCAGTGATGCAGATGGTAGTAATCCAGGTCCTTGTGATAAACCACTTTGCTTTGCAGCGTTAGCTGAATTCAGTGCGTAAGTTGGTGGTCTGAATCCGAACTCAACAGAAGCTCGAGAAGCTGCAGGTTTCGGAAGTGATTGAAAATCTCGCAAAATTCAAAAATCCGATGTGGCAATGTTGAAAGAATACCCAGCAGCAGTATCTTGGGTACTTTCGACAGTAGTCGATTGTGAGGATCCGAGATTTTGCGCTATATAATATTGCTGTGCAGCCTGTGAATCCAGTGAGTGTTGTGATTGTATGGATCCGTAATACATCGGAACATGGGGAGCTTGAGGACCTGGCATTGATTCACGTTCTTGCAAAGCTGCAAATATATATTCGATATCGTTAGAAGTGCTCCTGGCAGCGGAATCTTTGCCGCTCTCTGTGGTCGTCGTTTGTGGTGCAGTTGGGGGTACACCACCAGTGGAGTCTTCAATACTTTCGCTTGTGGCCAGTGATGCAGTTGGTAGCACTACAGACTCATTTGTTGGTGGTACTGATGTGAAATCAACAGAGCTATGACGAGCTGCAGGAATCGGCATTGATTTAGCGTTTATTTTCATGCCAACTTCAAAACATCTGTTCAAACGACATGAATTACACCTTCTAGATTGTGTAATATCAACCACACACTCATCTGGAATATTTCCAATGCATTTGTAAGTATATTTAGATCGCATGGATCTTTTAAAGAACGTTCTACAAGCATCACATGTATAAGCTCCATAGTTCCTTCCCGAGCAGTGATCATTACAAACTGCACAGCGCATGTCTTGTAATGCACTACCTAAACAAGAATAAACATAGTGCTTTTAGATAAGGTATATTAAAGAATGTCGGCAAGATCTTACCTTGTATATGATCCGTACTCTGCATTCCAACTTCAAAACACCTTTTTAAACGACATGATGGACATTGTTTACGTGTTGTGCTATCAATTATACATTTATCTGGAATAATCCCAGTGGATACGTAGGGTTTTAGTGAGTGCGCGTATTTTGCGAAAGACACTCTACAAGCACCACATGTATAAACTCCATAGTTCCTTTTCGAGCAATGATCGTTACAAACTGCACAGCGCATGTCGCGATAAACACTAACTAAAAAAGAATAAACATAGTGTTTTTAGTTAAGATATATTGAAGAATGTGGTCAAGAGAATAAGCACCATTTCCGCAGATACGTAGAAATTATGATATCGTTCATCGAGTGTAATAGATATTATTGCATAACGGTAACACTTACTTGACGTTGATATTTGTGATATTTTGTAATTTTTATGTGAATTCTGCATTGTGCTTCGATTTTATATTAATTAATAATAATTATTAAATTAGATTGAAATAAAAAGCGCTAATACTGAAATGGTTATCAGAAAATAAAATAATGCAAATGAATGTGTAATAAACACGTTCACATTAAACATTAATTTGCGAATGATGATTCCCTCTCAACTATCATCGGCTTTAACACTCTTCATTGTTTTGGGCAAATAACAACGGAACCACTGTTAACAAAGAGAAAGAAAGAAAGCAAGAACTGATTTAAACATTGCTTCGATTGGCTCTTTACCGTTCTTTTTCGTTAACTTTTTACTGTTATTCCTCGTACTAAACTTGTGTACATTGTAAAACGGAGGACTATATCCCATCAATATTGACGAATATTGACAGAAAATTATATATAATGATTCGATTTTTATCCCACAATAAGTTTTCTAGAGAATATGAATGTGTTTTGTGGCATAAAGTTTCGTGCATAAATATACAGCATCAATATTGATCTTTATGAGAATGCTTAAGACGATTTGTATACCTAACACGTTCGTTTTAGTTAAATATTTACAAAAATATTAATTATCGTAGTTATTTTTTCTCATTTTTCTACCCTGCACAAGTGCATAGTGTATTCATTTCGGTCAAATGTTTGTAACATCCGGAGAGATATAGAAAAGCACATATATTCCTAATCAGAATAACCACAACTGGCACTTAGGTTAATATAGTAGTCGGAAATAATCTGGCAAAAAGTCAACATGTCACGCTGACTTCTTATTGGGGCTCCCATACAAAGTCGAGGTAATTAAACAAAAACTTCTAAGCGCAATAACTTACGAACTATTCAGCGTAGGACAACCAAATTTAAGGTATGGGTTAATATTGCAAAATTAATTGCATGTACAAGAAAGAGGTAAGCCACGCCCATTTTTTATATGGCTCCCATATTAAGCCATGGAATTATCTTAAAAATCTCCTTTAAATTATCCCTTTTAAAATCCCCGTAACTTACAAAGTACTTCGTCAAAGTCAACCATATTTCGGGTGTAGATTAGTAGTACTTCTACCTACTTCTTAATGTAGCTTCTATACAAAGTAGTGGAAATAAAAGAAAAACATGGATGTTCGAGCAAACTTTTTTTTAATATATATCTACATATGCAAGGTATAATTTGGTCGGTCCCAACGAACTGTAAGGTTATTTTTTTTTTTTTTTTGTTAACAGTTGTAGTATTTCCGTTCTTGTGGGACTGAAAGAATAAAGAGTGTTAGAGCAGATGGTAATTGAGAGGGACTCATGTGAATGTAAGCGTTGAACACTACTCTTCTAAACACGCTTATTAAATTGTTTTCTGATAACCATCTGAATCATTTTTAATTTGCATCTATAATAAAGGTTATAACCAATTTGCTAAAGCAATAAATAATATAATTTACAAATAAAAATAAATTTCGCTCCACCATGCAGAACTCAGGTATAAATATCACAATTGTCGGCGTCACACTATCATTCATCATCACATCACATCACATCATTGGTCAGCTAGACCAACGGCATCACTATACTTACATATCTGTGTACTCCAGGAGTGCACAATAGTGTTATGCATGTAGAGCTTGTAAGTGTAAATCATGCCGTATGAGAAGGTGTCTTGCCATTGGAATACAGCATACGCCTCGTACACCAAGTAAGACGGTGCCAACATACTTCAATATTTCCTAAAAAGGAAAACCATGCTTTTTCTCTTTTAGTTAGGCTTCTATGTGACAAGCGCTGTGAGGTTTGTGATGGCAACTGCTGGGGGAAGGAGGTTTGGTGTTTATACGAATGCTGCTTTCTGGAACTTCTCATGCTTCTGTCGATTTCACTTCAATACCACCAAGCTGTGACCTACCTGTGTTACTAGCAGCTGCATCATTGGCGCCCAATGAAAGTATCCGTGATACCACTAGCGCAATACCACTGACTGCACCGGCTATCAAAATGATAGTAATGATAGTAAATCGATGATAGAAATGAAATGAAATGTAATAATGAAATAAAAACACAATATTTATTTTATGTTACAAGGCATTGTGCTATTTATTTAAGGCTGTTCATGAAAACAAAAAAACATCAGTGTTAGGAACAGTCTGCCCTTCGCCGGAATTACTGACGGCTTGGAATGATTTTACAACTTTGTGGATTTCATGCGAGCTGCGATGCGAAATTGTTCAGGATCACGCTGATTTAATTTCTTGGGCGTTATGGCAAAGAAACCACCCAAAGGTCCACTTGAATGCTGTCATGCCGTTTGCTTATTTGCTTACGAAAGAATAATTCTCCAATTGAGAGATGGAAACATCATTCGAGAGTGCTGCTAGAATCAAGATTCTTCGAGAGTATGTCACAGACAAGTTTTGTAATACTGAGTTCACCGATTTGCTTACGAAAGAATAATTTTCCAATTGAGAGATCGGAAACATTATTCGAGAGTGCTGCTACCGTCATGATGTTATCATAACGATTGGAATAAATTTTCAGTGCGGTGTTTGCCTCTTCATGGAGTTGGGCTATTTTAACAGCTTCAATAAGACACCCTTGCCTTGTTGAGCTACTCGTGCTGGGACTATCGGAATCAGACGCTGAGTAAGCACATGTAATCGGTCGACGAAAGAGTGCAATCCGTCGTAGGCAATCGTACTCATTGTGATCCAATGTTAGATAGCATAATTGATTTAGAACATGCTGCAAAGTCCTCACCTCATACGCTACATTACTCAAATTGAAATTGAAATTATTGAAATTCTCCATCCTATAGTCGGACAGAAGTTGTGAGATATCCAATGACATCATACGCTGTGCTAATGACAAAATGAAAAGGTCTTTGAACGACCCCTCCAAAAGGATCAACTGATCCGACAATGGCAGCTCAACAAATGAGGGTATGCCCCTTGTCCAATTGATATTGAAGTAAACTAGTTCAGCAGCAGTTCCCTTGATATATTCATTGATATCGAATGGTGGCGTTGGTAGTGAGCTATATCCTTGCGTATGTGCAATGGACGTATAGTAATAATGTTGCTTTGCAACTGGCGGCAACATATATTCAGGAAACACATGTACAAATGCAGGAGCCGGCATAATACACATTGTATTAGCTGCTTTTTGCAGCCTGCTCAGTGTACGTGGCCCCTGCTCTGGCTGTACTAATCTCTTTTCCATGCCGGCTCTTATACAGCCGGCGAAACGGCATGGTCGACATTTTTTTTTATGAGACAAGCTCATTTTTTCCTCTTCAGGAATTTGGAGTGAGCACACCTCCGATGTGTCCTTTCGTACCATACGCTTGAAGAAGTTGCAACAACCGTCACATGGACGAATGCCATAGTGATTACCTGAGCTCCAATCTCCACAAACCTTACAGGGGATTTCGCTTGAAACTCGACCTAAAAGGGAATTTGACATTTTTTTTATAATATGAATATATTGAAGAACTTAACGTAATTGTGCAATAAATTTTGAAACATTTTGGAACACTAGTATAGTTTAGATGCTTACTGGACTTTGATGCATTTGACATAGTGAAATTTGTACAAGGCTTCTCCGTATAATTATTATATATTTTTCACTATGGAAATTATTTTTGAAGAGTTGAGAAATCGGTAAAATTGCTCTAACCAGACGTTAATATTAATTTCTGAGTTACGAATGATGATCCTGTCCCGACCGGTCGCGCCTTAAATACTCTTCACGAAGCGGATCATTTCGTTTACCTGATAACAGAAAATAGAAGAACAAATCACATCTGCACTAGAAAATTTCTACGCTTGGTGCTTTAATTTGATTAGACTATTGCTCGCGCATTCATTCATTATCTTGCTGTTATTGCTACAGTGGTAGTATTAGTTAGCTGTAATTATGTTATATTGTCCTTTTATATTAGTTACTAGTATTTACTAATCTTGTGCAATATTTAAACTGTCGGTATATTAGGGTGTTTCATTTTTTTTCTCTGTGCTACTTGAAAATCGGATACTTTATAGAAAATACAACAATATGTCGTTTCAAAAATAATTCCAAATATATTAGAGGTTTAGCTCTTTTTAAAATTCGATTTCCAATATGAATAAAATGAGATATTGTTTCTTTTTCGGTTTCAATTCGATTTGTCGGTTTTGAAAAATGAGTGTATAGCTTTGTAGGGGATAAAATTTGATCCAAAAAGTTGAAATTGATTATTATGATATTAGAAATTAATATATAATAAATACTAAGAAGCTATTAAATTTTTTATTTCCAGAATTACTCTTAAATTTAGTGAATATATATAAATTTTAATCAATAATTACTATAGAATTAAATTTCCAATTTAAATTCCAGCCCCATATGGCGTTGTTTTCGACTTCGTTCATACTTGCACTGTAGCAAACAGAAGTTTTTGCTCTTCCTTTGTATTGTCGGACGGCATTTGCTCAGAGGAACTTTTTTGTAGCAATTTTCATGCCCTACAAAAGCTGCGCACTCATTTTTTCCAAACAAGGTTTTTTAATATCGAAAAATCGAATCGAAACCGTATACAAGTGATTCCCGTGTTATTTATTTGGGAACTTGTAACTTCGAATTTTTTTCAAACTGCATAATTTCTTGTTTTCTATAAATTATCAGATTTTCAGAAGAAAATATCGCATAAAAATGAATAACCCTAATGTTGATATTCCAGCAATATCAATAATAACGATCTTCTAGCACCAATTCTTTACTTTGACATATTGTTCTTCAGTAGCTTCTTCAACACAAGAAGTCAGCACAATGGCAGATATCCTATTCAATTTATACGCTGCAGAACTACGGACAACAACTACGAGTATACAATTGTATTGCATTGTTCCTTCGACATTAGCACAGGCGTCTGGTTTTATTGCCTGCGGTTGCATAGCTACCATATGTACAGTGACTAACAAAGAGAATTACCATATCTTGCTTTAAGGTAATCCATTTTACGAGCTACAAATACACGAGCTCAGCGGGAAAACCAAAATTGGTAATATAAACTGATAACATTGTGTTGGCAAAATATCAGTGACGTGTGTGTATTGTGGCCAATAGAAAATATTCATTCATAATAATTATTGGCAGGTAAGTACATATATTTTATATAATCTAGAGCTGAAATTGTGTGAAGGTAAAGTGAGCACATTGAATAGAGGAATTTCTTATGAAAATCGTAAAAAGGGTCCATAAGAATTTGTTATCATTTTATTGCAGCTAGATATCGACACACAGATTAGGTTTCGCAACTTTTTTTGTTTAAATACTAAGAATTTATCGAATCTTTCTACCATTCGTAGAAACTCACAATAAGTATTCAAATCTTAGAAACCAACTTAAAATGATGTGATGTTGCCTGTGTTCCATCACAATTTGTTGAGTCGCTAGATTTAGTAATTATACAGCGTTTCAAGTGCGTCATTTCTTTTTTAAACGTCGATGGCCTGTGCTCATCAACAATTGCCTAGCAAGAGGATTTGGATTGCTGTGCAATTTTTTGTAACTTCCTCAGAAATTGTGGGTACATTTAAATCTCGCGCGTTTACAATAATTCGCAGACACTTGGATTGTATTCGCTGTAATTTTTCGATATTTGAGGGAGATGCGGTGCCCCATAACTGAATACCATAAGTCCAGATTGGCTTCAGAATTGCTTTATATAATAGCACTTTGTGTTCGAGATTCAACTTTGAGCTTTTGTGTAGCAGCCATCATAACTGATTAATATTAAGCTTGATCTGAGTTTTCGTAGCCTCTATGTGATTCTTCCAGGTCAGCCTTCTATCGAGGTGAATACCCAAGTAATTTGTTGAGGAACATTGTGGAACTGATTGGCCATTTATATTAAGTGGGGGACATGTATCTAGCCTTAGCTTGAAGGTTACATGTACGCTCTTTGATTCATTGACTTTTATACGCCATTTTGCTAGCCAGATTTCGAGAGAATCGACATGAGTCTGCAGGAGTTTAGTAGCTTCTATGGGGTTAGAGCGAGAGCACAATATTGCCGTGTCATCAGCAATGGTCGATATAGTGTGTATAAGAGATACAGAAAGGGCCCCAAAACGCTTCCTTGTGGAACGCCAGCGTGAGTATCCAATGGACTTGATGTATAATCCCTGTGCAATCCTAAGTAAGTAAAGTAAAGTAAGTTTGTAAAAAGGGCATCGTGCCATTCTTTATGGAAAGCTTGAGTGATATCAAGACAGACAGCTGAGCAATACTTTTTTTCTTCAAAAGTGTTCCTTATCAGAGTTACAATGCAGTGGACTTGCTCTATTGTGCCGTGCTGTTTTCTAAATACTTTAGAGAGTAGAGGCAAGATGCTGATAGTTCTGTACGATGCAACTTTTGTAGGATCCTTTCCTGGCTTTGCTGTTATAATAATTTTTGAAGTTTGCCAGCATTTTGAATAGTGTTTAATACGAAGGATAGCATTGAAAATGTGCATGAGATGAATTAATGAAGCCGGAGGTAGCTCTTTTATCATTTTACCGGTAATTTTATCTAGGCCAGGTGATTTGTTTGGGTTTAAATCTTTATAAATTGCTCTGAAAAGTCCTTTGTTTTTAATTTTGAGCGTTATTGAGCAAGGTTGAGAAGTTAATTTTGGTAATGAGGACTGTGAAGAGGGTGGATTGGGTGTAAACACCCTTTTTAAGTGGTTTGCAAAAAACAAACCCTTCTCATAGTTGCTTCTAACTCAATTGCCGTCACTCAAACGGATGGGGGAATCAGTGAGAATTGGCCGATTTGAGTTTTGTTTGTTGATTTCCACAAAGAGTAGTCTGACGCTTCACTAGGTGGTCATTTGGCTATATGATCTTCCAACTCTTTGTTGTTTCTATTTTTTAGGGCAGTTCCTACGCGTGCCTTACAGTGCGGATGATTTGTGGTGTACAGTTTGTAATGTGGTATTCGGTAGCAATTTTTGCCACTGAACGAATAACATTTGACAAAGTTGTATTTGAATATTCCTTCAGTTTCAATGTTGGTTATTGTTATAATGACCAATACAAAATTATTTTACAATGATTTTAGATAATTTAACAGAAGTTTAAAAGAAATATTTATAGTATCCCAAGTACCCCCCGTATCTTCATGATATTTTTAATTGCCTTAGAAAATCTCGTCTAAATTTTGCAAACTACTTCTCAACGGTTGATTTTTTCGGTGCAAAGCTCGAATAATGTTTATCAAGCCAAGCCGTAGCTTCAAGAATATTTTCTTTCGCTAAAAAGCAATGCTTCATTAACACACGAAATTACTCACAATGTCAATTATCCGACAGCTGTCAAATTTATACACGTTTCTTTTGAAGGTTGGTTCTAACTAAAAATCATACAGTTTCATTTTTCATGCAAGTTTAATCAATGGAAGACATCAGAAATGTCGTAGACAGCATTTTATGCAAGGGGGGCCATTAGAAGAAAATGATGTATAAGGAAAAAAATTTAATGAATGATTTTTAAATATCGATATATTATTATTTCGCTTTTTTAACAAGTCCATCGGCCAAGTGGGGCTCTATCTCCTGATCCCCATGGGACATTAAGCCCCATTAAACCTTAACTCTTTGTGGGGACTATCTTGTGACGACTATTATTTAGTAAATTTATTCTAATCTTCTTAATTTCTTCACAAGATTCGATTAATTGAGAAACCTAGGCACAAGAGTCACATTACACACAAGGAAATTTCCGAAACAGACAAAACTCTTGTGGGAGCTGATATATTTATGTTTTTCAGATCAACTCTTGCAAAATCAAGAAGCTTTGAAAGTTTGATTGTTCTTCTTTTTATCTCCCCTTTCCTTTAATTTTCTTTTCCGTTTCTGGATTTGGGTACAATGGAAGTTTGACTGAGTACCCTGGTTCTTGTCCTTCCCACCTCTTCACTTCACTTCACTTCACTTCACTTCATTTCAAATAAATAAGTGAATTTTATACGTGAGATATCGCGTAATTTTTTAATATCGCGATATTTATGGTTGTTGTTGTTTGATACACCAAACTTTACGCTACAAAAAACATTCATATTCTCCAGAAATCTTATTGTGGGATAAAAATCGAATCATTATATATAATTTTCTGTCAATATCCGTCAATATTAATGGGATATAGTCCTCCGTTTTACAATGTACACAAGTTTAGTACGAGGAATAACAGTAAAAAGTGAACGAAAAAGAACGGTAAAGAGCAATAGAAGCAATTAAATCAGTTCTTTCTTTCTCTCTATCTCTTTGTTAACACTATTTCCGTTGTTATTTGCCCAAAACAATGAAGAGTGTTAAAGCCGATGATAGTTGAGAGGGAATCATCATTCGCAAATTAATGTTCAATGTGAACGTGTTCATTAGATATTAATTTGCAAATTCTTTGTACACACGTTTTTTAATTTTATCATAGTGGTTATCAATATTATCGTTTTTAATTCCAATATAATTTAATACTTACAATTAATAGACTTGAGCAAGAGTTAATATATTGGACAACCAAATTAGTGAAAGAAAATCGGCGCACTATGCAGAATTCAGATAAAAATGACAACATATCACAATTATCGACGTCAAGTAAGTACTACCGTTATGCAATAATATCTCTTACACTCGGCAAACGATATTATAATTTTTACATATCTGTGCACTCAAAAAATCGTGCTTATTCCTTTCAGGTCCAATATTATCCGACACTCTCTGCCGGGTTTGCCAAGATCGCCACACAGGAGTGCACTATGGTGTTTATACATGTAATCCTTGTAGAGAATTTTTCAGGCGTTGCCAAAAATCGAAAATAATCTACAAATGTAATGAGATTATTCCAAATCAATGTATAATTGATAGCACATCACGTAAACAATGTCCATCATGTCGTTTAAAAAGGTGTTTTAAAGTTGGAATGCAGAGTAAGCCTCGTACACAAGGTACGACATTTGCCGCAATTTTTCAATATTTGTGAACTAAAAGCATTATGTTAAATCTCTTTTAGATAGTGTTTTACACAATATGCGTTGTGCGGTTTGTAACGATCACTGCTCGGGAACGAACTATGGAGCTTATACATGTGATGCTTGTGGAATGTTTTTCTCAAAATACGCACACTCACCAAAACCCTACGTATGCAATGGGAATATTCGAGATGAATGTATAATTGATAGTACATCGCGTAACAATTGTAAATCATGTCGTTTAAAAAGGTGTTTTGAAGTTGGAATGCAGAGTAAGCCTCGTACACAAGGTACGACATTTGCCGAAAATTTTCAATATTTGTGAACTAAAAGCATTATGTTAAATCTCTTTTAGTTAGTGTTTTACACAATATGCGTTGTGCGGTTTGTAACGATCACTGCTCGGGAAGGAACAATGGAGCTTATACATGTAATGCTTGCAGACAGTTTTTTTCAAGATACGCACACTCACCAAAACCCTACATATGCACTGCAAATTTTCCAGATCAATGTAGAATTGATTGTACGCGACGCAAGAAGTGTAAATCATGTCGCTTGAAAAGATGTTTCGAAGTTGGCATGAAAATAAACGCTAAAGCAATGCCGATTCCTGCAGCTCCTCATACCTCTGTTGATTTCACATCAGTACCACCAACGTATGTGCCTATAGTACTACCGTCTGCACCATCGGCGACTAACGAAAGTCTCGAACATATCACTGTTGAGAAAGTTTCCAACAATATCGAATGCATAAATGGAGATCTGCATGAGCGTGAATCAATGACAACCCATACGGCTCCTTGTGCTCCTACCAGTTTCAGATCCACAACACCATCACCACCATGCGCACTGGATTTACGTATGCATCGACGTACTTTATCGCAAGAACCTGGATTAATACACACTATACCATTGGCTACCTCAGAGAGTATCCAAGACTCTGCTGCACAACGTGAATCGATAACGACCCTTACAGCTGTGTGTGCTTCTCCCGGTTTAGAACACCCACCACAATCATACGTACTGGATTTACGGGTGCAGCATGCTTCAAATTAATATATCTCAAGGACGTGGATTGCACCATTGACTTCCACCGAGAATATGAAGGTAACCGCTGATGAACATCTTTTTGACTTAATCGCAACTCTTTAACACCACATTCAAGGACTAGGATGGCACCTAATGGCTCACAATGTCTTGTCATCTATGAGACGGCAAATTACAATCAATATGATTAACCTGACATTTAAAGTAATGTTATTAGTTAGATGTGCATGCAAGAACCGATTTGAAAAAGAAGTTTGTTTGGAGTCCTGTCAAATGTTTATACTTGTGTGAGATAACTGTAGATGGATTAGTGTAGTGTATGTGTAACCGTGTTTATTTGTTTATTTTAAATTTTAATATAAAACTGTCGATTTGTTGCATTCTGTGTACAAAATATTGTTTATAAAATGCTTTAAGTGCTCGTGTCTAAATACGACGAGATCTAATGATCGAACTTTTCATTTTCACATATACGTGTATTTTAAGGACTCTTGAAATACTACATATTTATGTAAATTATAAATATCTGGTATTGATATTTTCTCATATTCTAATATTCTTCGATTAATTGAAAACACTCGAAATTGCAAGGGTGTGCTTTAGCCGAGGGGACACATAGCATTGCTAATCTTTAACTTTTTGTAGGAAATATTTTGTGACGAATATCATTTGATTACAATGTTTTTAGAAAATATAAAAGTTTGATATTTTGAGACTGAACATTTGTGAACCAAAAATATGCTAAAATTAAATCAATAAAACCATTTAAAAATTGTATATTTAAAAATTTCTTTTGAAATTTGCATGCTTGAAAAAATGAAATAATTGACGATCTAGATTTCGCCAGTGAGCCAAAATTGGAATTTAGGAAAAAGTTTTCACATTTTAAGTCCGAAATGTAGTTAAGGTAACAAACTGCTAAGAGAACAGACGATTTTTCTATTTAAACAAACCATAGTTGGCTCCAAGGAACTCGAGAAATTCCTATAATAAGATCAATCATTTAAGATCAATTAGGAAAACACATACAAAACCACAGAATTTCATCAAAACTGCCTTATAAATGATAATTCCCTTCGAAATCAGATCCGAAGACAACAAAAATAAAAAAAAAAAAATCTCCTTACAGTCGGCTGGGGCCGACCAAACTATACCCTGCATATGTAGATTTATATATAAAAAGTTTACTCGAATATCCAACTTTTCTTTTATATCCACTTTTCGAGAAACAATTTTTGCATATACTACTAATTTACACCCGAAATATGGTTGACTTTGACGAAGTAAAAGGATTTTAAGAGAATTCCGAGGCTTAGTATGGGAGCTATATAAAAAGTGGGCGTGGCTTACCACTTTCTAGTAAATCCAATTAATTTTTCAATGTTAATCCACACCTTAAATTTGGTGTCCTACGTTGAATAGTTTCTAAGATATGGTGGTTAACATTTTTGTTTAATTTCCTAAACTTTGTATGGGAGCCCCAATAAGAAGTGGGCGTGGTACGCTGATTTTTCGCCAGATTATTTCCGACTACGATATTAATTTAAGTGTCAATTATGGTTATTGTAGACATAAGATTGCCTAAGTTACAGCTGCTTCAATTTAAAATTTGAATGGGGGCTACGATAAACACTGGGCGTGGTGCGCCCATTTTCTGTGAGCCTAGTTGCTCGTACAATACTAATCCACACCTTAAATCTCGTTATTCTACACTGAATAGTTTGCAAGTTATAACCGGTAACATTTTTTTAAATTTCCGCAACTTTGTATGGGAGACCCAAAAAGGAGTGGGCGTGGCACATTGATTTTCTGCCATATCATTTCCGACTACCGTGTTAATCTAAGTGTCAATTATGGTTATTCTAGACAGAAGATTGTAGAAGTTACAGCAGTTTCAATTTAAAAGAATTACAGACACTTTGTATGGGAGCTACGCTAGAAAGTAGGCGTGGCTCATCCACTTTTGGTGAGGTTATATAGTAGTATAATATAACTCTATGTGCAAAATATTGTTGTCCCAAGTGTTATATTGTGTGAGTTATAGCAAGTTAAAGATTTTGAAAATTTCGAGGTTAGTCGCTTTGAATGCTTGGTGTGGGCGTGGTTATTGACCGATCATGCTCAATATCAATCCCCTCCGTACCCTTGGATCATAGATTACTTATGCCAAATTTCATCGAAATAGCTCAATATTTACTCAAGTTATCGTGCGAACCAGCCAGGTGACAGACAGACGGACGGACGGACGGACGGACGGACATCGTTAAATCGAAAATTTAATCGACGCTGATCACGAATATATATCCATGTCTATATCTCCGGAGATTCCTTCAAGTTGACACAAACATCTGACCGAAATGAATATACCATGCATATTGCATTATGCAGGGTATAATAATAATTTGATCTTTCTTCATTGTGCAGCGACGCTTCCTACATCCGATTTTGACAAAAATCCACCAAACCGCTAATGATAATAAGAAATGGATGTGTTCAAAACTTCATTGCTCTACGGCCCCAAAGTGCGCCGTACCGAATATTTGTTGGCTGCAGCTTTGAAAAAAAAATAGGATGGAAATATTCAAACGTCTTTGTCTGCATCGCATCGAAAATGTTAATTCGATAACAAAGCGTTTGACTAAGTTGTACCTTTTTCGCGGTATAATCGGTGTTATCCTCTCTTATTGTTAACAAACGAGATATAACAACAAAATTTGGCCATAAATAACCGAAATGGCAACACTGATATCCATGTTAGATTATTTTGCAATAATATAATTAAAATGAATGAGTTCTATTTTTTCATCCTATTTAAGTGAAAATTTGATACTTTTTCTTCTCTCCTAAATTTTATGTATGTATCTATATTGAAATATCTAAAATTGAATATGTAAAATAGTGGGCATTATTTTAGTGAAATGCAATATAAGTGCGTGTCAAAAGAAAGCTATTCAACTGAAACTTGGTACGTCAGGTTTTCTTTAGCAAAGCACTAATATAGCTGAAAATGGGCTGAATTGGATCAAAACTGCGTCTACCTCTCATACAAAAGTGTGATTTGGTTTTCAACCGATCCCGCCCATTTCGTGCGGGCCAAGCTCAGGCTCGAAATCATACTTTTTTAGGTCTTTTTTTTTCTGTCAAGTAGTGCTATTCATATTCTTAGATTAATTGAAAACGCTCCATATATCAATAGTGTAATGGTTATATTTTTAGATTAAATTTTTTCCGATTTTCATATTTCATTATTTATGTTTATTTATTATCCATGATCATCATTTTATTACAATGTTTATAAAAAATTTATGCGTTTGATTTTGCACGAAACTTGGTTTTGATGGATGTTGGTGTTGCTGCAATTTTTTCACAAAAGTCTGTGGAACTTAGAGCAATAAAGCCATTAACAAATGTTTAATTATTAATTGGAATTTTCTATGTAGAAGTGGTATTTAATAAAAGTTTTACAGATTATATATAAATTATATATTAATGAGCAACGTTTAAAGCATAAAAATGGGAGATAGAACTAAAAACTAGAAAAGATAATGTTTAATATAAGGGTAAAATAATTAACAGAAACAAAACGATATGATTTTCAAAAAGCGTGGAGTACTTGAGATGAACTGTTAATAAATACTAGTTTAAAAAACTAAAAAAAAATTTTATAAGTAATAAATAAAAATAATGAAAAAAATATTAAGTAAAAATAAAAAATAATAATCTTTAATTCCTTTCTTTAAAAGTAAATTTAGTATAAGAATAGCAAAAATATTAAACCATTTCAATACTGTAAATATAAGCTAACGTTACCGCATAATTGTTTCTCTGTCGTTGTACATTCTTATATACATACGCATAATTGAGAGTTAGTCATCATTCGCAAATAAATGTCAGGTGTGGACGTGTGTTGTTGTAGATAATTGTATACACTTTGTTTTTGTTCTTAAACATTTCCATATTCAATAGTACGTTTCCATACAACAATTTTTAGACAGTTTTAGTCCGAAAAGTTATTTATGGCTTCTTCTTCTATATAGAAGATTGCCGAAGTTACAGCTGTTTCAATTTAAAAGAAATCCAGTCATTTTGTATGGCAGCTCCTATAAACAGTTGACATGGCTCGCCCATTTCTTGTAAATCTAGTTACCCTTACAATACTAATTCACCAGCTAACTCTGGCTGTTCTACGTTGAATAGTTTGTAAGTTGTGGCGGTTAAAATCTTTTCTATTTCCTCGACTTGTAGCAAGTTTAAGATTTTGAAAATTCCGAGATTAGTCGGTTTGAATGATCACCTCCGTTTCCTTGGATCATAGGTTGGTCATGCCAAATTTAATCAAAATAGCTCAATAGTTGACCAAGTTATCGCTCAAACCAGCCAGATGACAGACATACAGTCGGACGGACTGATTTACATTGTTAAATCGATCATTTAAGCGACACTGGTCACGAATATAAGTATATGCTTTTCTATAGCCTTCAAGTGGTTACAAACACCTTGCATATACAATACTTTTGCAGGGTATGCCGGTAAAACAAATGTGTTAAGTATAGAAATCGCCCTAAGTATTCTCATACAGATCAATAGTGATGCTTTATATTTATGCACGAAACTTTACGCCACAAAACACATTCATATTCTCTAGAAAACTTATTGTGGGATAAAAGTCGTATAATTGTATATAATTTTCTGTCAATATCCGTCAATATTGATGGGATGTGGTCCTCCGTTTTAATTGAAGCGATAATTGACAATGTACAAGGAGTAACGTTAAAAAGTGATTAAAAAGGACGGTAGATAGCCAATAGAAGCAATGTTTAAATCAGTTCTTGCTTTCTTTCTTTCTCTTAGTTAATAGTGTTTCCATTGTTATCTGCCCAAAACAATAAAGAGTGTTAAAGTCGATAATAATTGAGAGGGAATCATCATTCGCAAATTGATGTTCAATGTGAACGTATTGATTACATATTAATTTGCATTATTTTATTTTCTGATAACCATTTCAGTATTAGCGCTTTTTATTTCAATCTAATTTAATAATTATTATTAATTAATATAAAATCGAAGCACAATGCAGAATTCACATAAAAATTACGAAATATCACAAATATCGATGTCAAGTAAGTGTTACCGTTATGCAATAATATCTGTTATACTCGAAACGAGATATCATAATTCCTACGTATCTGCGGAAATGGTGCTTATTCTTTTGACCACATTCTTCAATATATCTTAACTAAAAACACTATGTTTATTCTTTTTTAGTTAGTGTTTATCGCGACATGCGCTGTGCAGTTTGTAACGATCACTGCTCGAAAAGGAACTATGGAGTTTATACATGTGGTGCTTGTAGTGTTTTTCGCAAAAAACGCACACTCTCCAAAACCCTTCGTATGCACTGAGATTATTCGAGATCAATGTATAATTGATAGCACATCACGAAAATATTGTAAATCATGTCGTTTGAAAAAATGTTTCGAAGTCGGAATGAAAATAAACGCTAAATCAATGCCGATTCCTGCAGCTCCTCATACCTCTGTTGATTTGACATCAGTAGCACCAACGTATGTGCCTGAGGTACTACCAGCTGTACCATTGGCAACTAACGAAAGTATGCAACATATCACTGTTGAGAAAGTTTCCAACAATATCGAATGCATAAATGGATATCTGCAAGAACGTTTCAGGTCCACATCACCATCACCATCATTCGCACTAGATTTACGTATGCATCGACGTACCTTATCGCAAGAACCTGGATTAATACACACTATACCATTGGCTACCTCAGAGAGTATCCAAGATTCTGCTGCACAACGTGAATCAATGACGACCCATACAGCTGTTTGTGCTTCTCCCGGTTTAGAACACCCATCACATTCCTACGCATTGGATTTACGGGTGCAGCGTGCTTCAAAATAATATATCTCAAGGACGTGGATTGCACCATTGACTTCCACTTAGGATATGGAGGTAACCATTGATTAACATTATTTTGATTTGATCGCATCTCGTTAACAACACATTTAAGGACTAGGCATCTATGGCATCTATGAGACGGCAAATTACAATCTACATGATTAACCTGATATCTAAAGTAATATTATTAGTTAGATGTGCATGCAAGAACCGATTTGAAAAGAAGTTTGTTTGGAGTGCTCTCAAATGTTTATACTTGTGTGAGATACCTGTAGATGGATTAGTGTAGTGTATGTTTAACCGTGTTTATTTGTTTACTTTAAAATTTAATATAAAATTGTCGATTTTTTTCATTCTGTGTACAGAATATTGTTTATAAAATGCCTGAAGTGCTCGTGTCTAAATACGACGAGGTCTAATGATCGAAATCTTCATTTTCACATATGCTTTAAGGACTCTAGAATGACTACATATTTATGTAAATTATAAATATCACATATTTTCAGTATTGATCTTGCTATTGTTATTATTATAAACTAATAATATTCGTAGATTAATTGAAAACACTCGAAATTTCAACGGTGTAAGGGTTTGATATTGTGAGACTGGTGGTGTTGCCAAGCCTATGCAAACATTTGTGAACCAAAAATCCTCACTTACGAAAATATGATAAAATTAGATCAATAAAACTATTTAGAAATTTTATATTTAAAAATTTTTTTTGAAATTTGCATGCGAGACCAATCTTCAAATGTACGGACAGAATTGACAGTGGGCATGCTCATTTAACTGTCACGGTAGTCTTCTATCTAGAATAACCATATTCAATTAAGTGAGTAAGCAAGCACACCCATTGTTCAGTGAAGCTTCAGCACAAAGTCGTGAAATTTTATTTCATTTATTTTTATTTTATATAGTTCCTATACAAACCACCATAACTTCAGTCGTCTTTAACTCAAGACGTCCATATTTAGCACGATGTTTAATATTGAGAAGCCACAAAACCATGCCTACTATTTAACGTATTAATATACATGAATACGAAGTCCCGGACATTGCGTGTGCCGTAGCACGCAATGTGTGCCGTAGCCACACGAACCAACAGATCAGTAGGTCGTGGTTCAATTTCCGGCTGATGCATAACAATTTTAATATCGAAAAGATTTTTCTTTCGAACGGTACCCACCTGTCGGCAAGCAATTGACAATTCTTCCGACAGTAACAACTTGCTATGAAAAAGCTTCTAAAAGAACTGTATGACAAAGCTCAGAAAAAGCGATGTCACAAGGGTTCTCCCATTCGGAACCGGCTAAAATAAGTAGGTCCCTTCTAATACTGTCGAAAATGTAACACGCACAACTGTAATGGAAGAGAAGCTCGGCCAATGAGCCCTTCGGGGATTCAAGTGCCACATATTTACTCTCACGACTCTCTCGTAATAATCACGTACTATGACTACTTGACAGTTAACTAAAACAGTTTGTTTTTATTCTTAATTTTAATAAAACGTTTAATATTTGTACTTATTTGTATAATTTGTAATCCTTACGAGTATTGGTTGAAAAAAAACGATTGTTGTTCTATGTTTAAATACACGTCGTTTACATGATTTAATACACGGAATTTAGTGTCATTTTTAATGTTATTGAAAATATCTATTTTAAACCATGTCGAGCACTTCCCACGCCGCCGTCTCAAAGATAGAATTACTAATGATGATACCAAGAGAATGATACCAACACCCATCAAACAATAATTACTGCGACGTGTGCCACCTAACGGGTACTTTCGTCTCTTTAAGTACAGGGTGACTTAACCCTTTATCGTCTTTTGCAACAGATATGCAACAAACCAGTTTTTTGCTCACAAATACCTATTTCAATTTTAAACATCACAAAGTAGCAATGCGACATTACTGTCACATTTCGTTATATGTTTTTGTTGTTGTACAATACTTATTCTAAAAAGTGTTGTTATCAGCTCATCAAAAGATTTCAATTGAATATTTTGCTGATCGTGTCAAAACCCTTGCATGCTAAGTTTGAAAAAAAGAAAATTTACATTTTAAAGCGGAACGATATGCATGAAGTGTGGAGCAGTTTTATCCTACAACAGGTAAAACTATTGCTTCAAGCAATTCCATACTTCATAAGCAACCATATGAGCGCAATGTTACATATATGTTACAATCCTTTATTTCAGGATAATTTCCGTTTATAAAGAAAGCTCTACAAAACCAGCAAACATGTGCTTTTTTTATTAGCCTCATGCTATCCAAGGCAGTAGGTATTTTACTTTTTTAAGGAACCGAGTGATAAAGGGTTAAACATGCCGGCGATGAAAGTTTCTTGCAGCACATGGGGAATTTTTGCTGCGAAGGTTTTCGATTGGAATTAAAAACCTTTTTAGTTTGTGTCGAATGCGGTGACACTGATCATTCAGCCAAATAGAGAATTTTGTGCTACAAGTGTTCCATGTGCACAATGACGATGCCCCTTCAGAAGGATTTGAGGGATTAAATCATTTTCAATGGCTAAGTCGATTTGAGACGGCACATGGAAACTCGGATCAGCGAGATCAATTTTGTCGAATTCTTGCCAATTTGCTCATTTGGCACGGGATGTGGGGAGAGATTGAGTCAGCTGCGAACCTACTATTGGTTTGCATCTATTCTTTGACCAGTTTTAGGAGAAACTAGTGTCAAAGAACAGAGCTCATTAGCTTTTCCTGCCATTCCTGATATTTCGAACGAGGAGTGTTCGATTGGAAGCCGGCTTCGTTTTTGTACCTTAGAGGAAATATAGGACATTTGGGATCCTTGGTCAATCAACGCTCGGAGAATGAGCGTTTCTTCCGAATACACTATGGAGATAAGTGCAGTTGGAAGGATGACCTGGCTTATATTGCCAGAGCAGGAAGATAGCACTTTAGTGCTACGTTTCCAATTACAAGAAGGTAGCACTTTAGTGCTATGTTTCCTATTACAAGAAGGTAGCACTTTAGTACTATGTTAACTACGAGAAGAACAGGGGTGTTCCTCTGGCACATCACTTGCTTGTGAATGCGTGCATAAAAATGCAGATATTGAAGTGAATTTTTGAGAAGTAGTAGTTTGAGATCTATTATTTAATTGTGGAGAATGTGAAGTGGTGCTGGCATGAAGCACAGAGTGATGCTTCCGCTGACAGTACACACAAGAGTATTTACTACCACAATTAGTTTTCAGGTGAGTGTGGGCTAGGCTATTTTGTTTTACAAACATAATTCGGTCGAGCGCCGAAAGTTTCTTAAATTTTTTGCAATATTTTAATGCATGATTGGCATTGCATAATTTGCATACGAATTTCGTTTGAATTTCTGTCACATAAGAGTGAATTTTATTCACAGATTTACTTTTGTAGGAATCACGAGAGATGTGATTGAAATTTTCTTTCTTGGAGTGTTAGAAATCTAGTCCTTCTGGTACTTCTTATCTGCTTGTGAGGAACTCATCCAGTTGTGACCAGAGAGGTAGGTCTTTTCTGGAATTGAGGGATTGTTCCCAGAGCGACAATGTATTTTGGCGCAACTTTAGGCAGATATGTACTAGAATGGAGTACCTGTTTTCAGTTGTCACACCCTGAGAGGTTAGCATGGCAGGCAATTGTTAATTGCCAATTGAAAATTTTGAACTGCCTCACTGTTTTCGGAATGAACAGTGGGCAAGTTTAATAGCGTCTTTAACTGATTATCAACGAGAATTCGCTTATTTTCAAATCGAACTTTTAAGGCATTCTACGCAAGTTCGAAATTGTCGTCGCTTAGACAGTAACATTTGACATTTGGGTTTTATACCGGAGGTGGTATAATTTTTGGGTAGGTGTAAGTTTTGGATGAATTACGTAGACGGCAGTGAACATGTCACGGAATGACAGCCATTCTTCATAACCACCAGAGAGAACTTCAGTATAGCAAGGGGGAACTTGAAGACAGATAGTGGTAAAATCTGTTTGTTCCTTGCGATACTCCTGGCTAGGTACCGAACTGGGTCTGAAAGCGGGGTGGAAAGATTTGAGCAGAACTTGCATTTGGAAATTGCAAGTATAATATTGGTCAGAGCATAGATCAAATTTTGCTCTAGCTGAGACCTTGAAATTTAGAGATATGTCGCTGTCATCAGCCATAAAAACATTCTCAACACGAAACCAACAGTCATGTAGGCCTTCTCGTCTGACCTCTACGAGAAATTCAGTCTGACTTTCAATGGGAATTGTATTGAATTGGTTGCAGAACTGAATGAGGTCATCAGACTCGAAATTGAACTTTTGTATTAACGAATCATAAATTCGCTCTTTTTGCTTGTTTTCAGTGCAGACGCTTTGGAAATTCTGGAACTTTCCACGGCTTTGCTTTTATTTGCGGGAAATTTTGTGATCGGCATGCAGAAGTGTGTATCAACATCTGTGAAATGAGTTTGAAATTATTAAGTAAATCAATGGGGAATTGATGGCCTGACAGAGAAAAAGTGAATTTCTGCACTTGTAATGGGAAATTACAAGAGAGTTGAGTGAAAAAAACAACAACAAAATATTTAATTAGAGTAAATTTTGATACTATACAGTACAGGATATTAGTCCAAATACAAAAAGTTTGTGTAGGAGATACAAACCGCAAATTACTTTATAATAATCTTCAGTATGAGAAATAGGAAAATAAAGGGTTATCCATTTCGCGGTTTCAAAAGTATAGGGATAGAATTCGACATCTGTCAAACTGAGTTGTTAAAACAATTTCTTTCTTTTTCAGTTCAAAGTCTGACATTTGCGAAAATGGATCACTTAACTATCGCACAACGCATTAAAATTGTAAAAACCTACTACAAAAATGGTGATTCTGCCACAGCCACATATCGTGCTTTAAGAGGAGATTATGGTTTACATAATCGTCCAACTACGCAAGCAATTGGCAAAATTGTGAAGATATATGAAGAGACTGGATCGGTTACAGATATTGTAAGGCCTGTGCATCATCGTTTCGCTCGTACCACCGAAAATATCGCTGCTGTAAGTGAAAGTGTTGCCGAAGACCCGAATGTGTTGATTCCTCGTCGTTCTCAGGAATTAGGACTGTTTTACGGCACATTATGGCGAATTTTGCATTTGGATCTACACCTATATTTAACTTCACCCTTTATGGCTGGTATGAAATAACATGTATGGTTTGAGTTTAACAATTTAATGATCTTAATCACACTTCATTTGTAAGTATAAACTTGTAAGTGGAAATACGCGATATAAGCAAATCTTTTCACGAACAAATAAAATAAATCTTACACGTTAAATGTTAAAATTATTGTAATGGGCGGAATGGCACGATCTCGATAGACTCCAGGACCGAAAGTATAGATGATAACATCGGTCGATCATAACGCAAACCGCGAAAACCCAAAAACATAAAAGGGGAATTTATGTGGAGAGTTGGGTTGCCATATGGTAAGTATGCAAGGTAAGGTAACTAAAAATAGTAAGTATCATTAATTCATTTTATAAATACTATTTCATTATTTTTACTTCCTTCTTTCAGGGACTGACCATATGGCTTGTCTAAAGGGATTTAGACATCGCGGCCCGCATGCACTCGTGCATTAATTGAGTGCATCTCGTAGACGGGACAGTGAACCGATCGCGTCCTCGATCGCTCGAGCTGTCCTCCGACGAACATTGGGAGTCGGTCGTTGTCTAGGCTGGGAGCTTCTCGGGGTGGAAGCTACATATAGTTGCTCGACGCGACGAGAGCGCGGAGGGTTTCGCTGCAATCCGTGGCGGAGATCCTCAGGTCTGCACCGATGCCGGGGTTCAGGACGATGCCTCGTGCGTCCGCATTCAGGTTGTCCACGTGGCGCACGATTATGTCGTCGACGCTGTTGGGTGGTTCGGCGATTCGGCGGCCCCTGCCCAGTAGGGGACCGGACCGGATGGAGGAGCGTGTGATGCGCCAATCGGTCCCGTGCGACCGAGCCAGGCAGTTGCGGCAGTATCGATGCGCTCGCACCACATCCTCCCTCTGGCTTGTGCTCATCGCCAAAAACCCGCGGCAATACCGCAGAGCGTGGAGCCGATGACACAGTTGGCACCGATGATGATCGCTATGGGCGGAACTGGAAAGATAAAATTTGAAAACGAAATTAGCTTAAGGGCTTGAGCCAAAGTCTGATAGCGAAAAAAAAGAGATTTTTTTGGATATTATGATTTTACGCGAGCGGCAAAATACATAAATTTACTATGGGCCGCTTGAGAACGGCCGATTTTGTCCGAATATCTGCGACACGGATGTGGCCGTCAGATCCTCGATACAAATGAGTGACGCGTCCGAGACTCCATTCGTTGGGGGGCAGCAGCTCATCCTTGATGACCACCAGTTGACCTACTTCCAGCTCCTTTTGAGGGTGTTGCCATTTGTAGCGTTTGTGCAGATCTTGTAGGTACTCAGTTTTCCATCTGCGGCTAAACTGGTGGTGAAGCGCCTTGAGTTTTTCCCATCGGTTTATTTGGGATATATCTTCCGAGTTGGGTTCGGGCAAGGCCGTTAGTGGAGCACCTCGCAGGAAGTGACCTGGAGTTAGCGCTATCAGTTCGTTGGGATCTTGAGAGAGGGGAGACAATGGTCTAGAGTTGAGCACGGCTTCGATTCTACAGAGCAGAGTTGAGAACTCTTCGAAGCGGAATTTGTGATTGCCGGCAGTCTTTTTGAGATGAGCCTTAAAGCTTTTGACTGCCGACTCCCAGAGACCGCCCATGTGAGACGCACTGGGAGGAATAAAAACCCAGTCCATACCATGCGGAGAGTATTGGGCCAGAATATCTTTGGACACCTCCTTAGAGAATTTGAGGAATTCTTTACTCATGGCTCTTTGAGCTCCAACGAAAGTTGTACCATTATCCGACATGATTTTGCGGGGAAGGCCTCTTCTGCCAACGAATCTGGCGAATGCGGCGCGGAATGCCTCTGTAGAGAGATCAGAGCACAATTCCAAATGAATGGCCTTTGTGGAAAAGCATACAAATACAGCCACATACCCTTTGAGAAAGGCAGCAGTTCGAAGCGTAGATGCTTTAATTTGGAATGGGCCTGCAAAATCAACACCTGTGGTCGCGAAAGGTACCGACAGGGTACACCGTTCAGGCGGCAGAGCTGCCATAATCTGTGATCGAACCTTTTGTTTGTGGATGGTACAAACTTTGCATAGAAATATGCATTTCCTTATTTGGGGCTTAAGACGAGGAATATAGAGTTCTTGTCGAGCCATTCCGAACATGAGCCTTTGTTCTGCGTGTAGGAGCAGAGTATGGAGAAACTCGAGGTACAAAACGCAAAATCGGGATTTTTCAGGAAGAATTATGGGGTGGCGCTCACTATAACTAAGACCAGAATGAGCTAATCGACCATTTACTCTCATGAGATTTTCCTTGTCGAGAAAAGGATTTAAAGTCAGCAAAGAGCTTTTATTGCTGACTGCGGTTGAGCTGAGAAGAGCCTTCAGCTCTTTGGGAAAATATTGCCATTGGGCTAACGAAATTAGCCGGCTTTTTGCGAAACGAATTTCGTCCTGCGAGAGTGAGGAATTCGAAATTGGAGAAGATTATCGCAATTTAGAGAGTCCGTTATGGACAAAACGGAAAACGTAAGAAATCACACATAGTGCCCTTGAAAATGATGAGAACCGATCGAGAATGTCGGTATGGTCATCTAACGTGAGAGGAACCTCTACTTTCCTTTGCTCGGGGGGGCAAAGTACTGGAAAGTGTTCGTTTTGGCCAGGATTCTTCGGGGTGATGAAGCCATGCAGGGCCATTCCACCAAAGAGTATTGGACACAAGATCTTGGGGCTTGCATCCGTGTGTACCCAAATCAGCTGGATTTTCGCTGCTGATGACATGGCACCAGATACCATTTCCAACGTTTTGGAGTATCTGGGCTGTACGATTAGCGACGTACGTTTTCCATGTGTGAGGTGGTTTTTCCAGCCATGCGAGAACGATTTGAGAATCGGACCAGAAAAATATGTCTGAGAATTCGACATCTAAAGTTTCTTTAACGGACTTGGCTAGGTGCGAAAGTGAAACGGCGCCACACAATTCCAAATGTGGTAAGCTGACCGTCTGCAGAGGTGCAACTTTTCCTTTAGCCACCAGTAAATGACAAGATATTTGATTATTCATGTCCATTGATCGTATGTACAGGACTGCACAATACGCTTTCTCTGAAGCGTCACAAAATCCATGAAGCTGGATTCGCTTCTTGGGAGAGAATTGTACCCATCGAGGGATTTCGATGAGACCAATGGACGAAATATTCTCCAGAAATACATTCCATTTGATGAGCGATCTGGGTTTCACGCATTCATCCCAGTCGGTGCCTTCTAACCAGAGCTCTTGGAGAAGCAGCTTGGCTTGAGTCATGATGGGCGAGAGCCATCCTGCCGGGTCAAAAAGTTTCGCAACGGCAGATAAAATTTGACGCATGTTAGCAGCGGATGTTGTTTCGATGGGCGATACTGAGTACGAGAATGTGTCAGTCAATGCATTCCATCGTATTCCAAGGGTTTTTGTGGCACTGGCACTTTCAAATTTTAGAAAATCAGAATCGAGAAGTTCTGATTTTGGTATATTTTCTAAAATTTTAGGATGATTTGCAGTAATCTTTCGTAATGGAAATCCTGCGGAGTTGAGGACTTGTATCACTTGAGATAAAGATTCTACTGCATCTTGAATTCTATGTGAACCAGATAATACGTCATCCACATAGGTTTCTTTGAAGATTATTTTTTCCACGAGAGGGAAATTCTTCTTGGAATCCTTAGCCAATTGTGGCAGTGTTCTAATGGCTAAATATGGAGCGCAATTTACACCAAATGTGACTGTCTTTAACCGGAAGTCTTGAATTGGAGAATTTGGTGACCTGCGAAAGAGAATTCGCTGGAAATCCTGGTCGTCATGGTGGACAAGAATTTGTCGGTACATCTTTTGTACATCACCATTGAAAACGAATTGATATAGTCGCCACCTCAGGATGAGAACCATGAGATCTGGTTGTAATGTGGGACCAATATGTAATACGTCGTTAAGAGAATGGCCTGAGCCGCTGCTTCTTGAGGCATTAAAAACAACACGCACTTTGGTGGTTTTCTTTTCTGGCCTCACCACTGCATGTGGCAGGTAAAAGGAGAAATACTTGCCATCATAGATGATTTCATGCGAGCTTGTGGGTTCCATATGATCCAGTGTGAGGTATTCTTCGAGAACCTCATCGTAAATGGCCTTGAGATCGCCTTTCTTTGAAAAATTTTTCTCCATACTGCGAAATTGATTATAGGCTAGGTTCGGGAGTGACCAAGAGCCGTAAGAGCGGGAAAACTGGATTTAAATGGAAGCCTGACCACATATCTTCCATCTGACCTACGAGATGTGGTCCTCTGATAGTAGTCTTCACAGGCCATATCTTCTTCCGATACTTGAGCTGGCTGATTGACTTCTTCCTGTTCCCAAAACTTCCTTAGTTGAGAACTAAGAAGTTCATTGGAAACTTCCTCTACCTATGTCGAGAATGTTGACACTTTTTGAGAGATAGGGCCACTAATTATCCAGCCAAATATCGTATTCTGTGCGAGAAGGCTTCCACAGATATTATGGCGGATTCCGGTTAGGAGGATTTGAGGAATCAAATCACTACCTATTGACCAATTCGGGTCAGCCAAATCTAACATTTCGAATTGCTGCCAATCGAGCTTAGAAATTTTAAATGTGGGTAGAAATTTGGTCAATTATGAGAGTACAATTGCCCGTGTCTGTAACTTTTTATTAGCCTTTGGAGCGACTAATGTAACGGCACAAGTCTGGTTAGAGTTTTGGATGGTTTTGCCACCCATTCCAGAAATTACGACGTGAGTTGCTTGCGAAGGAAGCCGCAGCCGATTTTGTACCTTGGTAGAGATGAATGTTCGTTGAGAACCTTGGTCGATGAGTGCTCGAACCTTGTGAAGTTCTCCAAGATGCTCTATAGAGACAAGAGCTGTGGGTAAAAGAGTTCTTTCTTCATTTGAGGTGAACAATGCTTGCACCTTTGAAGAAGATTTGGAGCATGATGAGCAGGGTTGCTCATCTTCGGACGATCGGTCCTGAGATCTCCGGCTTCTCGAGTTTCTTGAGGGGGTTATCGTCTGCTGCGTGCTCTTTTTCTTATTGTGCGACTGAAGCGTGGAGGTTTGCGCCAAAACCTTGGTGTTCCTACTGGGAATATTGTCTGCTGGTATGTGAAGCATCGTGTGATGCTTTCGCTGACATTGCAAACAGTAGTGTTTGCTCTTGCAGTCCCGTTTATGGTGAGTAAAGGCCAGGAAGTTCTCACAGAGATTGTGTTCTCGAACTAGCCTCACTCTATCACGAACAACTAACTTTTTAAACCGCTCACAGGATTTAAGCGAATGTGCGGCTTCGCAGATTGGACAAGAGAATGTCCGATTGCTTTCTGCAAAAAAGTTTTGGGTTTTGTTCTGGGGTCTGTTTTATAGAAATATTGATTTGTTTGGTTTGACGCTGTTGAGCCTCTCCACGACTTCATACCTGAGAGTCAAGAATTCGTTCATCTGCTGCCATATTGGAAGATCCTTACGGGAACTTAGGGATTGTTCCCAGAGAGCCAAGGAATCTTCAGGCAGTTTTGAACAACAGATATGCACCAGGATCGGGTCCCAATTCTCTGTCGAGACGCCTTGAGAGGATAAGACGGACAGAGAATTATTGATCGTGGTTTGCAATTTCTGAATTGCCTCGCTATTCTCGTAACTCACTTGAGGGAGGTTCAAGAGAGTTTTTATTTGCTTATCGACCAGAATTCGCTTGTTTTCGAAGCGGGCCTTTAGCGCATTCCATGCCAATTCGAAATTTTCGTTGTTGAGCGCGTACTGCTTCACAATAGCTCCAGCTTTTCCTGCAGTTTTGTATCGGAGATGATACAGTTTTTGGGCAGAAGAGAGTTTAGGGTGGTTTATGTAAACCGCCGTAAACATGTCGCGGAAGGACGTTCATTCTTCGTACCCGCCTGAAAATGTTTCGGTATCACAAGTAGGAACAGTCAGGCAAATCGCGGAATTATTTGCCTGCTCTGTTGCAGAAATAGAGTTAATTTCTGCTTGTGATGGAAGTTCCAATCTGGAGGCTGATTGAACTTCTAAGAGATCCGAAATCTGTGCTTTTATGGTGTGCACGCGCTCTTGGCAGAGTTCCATTTTATTTCTCGCTGCCATTTTGAAATTACTGGGCAGCTCGTCCTCATCCGTTAAACCTACTCTTCTAAACGTGGACTTGATCATAATAGCAGCTCAAGTCCTCGAGCTTAGCCTTCAGGAGAGAAGGTGTTAAGTCTTCAACCGGAATTGTTGAAAGCTTCGTGCAGAAATGCACCAGGTTGTCCGCCTCAAAAATGAACTCATTCATGGAGGGGTCATAAGCTCTTTTCCTAGGGGTTTCTTATGTTTCGGATGGAACTTTTGGCATTTTTTCCACTGCGCCTTTTGGAATAGCGCCAGCTGACTCTGATGAGTCAGCTTCAGATGCTACGACCTTCAGATGCAATTTCCTGCTTTTCTGGTGATTTCGTCAATGGCATATTTGACCGAATCTAACAAAATTTGTGAAATGAAGAGAGTTTAAAAAAAAAATGCACCAAAATGCACTGATCGATTATGCGACGATATCGATATAGAGAAATTTATCGATCGATAACAGAAATGTTATCGATATAATGCGTAAATTAGAAAAATATATATATGAGAATATATATAAAGAAGAAATATGTATATATTTAAGGGAATATATATATACCGAAGAAAATATATATGAGAATATATGTATAGAGGTATACATATATATGTGGATATATAAAATTGAAACGAATTATGTATATATACCCGTGAATATATATACCAAAATGCAATATATATATGAAAATATATAAAGTGATGAAATTTGTGTATATATATGAGAATATATAGAGATGAAATGTGTATATATGTGAATATATGTACATATATACCAAAACGAAATATATATAAGAGAATATATAGAGAGATGAAATTTGTGTATATATAAGCGAATATATATACCGAAGAAAATATATATGAGAATATATGTATAGAGGTATATATATATATATATATATATATATATGTGGATATATAAAATTGAAACGAATTATGTATATATACCCGTGAATATATATACCAAAGTGCAATATATACATATATGAAAATATATAAAGTGATGAAATTTGTGTATATATATGAGAATATATAGAGATGAAATGTGTATATATGTGAATATATGTATATACCAAAACGAAATATATATATAAGAGAATATATATAGAGATGAAATTTGTGTATATATAAGCGAATATATATACCGAAGAAAATATATATGAGAATATATGTATAGAGGTATATATATATGTGGATATATAAAATTGAAACGAATTATGTATATATACCCGTGAATATATATACCAAAATGCAATATATATATGAAAATATTTGTGTATATATAAGCGAATATATATACCGAAGAAAATATATATATGAGAATATATGTATAGAGGTATATATATATGTGGATATATGAAATTGAAACGAATTATGTATATATACCCGTGAATATATGTATATGCCAAAATGCAATATATATATGAAAATATATAAAGTGATGAAATTTGAGTATATATATGAGAATATATAGAGATGAAATGTGTATATATGTATGTATATAAGTGAATATATATACGAAAAAGAAATATATATGAAGATATATAAAACGAAATATATATATGAGAATATATAATATATTTAAAAAAATCAGAATTTTTGTTTTCTTATCTGTATTCAGCTGGTGTTGGTGTTGATGCTGCTGCTGCCCCAATTCAAACGATGCCGCCGCTCGTGTTTTTTTTGTCCGTTTTACGTTATCTTTATTTTTATTTTTATTAAATATATATGCCCGTGTGTACAATAGGGCTTATGTATTGTTTTAACTTCCACTGTATATTTCTGTTGTTTTTCGTTGTATTATTATTATTTTTTTTAATTTTCAATTATTTTCGTTTCAATATTTATATATAAAAAAATTTCAATAAAAAAAAAATTTTATTTTTTATTTTTTTTTTTGTTCGTATATAAAATTTGTAATTGTCTAGTGTTTGTATATTATATGTTCACTGACACTATGTGGCTTTATTTTTTTTTCTTTTTATGTATTATTGTTTGTTTTTTAATGTTTTGCACTTCACTTTATGTACATAATTTTGTGTCTTTACCTCACCTCTTAATTTTACGAATTATACGCGCCGATTCTTTTCGTTGGCTCGAAGGACCAATATTTAACTTCACCCTTTATGGCTGGTATGAAATAACACAGTATGGTTTGAGTTTAACAATTTAATGATCTTAATCACACTTCATTTGTAAGTATAAACTTGTAAGTGGAAATACGCGATATAAGCAAATCTTTTCACGAACAAATAAAATAAATCTTACACGTTAAATGTTAAAATTATTGTAATGGGCGGAATGGCACGATCTCGATAGACTCCAGGACCGAAAGTATAGATGATAACATCGGTCGATCATAACGCGAACCGCGAAAACCCAAAAACATAAAAGGGGAATTTATGTGGAGAGTTGGGTTGCCATATGGTAAGTATGCAAGGTAAGGTAACTAAAAATAGTAAGTATCATTATTTCATTTTATAAATACTATTTCATTATTTTTACTTCCTTCTTTCAGGGACTGACTATATGGCTTGTCTAAAAGGATTTAGACAACCTACATATGGATTTTATATACCTACACCATATAAAATCCAGCTCACACAACAACTGAAGCCAGCTGACCATTCACAACGTCGTAGATACGTCGAATGGGTGCTTGAACAACAGGCGGTGGACGGCGATTTTTCGAACAAAATTTTCTTCAGCGACGAAGCACATTTCTCACTCGGTGGGTGTGTTAACAAACAAAATTGTCGTATTTCGGGTTCTGAGAATCCTCAAATAATTGAAGAGAGGCCACTACATCCACAAAAAGTCACTGCTTGGTGCGCTCTTTGTTCCGGAGGTGTGATTGGACCTTACTTCTTCGAAAACGACGATGGAACGACTGTCACCGTCAATTCGGAGCGTTATGGTCACATGACAATCGACTTTTTTTTGAATACTATTGAAGAATACGAGTTAGAGAATATGTGGTTTCAACAAGACGGTGCCACATGCCACACAACTTGAGCGAATATGGCTTTATTGTTGTTTTAAGAGAAATTTTCTGGCCGCGTAATTTCTCGTCGTGGCGATATCAAGTGGCCACCAAGATCATGCGATTTGACACCGCTTGACTTTTTTTGTGGGGCTACGCGAAAGACCGTGTTTATGCAGATAAACCTTTAACTCTTGAGCACCTAAAAACCAACATTCGTCACGTTATGGCTGAGATACCGTCCAATATGTGTCAAAAAGTGGTCAAAAATTACCTCAAAAGAATCGATGCTTGCAACAATTCGCGTGGTGGTCACTTAAATGATGTAGTATTTCACACATAATGTCAACGTCCAAACTTTATAATAAAAAAGAAATATCATGATAAAAAATATTTTATATGTGTTTTATTTACATTTACTTTTAAAACCGCAAAATGGATAACCCTTTATAATTACACTGGAAAGAATTACACTCTTCTTATACTTACCGACTACATCATCAAAAATTTAGTAAAATACTCGTATGTTGCCTTCAAAGCATACTTTGCTCATAATTTTATAATAATTTTGGGAAATATTTAACTTTTTAAACTTACTATTTGATAACAAATATTTTATTACAATTTTGTTCATAAACGTGTCACTGAGTGCAGCTTTAAAGCATTTAAAACAACACCACATCATTCTTTAATTAGAACATATTCTTGAACTAAAATGTCATTCAAAGCGACTATAATAGAGTTAGAAGGCATTCTAAATCGTTAAAATGTCATTTTATCTTAACTATTGCTATAGCCCTTTGCAACCCGAAGAATTTTACGTCCTGGATGCGGGTGAGTTCCGTGTATTCGTAAAATTTCAATTTACACTAATTCTAACGATCAACAATGACGCTCTATATTGAAAGGCTTAACTGAATATTACAGGCTACAGAAATTTCGCCACACATTACAGTCTAAAAATGTCACTATCAACATAATGATTGTCTTCAAGTACTGCTGGAGATCATTGGCTAAGTGCTCATAGGCATTTGTTGATGTTATAAAAAAAGAAAAATTATTAACAATTAAATGAGTATTAAAATAATATTGTCTAATAAATACTCTCTGTGAGGATTAATAAAAAAAAATATAACTGTTTATGGGCACCAGTATGTACAGCACACGAATGAAGCAGGCAACACTGTGTAAAGGCGAGAAGTACAAATGATTAAGATGATCGCATAATCACAACAAGCCAATAGGAACAACAATAATAACAGAATACAGAACGGTAAAGTCTAAGGTTTGCATTCGTTTCTTTGTTCTCCTTGATTTTGATTTCATATGATTATAGCCCATTCCCGAAAATAATCAAGTAGCTAGTACATGTTTTTGCAATCCAATTAATATCTCAATATTGTCGTTTATGAAATTTCGTGAAATCAAGAAGTCCTACAGCGCAAAATAAAATTAGTAAAAATAATTTCCGCACGCAATGCAGAATGCAGGTAAGAATCGTAAACACAAACTATCAAAATCATCGCCGCCAAGTGAGGACAATAGTTAATAATAATAATAATTTTTCTTCTTCAGAAAGTGATTCAGTCCACAACTTGTGTAAGGTTTGTGGAGATAAAAGCCACGGAAGGCATTATGATGTTCGTACATGTAAAGCTTGTGCAATATTTTTCCAACGTTGGCATACGGTCGGTAAATCCTACGCATGCCATGGCGGACGTGAACATGAATGTTTAATTAACGAAAAAAGCCGCAAAGTGTGTATACCATGTCGTCTCAAGAAATGTATAGACGTTGGCATGAATGAAGCCAAGATGCAAACGTGGAACACGCAAATCCCCACAGAGACGATATACAGATGAAGCTGATCAAGAAGAAGACGCACTGTCAAGTCCTACAGCTCTTCGTGCTTCTGCCGATTTCCTAACCCTGCCACCGTTATCCCCACTGGATTCAGATGATTCTGCACAGGAACCAAGTACATCGAAAAAATTGAGATTAGAACTGAATGTTACAGATCCCCAAGCTTCAGTGGATTCGCAATCCTTACAACAACCATGCTCACTAGATCTAGAGGTTGCACAACAACAAAGTACATCACAAGGAGTAAGATCACCAGAAACGGCGACTATCGAGAGTAACCAAGACGTAGCAGTTGGGTATTCTTCCAACAATAACGAATGGGATTTTGGAAATTGGGAAAGTTTGCTAATACCGGCGAGTCCTGTCGCATCTTGTTCTCCTGCCTAGTCCGAATCCCTTCCGTCAAGAGACCAACTTGATTCGAATAATTCAGCACAGCAACATAACACATCACAAGGAGCTTCTCATGCTACTGTCGGATTCTGACCCCTTTTACCTCATACTGCTTCCGGAATTCGGATTTCTACAACAACAACCAAACGTAGTTGATTCACATAAATATACCCAGCAACTTAATGTTAACATCTACTATCGGGAGTATCCAAGATTCAGTGGCTGGGTATACTCTTAAAAATATAAAATCACATATATATGAGTGTATATATTTATTTTGTTTTTTGTTTTTTTGTATTTATTTGTAAAATGTCGCAACATTATGTTCTTGAAATCGAAAATCGATCTCTCGCTTTTTTCATAGGTACTTTGAAGTATTTTATGTACTCTTTGTGTATCGATCGTATGTCTATCGATCTTTGATAATCTCAGTTTTATACATTAAAAACACAGCTTTATTTGATGTATTTGCTGTTTCATTTTCTTACGATTCAATGTAAACGAGACAGAATTAAACAGCTGCTTTCATCAGGGGCTCACTCACTAAATTTTTATTATATTCATTGTAAACTGATCTTCTTCAGGTATTTGCTTACCGTTCTATTCCTCTGGGTTTTTAAAAGGAATGCCGACACTATGTCCACCTGTAGTTCATACACCAATACTGGATTGAATATATTTTCGATATCATAGCGTAAATATAGTCCTTTAAAATAACTAGAATTTTAAATACATGTGGCTCTTTTGAAGAATTTAATTAATAAGTAAGCGAAAATTAAAAGGTTTATTTTTTATAATGAAAATTGTCGAATTAAATTCAAATAATCTGATTAATTTATAGTACTTGCCTAATGAGAGGATCACATATGGTTTTGCTTAGAGATATATACAAAGTGACACAACGGACGTTAAAATATTTTCTCTTCAAGGATATAAGTAATATTAGGCGTAATATACACAAAGTTCGGTCAATCAGTTTTCAAAGGGGACAATTTTAAATAGAAGCTTAACCTGAAATCATAAAGGCACCATTGGCATTTTAGTTGTTGGTTTTTTATACCCTGCATGAGTACACTAGATATTCATTTCATCAATTGTTTCTATTCGCTTAAAGGAATCTTCGAAGTTATAGAAAAACAATAAATTTTTGATCGTTCGTCAACAGAGTTGCCGAAATAATCGATTTAATGATGATAAATTTTAACACTCCCATAACTCACCAAACCCTTTGTCTATCATATATGATCCACGGATTAGTACTGCGGTTAGAAATAGTGCCGCAAAATTGGCTGAGCCACGCCCACTGTCTAATGTGGCTCCATACTCACACATTAATGACCATTATTTTCCATATTTACCCAAATATTTTACCCACATTTACGAGAACTGAGAAGTGAAAATTGTTTAATGAGAAGTAATAGAAGTGATGAGTAGTGATGTAGCCGTTGTGATGCCGAAGTCAGGTGCTGGTTTTCCGGCCGTTTAGTTCTTCCGCATGGGGGTCACTTACTACATCTGTACAATCCGTAAAATTAAGATTTATACCTCCTAAATATATTGGACCGTAATCACAGTCAAAAGCTTAAATGCGTTTTAGTCAAAATCACATATTAAGTTTCAACAACGTTTCATTTATTTGGTAATTATACTTAGTCATTTAAAACGACGTGTTCACTAACATATTTAAAACTTTTTCATTTACGTTGAAATTTTGAAATTTTTCTTTAATTTAGACTTACACTTCAGTATAAAAGTATTTATTTAAAATATAAATTGCCAACAAGGTCGCAAACTAGCTTCAGGATCTGATGAAACATACAATTTTCTATGAGCGATTCACTTTTAAATGTACTTTTTAGACAATGATGAATTTATCACCATTTTGTCTGTTTACATAAATACATTTTTAGTTACTTTTAGTTGTTAACATTTCTTTAAACCTGTCAATTTAATCGGCTTTGTTGTACTGTTAGTTAGTCTATCCCTCTATCCGCCTCTATTTTCCAACTATTTCAGATATATATACATATAGTAAACATCCACTTATACGTAGAGTAGGTAAATTAAGAGCCTCTTCTACTTAAAAATTAGAATATAAATACGTAACGATACACATTTTACATATAAATATACGCATACATACAAAGAATTAAATAAATATTGTACATTCACTTACATAAATACATTATTATACTAAACATTAAATGTTTATGAAGGCATTGTAAAAAACATTGTAACAAAGCACGTCTCTCTATCCCACCAGTTGATTCCAATATGTCACACAGAAAGACAGCGTAGTTTTCGTTGCACCTTCGACATTATGAAAGAACAACTCGTCAATTGTTAAATTGGAAACATTATCCGTGAGCACTGTCACCTCCATTATGGTATTGAAACGGCTAGTATCATTGGGATACATTTGATGAATTTAGGCTTGTAATACAGTTTTCGCCTGATCCTGCATTCTCTCAAGAACTCCAACATTAGAATATCCTGATATATTCGAAGTTGGTGGTCTGAGCAGTGCAATGATTCGCAAGTAATGGTATTCTTTGGGGTCCAATGCAAGGTGGAATAGTACATTTAGCACATTTTGGAAAGCCTTCGCCTCACGTGAGACTATAGAAAAACCAGTCTTATTAGCATTTTTGTTCTCTTTCTCATAGGAGTTTAATAGTTGTGAAATATCCAGTGGCGTCATATGTTGTGCTAATGTCAGAATGAATATGTCCTTGCTCGAGTTCTCAAAGAGGCATATCTGCTCCGGCATGGACAATGGATCAAACGACCATGTTTCCTTTATCCATCCGATATCGTTGAAAAGATGTCCAGCAGCGGCATCGTGGATGCTGTCGGTGACAGCCGTTTATAGGGCAGTTGATAGTACTACAAATTCTTGCAATGTGTTATGTAGCTGCTTAGAATTATTCGATTCCAACGCGTGTGTTGCTGGTAGGGAAGTGCAACCGACAGAAGCATAAGCGGTTGCAGCATTTGGAATATCGTTAAAAAGGTACCCGATAGTGGAGTCCTGTATGTCTTGGGTGGTAGCCGTTTGTGGTACAGTGGGTGGTATTCCACCAGCGGTAACTTGGATACCCTCGTTAGTCACCAGTGATGCAGATGGTAGTAATCCAGGTCCTTGTGATAAACCACTTTGCTTTGCAGCGTTAGCTGAATTCAGTGCGTAAGTTGGTGGTCTGAATCCGAACTCAACAGAAGCTCGAGAAGCTGCAGGTTTCGGAAGTGATTGAAAATCTCGCAAAATTCAAAAATCCGATGTGGCAATGTTGAAAGAATACCCAGCAGCAGTATCTTGGGTACTTTCGACAGTAGTCGATTGTGAGGATCCGAGATTTTGCGCTATATAATATTGCTGTGCAGCCTGTGAATCCAGTGAGTGTTGTGATTGTATGGATCCGTAATACATCGGAACATGGGGAGCTTGAGGACCTGGCATTGATTCACGTTCTTGCAAAGCTGCAAATATATATTCGATATCGTTAGAAGTGCTCCTGGCAGCGGAATCTTTGCCGCTCTCTGTGGTCGTCGTTTGTGGTGCAGTTGGGGGTACACCACCAGTGGAGTCTTCAATACTTTCGCTTGTGGCCAGTGATGCAGTTGGTAGCACTACAGACTCATTTGTTGGTGGTACTGATGTGAAATCAACAGAGCTATGACGAGCTGCAGGAATCGGCATTGATTTAGCGTTTATTTTCATGCCAACTTCAAAACATCTGTTCAAACGACATGAATTACACCTTCTAGATTGTGTAATATCAACCACACACTCATCTGGAATATTTCCAATGCATTTGTAAGTATATTTAGATCGCATGGATCTTTTAAAGAACGTTCTACAAGCATCACATGTATAAGCTCCATAGTTCCTTCCCGAGCAGTGATCATTACAAACTGCACAGCGCATGTCTTGTAATGCACTACCTAAACAAGAATAAACATAGTGCTTTTAGATAAGGTATATTAAAGAATGTCGGCAAGATCTTACCTTGTATATGATCCGTACTCTGCATTCCAACTTCAAAACACCTTTTTAAACGACATGATGGACATTGTTTACGTGTTGTGCTATCAATTATACATTTATCTGGAATAATCCCAGTGGATACGTAGGGTTTTAGTGAGTGCGCGTATTTTGCGAAAGACACTCTACAAGCACCACATGTATAAACTCCATAGTTCCTTTTCGAGCAATGATCGTTACAAACTGCACAGCGCATGTCGCGATAAACACTAACTAAAAAAGAATAAACATAGTGTTTTTAGTTAAGATATATTGAAGAATGTGGTCAAGAGAATAAGCACCATTTCCGCAGATACGTAGGAATTATGATATCGCGTTTCGAGTATAACAGATATTATTGCATAACGGTAACACTTACTTGACGTTGATATTTGTGATATTTTGTAATTTTTATGTGAATTCTGCATTGTGCTTCGATTTTATATTAATTAATAATAATTATTAAATTAGATTGAAATAAAAAGCGCTAATACTGAAATGGTTATCAGAAAATAAAATAATGCAAATGAATGTGTAATAAACACGTTCACATTAAACATTAATTTGCGAATGATGATTCCCTCTCAACTATCATCGGCTTTAACACTCTTCATTGTTTTGGGCAAATAACAACGGAACCACTGTTAACAAAGAGAAAGAAAGAAAGCAAGAACTGATTTAAACATTGCTTCTATTGTCTCTTTACCGTTCTTTTTCGTTCACTTTTTACTGTTATTCCTCGTACTAAACTTGTGTACTTTGTAAAACGGAGGACCATATCCCATCAATATTGACGGGTATTGACAGAAAATTATATACAATGATTCGATTTTAATCCCACAATAAGATTTCTGGAGAATATGAATGTTTTTTGTAGCGTAAAGTTTGGTGTATCAACCAACAACAACCATAAATATCGCGTTATTAAAAAAACTACGCGATATCTCACGTATAAAATTCACTTATTTATTTGAAGTGAAGTGAAGTGAAGTGAAGTGAAGTGAAAAGGTGGGAAGGACAAGAACCAGGGTACTCAGTCAAACTTCCATTGTACCCAAATCCAGAAACGGAAAAGAAAATTAAAGGAAAGGGGAGATAAAAAGAAGAACAATCAAACTTTTGAAGCTTCTTGATTTTGCAAGAGTTGATCTGAAAAACATAAATATATCAGCTCCCACAAGAGTTTTGTCTGTTTCGGAAATTTCCTTGTGTGTAATGTGACTCTTGTGCCTAAGTTTCTCAATTAATCGATTCTGATGGTGAAATTATGAAGATTAGAATAAATTTACTAAATAATAGTCGTCACAAGACAGTCCCCACAAAGAGTTAAGATTTAATGGTATAATATGTCCCATGGGGATCAGCAGATAGATCCCCACTTGGCCGATGGACTTGCTAAAAAAGAAAAATAATAATATATAGATATTTAAAAATCCTTCATTAAATTTTTTTCTTATACATATTTTTCATTTTTTGGATGCCGTAGCTCAGTGGTTAGTGTGTTCGCCTTCTGATCTGTGGGTCGTGGTTCAATCCTCGGCTGATGCATAACAAATTTAATATCGATAAGATTTTTCTTTCGAACGGTACCCACCTGTCGGCAAGGAATTGGCAATTCTTCCGACAGTAACAACTTGCATTGAAAAAGCTTCTAAAAAAAGTCTGTGACAAAGCTCAGAAAAAGTTATGTCACAAGTGTTCTGCCATTCGGAATCGGCCTAAATAAGTAGGTCCCTTCTAATATTGTCCAAAATTTAAGACGCACAACAGTAATGGAAGAGAAGCTCGGCCAATGAGCCCTTTGGGGCTTTATGTGCCACATATTTATTTATTTATTATTTTTCATCTAATGGCGCCCCTTGCATAAACTTCTGTCTACGCCACTGATGTTTCCCAATGATTAAACTTGCTTAATAAATGAAACTGTATGATTTTTGGTTAGAACCAACTTTCATAAGATACGTGTATAAATTTGACAGCTGTCGGACAATTGGTTCGAGGGACATACTAGCATTGTGAGTAATTTCGTGTGTTAATGAAGCATTGCTTTTTAGCGAAAGAAAATATTCTTGAAGCTAAGGCTTGGCTTGATAAACATTATTCGGGCTTTGCACTGAAAAAATCAACCGTTGAGAAGTAGTTTGCAAAATTGAGACGAAATGACCGTTGGCTGTTAGCAATGAAAAATCCAGAAAATTCCACAAAATAATTTTCAATGATCCTAAAGTGAAACTGATCGACTCCAAGGATATCAAATGAACGTGTTGGACATATTGTTCATAAATATTTGAACTTGCGAAAGCAATCACGCGCCCTGACAATCGATCAAAAGTACGTGTTGATACTTCGGAGCAATGTTTAGCGATGAAACATGGCTGCGCCACTGCCCTCCAGAGTTCAATCGACAGTCAGCAGAGGACTATTTTGAGGCTAACTGTAGTACAAAAAAATTGTTTCGAAAAATTGTATGTTCACTATAGTCGTTGTATCGCCCTCGAAGCCAACTTTATTGAATAATAAAATTGAATTTTGCTAAAAAAGGGTGTTTTACAATGTAAATCTTCGAACTTTTCAATTCAATTGTTAGCTATACAAAAATCAAGATTCTAAGATTTTCTAAGGCAAGTAAAATTATCAAGAAGACATTGGGGGTACTTGGGGTACTATAAATATTTTTTTTTAATTTTTGTTAAATGATGTAAAGGCATTGCAAAATAATGTTAAAACCTTCAATATTTAGAAATCCTCTCAGAAGAATATGAACATTGAAACTGAAGGAATATTCAAATACCACTTTGTCAAATGTTATTCGGTTTTAAGTTGCGAAACCTAATCTGTGTGTCGATATCTAGCTGCAATAAAATGATAACAAATTCTGATAGACATTTATTACGATTTTCATAAGAAATTCCTCTATTCAATGGGCTCACTTTACCTTCACACAATTTCAGCTTTAGATTATCTAAAATATATGTACTTACCTGCCAATAATTATTATGAATGAATATTTTCTATTGGCCACAATACACTTACACAGGGCACTGATATTTTTGCCAACACAATGTTATCAGTTTATATTACCAATTTTGGTTTTTCCGCTAATTTGTCTGAGCTCGTGTATTTGTAGCTCGTAAAATGGATTACCTTAAAGCAAGATATGGTAATTCTCTTTGTTAGTCACTGTACATATGGTAGCTATGCAACCGCAGGCAATAAAACCAGACGCCTGTGCTAATGTCGAAGGGACAATGCAATACAATTGCATTTTCCGTTAATACGAAATCTGCCATTGTGCTGACTTCTTGTGTTGAAGAAGCTACTGAAGAACAATATGTCAAAGTAAAGAATTGGTGCTAGAAGATCGTTATTATTGATATTGCTGGAATATCAACATTAGGGTTATTCATTTTTATGCGATATTTTCTTCTGAAAATCTGATAATTTATAGAAAACAAGAAATTATGCAGTTTGAAAAAAATTCGAAGTTACAAGTTCCCAAATAAATAACACGGAAATCACTTGTATACGGTTTCGATTCGATTTTTCGATATTAAAAAACCTTGTTTGGAAAAAATGAGTGCGCAGCTTTTGTAGGGCATGAAAATTGCCACCAAAAAATTTTCCTCTGAGAAAATGCCGTCCGACAATACAAAGGAAGAGCAAAAACTTCTGTTTGCTACAGTGCAAGTATGAACGAAGTCGAAAACAACGCCATATGGGGCTGGAATTTAAATTGGAAATTTATTTCTATAGTAATTATTGATTAAAATTTATATATATTCACTAAATTTAAGAGTAATTCTGGAAATAAAAAATTTAATAGCTTCTTAGTATTTATTATATATTAATTTCTAATATCATAATAATCAATTTCAACTTTTTGGATCAAATTTTATCCCCTACAAAGCTATACACTCATTTTTCAAAACCGACAAATCGAATTGAAACCGAAAAAGAAACAATATCTCATTTTATTCATATTGGAAATCGAATTTTAAAAAGAGCTAAACCTCTAATATATTTGGAATTATTTTTGAAACGACATATTGTTGTATTTTCTATAAAGTATCCGATTTTCAAGTAGCACAGAGAAAAAAAATGAAACACCCTAATATACCGACAGTTTAAATATTGCACAAGATTAGTAAATACTAGTAACTAATATAAAAGGACAATATAACATAATTACAGCTAACTAATACTACCACTGTAGCAATAACAGCAAGATAATGAATGAATGCGCGAGCAATAGTCTAATCAAATTAAAGCATCAAGCGTAGAAATTTTCTAGTGCAGATGTGATTTGTTCTTCTATTTTCTGTTATCAGGTAAACGAAATGATCGCTTCGTGAAGAGTATTTAAGGCGCGACCGGTCGGGACAGGATCATCATTCGTAACTCAGAAATTAATATTAACGTCTGGTTAGAGCAATTTTACCGATTTCTCAACTCTTCAAAAATAATTTCCATAGTGAAAAATATATAATAATTATACGGAGCAGCCTTGTACAAATTTCACTATGTCAAATGCATCAAAGTCCAGTAAGCATCTAAACTATACTAGTGTTCCAAAATGTTTCAAAATTTATTGCACAATTACGTTAAGTTCTTCAATATCTTCATATTATAAAAAAAATGTCAAATTCCCTTTTAGGTCGAGTTTCAAGCGAAATCCCCTGTAAGGTTTGTGGAGATTGGAGCTCAGGTAATCACTATGGCATTCGTACATGTGACGGTTGTTGCAACTTCTTCAAACGTATGGTACGAAAGGACACATCGGAGGTGTGCTCACTCCAAATTCCTGAAGAGGAAAAAATGAGCTTGTCTCATAAAAAAAAATGTCGACCATGCCGTTTCGCCGGCTGTATAAGAGCCGGCATGGAAAAGAGATTAGTACAGCCAGAGCAGGGGCCACGTACACTGAGCAGGCTGCAAAAAGCAGCTAATACAATGTGTATTATGCCGGCTCCTGCATTTGTACATGTGTTTCCTGAATATATGTTGCCGCCAGTTGCAAAGCAACATTATTACTATACGTCCATTGCACATACGCAAGGATATAGCTCACTACCAACGCCACCATTCGATATCAATGAATATATCAAGGGAACTGCTGCTGAACTAGTTTACTTCAATATCAATTGGACAAGGGGCATACCCTCATTTGTTGAGCTGCCATTGTCGGATCAGTTGATCCTTTTGGAGGGGTCGTTCAAAGACCTTTTCATTTTGTCATTAGCACAGCGTATGATGCCATTGGATATCTCACAACTTCTGTCCGACTATAGGATGGAGAATTTCAATAATTTCAATTTCAATTTGAGTAAAGTAGCGTATGAGGTGAGGACTTTGCAGCATGTTCTAAATCAATTATGCTATCTAACATTGGATCACAATGAGTACGATTGCCTACGACGGATTGCACTCTTTCGTCGACCGATTACATGTGCTTACTCAGCGTCTGATTCCGATAGTCCCAGCACGAGTAGCTCAACAAGGCAAGGGCTTCTTATTCAAGCTGTTAAAATAGCCCAACTCCATGAAGAGGCAAACACCGCACTGAAAATATATTCCAATCAGAATAATCGTTATGATAACATCATGACGGTAGCAGCACTCTCGAATAATGTTTCCGATCTCTCAATTGGAGAATTATTCTTTCGTAAGCAAATCGGTGAACTCAGTATTACAAAACTTGTCTGTGACATACTCTCGAAGAATCTTGATTCTAGCAGCACTCTCGAATGATGTTTCCATCTCTCAATTGGAGAATTATTCTTTCGTAAGCAAATAAGCAAACGGCATGACAGCATTCAAGTGGACCTTTGGGTGGTTTCTTTGCCATAACGCCCAAGAAATTAAATCAGCGTGATCCTGAACAATTTCGCATCGCAGCTCGCATGAAATCCACAAAGTTGTAAAATCATTCCAAGCCGTCAGTAATTCCGGCGAAGGGCAGACTGTTCCTAACACTGATGTTTTTTTGTTTTCATGAACAGCCTTAAATAAATAGCACAATGCCTTGTAACATAAAATAAATATTGTCTTTTTATTTCATTATTACATTTCATTTCATTTCTCTCATCATTTCATTATTTCGATTTACTATCACTACTATCATTTTGATAGCCGGTGCAGTCAGTGGTATTGCGCTAGTGGTATCACGGATGCTTTCATTGGGCGCCAATGATGCAGCTGTTAGTAACACAGGTAGGTCACAGCTTAGTGGTATTGATGTGAAATCGACAGAAACATGAGAAGTTCCAGGAAGCTGCATTCGTATAAACACCAAACCTCCTTCCCCCAACAGTTGCCATCACAAACCTCACAGTGATTGTCGCATAGAAGCCTAACCAAAAGAGAAAAAGCATGGTTTTCCCTTTTAAGAAATACAGAAGTATATTGGCACCGTCTTACTTGGTGTACGAGGCGTATGCTGTATTCCAATGGCAAGACACCTTCTCATACGGCATGATTTACACTTACAAGCTCTACATGCATAACACTATTGTGCACTCCTGTGCAGCGATCTTGACGAACCGAACAGAGGTTGTCGGATAAAATCGGAGCTAGAAAAGAATAATCTGGGTTTTGGAGTACACAGATATGTAAGTATTATGATGCCGATGGTCTAGCTGACCAATGATGTGATGTGATGTGATGATGTATGATAGTGTGACGTCGACAATTCTGATATTTATACCTGAATTCTGCATGGTGGAGCGAAATTTATTTTTATTTGTAAATTATATTATTTCTTGCTTAAGAAAATTGGTTATAACTATTATTATAGATGTAAATTAAAAATGATAACTTTCAGATGGTTATTAGAAAACAATTTAATAAGCGTGTTTAGAAGAGTAATATTTAACGCTTACATTCACATCAGTCCCTATTAATTACCATCTGCTCTAACATTCTTTATTCTTTCGGTTCGACAAGAACGGAAACACTACAACTGTTAACGAAAAACAATAAGGACCTTACAGTCGGCCAGGGCCATCCGAATTATAGCCTGCATATGTAGATATATATTAAAAAAAAAGTTTGCTCGAATAGGCTCACCAGTTTTTTGAGAGACAATTTTCGCATTTAATAATAATCTACACCCGAAATATGGTTGATTTTGACGAAGTACTTTGTAAGTTAACCCCCATAACATAAGAGGGATAATTTAAAGGAGATTTTTAAGATAATTCCGTGGCTTAGTATGGGAGCTATATAATAATAATTCGTAAGTTATGGCACTTAAAAGTTTTTGTTTAATTCCCTCTAAATTTAAGCTAGACCTCCAATAAAAGGTGGCCGTGGCATGCTAATTTTTTGCCAAATTACTTCCGACTATCGTATTAATCTAAGTGTCAATTATTTACACGGAATATTGCAGAAGTTACAGCTGTTTCAATGTAAAAGATGTACAGACACTTTAAGTAAGTTATAGCAAGCTGAAAAATTTAAAAACCCCGAGGATAGTCACTTTGAATACAGCGTTTGGGGGTGGAAGTTGACGGATCATGCCCATTATCAATCCCCTCTGAACTCTTGGATCGTAGGTTACTTATGCAGAATTTCCTCCATTTTCTCTATACTTGGTGAAGTTATTGTGCGAACCAGCTAGCTGACGGATGAACGGACGGACTTTCATCGCTAAATCGAGAATTTAAGCGACACTGATCACGTATATGAGTATATGCTTTTCTATATCCTTCAAGTGGTTACAACCATCTAACCGAATTGAAATCGCCTTAAGTATTCTCATATAGATCAATAGTGATGCTTTATATTGATGCACGAAACCTTCCGCTACAAAACACATTCACATTCTCTAGAATACTCATTGTGGGATAAAAGTCGAGTCATTGCAAATATAATTTTCTGTCAATATCCGTCAATATTGATGGGATATAGTCCTCCGTTTTACAATGTACACAAGTTAAGTAAGAGGAATAACAGTAAAACGTGAACGAAAAGGGACGGTAAAGATACAATAGAAGCAATGTTTAAATAAGTTCTTTCCTTCTCTCTATCTCTTTGTTAACAGTGTTTCCCTTGTTATGGGCACAACACAATAAGGAGCCGATGTTAAAGCCGATGTTAATTGAGAAGGAATCATCATTCGCAAATTAATGTTCAATATGAAAGTTACAAATAAAATAATAAATAATATTTATGAAAGTTACACATTACAAATTAATTTGCAAATTCTTTCTACACTTGTTATCGAATTTTGTCATAGTGCTTATCAATATTATCGTTTTTAATTCTAATATAATTTAATAATTATAATTAATTGACTTGAGCAAGAGTTAATATAGTGGACAACTAAATTAATTAACATAAAATCACAATCGCCACACAATGCAGAACGCAGTTAAAAATGAACACATATCACAATTATCGATATCAAGTAAGTATTACCGTTATGCAATAATATCTATTACCCTCGACACGCGATATCATAATTTCTACATATCTGCGGAATCAAAAAATGGCGCTTATCCTTTTTAGGTCCAATTTTATCCGACACCATCTGTCAGGTTTGTCAAGATCGATCCACAGGACTGCACTATGGTGTTTATACATGCTACGCTTGTAGCAGATTTTTCATGCGTCACCAAGTATCGAAAATAATCTACAAATGCAATGGGAGTATTCCAGGTGAATGTATAATTGATAGCACATCATGTAAAAAGTGTTTATCATGTCGTTTAAAAAGGTGTTTTGAAGTTGGAATGCAGAGTAAGCAAGGTAACACCTTGCTGACATTTTTAAATATTTCTGAACTAAAAGCGCTATGTTTATTCTCGTTTAGGTAGTGCATTACGAGACATGCGCTGTGCAGTTTGTAACGATCACTGCTCGGGAAGGGACTATGGAGCTTATACATGTGATGCTTGTAGATGGTTTTTCTCAAAATACGCGCACTCACCACAACCCTACGTATGCACTGGAAATTTTCCAGATCAATGTAGAATTGATAGTACACGACGCAAGAACTGTAAATCATGTCGCTTGAAAAGATGTTTCGAAGTTGGAATGCAAATAAACGTTAAAGCAATGCCGATTCCTGCAGCTCCTCATACCTCTGTTGATTTCACATCAGTACCACCAACGTATGTGCCTGTAGTACTACCATCTGCACCATCGGCGACTAACGAAAGTCTCGAACATATCACTGTTGAGAAAGTTTCCAACAATATCGAATGCATAAATGGAGATCTGCATGAACGTGAATCAATGACAACCCGTACGGCTCCTTGTGCTCCTACCAGTTTCAGATCCACATCATCATCATTCGCACTAGATTTACGTATGCATCGACGTACTTTATCGCAAGAACCTGGATTAATACACACTATACCATTGGCTACCTCAGAGAATCTCCAAGATTCTGCTGCAAAACGTGAATCAATGACGACCCATATAGCTGTCTGTGCTTCTCCCGATTTAGGACACCCATCACATTCCTACGTAATGGATTTACGGGTGCAGCGTGCTTCAAAGTAATATATATCAAGGACGTGGACTGCACCATTGACTTCCACCGAGAATATGAAAGTAACCGCTAATGAACATCTTTTTGATTTGATCGCAACTCATTAACAACACATTCAAGGACTTGGATGGCACCTAATGGCTCACAATGTCTTGTCATCTATGAGACGTAAAATTACAATCAGTATGATTAACGTAACATATAAAGTAAAAAGAAGTTTGTTCGGAGTGCTTTTAATTGTTTATACTTGTGTGAGATACCTGTAAATGGATTAGTGTAGTGTATGTGTAACCGTGTTTATTTGTTTATTTTAAATTTTAATATAAAACTGTCGATTTGTTGCATTCTGTGTACAAAATATTGTTTATAAAATGCTTTAAGTGCTCGTGTCTAAATACGACGAGATCTAATGATCGAACTTTTCATTTTCACATATACGTGTATTTTAAGGACTCTAGAATTACTACATATTTATGTAAATTATAAATATCTGATATTGATATTGCTATTGATATTTTCTCATATTCTAATATTCTTCGATTAATTGAAAACACTCGAAATTGCAAGGGTGTGCTTTAGCCGAGGGGACACATAGCATTGCTAATCTTTAACTTTTTGTAGGAAATATTTTGTGACGATTATCATTTGATTACAACGTTTTTAGAAAATATATAAGATTGATATTTTGAGACTGTACATTTGTGAACCAAAAATATGCTAAAATTAAATCAATAAAACCATTTAAAAATTGTATATTTAAAAATTTCTTTTGAAATTTGCATGCTTGAAAAAATGAAATAATTGACGATCTCGATTTCGCCAGTGAGCCAAAATTGGAATTTCTGAAAAAGTTTTCACATTTTAAGTCCGAAATGTAGTTAAGGTAACAAACTGCTAAGAGAACAGACAAATTTTTTTTTTTAACAAACCATAGTTGGCTCCAAGGAACTTGAGAAATCGCTATAATAAGTAAAACTCCTGGTCGTCCGCAGAAACCGTTTGACTCGTACCGACCCTCATTTCAGATCAATCAGGAAAATACATACAAAACCAAAAAATTTCATCAAAACTGCCTTACAAATGCTAATTCCCTTCTTAATCAGATCCGAGGACAACAAAAAAAATAATAATAATTAGGTCTTTCTTCATTTTGCAGCTTTTGACAAACCGCAAATGATAATAAGAAATGGGTGTGTTCAAAATTGCATTGCTCTACGGCAAGTTTTATACGTGTTAGATTTTAGCTTCAAATGGAAATTAATTATTATAATGAATGACTTCTTCTTTTTTGTCCTTTTTAAGTGAAATATATCAGCTCCCACAAGAGTTTTGTCTGTTTCGGAAATTTCCTTGTGTGTAATGTGACTTTTCTGTCGGTAATAATCTAGCAGAAAATCAGTGTGCCACGCCCACTCCTTCATGGGTCTCCCATACAAAGTCGAGGGAATTAAACTAAAACTTTTAAGCTCCATAACTTGCAAACTATTCAGCGTAGAATAACGAGATTTAAGGTATGGATTAGTATTGTACGAGCAACTAGGCTTAAAGGAAATGGGCGCGCCACGCCCACTGTTTATCGCAGCCCCTGTACAAAATGACTGAAATTCTTTTAAATTGAAATAGCTGTAACTTCTGCATACTTCTGTCTAGAACAATTATAATTAATACTTCAGCTAATATGATAGTCGAAAATAATCTGACAAAAAATCATGACATTCCACACCCACTTCTTAATGGGGGTTCCATACAAAATTTGGAAAATTAAAAAAAAATTTAAACCGCTATAACTTACGAACTATTCAGCGTAGGACAACCAAATTTAAGGAGTGGATTGATATTGAAAAATTAATTAGAAATTCTTCCTTAAAGATTGGTGAAGTAGCCTGTTTCTTAATGTAGCTCCTATACAAGGTAGTGGAAGAAAAGGATGGATATACGAGCAAACTTTTTATATATACCTCTACATATGCAGGGTATAATTTGGTCGGCCCCAGCCGACTGTAAGGCCTTTTTTTAATGTTATTAACAACATATATTTTAAACCACGCCGATTACTTCCCACGCCGCCGTCTCGAAGAAAGAATTAAGAATGATGATACCAAGACCGATCAAACAATAATTACTGCGACGTCTGCCACCTAACGGGTACTTTCGTCTGTTTAAGTACAGGGTGACTTAACCCTTTATCGTCTTTTGCAACAGATCTGCAACAAACCAGTTTTTTGCTCACAAATACCTATTTCAATTTTAAACATCACAAAGTAGCAATGCGACATTACTGTCACATTTCGTTATATGTTTTTGTTTTTGTACAATACTTATTCTAAAAAGTGTTATTATCAGCTCATCAAAAGATTTCAAATGAATATTTTGCTGATCGTGTCAAAACGCTTGCATGCTAAGTTTGAAAAAAAGAAAATTTACATTTTAAAGCGGAACGATATGCATGAAGTGTGGAGCATTTTATCCTACAACAGGTAAAACTATTGCTTCAAGCAATTCCATACTTCATAAGCAACCATATGAGCGCAATGTTACATATATGTTACAATCCTTTATTTCAGGATAATTTCCGTTTATAAAGAAATCTCTACAAAACCAGCAAACATGTGTTTTTTTATTAGCCTCATGCTATCCAAGGCAGTAGGTATTTTACTTTTTTAAGGAACCGAGTGATAAAGGGTTAAACTGGCTTAGATTTTTTTTCCATGATGGACGGGAGAAGAAATTTGGAAAATTTGCTTAAGTGGTGCCATGGCGAGTCACCTCGATGAAAGTTGCGAAGGTTTTCGATGGGAATTAAAAACCTTTTTAGTTTGTGTCGAATGCGGTGACACTGATCATTCAGCCAAATAGAGAATTTTGTGCTATAAGTGTTCCATGTGCACAATGACGATGCCCCTTCAGAAGGATTTGAGGGATTAAATCATTTTCAATGGCTAAGTCGATTTGAGACGGCACATGGAAACTCGGATCAGCGAGATCAATTTTGGCGAATTCTTGCCAATTCGCTCGTTTGACACGGGATGTGGGGAGAGATTGAGTCAGCTGCGAACCTACTATTGGTTTGGCATCTATTCTTTGACCAGTTTTAGGAGAAACTAGTGTCAAAGAACAGAGCTCATTAGCTTTTCCTGCCATTCCTGATATTTCGAACGAGGAGTGTTCGATTGGAAGCCGGCTTCGTTTTTGTACCTTAGAGGAAATATAGGACATTTGGGATCCTTGGTCAATCAACGCTCGGAGAATGAGCGTTTCTTCCGAATACACTATGGAGATAAGTGCAGTTGGAAGGATGACCTGGCTTATATTGCCAGAGCAGGAAGATAGCACTTTAGTGCTACGTTTCCAATTACAAGAAGGTAGCACTTTAGTGCTATGTTTCCTATTACAAGAAGGTAGCACTTTAGTACTATGTTAACTACGAGAAGAACAGGGGTGTTCCTCTGGCACATCACTTGCTTGTGAATGCGTGCATAAAAATGCAGATATTGAAGTGAATTTTTGAGAAGTAGTAGTTTGAGATCTATTATTTAATTGTGGAGAATGTGAAGTGGTGCTGGCATGAAGCACAGAGTGATGCTTCCGCTGACAGTACACACAACAGTATTTACTACCACAATTAGTTTTCAGGTGAGTGTGGGCTAGGCTATTTTGTTTTACAAACATAATTCGGTCGAGCGCCGAAAGTTTCTTAAATTTTTTGCAATATTTTAATGCATGATTGGCATTGCATAATTTGCATACGAATTTCGTTTGAATTTCTGTCACATAAGAGTGAATTTTATTCACAGATTTACTTTTGTAGGAATCACGAGAGATCTGATTGAAATTTTCTTTCTTGGAGTGTTAGAAATCTAGTCCTTCTGGTACTTCTTATCTGCTTGTGAGGAACTCATCCAGTTGTGACCAGAGAGGTAGGTCTTTTCTGGAATTGAGGGATTGTTCCCAGAGCGACAATGTATTTTGGCGCAACTTTAGGCAGATATGTACTAGAATGGAGTACCTGTTTTCAGTTGTCACACCCTGAGAGGTTAGGATGGCAGGCAATTGTTAATTGCCAATTGAAAATTTTGAACTGCCTCACTGTTTTCGGAGCGGAGCGTCTTTAACTGATTATCAACGAGAATTCGCTTATTTTCAAATCGAACTTTTAAGGCATTCTACGCAAGCTCGAAATTGTCGTCGCTTAGAGAGTAACATTTGACATTTGGGTTTTATACCGGAGGTGGTATAATTTTTGGATAGATGTAAGTTTTGGATGAATTACGTAGACGGCAGTGAACATGTCACGGAATGACAGCCATTCTTCATAAGCACCAGAGAGAACTTCAGTATAGCAAGGGGGAACTTGAAGACAGATAGTGGTAAAATCTGTTTGTTCCTTGCGATACTCCTGGCTAGGTACCGAACTGGGTCTGAAAGCGGGGTGGAAAGATTTGAGCAAAACTTGCATTTGGAAATTGCAAGTATAATATTGGTCAGAGCATAGATCAAATTTTGCTCTAGCTGAGACCTTGAAATTTAGAGATATGTCGCTCTCATCAGCCATAAAAACATTCTCAACACGAAACCAACAGTCATGTAGGCCTTCTCGTCTGACCTCTACTAGAAATTCAGTCTGACTTTCAATGGGAATTGTATTGAATTGGTTGCAGAACTAAATGACGTCATCAGACTCGAAATTGAACTTTTGTATTAACGAATCATAAAATCGCTCTTTCCACGGCTTTGCTTTTATTTGCGGGAAATTTTGTGATCGGCATTTTGGGAAATTGGTCACAGAAGTGAAAATATTAAGCAAATCAATTGGGAATTGATTGCATGCGGGGCAAGAAAAGTGAATTACTGCACTTGTAATGGAAAATTATAAGAGAGTTTAGTGAAAAAACAACAAAGAAATATTTAATTAGAGTAAATTTTGGTACTATACAGTACAGGATACTAGTCCAAATACAAAAAGTTTGTGTAGGAGATACAAACCGCAAATTACTTTAAAATAATCTTCAGTATGAGAAATAGGAAAATATATAAAATTGTGTAACTTCAATAATCCCGAATACTCCTGAATTTATTGTGGCGAAAAATAAGGGATTTTCAGGTGGCAACACTATCGCATATGTACAGAGAGAGTACATTTGTGTGTGCATTGCACGTTGTTAATGTTTGCAGAGCTGTTGCCAATTTAAATGTTGTTGCGTGCTGTTGTGTACGCTGGTGAAATATATATATATTGATCTTGGATTTGGTGTTGTTCCTTGTTGTTTGTGTGTCCTCACACTATCATTTATTGTTTTTATTTCATACACTGCACTGTTCTTTTAGATCGTGTTGATTATCGAGTTGTTACTTTTTTTTGAGTCTACGTATTTTACAAAAATTTGGAATAATGTCTTCATATTTTTGTTTTCCACAATATATTGTTGTCATATTGGTTATTGTACCTAATGTGAGCACATATCACTGCAATATTATAAATCATATATTTTTTTGTTTTTGTTTCAAACAGATGAACTGTTAATAAGTACTAGTTTAAAAAACGAATACAAAAAAAATTTGTATAAATAATAAATAAACATAAAAAAATAAAAAATAATAGTCTTTAATTCCTTTCTTTAAAAGTAGATTTAGTAGATTTCAATACTGTAAATATAAGCTAACGTTACCGCATAATTGTTTCTCTATTGTTGTACATTCTTATATACATACGCATAGGATTTCTAGTCGTTATGTATTTAATAAATTGAAAATGTGAAAAATAAATCAGTCTAATTGCTGACCAGCACGTAAACACATCGATTCGCTATGATGAATATTAAAGCAGGCGATAATGGAGAGTTAGTCATCAGTCGCAAATAAATATCTGGTGTGGACGTGTGTTGTTGTAGATAATTGTATACACTTTGGTGTTGTTCTCGAACATCTCAATATTCAATAGTAAAATTCAAACTCCCAATATGTTCACCTCATACGCTACTTTACCCAAAGCAATTGGATTATTATTGGGGCGCACAGATGCTGCGAGATATCCAGTTGTTGCGCAACTGACCGCAACTGATAGTCAGGTAATACATGTGCATATACAGATGCAGGTGCCGACATAATACACATTGCACTAGCTTGTTTTTGCAGCCTGAACAGTGTACGTTGCACCTGCTGGGGCTGCACTAATGCTATTTTCATGCCGACTCTTAAACAGCCGGCGAAACGGCATGGACGACATTTTTTTCGATGAGGCAAGCTCATTTTTTCCTCTTCAGGAATTTCGAATGAGCACATAAATAATCATGTTGTTTCGCAACTTGCTGCAATTAATAGTCTACTAGGATTCTAGGATATACATATGTATATAGAGATTCAGGGGCCGTGTCCTTGCAATGCTTCAAGTACATTGTGTGCTAAATTCATTTTTGATTCTTGCGGGATTTCGAATAAGCAAGCAAACTGATGCAACAATAAAACGCACTATACCATTGGCTACCACCAAGAGCACCGAAGATCCTGCGTCTGAACACCTTTTAAGCAATATTAAATGAATAAAAGGCCCGTGTGCCTTGAAGGTGTGCTAAAAACGGCAATAATTTTTGCATGTGCAGAGCACAGTAGTTTGAGCTTATACAAAAGTTGGACAAAAATACGGAGGAGTATTTCCATTTGTATGAAATTTCATGCAGTCGCTGATATCAAATATGAAAAAAATTTCAATAATTTTGTTTCTAACATATTCAAATTAGGGTTTAAATATGAAATTAAAATTTTTTTAGAGAATTATTAACATATTGAGAATTAGTAATTTTTTTATTTTTTTAATGTTTGCAAAATGGATTGAAAAATTATTCTATTGAGATATGTTTGGTGGTTTTAAAGATATAAAGATATAAATACATATGTACATAAAATAAATAAAATAATAACAATATTTCGCAAAGTTATGCAGAATTGCAATTTTGGGCCAGTTTTCAAAAGAAGTTCTCAGAGGATTGGTAAAATTTAAGTAATAGAACCATACTTATTTACCATACGATATTTGTCGGCCCCAAAGTCAAACTCATCGGAGCTTAAAAGTAGTTATCCAATAAAGTTTTTAAAAAATGTTCAATTTTATACACGTTTTATCAATTTTTGCAAATTCATTAAAAACTCAATTTTATCTTTCTTCTTCTTAATAAACATTCCTTTTACAATATTTTTACTTTAAATGGAAATCAAAAATAAATTACGTTCTGAAAAAGTGAATTAACAAAATATCAGCCGATTAAATCATCAAAAATTGAGTAAAATACTCGTATGTTGCCTTCAAAGCATACTTTTTTCATATTTTTGTAATAATTTAGGGAAATATTTAACTTTTTAAACTTACTATTTGATAACAAATATTTTATTACAATTTTGTTCATAAAAGTGTCACTGAGTGCAGCTTTAAAGCATTTAAAACAACACCTTCATATCATTCTTTAATTGGAACATATTCTTGAACTAAAATGTCATTCAAAGCGACTATAATAGAGTTAGAAGGCATTCTAAATCGTTAAAATGTCATTTTATTTTGACTATTGCTATGGCCCTTTGCAACCCGAAGAATTTTACGTCCTGGATGCGGGTGAGTTCCGTGTATTCGTTAAATTTCAATTTATACTAATTCTAACGATCAACAATGACCCTCTATATTGAAAGGCTTAACTAAATATTACAGGCTACAGAAATTTCGCCACACATTATAGACTAAAAATGTCAGTATCAAAACAATTATTCACTTCAAGTACTGCTAGAGATCATTGGCTAAGTGCTTATAAGTGTTGATGTTATAAAAAAGAAAAATTATTAACATTTAAATAATTAAATTATTAACATTAAATTAAATTATTAACATCTAAATAATAATGTTTCCGAGAGATCGGAAACATTATTCGAGAGTGCTGCTATCGTCATGATGTTATCATAACGATTATTCTGATTGGAATTGGGACTTTGACGAACGTAGATTTTCAGTTCGGTGTTTGCCTCTTCATGTAGTTGTGCTATTTTAACAGTTTCAATAAGAAATACTTGCATTTTTGAGTTACTCGTAATCGGTCGACGAATGGTCGAAAATGAGCGTATAGCTTTGTAGGGGATAAAATTTGATCCAAAAAGTTGAAATTGATTATTATGATATTAGAAATTAATATATAATAAATAGTAAGAAGCTATTAAATTTTTTATTTCCAGAATTACTCCTAAATTTAGTGAATATATATAAATTTTAATCAATAATTACTATAAAATTAAATTTCCAATTTAAATTCCAGTCCCATATGGCGTTGTTTTCGACTTCGTTCATACTTGCACTGTAGTAAACAGACGGTTTTGCTCTTCCTTTGTATTGTCGGACGGCATTTGCTCAGAGGAACTTTTCATGCCCTACAAAAGCTGCACACTCATTTTTTCCAAACAAGATCTTTTAATATCGAAAAATCGAATCGAAACCGTATAGAAGTGATTCCCGTGTTATTTATATCGGAACTTGTAACTTCGTATATTTTTCAAACTGCATAATTTCTTGTTTTCTATAAATTATCAGATTTTCAGAAGAAAATATCGCATAAAAATGAAACACCCTAATGTTGATATTCCAACAATATCAATAATAGACGATCTTGTACCATCAATTCGCTACATTGACATATTGTTCTTCAATAGCTTCTTCAATACAAGAAGTCAGCACAATGGCAGATTTCGTATTAACGGAAAATGCAATTGTATTGCATTGTTCCTTCGACATTAGCACAGGCGTCTGGTTTTATTGCCTGCGGTTGCATAGCTACCATATGTACAATGACTGACAAAGAGAATTACCATCTGTTACTTTAAAGTAATCCATTTTACGAGCTACAATTACACGAGCTCAGCGGAAAAACCAAAATTCGTAATATAAACTGATAACATTGTGTTGGCAAAATATCAGTGACGTGTGTGTATTGTGGCCAATAGAAAATATTCATTCATAATAATTATTGGCAGGTAAGTACATATATTTTAGATAATCTAGAGCTGAAATTGTGTGAAGGTAAAGTGAGCACATTGAATAGAGGAATTTCTTATGAAAATCGTAAAAAGGGTCCATAAGAATTTGTTATCATTTTATTGCAGCTAGATATCGACACACAGATTAGGTTTCGCAACTTAGAAATGAATAACATTTGACAAAGTGGTATATGAATATTCCTTCAATTTCAATGTTCATACTCCTCTGACAGGATTTCTAAATATTTAAGGTTTTAAAATTATTTTGCAATGCCTTTACATCATTTAACAAATTTTTCGATATCATTTTTATTGTACTACAGTTAGCATCAAAATAGTCCTCGGCTGACTATCAATTGAACTCTGGAGTGTAGTAGCGCAGCCATGTTTCATCAGTGACATCAGAGACATCAGAGACATCAGTGTCGTAGACAGGATTAGATGGAAAATATGTATAAGAAAAAAATATAACGAAAGATTTTTAAATATCTATATATTATTATTTTTCTTTTTCAACAAGTCCATCGGCCAAGTGTTCCGGTTACTATTCCCTGAACCCATGGGACACATTATACCATCTTGTGACGACTATTATTTAGTAAATTTATTCTAATGTTCATAATTTCACCATCAGATTCGATTAATTGAGAAACTTAGACACAAGAGTCACTATGGGTACTTCTGAAACAGAAAAAACTTTTGAGGGAGCTGATATATTTATGTTTTTTTATTGCCTCGACTTGTAGCAAGTTTAAGATTTTGAAAATTCCGAGATTAGTTGTTTTGAATTATCGCCTTCGTATTCTCGGATCATAAGGAGTGCGTCTTCCCATACTGCGCTATTGAAAGATTCAAAATCAAAAATTTTTATCTTAGTAGCTCTGATTTGAATGTCAGAAAATATTATGTGTCAGTTATGGACAATAAAAATCTTTTTAACACGAATATGGCAAACGGAGTGGAAGTGCGAGAAAATATTATTAAAATATTTCAAAAGCAACCCCACTGGTCATTTAAAAAAATTGCCAAAGAGGTAGGGGCTAACACTAAAACCATTTCTCGCGTTATGAAACTCTTTCAGGAAGAACCGCGTATTGATCGGAAGAAAGGCTCTGGTAAAAAGAAGGGGCCACATGACCATGAAAAGGCCAAGAACGTTGTGATAAAAATAAGACTTTTTATTAAAAACTAATAATTCCGAGTTTAATTTTTTTTTTCTTTTTTTTGAAACCCAATAATAATTTTCAAAATAATATACTTTAGTTTATAGAAATCGGACCACTGGTTCGAAAGATTTTATCATTTTTGTACCAGACAATTTTATTCGACGCACTTCTTAGGTTAGTCAAGCCAAATTTCGATAAAATAGCTCAATATTTGCTCAAGTTATCTTGAAAACCAGCCAGGTGACAGATAGACAGACGAACGGACGGACGAACATCGTTAAATCGAATATGTAAACGACGCTTATTATATAAGTATATATTCTATAGCCTTCAAGTGGTTACAAACACCTTGCATATACAATACTTTTGCAGGGTATGCCGGTAAAAAAAAATGTGTTAAGTATAGAAATCGCCCTAAGTATTCTCATACAGATCAATAGTGATGCTTTATATTTATGCACGAAACTTTACGCCACAAAACACATTCATATTCTCTAGAAAACTTATTGTGGGATAAAAGTCGTATAATTGTATATAATTTTCTGTCAATATCCGTCAATATTGATGGGATGTGGTCCTCCGTTTTAATTGAAGCGATAATTGACAATGTACACGGAGTAACGTTAAAAAGTGATTGAAAAGAAAGGTAGATAGCCAATAGAAGCAATGTTTCTTTCTTTCTCTTTGTTAATAATGTTTCCGTTGTTATTTGCCCAAAACAATAAAGAGTGTTAAAGCCGATAATAATTGAGAGGGAATCATCATTCGCAAATTAATGTTCAATGTGAACGTATTGATTACATATTAATTTGCATTATTTTATATTCTGATAACCATTTCAGTATTAGCGCTTTTTATTTCAATCTAATTTAATAATTATTATTAATTAATATAAAATCGAAGCACAATGCAGAATTCACATAAAAATTACGAAATATCACAAATATCGATGTCAAGTAAGTGTTACCGTTATGCAATAATATCTGTTATACTCGAAACGAGATATCAAAATTCCAACGTATCTGCGGAAATGGTGCTTATTCTTTTTAGGTCCAATTTTATCCGACACTTTCTGTCGGGTTTGCCAAGATCGCCCCACAGGAATGCACTATGGTGTTTATACATGCTATCCTTGTGGAGATTTTTTCAGGCGTTACCTAGTATCGAGAAAAATCTACGAATGCACTGGGAGTATTCCAGATGAATGTATAATTAATAGCACATCACGTAAACAATGTTCATCATGTCGTTTAAAAAGGTGTTTTGAAGTTGGAATGCAGAGTAAGCATCACATAGAAGCCAACATTTTGACCACATTCTTCAATATATCTTAACTAAAAACACTATGTTTATTCTCTTTTAGTTAGTGTTTATCGTGACATGCGCTGTGCAGTTTGTAACGACCACTGCTCGAAAAGGAACTATGGAGTTTATACATGTGGTGCTTGTAGAGTGTTTTTCGCAAAAAACGCACACTCTCCAAAACCCTACGTATGCACTGAGAGTATTCGAGATCAATGTATAATTGATAGCACATCACGTAAATATTGTAAATCATGTCGTTTGAAAAAATGTTTCGAAGTCGGTATGGAAATAAACGCCAAATCAATGCCCATTCCTGCAGCTCCTCATACCTCTGTTGATTTGACATCAGTAGCACCACACTATGTGCCTGTAGTGCTACCAACAGCATCATTGGCGACAAGCGATAGTATCCAAGATACCACTGGTGGTATACCCCGAATTGCACCACAAACGACAACCACAGAGAGCGTCCAAGATTCTGTTGCCAGGAACATTCCTAACGATATCGGATATACGAAAGATACTCAGACATTTGCAGTCTTGCAAGAACGTGAATCAAGGCCAGGTCCTCAAGCTCCCCATGTTGCAATGGATTACGGTTCCATACAACCACTGCACCCACTGGATTCGCAGGCTGGACAGCAATGTTATACAGCGCAAAATCTCGGATCCTCACAATCGACTACTACCAAGAGTATCCAAGATACTGCTGATGGGTATTCTTTCCACATTGCTTCACCGGATTTTGGAGTTTTGCGAGATTTTCAATCACCGCTGACACCTGCAACTCCTCGAGCTTCTGTCGATATGGGATTGCAAACACCAACTTACACACTGGATTCACTTAACGCTGCAAAGCAAAGTACAACCATACAACCACTGCACTCACTGGATTCGCAGGCTGCACAGCAATGTTATACAGCGCAAAATCTCGGATCCTCACAATCGACTACTACCGAGAGTATCCAAGATACTGCTGATGGGTATTCTTTCCACATTGCTTCACCGGATTTTGGAGTTTTGCGAGATTTTCAATCACCGCTGACACCTGCAACTCCTCGAGCTTCTGTCGATATGGGATTGCAAACACCAACTTACACACTGGATTCACTTAACGCTGCAAAGCAAAGTACAACCATACAACCACTGCACTCACTGGATTCGCAGGCTGGACAGCAATGTTATACAGCGCAAAATATCGGATCCTCACAATCGACTACTACCGAGAGTATCCAAGATACTGCTGATGGGTATTCTTTCCACATTGCTTCACCAGATTTTGGAGTTTTGCGAGATTTTCAATCACCGCTGACACCTGCAACTCCTCGAGCTTCTGTCGATATGGGATTGCAAACACCAACTTACACACTGGATTCACTTAACGCTGCAAAGCAAAGTACAACCATACAACCACTGCACTCACTGGATTCGCAGGCTGCACAGCAATGTTATACAGCGCAAAATCTCGGATCCTCACAATCGACTACTACCGAGAGTATCCAAGATACTGCTGATGGGTATTCTTTCCACATTGCTTCACCGGATTTTGGAGTTTTGCGAGATTTTCAATCACCGCTGACACCTGCAACTCCTCGAGCTTCTGTCGATTTGGGATTGCAAACACCAACTTACACACTGGATTCAGAAATATCGAATCCATAAATGGAGATCTGCATGAACGTGAATCAATGACGACTCATACGGCTCCTTGTGCTCCTACCAGTTTCAAGTCCACATCACCATCACCACCATGCGTCCTGGATTTACGTATGCAGCGACGTACTTTATCGCAAGAACCTGGATTAATACATACTACACCATTGGCTACCTCAGAGGGTATCCAAGATTCTGCTGCACAACGTGAATCAATGACTATCCATAGAGCTGTTTGTGCTTCTCCCGGCTTATGACACCCATCACATCCATACGTACTAGATTTAGGGGTACGTGGATTACCACATATTCCACCATTGACTTCCAGAAGAAACCACAGATGAACATCTTTTTGACTTTATCGCAGTGACAAAGTGCATGCGGGCATTTCTTGAATTACCACTTGCGGATCAGTTGCAACTCATTAACAACACATTCAAGGACTTGGATGGCACCTAATGGCTAACAACGCCTTGTCATCTATGAGACGTAAAAGTACAATCAGTATGATTAACCTGACATTTAAAGTAATATTATTAGTTAGATGTGCATGCAAGAACCGATTTGAAAAAGAAGTTTGTTTGGAGTGCTCTCAAATGTTTATACTTGTGTGAGATACCTGTAGGTGGATTAGTGTAGTGTATATGTAACCGTGTTTATTTGTTTACTTTAAAATTTAATATAAAATTGTCGATTTGTTTCATTCTGTGTACAAAATATTGTTTATAAAATGCCTTAAGTGCTCGTGTCTAAATACGACGAGGTCTCTTCATTTTCACATATGCTTTAAGGACTCTAGAATGACTACATATTTATGTAAATTATAAATATCACATATTATCAGTATTGATCTTGCTATTGTTATTATTATAAACTAATAATATTCGTAGATTAATTGAAAACACTCGAAATTTCAACGGTGTAAGGGTTTGATATTGTGAGACTGGTGGTGTTGCCAAGCCTATGCAAACATTTGTGAACCAAAAATCCTCACTTACGAAAATATGATAAAATTAGATCAATAAAACCATTTTAAAATTTTATATTTATAAATTTTTGTTGAAATTTGCATGAGAGAGCAATCTCCAAATATACGGACAGAATTGCTAGTAGGCATGATCATTCAACTGCCATGGTAGTCTTCTGTCTAGAATAACCATATTCAAGTAAGTAATATTGAGATTTACAAAATTGGGCAAGACACACCCATTGTTTAATGTAGCTTCAACACAAAGTCGTGAAATGAAACTATTTTATATAGTTTCTATACAAAGCCCCGGAATTTGTTTTATGTTTAAACCACCATAACTTCAGTCGTCTTTAACTTAAGACGTCCATATTTAGCACGATGTTTAATACTGAGAAGCCATTAAACCATGCCTACTATTTAACGTATTAATATAGATGAATACGAAGTCCCGGACATTGTGTGTGCCGTAGCACGCAATGTGTGCCGTAGCCACACGAACCACGACCTACTGATCTGTAGGTCGTGGTTCAATTTCTGGCTGATGCATAACAATTTTAATATCGAAAAGATTTTTCTTTCGAACGGTACCCACCTGTCGGCAAGCAATTGACAATTCTTCCGACAGTAACAACTTGCCATGAAAAAGCTTCTAAAAGAACTGTATGACAAAGCTCAGCGATGTCACAAGGGTTCTGCCGTTCGGAACCGGCTAAAATAAGTAGGTCCCTTCTAATACTGCCGAAAATGTAACACGCACAACAGTAATGGAAGAGAAGCTCGGCCAATGAGCTCTTTGGGGATTTAAGTGCCACATATTTACTCTCACGACTCTCTCGTAATAATCACGTACTATGACTACTTGACAGTTTGTTTTTATTCATAATTTTAATAAAACGTTTAATATTTGTACTTATTTGTATAATTTGTAATCCTTACGAGTATTGGTTGAAAAAAAACGATTGTTGTTCTATGTTTAAATACACGTCGTTTACATGATTTAATACACGGAATTTAGTGTCATTTTTAATGTTATTGAAAATATCTATTTTAAACCATGTCGAGCACTTCTCACGCCGCCGTCTCAAAGATAGAATTACTAATGATGATACCAAGAGAATGATACCAACACCCATCAAACAATAATTACTGCGACGTGTGCCACCTAACGGGTACTTTCGTCTCTTTAAGTACAGGGTGACTTAACCCTTTATCGTCTTTTGCAACAGATCTGCAACAAACCAGTTTTTTGCTCACAAATACCTATTTCAATTTTAAACATCACAAAGTAGCAATGCGACATTACTGTCACATTTCGTTATATGTTTTTGTTGTTGTTCAATACTTATTCTAAAAAGTGTTGTTATCAGCTCATCAAAAGATTTCAATTGAATATTTTGCTGATCGTGTCAAAACGCTTGCATGCTAAGTTTGAAAAAAAGAAAATTTACATTTTAAAGCGGAACGATATGCATGAAGTGTGGAGCAGTTTTATCCTACAACAGGTAAAACTATTGCTTCAAGCAATTCCATACTTCATAAGCAACCATATGAGCGCAATGTTACATATACATATGTTACAATCCTTTACTTCAGGATAATTTCCGTTTATAAAGAAAGCTCTACAAAACCAGCAAACATGTGTTTTTTTTATTAGCCTCATGCTATCCAAGGCAGTAGGTATTTTACTTTTTTAAGGAACCGAGTGATAAAGGGTTAAACATGCCGGCTCCCTTGCACGAGCGCAATAATAGAGATTTGGGAGAGGGCTTAGATATTTTTTTCCATGATGGACGGGAGAAGAAATTTGGAAAATTTGCTTGAGTGGTGCCATGGCGAGTCACCTCGATGAAAGTTTCTTGCAGCACATGGGGAATTTTTGCTGCGAAGGTTTTCGATGGGAATTAAAAACCTTTTTAGTTTGTGTCGAATGCGGTGACACTGATCATTCAGCCAAATAGAGAATTTTGTGCTATAAGTGTTCCATATGCACAATGACGATGCCCCTTCAGAAGGTTTTGAGGGATTAAATCATTTTCAATGGCTAAGTCGATTTGAGACGGCACATGGAAACTCGGATCAGCGAGGTCAATTTTGGCGAATTCTTGCCAATTTGCTCGTTTGACACGGGATGTGGGGAGAGATTGAGTCAGCTGCGAACCTACTATTGCTTTGGCATCTATTCTTTGACCAGTTTTAGGAGAAACTAGTGTCAAAGAACAGAGCTCATTAGCTTTTCCTGCCATTCCTGATATTTCGAACGAGGAGTGTTCGATTGGAAGCCGGCTTCGTTTTTGTACCTTACAGGAAATATAGGACATTTGGGATCCTTGGTCAATCAACGCTCGGAGAATGAGCGTTTCTTCCGAATACACTATGGAGATAAGTGCAGTTGGAAGGATGACCTGGCTTATATTGCCAGAGCAGGAAGATAGCACTTTAGTGCTACGTTTCCAATTACAAGAAGGTAGCACTTTAGTGCTACGTTTCCTATTACAAGTAGGTAGCACTTTAGTACTATGTTAACTACGAGAAGAACAGGGGTGTTCCTCTGGCACATCACTTGCTTGTGAATGCGTGCATAAAAATGCAGATATTGAAGTGAATTTTTGAGAAGTAGTAGTTTGAGATCTATTATTTAATTGTGGAGAATGTGAAGTGGTGCTGGCATGAAGCACAGAGTGATGCTTCCGCTGACAGTACACACAAGAGTATTTACTACCACAATTAGTTTTCAGGTGAGTGTGGGCTAGGCTATTTTGTTTTACAAACATAATTCGGTCGAGCGCCGAAAGTTTCTTAAATTTTTTGCAATATTTTAATGCATGATTGGCATTGCATAATTTGCATACGAATTTCGTTTGAATTTCTGTCACATAAGAGTGAATTTTATTCACAGATTTACTTTTGTGGGAATCACGAGAGATCTGATTGAAATTTTCTTTCTTGGGGTGTCTAGTCTTTCTATCACTTCGTACCTGCTTGTGCGACAATGTATCTTGGCGCAACTTTAGGCAGATATGTACTAGAATGGAGTACCTGTTTTCAGTTGTCACACCCTGAGAGGTTAGGATGGCAGGCAATTGTTAATTACCAATTGAAAATTTTGAACTGCCTCACTGTTTTCGGAATGAACATAATATACATAGCATTACCTTGTTCTATTTTACGTTTCACTGCTCTGGCTGCACTAAATCTATTTTCATGCCGGCTTTTAAACAGCCGGAGAAACGGCATGGCCGACATATTTTTCGATGAGGCAAGCTCATTTTTTCCTCTTCAGGAATTTCGAATGAGCACATAAATAATCATGTTGTTTCGCAACTTGCTGCAATTAATAGTCTGCTAGGATTCTAGGATATACATAGGTATATAGAGATGCAGGGACCGTGTCCTTGCAATGTTTCAAGTACATTGTGTGCTAAATTCATTTTTGATTTTTGCGGGATTTCGAATAAGCAAGCAAACTGATGCAACAATAATACGCACTATACCATTCGCTACCACCAAGAGCATCGAAGATCCTGCTGCTGAACAGCTTTTCAGCAATATTAAATGCATAAAAGGCCCGTGTGCCTTGAAGGTGTGCCAAAAACGGCAATCAATGACAACCCTCAAAATGACAGACGGTAGGCAATAATTTTAATAATGTTTCCGGAAACATTATTCGAGAGTGCTGCTACCGTCATGATGCTATCATAACGATTATTCTGATCTTTGACCAATGTAGATTTTCAGTGCGAAATACTTGCATGTTTGAGTTACTCGTAATCGGTCGACGAAAGAGTGCAATCCGGCATAATACACACTGCATTAGCTTGTTTTTGCAGCCTGAACAGTGTACGTTGCACCTGCTGGGGCTGCACTAATGCTATGTTCATGCCGACTCTTAAACAGCCGGCGAAACGGCATGGCCGACATTTTTTTCGATGAGGCACACTCATTTTTTCCTCTTCAGGAATTTCGAATGAGCACATAAATGATCATATTGTTGCGCCAGATAGCCAGTGGGATATACATATTTTACGTGGGCCCTGGTCCGGCTACACTAATTCTATTTTCATGCCGACTTTTAAACAGCCGGCGAAACAGCATGGCCGACATTTTTTTCGATGAGAAAAGCTCATTTTTTCCTCTTCAGGAATTTCGAAGGAGCACATAAATAATCATGTTGTTTCGCAATTTGCTTCAATTAATAGTCTGCTAGGATTTAAGGTATACATATGTATATAGAGATGCAGCGGCCGGCATAACATCAAAATCATCAAAAATTTAGTAAAATACTCATGTGTTGCCTTCAATGCATACTTTGTTCATAATTTTATAATATTTTAGGGAAATATTTAACACTTACTATTTGATAATAAATATTTTATTACAATTTTGTTCATAAAAGTGTCACTGAGTGCAGGTTTTAAGCATTTGAAACAACACCTTCACATCATTCTTTAATTAGAACATATTCTTGAACTAAAATGTCATTCAAAGCGACTATAATAGACTTATAATGCATTATAAATCATTAAAATGTTATTTTATCTTGACTATAGCCTTAACTGAATGCTTTGCAACCCGAAGAATTTTACGTCTTGGATGCGGGTGAGTTCCGTGTATTCGTAAAATTTCAATTTACACTAATTCTAACGATCAACAATGACGCTCTATATTGAAAGGCTTAACTGAATATTACAGGCTACAGAAATTTCGCCACACATTACATACTAAAAATGTCAGAACAATAATTGACTTCAAGTACTGCTGGAGATCATTGGCTAAGTGCTCATAGGCATTTGTTGATGTTATAAAAAAAGAAAAATTATTAATATTTAAATGAGTATTAAAATAATATTGTCTAATAAATACTCTCTGTGAGGATTAATAAAAAAAAATATAACTGTTTATGGGCACCAGTATGTACAGCACACGAATGGAGCAGGCAACACTGTGTAAAGGCGAGAAGTACAAATGATTCAGATGATCGCATAATCACAACAAGCCAATACGAACAACAATAATAACAAAATACAGAACGGTAAAGTCTAAGGTTTGCATTCGTTTCTTTGTTCTCCTTGATTTTGATTTCATATGATTTTAGCCCATTCTCGAAACTTATCGAAGTAGATAGTAGTACATGTTTATGTCGTTTATGAAATTTCGTGAAATCAAGAAGTCTTACAGTGCAAAATAAAATTAGTAAAAGAAATTTCCGCACGCAATGCAGAATGCTGGTAAGAATCGCAAACACAAACTATCAAAATCATCGCCGCCAAGTGAGAACAATAGTTAATAATAATAGAAATTTTTTCTCCTTTAGAAAGTGATTCAGTCCACATCTTGTGTGAGGTATGCGGAGATAAAAGCCACGGAAGGCATTATGATGTTCGTACATGTAAAGCTTGTGCAATATTTTTCCAACGTTGGCATACGGTCGGTAAATCCTACGCATGCCATGGAGGACGTGAACATGAATGTTTAATTAACGAAAAAAGCCGCAAAGTGTGTATACCATGTCGTCTCAAGAAATGTATAGACGTTGGCATGAATGAAGACAAGTTACAACCTTTGCATGGAACCAAGTACATCGAAAAAATTGAGATTACAACTGAATGTTACAGATCCCTCAGTTGATTCGCAATCCTTACAACAACCATGCTCACTAGATCTAGAGGTTGCACAACAACAAAGTACATCACAAGGAGTAAGATCACCAGAAACGGCGACTATCGAGAGTAACCAAGACGTAGCAGTTGGGTATTCTTCCAACAATAACGAATGGGATTTTGGAAATTGGGAAAATTTTAGTTCGAATCCCTTCCGCCAAGAGACAAATTTGATTCGCATAATTTAGCACACCAACATAAAACATCACAAGGAGCTTCTCATGCTACTGTCGGATTCTGACCACTTTTAGCTCATACTGCTTCCGGAGTTTGGATTTCTACAACAACATCCAAACGTAGTTGATTCACATAAAGCTACCCAGCAACTTAATGTTTACGTCTACTACCGAGAGTACCCAAGATTCAGTGGCTGGGTATAATTTCAAAAATACTATTTCTATGGGATTTTGAGACAGGCTAGATTTTCAATCACTACCCACTTCTACAGCTACTCGTGCTCCTGTCAAGCGCACTGGATTACCGAAAGTATTTTAAATTATCAATGTTATGGACCTGTCTACATTTAAGTAATTAAAATTGAAGTATAAAATCACATATATATGAGTGTATATATTTATTTTGTTTTTGTTTTTATATTTATTTGTAAAATGTCCCAACATTATGTTCTTGAAATCGAAAATCGACATTTCGCTTTTTTCAGGATTTTATGTGCTCTTTGTGTATCGATCGTATGTCTATCGATCTTTGATAATCTCAGTTTTATACATTAAAAACACAGCTTTATTTGATGTATTTGCTGTTTCATTTTCTTACCATTCAATGTAAACGAGACAGAATTAAACAGCTGCTTTCATCAGGGGCTCACTCACTAAATTTTTATTATATTCATTGTAAACTGATCTTCTTCAGGTATTTGCTTACCGTTCTATTCCTCTGGGTTTTTAAAAGGAATGCCGACACTATGTCCACCTGTAGTTCATACACCAATACTGGATTGAATATATTTTCGATATCATAGCGTAAATATAGTCCTTTAAAATAACTAGAATTTTAAATACATGTGGCTCTTTTGAAGAATTTAATTAATAAGTAAGCGAAAATTAAAAGGTTTATTTTTTATAATGAAAATTGTCGAATTAAATTCAAATAATCTGATTAATTTATAGTACTTGCCTAATGAGAGGATCACATATGGTTTTGCTTAGAGATATATACAAAGTGACACAACGGACGTTAAAATATTTTCTCTTCAAGGATATAAGTAATATTAGGCGTAATTAACACAAAGTTCGGTCACTCACTTTTCAAAGGGATAATTTTAAATTGAAGCTTAACCTGAAATCATAAAGGCACCATTGGCATTTTAGTTGTTGGTTTTTTATACCCTGCATGAGTACACTAGATATTCATTTCATCAGTTGTTTCTATTCGCTTAAAGGAATCTTCGATGTTATAGAAAAACAATAAATTTTTGATCATTCGTCAACAGAGTTGCCGAAATAATCGATTTAATGATGATAAATTTTAACACTCCCATAACTCACCAAACCCTTTGTCTATCATATATGATCCACGGATTAGTACTGCGGTTAGAAATAGTGCCGCAAAATTGGCTGAGCCACGCCCACTGTCTAATGTGGCTCCATACTCACACATTAATGACCATTATTTTCCATATTTAAACTTAATATTTTACCCTCATTTACGATCTACTGAGAACTAAGAAGTGAAAATTGTTTAATGAGAAGTGATAGAAGTGATGAGTAGTGATGTAGCCGTTGTGATGCCGAAGTCAGGTGCTGGTTTTCCGGCCGTTTAGTTCTTCCTCATGGGGGTCACTTACTACATCTGTACAATCCGTAAAATTAAGATTTATACCTCCTAAATATATTGGACCGTAATCACAGTCAAAAGCTTAAATGCGTTTTAGTCAAAGTCACATATTAAGTTCCAACAACGTTTCATTTATTTGGTAATTATACTTAGTCATTTAAAACGACGTGTTCACTAACATATTTAAAACTTTATCATTTACGTTGAAATTTTGAAAATTTTCTTTAATTTAGACTTACACTTCAGTATAAAAGTATTTATTTAAAATAAAAGTTGCCAACAAGGTCGCAAACTAGCTTCAGGATCTGATGAAACATAGAATTTTCTATGAGCGATTGACTTTTAAATGTACTTTTTAGACAATGATGAATTTATCACCATTTTGTCTGTTTACATAAATACATTTTTAGTTACTTTTAGTTGTTAACATTTCTTTAAACCTGTCAATTTAATCGACTTTGTTGTACTGTTAGTTAGTCTATCCCTCTATCCGCCTCCTTTCCAACTATTTCAGATATGTATACATATAGTAAACATCCACTTATACGTAGAGTAGGTAAATTAAGAGCTTATTCTACTTAAAAATTAGAATATAAACACGTAACGATACACATTTTACATATAAATATACGCATACATACAAAGAATTAAATAAATATTGTACATTCACATACATAAATACATTATTATACTAAACATTAAATGTTTATGAAGGCATTGTACCTATTGTACGCTCAAATAGAAACATAACTATCAAATTTAGTTACAGACAGGTGTAACACAGCACTTCTCTCCATCCCACCAGTTGATTCCAATATGTCACACAGAGAGACAGCGTAGTTCTCGTTGCGCTTTCGACTTTATGAAAGAACAACTCGTCAATTGTTAGATTGGAAACATTATCCGTGAGCGCTGTCACCTACATTATGGTATTGAAACGGCTAGTATCATTGGGATACATTTGACGAATATAGGCTTGTAATATAGTTTTCGCCTCATCCTGCATTCTCTCAAGAACTCCAACGTTAGACGATCCTGATATATTCGAAGTTGGTGGTCTGAGCAGTGCAATGATTCGCAAGTAATGGTATTCTTTGGGGTCCAATGCAAGGTGGAATAGTACATTTAGCACATTTTGGAAAGCCTTCGCCTCACGTGAGACTATAGAAAAACCAGTCTTATTAGCATTTTTGTTCTCTTTCTCATAGGAGTTTAATAGTTGTGAAATATCCAGTGGCATCATATGTTGTGCTAATGTCAGAATGAATATGTCCTTGCTCGAGTTCTCAAAGAGGCATATCTGCTCCGGCATGGACAATGGATCAAACGACCATGTTTCCTTTATCCATCCGATATCGTTGAAAAGATGTCCAGCAGCGGCATCGTGGATGCTGTCGGTGACAGCCGTTTGTAGGGCAGTTGATGGTACTACAGATTCTTGCAATGTGTTATGTAGCTGCTTAGAATTATTCGATTCCAACGCATGTGTTGCTGGTAGGGAAGTGCAACCGACAGAAGCATGAGCGGTTGCAGCATTTGGAATATCGTTGAAAAGGTACCCGATAGTGGAGTCCTGTATGTCTTGGGTGGTAGCCGTTTGTGGTACAGTGGGTGGTATTCCACCAGCGGTAACTTGGATACCCTCGTTAGTCACCAGTGATGCAGATGGTAGTAATCCAGGTCCTTGTGATAAACCACTTTGCTTTGCAGCGTTAGCTGAATTCAGTGCGTAAGTTGGTGATTGTAATCTGAACTCGACAGAAGCTCGAGAAGCTGCAGGTGTCGTCAGTGATTGAAAATCTCGCAAACTTCAAAAATCCGGTGTAGCAATGTTGAAAGAATACCCAGCAGCAGTATCTTGGGTACTCTCGGTAGTAGTCGATTGTGAGGATTCCAGATTTTGCGCTGCATAATGTTGCTGTGCAGCCTGTGAATCCAGTGAGTGCAGTGGTTGTATGGATCCGTAATATATCGGAACATGATGAGCTTGAGGACCTGGCATTGATTCACGTTCTTGCAAAGCTGCAAATATATATTCGATATCGTTAGAAATCTCTCTGGCAACAGAATCTTGGACGCTCTCTGTGGTTGTCGTTTCTGGTGCAATTGGGGGTATACCACCAGTGGTATCTTGGATACTATCGCTTGTCGCCAATGATACTGCTGGTGGTACTACAGGCACATACGTTGGTGGTACTGATGTGAAATCAACAGGGGTATGAGGAGCTGCAGGAATCGGCATTGATTTAGCGTTTCTTTTCATGCCGACTTCAAAACACCTTTTTAAACGACATGATTTACAATTGTTACGCGATGTACTATCAATTATACATTCATCTCGAATATTCCCCTTGCATACGTGGGGTTTTGGTGAGTGCGCGTATTTTGAGAAAAACCATCTACAACCATGACATGTATAAGCTCCATAGTTCCTTCCCGAGCAGTGATCGTTACAAACCGCACAGCGTATGTCGCGCAAAACACTAACTAAAAGAGATTTAACATAATGCTTTTAGTTCAGAAATATTGAAGAATGTCGGCAAGGTGTTACCTTGTTTACTCTGCATTCCAACTTTAAAACACCTTTTTAAACGACATGATGGACATTGTTTACGTGATGTGCTATCAATTATACATTCACCTCGAAAGTTCCCAGTGCATTCGTAGTTATTTCTCGATACTAGGTAACGCCTGAAAAAATCTCTACAAGGATTACATGTATAAACACCATAGTGCACTCCTGTGTGGCGATCTTGGCAAACCCGGCAGAGAGTGTCGGATAATATTGGACCTGAAAGGAATAAGCATGGTTTTTTGAGTGCACAGATTTGTAAAAATTATAATATCGTTTGCCGAGTGTAAGAGATATTGTTGCATAACGGTAATACTTACTTGACGTCGATAATTGTGATATGTTGTCATTTTTATCTGAATTCTGCATAGTGCGGCGATTTTCTTTCACTAATTTGGTTGTCCAATATATTAACTCTTGCTCAAGTCAATTAATTGTAAGTATTAAATTATATTGGAATTAAAAACGATAATATTGATAACCACTATGATAAAATTAAATAACGTGTGTACAAAGAATTTGCAAATTAATATCTAATGAACACGTTCACATTGAACATTAATTTGCGAATGATGATTCCCTCTCAACTATCATCGGCTTTAACGCTCTTCATTGTTTTGGGCAAATAACAACGGAAACAGTGTTAACAAAGAGATAGAGAGAAAGAAAGAACTGATTTAATTGCTTCTATTGGCTCTTTACCGTTCTTTTTCGTTCACTTTTTACTGTTATTCCTCGTACTAAACTTGTGTACATTGTAAAACGGAGGACTATATCCCATCAATATTGACGGATATTGACAGAAAATTATATACAATGATTCGATTTTTATCGCACAATAAGATTTCTAGAAAATATGAATGTGGTTTGTAGCGTAAAGTTTGGTGTATCAACCAACAACAACCATAAATATCGCGCTATTAAAAAATTACGCGATATCACACGTATAAAATTGGGAGGGTGGATTGGGTGTTTACCCTCTTCACAGTCCTCATTACCAAAATTAACTTCTCAACCTTGCTCAATAACGCTCAAAATTAAAAATAAAGGACTTTTCAGAGCAATTTATAAAGATTTAAACCCAAACAAATCACCTGGCCTAGATAAAATTACCGGTAAAATGATAAAAGAGCTACCTCCGGCTTCATTAATTCATCTCATGCACATTTTCAATGCTATCCTTCGTATTAAACACTATTCAAAATGCTGGCAAACTTCAAAAATTATTATAACAGCAAAGCCAGGAAAGGATCCTACAAAAGTTGCATCGTACAGAACTATCAGCATCTTGCCTCTACTCTCTAAAGTATTTAGAAAACAGCACGGCACAATAGAGCAAGTCCACTGCATTGTAACTCTGATAAGGAACACTTTTGAAGAAAAAAAGTATTGCTCAGCTGTCTTTCTTGATATCACTCAAGCTTTCCATAAAGAATGGCACGATGCCCTTTTTACAAACTTACTTTACTTTACTTACTTAGGATTGCACAGGGATTATACATCAAGTCCATTGGATACTCACGCTGGCGTTCCACAAGGAAGCGTTTTGGGCCCCTTTCTGTATCTCTTATACACACTATATCGACCATTGCTGATGACACGGCAATATTGTGCTCTCGCTCTAACCCCATAGAAGCTACTAAACTCCTGCAGACTCATGTCGATTCTCTCGAAATCTGGCTAGCAAAATGGCGTATAAAAGTCAATGAATCAAAGAGCGTACATGTAACCTTCAAGCTAAGGCTAGATACATGTCCCCCACTTAATATAAATGGCCAATCAGTTCCACAATGTTCCTCAACAAATTACTTGGGTATTCACCTCGATAGAAGGCTGACCTGGAAGAATCACATAGAGGCTACGAAAACTCAGATCAAGCTTAATATTAATCAGTTATGATGGCTGCTACACAAAAGCTCAAAGTTGAATCTCGAACACAAAGTGCTATTATATAAAGCAATTCTGAAGCCAATCTGGACTTATGGTATTCAGTTATGGGGCACCGCATCTCCCTCAAATATCGAAAAATTACAGCGAATACAATCCAAGTGTCTGCGAATTATTGTAAACGCGCGAGATTTAAATGTACCCACAATTTCTGAGGAAGTTACAAAAAATTGCACAGCCATCCAAATCCTCTTGCTAGGCAATTGTTGCTGAGCACAGGCCATCGACGTTTAAAAAAGAAATGACGCACTAGAAACGCTGTATAATTACTAAATCTAGCGACTCAACAAATTGTGATGGAACACAGGCAACATCACATCATTTTAAGTTGGTTTCTAAGATTTGAATACTTATTGTGAGTTTCTACGAATGGTAGAAAGATTCGATAAATTCTTAGTATTTAAACAAAAAAAGTTGCGAAACCTAATCTGTGTGTCGATATCTAGCTGCAATAAAATGATAACAAATTCTTATGGACCCTTTTTACGATTTTCATAAGAAATTCCTCTATTCAATGTGCTCACTTTACCTTCACACAATTTCAGCTCTAGATTATATAAAATATATGTACTTACCTGCCAATAATTATTATGAATGAATATTTTCTATTGGCCACAATACACACACGTCACTGATATTTTGCCAACACAATGTTATCAGTTTATATTACCAATTTTGGTTTTCCCGCTGAGCTCGTGTATTTGTAGCTCGTAAAATGGATTACCTTAAAGCAAGATATGGTAATTCTCTTTGTTAGTCACTGTACATATGGTAGCTATGCAACCGCAGGCAATAAAACCAGACGCCTGTGATAATGTCGAAGGAACAATGCAATACAATTGTATACTCGTAGTTGTTGTCCGTAATTCTACAGCGTGTAATTTAAATAGGAAATCTGCCATTGTGCTGACTTCTTGTATTGAAGAAGCTACTGAAGAACAATATGTCAAAGTAAAGAATTGGTGCTAGAAGATCGTTATTATTGATATTGCTGGAATATCAACATTAGGGTTATTCATTTTTATGCGATATTTTCTTCTGAAAATCTGATAATTTATAGAAAACAAGAAATTATGCAGTTTGAAAAAAATTCGAAGTTACAAGTTCCCAAATAAATAACACGGAAATCACTTGTATACGGTTTCGATTCGATTTTTCGATATTAAAAAACCTTGTTTGGAAAAAATGAGTGCGCAGCTTTTGTAGGGCATGAAAATTGCCACCAAAAAATTTTCCTCTGAGAAAATGCCGTCCGACAATACAAAGGAAGAGCAAAAACTTCTGTTTGCTACAGTGCAAGTATGAACGAAGTCGAAAACAACGCCATATGGGGCTGGAATTTAAATTGGAAATTTATTTCTATAGTAATTATTGATTAAAATTTATATATATTCACTAAATTTAAGAGTAATTCTGGAAATAAAAAATTTAATAGCTTCTTAGTATTTATTATATATTAATTTCTAATATCATAATAATCAATTTCAACTTTTTGGATCAAATTTTATCCCCTACAAAGCTATACACTCATTTTTCAAAACCGACAAATCGAATTGAAACCGAAAAAGAAACAATATCTCATTTTATTCATATTGGAAATCGAATTTTAAAAAGAGCTAAACCTCTAATATATTTGGAATTATTTTTGAAACGACATATTGTTGTATTTTCTATAAAGTATCCGATTTTCAAGTAGCACAGAGAAAAAAAATGAAACACCCTAATATACCGACAGTTTAAATATTGCACAAGATTAGTAAATACTAGTAACTAATATAAAAGGACAATATAACATAATTACAGCTAACTAATACTACCACTGTAGCAATAACAGCAAGATAATGAATGAATGCGCGAGCAATAGTCTAATCAAATTAAAGCACCAAGCGTAGAAATTTTCTAATGCAGATGTGATTTGTTCTTCTATTTTCTGTTATCAGGTAAACGAAATGATCGCTTCGTGAAGAGTATTTAAGGCGCGACCGGTCGGGACAGGATCATCATTCGTAACTCAGAAATTAATATTAACGTCTGGTTAGAGCAATTTTACCGATTTCTCAACTCTTCAAAAATAATTTCCATAGTGAAAAATATATAATAATTATACGGAGAAGCCTTGTACAAATTTCACTATGTCAAATGCATCAAAGTCCAGTAAGCATCTAAACTATACTAGTGTTCCAAAATGTTTCAAAATTTATTGCACAATTACGTTAAGTTCTTCAATATCTTCATATTATAAAAAAAATGTCAAATTCCCTTTTAGGTCGAGTTTCAAGCGAAATCCCCTGTAAGGTTTGTGGAGATTGGAGCTCAGGTAATCACTATGGCATTCGTACATGTGACGGTTGTTGCAACTTCTTCAAACGTATGGTACGAAAGGACACATCGGAGGTGTGCTCACTCCAAATTCCTGAAGAGGAAAAAATGAGCTTGTCTCATAAAAAAAAATGTCGACCATGCCGTTTCGCCGGCTGTATAAGAGCCGGCATGGAAAAGAGATTAGTACAGCCAGAGCAGGGGCCACGTACACTGAGCAGGCTGCAAAAAGCAGCTAATACAATGTGTATTATGCCGGCTCCTGCATTTGTACATGTGTTTCCTGAATATATGTTGCCGCCAGTTGCAAAGCAACATTATTACTATACGTCCATTGCACATACGCAAGGATATAGCTCACTACCAACGCCACCATTCGATATCAATGAATATATCAAGGGAACTGCTGCTGAACTAGTTTACTTCAATATCAATTGGACAAGGGGCATACCCTCATTTGTTGAGCTGCCATTGTCGGATCAGTTGATCCTTTTGGAGGGGTCGTTCAAAGACCTTTTCATTTTGTCATTAGCACAGCGTATGATGCCATTGGATATCTCACAACTTCTGTCCGACTATAGGATGGAGAATTTCAATAATTTCAATTTCAATTTGAGTAAAGTAGCGTATGAGGTGAGGACTTTGCAGCATGTTCTAAATCAATTATGCTATCTAACATTGGATCACAATGAGTACGATTGCCTACGACGGATTGCACTCTTTCGTCGACCGATTACATGTGCTTACTCAGCGTCTGATTCCGATAGTCCCAGCACGAGTAGCTCAACAAGGCAAGGGTGTCTTATTGAAGCTGTTAAAATAGCCCAACTCCATGAAGAGGCAAACACCGCACTGAAAATTTATTCCAATCGTTATGATAACATCATGACGGTAGCAGCACTCTCGAATAATGTTTCCGATCTCTCAATTGGAAAATTATTCTTTCGTAAGCAAATCGGTGAACTCAGTATTACAAAACTTGTCTGTGACATACTCTCGAAGAATCTTGATTCTAGCAGCACTCTCGAATGATGTTTCCGATCTCTCAATTGGAAAGTTATTGTTTCGTAAGCAAATAAGCAAACGGCATGACAGCATTCAAGTGGACCTTTGGGTGGTTTCTTTGCCATAACGCCCAAGAAATTAAATCAGCGTGATCCTGAACAATTTCGCATGAAATCCACAAAATTGTAAAATCATTCCAAGCCGTCAGTAATTCCGGCGAAGGGCAGACTGTTCCTAACACTGATGTTTTTTTGTTTTCATGAAAAGCCTTAAATAAATAGCACAATGCCTTGTAACATAAAATAAATATTGTCTTTTTATTTCATTATCACATTTCATTTCATTTCTCTCATCATTTCATTATTTCGATTTACTATCAGTACTATCATTTTGATAGCCGGTGCAGTCAGTGGTATTGCGCTAGTGGTATCACGGATGCTTTCATTGGGCGCCAATGATGCAGCTGTTAGTAACACAGGTAGGTCACAGCTTAGTGGTATTGATGTGAAATCGACAGAAACATGAGAAGTTCCATGTTTTATAACCAAAAGAGAAAAAGCATGGTTTTCCCTTTTAAGAAATACAGAAGTATGTTGGCACCGTCTTACTTGGTGTACGAGGCGTATGCTGTATTCCAATGGCAAGACACCTTCTCATACGGCATGATTTACACTTACAAGCTCTACATGCATAACACTATTGTGCACTCCTGTGCAGCGATCTTGACGAACCGAACAGAGGTTGTCGGATAAAATCGGAGCTAAAAAAGAATAATCTGTGTTTTGGAGTACACAGATATGTAAGTATAGTGATGCCGTTGGTCTAGCTGACCAATGATGTGATGTGATGTGGTGATGAATGATAGTGTGACGTCGACAATTGTGATATTTATACCTGAATTCTGCATGGCGGAGCGAAATTTATTTTTATTTGTAAATTATATTATTTATTGCTTTAGTAAATTGGTTATAACCTTTATTATAGATGCAAATTAAAAATGATTCAGATGGTTATCAGAAAACAATTTAATAAGCGTGTTTAGAAGAGTAATGTTCAACGCTTACATTCACATGAGTACCTCTCAATTACCATCTGCTCTAACACTCTTTATTCTTTCAGTCCCACAAGAACGGAAACACTACAACTGTTAACAAAAAAAAAATAAAAAATAACCTTACAGTCGGTTGGGACCGACCAAATTATACCCTGCATTGCATTTACTACTAATTTACACCCGAAATATGGTTGACTTTGACGAAGTACTTTGTATGTTATGAGGGTTGTAAAAGGGATAATTTAAAGGATTTTAAGATAATTACGAGGCTTAGTATGGGAGCTTCTTGTAAATCCAATTAATTTTTCAATATTAATCCACACTTTAAATTTGGTTGTCCAACGTTGAATAGTTTGCAAGTTATGACGGTTAAGATTTTTTTTAATTTCCGCAACTTTGTATGGGAGCCCCAAGAAAGATTGGGCGTGGCACACTGATTTTTTGCCAGATTATTTCCGACTACCATATTAGTCTAATTGTCAATTATAGTTACTCTAGCCAGAAGATTTCAGAAGTTACAGCTATTTCAATTTAAAAGAAATGCGGTCATTTTGTATGGGGGCTACTATAAACAGTGGGCGTGGCGCATTCATTTCCTGTGAGTCTAGTTACTCCTATAATACTAATCTATATCATAAATCTGGGTGTTCTACGCTGAATAGTTTGCAAGTTATGATGGTTAACATTTTTTTTTAATTTCCGCAACTTTGTATGGGAACCCCAAAAAAGAGTGGGTGTGGCACACCGATTTTTTGCCAGATTATTTTCGACTATCATAGTAATCTAAGTGTCAATTATAGATATTCTAGACATAAGACTGCAGAAGTTACAGCTGTTTCAATTTAAAAGAAGTACAGACACTTTGTATGGGAGCTACGCTAGAAAGTAGGCGTGGCTCACCCACTTTTTGCGAGGTTATATAAGTAGTATAATATAACTCTATGTGAAAAATATTGTTGTCCCAAGTGGTTTATTATGTGAGTTATAGCAAGTTAAAAATTTTGAAAATTCCGAGGTTAGTCGCTTTGAATGCTTGGTGTGGGCGTGGCTATTGACCGATCATGCCCAATATCAATCCCCTCCGTACCCTTGGATCATAGGTTACTTGTGCCAAATTTCGTCGAAATAGCTCAATATTTACTCAAGTTATCGTGCGAACCAGCCAGGTGACAGACAGACGGACGGACGGACGGACGGACGGACATCGTTAAATCGAAAATTTAATCGACGCTGATCACGAATATATATCTATGTCTATATCTCCGGAGATTCCTTCAAATGGACACAAACATCTGACCGAAATGAATATACCATGCATATTGCATTATGCAGGGTATAATAACTACGATAATTAATATTTTTGTAAATATTTAACCAAAACGAACGTGGTAGGTATACAAATCGTCTTAAGCATTCTCATAAAGATCAATACTGATGCTGTATATTTATGCACGAAACTTTATGCCACAAAACACATTCATATTTTCTAGAAATCTTATTGTGGGATAAAAATCGAATCATTATATATAATTTTCTGTCAATATTCGTCAATATTGATGGGATATAGTCCTCCGTTTTACAATGTACACAAGTTTAGTACGAGGAATAACAGTAAAAAGTGAACGAAAAAGAACGGTAAAGAGCAATAGAAGCAATTAAATCAGTTCTTTCTTTCTCTCTATCTCTTTGTTAACACTATTTCCGTTGTTATTTGCCCAAAACAATGAAGAGTGTTAAAGCCGATGATAGTTGAGAGGGAATCATCATTCGCAAATTAATGTTCAATGTGAACGTGTTCATTAGATATTAATTTGCAAATTCTTTGTACACACGTTTTTTAATTTTATCATAGTGGTTATCAATATTATCGTTTTTAATTCCAATATAATTTAATACTTACAATTAATAGACTTGAGCAAGAGTTAATATATTGGACAACCAAATTAGTGAAAGAAAATCGGCGCACTATGCAGAATTCAGATAAAAATGACAACATATCACAATTATCGACGTCAAGTAGGTACTGCCGTTATGCAATAATATCTCTTACACTCGGCAAACGATATTATAATTTTTACATATCTGTGCACTCAAAAAACCATGCTTATTCCTTTCAGGTCCAATATTATCCGACACTCTCTGCCGGGTTTGCCAAGATCGCCACACAGGAGTGCACTATGGTGTTTATACATGTAATCCTTGTAGAGAATTTTTCAGGCGTTGCCAAAAATCGAAAATAATCTACAAATGCAATGAGATTATTCCAAATCAATGTATAATTGATAGCACATCACGTAAACAATGTCCATCATGTCGTTTAAAAAGGTGTTTTAAAGTTGGAATGCAGAGTAAGCCTCGTACACAAGGTACGACATTTGCCGACATTTTTCAATATTTGTGAACTAAAAGCATTATGTTAAATCTCTTTTAGATAGTGTTTTACACAATACGCGTTGTGCGGTTTGTAACGATCACTGCTCGGGACAACACTTTGGTGCTTATACATGTGATGCTTGTGGAATGTTTTTCTTAAAATACGCACACTCACCAAAACCCTACGTATGCAATGGGAATATTCGAGATGAATGTATAATTGATAGTACATCGCGTAACAATTGTAAATCATGTCGTTTGAAAAGATGTTTTGAAGTTGGAATGCAGAGTAAGCCTCGTACACAAGGTACGACATTTGCCGAAATTTTTCAATATTTGTGAACTAAAAGCATTATGTTAAATCTCTTTTAGATAGTGTTTTACACAATATGCGTTGTGCGGTTTGTAACGATCACTGCTCGGGAACGAACTATGGAGCTTATACATGTGATGCTTGTGGAATGTTTTTCTCAAAATACGCACACTCACCAAAACCCTACGTATGCAATGGGAATATTCGAGATGAATGTATAATTGATAGTACATCGCGTAACAATTGTAAATCATGTCGTTTAAAAAGGTGTTTTGAAGTTGGAATGCAGAGTAAGCCTCGTACACAAGGTACGACATTTGCCGAAAATTTTCAATATTTGTGAACTAAAAGCATTATGTTAAATCTCTTTTAGTTAGTGTTTTACACAATATGCGTTGTGCGGTTTGTAACGATCACTGCTCGGGAAGGAACAATGGAGCTTATACATGTAATGCTTGCAGACAGTTTTTTTCAAGATACGCACACTCACCAAAACCCTACGTATGCACTGGAAATTTTCCAGATCAATGTAGAATTGATTGTACGCGACGCAAGAAGTGTAAATCATGTCGCTTGAAAAGATGTTTCGAAGTTGGCATGAAAATAAACGCTAAAGCAATGCCGATTCCTGCAGCTCCTCATACCTCTGTTGATTTCACATCAGTACCACCAACGTATGTGCCTGTAGTACTACCGTCTGCACCATCGGCGACTAACGAAAGTCTCGAACATATCACTGTTGAGAAAGTTTCCAACAATATCGAATGCATAAATGGAGATCTGCATGAGCGTGAATCAATGACAACCCGTACGGCTCCTTGTGCTCCTACCAGTTTCAGATCCACAACACCATCACCACCATGCGCACTGGATTTACGTATGCATCGACGTACTTTATCGCAAGAACCTGGATTAATACACACTATACCATTGGCTACCTCAGAGAGTATCCAAGACTCTGCTGCACAACGTGAATCAATAACGACCCTTACAGCTGTGTGTGCTTCTCCCGGTTTAGAACACCCACCACAATCATACGTACTGGATTTACGGGTGCAGCATGCTTCAAATTAATATATCTCAAGGACGTGGATTGCACCATTGACTTCCACCGAGAATATGAAGGTAACCGCTGATGAACATCTTTTTGACTTAATCGCAACTCTTTAACACCACATTCAAGGACTAGGATGGCACCTAATGGCTCACAGCTCCTTGGCATCTATGAGATGGCAAATTACAATCAATATGATTAACCTGACATTTAAAGTAATGTTATTAGTTAGATGTGCATGCAAGAACCGATTTGAAAAAGAAGTATGTTTGGAGTCCTGTCAAATGTTTATACTTGGATTAGTGTAGTGTATGTGTAACCGTGTTTATTTGTTTATTTTAAATTTTAATATAAAACTGTCGATTTGTTGCATTCTGTGTACAAAATATTGTTTATAAAATGCTTTAAGTGCTCGTGTCTAAATACGACGAGATCTAATGATCGAACTATTCATTTTCACATATACGTGTATTTTAAGGACTCTTGAAATACTACATATTTATGTAAATTATAAATATCTGGTATTGATATTTTCTCATATTCTAATATTCTTCGATTAATTGAAAACACTCGAAATTGCAAGGGTGTGCTTTAGCCGAGGGGACACATAGCATTGCTAATCTTTAACTTTTTGTAGGAAATATTTTGTGACGATTATCATTTGATTACAACGTTTTTAGAAAATATATAAGATTGATATTTTGAGACTGTACATTTGTGAACCAAAAATATGCTAAAATTAAATCAATAAAACCATTTAAAAATTGTATATTTAAAAATTTCTTTTGAAATTTGCATGCTTGAAAAAATGAAATAATTGACGATCTAGATTTCGCCAGTGAGCCAAAATTGGAATTTGGGAAAAAGTTTTCACATTTTAAGTCCGAAATGTAGTTAAGGTAACAAACTGCTAAGAGAACAGACGATTTTTCTATTTAAACAAACCATAGTTGGCTCCAAGGAACTCGAGAAATTCCTATAATAAGATCAATCATTTAAGATCAATTAGGAAAACACATACAAAACCACAGAATTTCATCAAAACTGCCTTATAAATGATAATTCCCTTCGAAATCAGATCCGAAGACAATAAAAATAAAAAAAAAATAATAATTTGATCTTTCTTCATTGTGCAGCGACGCGTCCTACATCCGATTTTGACAAAAATCCACCAAACCGCTAATGATAATAAGAAATGGATGTGTTCAAAACTTCATTGCTCTACGGCCCCAAAGTGCGCCGTACCGAATATTTGTTGGCTGCAGCTTTGAAAAAAAAATAGGATGGAAATATTCAAACGTCTTTGTCTGCATCGCATCGAAAATGTTAATTCGATAACAAAGCGTTTGACCAAGTTGTACCTTTTTCGCGGTATAATCGGTGTTATCCTCTCTTATTGTTTGGTTTATATTACCTTGAACAAAACAAACAAACGAGATATAACAACAAAATTTGGCCATAAATAACCGAAATGGCAACACTGATATCCATGTTAGATTATTTTGCAATAATATAATTAAAATGAATGAGTTCTATTTTTTCATCCTATTTAAGTGAAAATTTGATACTTTTTCTTCTCTCCTAAATTTTATGTATGTATCTATATTGAAATATCTAAAATTGAATATGTAAAATAGTGGGCATTATTTTAGTGAAATGCAATATAAGTGCGTGTCAAAAGAAAGCTATTCAACTGAAACTTGGTACGTCAGGTTTTCTTTAGCAAAGCACTAATATAGCTGAAAATGGGCTGAATTGGATCAAAACTGCGTCTACCTCTCATACAAAAGTGTGATTTGGTTTTCAACCGATCCCGCCCATTTCGTGCGGGCCAAGCTCAGGCTCGAAATCATACTTTTTTAGGTCTTTTTTTTTCTGTCAAGTAGTGCTATTCATATTCTTAGATTAATTGAAAACGCTCCATATATCAATAGTGTAATGGTTATATTTTTAGATTAAATTTTTTCCGATTTTCATATTTCATTATTTATGTTTATTTATTATCCATGATCATCATTTTATTACAATGTTTATAAAAAATTTATGCGTTTGATTTTGCACGAAACTTGGTTTTGATGGATGTTGGTGTTGCTGCAATTTTTTCACAAAAGTCTGTGGAACTTAGAGCAATAAAGCCATTAACAAATGTTTAATTATTAATTGGAATTTTCTATGTAGAAGTGGTATTTAATAAAAGTTTTACAGATTATATATAAATTATATATTAATGAGCAACGTTTAAAGCATAAAAATGGGAGATAGAACTAAAAACTAGAAAAGATAATGTTTAATATAAGGGTAAAATAATTAACAGAAACAAAACGATATGATTTTCAAAAAGCGTGGAGTACTTGAGATGAACTGTTAATAAATACTAGTTTAAAAAACTAAAAAAAAATTTTATAAGTAATAAATAAAAATAATGAAAAAAATATTAAGTAAAAATAAAAAATAATAATCTTTAATTCCTTTCTTTAAAAGTAAATTTAGTATAAGAATAGCAAAAATATTAAACCATTTCAATACTGTAAATATAAGCTAACGTTACCGCATAATTGTTTCTCTGTCGTTGTACATTCTTATATACATACGCATAATTGAGAGTTAGTCATCATTCGCAAATAAATGTCAGGTGTGGACGTGTGTTGTTGTAGATAATTGTATACACTTTGTTTTTGTTCTTAAACATTTCCATATTCAATAGTACGTTTCCATACAACAATTTTTAGACAGTTTTAGTCCGAAAAGTTATTTATGGCTTCTTCTTCTATATAGAAGATTGCCGAAGTTACAGCTGTTTCAATTTAAAAGAAATCCAGTCATTTTGTATGGCAGCTCCTATAAACAGTTGATATGGCTCGCCCATTTCTTGTAAATCTAGTTACCCTTACAATACTAATTCACCAGCTAACTCTGGCTGTTCTACGTTGAATAGTTTGTAAGTTGTGGCGGTTAAAATCTTTTCTATTTCCTCGACTTGTAGCAAGTTTAAGATTTTGAAAATTCCGAGATTAGTCGGTTTGAATGATCACCTCCGTTTCCTTGGATCATAGGTTGGTCATGCTAAATTTAATCAAAATAGCTCAATAGTTGACCAAGTTATCGCTCAAACCAGCCAGATGACAGACATACAGTCGGACGGACTGATTTACATTGTTAAATCGATCATTTAAGCGACACTGGTCACGAATATAAGTATATGCTTTTTTATAGCCTTCAAGTGGTTACAAACACCTAGCATATACAATACTTTTGCAGGGTATGCCGGTAAAACAAATGTGTTAAGTATAGAAATCGCCCTAAGTATTCTCATACAGATCAATAGTGATGCTTTATATTTATGCACGAAACTTTACGCCACAAAACACATTCATATTCTCTAGAAAACTTATTGTGGGATAAAAGTCGTATAATTGTATATAATTTTCTGTCAATATCCGTCAATATTGATGGGATGTGGTCCTCCGTTTTAATTGAAGCGATAATTGACAATGTACAAGGAGTAACGTTAAAAAGTGATTGAAAAGGACGGTAGATAGCCAATAGAAGCAATGTTTAAATCAGTTCTTGCTTTCTTTCTTTCTCTTAGTTAATAGTGTTTCCATTGTTATCTGCCCAAAACAATAAAGAGTGTTAAAGTCGATAATAATTGAGAGGGAATCATCATTCGCAAATTGATGTTCAATGTGAACGTATTGATTACATATTAATTTGCATTATTTTATTTTCTGATAACCATTTCAGTATTAGCGCTTTTTATTTCAATCTAATTTAATAATTATTATTAATTAATATAAAATCGAAGCACAATGCAGAATTCACATAAAAATTACGAAATATCACAAATATCGATGTCAAGTAAGTGTTACCGTTATGCAATAATATCTGTTATACTCGAAACGAGATATCATAATTCCTACGTATCTGCGGAAATGGTGCTTATTCTTTTGACCACATTCTTCAATATATCTTAACTAAAAACACTATGTTTATTCTTTTTTAGTTAGTGTTTATCGCGACATGCGCTGTGCAGTTTGTAACGATCACTGCTCGAAAAGGAACTATGGAGTTTATACATGTGTGTTTTTCGCAAAAAACGCACACTCTCCAAAACCCTTCGTATGCACTGAGATTATTCGAGATCAATGTATAATTGATAGCACATCACGAAAATATTGTAAATCATGTCGTTTGAAAAAATGTTTCGAAGTCGGCATGAAAATAAACGCTAAATCAATGCCGATTCCTGCAGCTCCTCATACCTCTGTTGATTTGACATCAGTAGCACCAACGTATGTGCCTGAGGTACTACCAGCTGTACCATTGGCAACTAACGAAAGTATGCAACATATCACTGTTGAGAAAGTTTCCAACAATATCGAATGCATAAATGGATATCTGCAAGAACGTTTCAGGTCCACATCACCATCACCATCATTCGCACTAGATTTACGTATGCATCGACGTACCTTATCGCAAGAACCTGGATTAATACACACTATACCATTGGCTACCTCAGAGAGTATCCAAGATTCTGCTGCACAACGTGAATCAATGACGACCCATACAGCTGTTTGTGCTTCTCCCGATTTAGGACACCCATCACATTCCTACGTAATGGATTTACGGGTGCAGCGTGCTTCAAAGTAATATATATCAAGGACGTGGACTGCACCATTGACTTCCACCGAGAATATGAAAGTAACCGCTAATGAACATCTTTTTGATTTGATCGCAACTCATTAACAACACATTCAAGGACTTGGATGGCACCTAATGGCTCACAATGTCTTGTCATCTATGAGACGGCAAATTACAATCAATATGATTAACCTGACATTTAAAGTAATGTTATTAGTTAGATGTGCATGCAAGAACCGATTTGAAAAAGAAGTTTGTTTGGAGTCCTGTCAAATGTTTATACTTGTGTGAGATAACTGTAGATGGATTAGTGTAGTGTATGTGTAACCGTGTTTATTTGTTTATTTTAAATTTTAATATAAAACTGTCGATTTGTTGCATTCTGTGTACAAAATATTGTTTATAAAATGCTTTAAGTGCTCGTGTCTAAATACGACGAGATCTAATGATCGAAGTTTTCATTTTCACATATACGTGTATTTTAAGGACTCTTGAAATACTACATATTTATGTAAATTATAAATATCTGGTATTGATATTTTCTCATATTCTAATATTCTTCGATTAATTGAAAACACTCGAAATTGCAAGGGTGTGCTTTAGCCGAGGGGACACATAGCATTGCTAATCTTTAACTTTTTGTAGGAAATATTTTGTGACGATTATCATTTGATTACAACGTTTTTAGAAAATATATAAGATTGATATTTTGAGACTGTACATTTGTGAACCAAAAATATGCTAAAATTAAATCAATAAAACCATTTAAAAATTGTATATTTAAAAATTTCTTTTGAAATTTGCATGCTTGAAAAAATGAAATAATTGACGATCTAGATTTCGCCAGTGAGCCAAAATTGGAATTTGGGAAAAAGTTTTCACATTTTAAGTCCGAAATGTAGTTAAGGTAACAAACTGCTAAGAGAACAGACGATTTTTCTATTTAAACAAACCATAGTTGGCTCCAAGGAACTCGAGAAATTCCTATAATAAGATCAATCATTTAAGATCAATTAGGAAAACACATACAAAACCACAGAATTTCATCAAAACTGCCTTATAAATGATAATTCCCTTCGAAATCAGATCCGAAGACAATAAAAATAAAAAAAAAATAATAATTTGATCTTTCTTCATTGTGCAGCGACGCGTCCTACATCCGATTTTGACAAAAATCCACCAAACCGCTAATGATAATAAGAAATGGATGTGTTCAAAACTTCATTGCTCTACGGCCCCAAAGTGCGCCGTACCGAATATTTGTTGGCTGCAGCTTTGAAAAAAAAATAGGATGGAAATATTCAAACGTCTTTGTCTGCATCGCATCGAAAATGTTAATTCGATAACAAAGCGTTTGACCAAGTTGTACCTTTTTCGCGGTATAATCGGTGTTATCCTCTCTTATTGTTTGGTTTATATTACCTTGAACAAAACAAACAAACGAGATATAACAACAAAATTTGGCCATAAATAACCGAAATGGCAACACTGATATCCATGTTAGATTATTTTGCAATAATATAATTAAAATGAATGAGTTCTATTTTTTCATCCTATTTAAGTGAAAATTTGATACTTTTTCTTCTCTCCTAAATTTTATGTATGTATCTATATTGAAATATCTAAAATTGAATATGTAAAATAGTGGGCATTATTTTAGTGAAATGCAATATAAGTGCGTGTCAAAAGAAAGCTATTCAACTGAAACTTGGTACGTCAGGTTTTCTTTAGCAAAGCACTAATATAGCTGAAAATGGGCTGAATTGGATCAAAACTGCGTCTACCTCTCATACAAAAGTGTGATTTGGTTTTCAACCGATCCCGCCCATTTCGTGCGGGCCAAGCTCAGGCTCGAAATCATACTTTTTTAGGTCTTTTTTTTTCTGTCAAGTAGTGCTATTCATATTCTTAGATTAATTGAAAACGCTCCATATATCAATAGTGTAATGGTTATATTTTTAGATTAAATTTTTTCCGATTTTCATATTTCATTATTTATGTTTATTTATTATCCATGATCATCATTTTATTACAATGTTTATAAAAAATTTATGCGTTTGATTTTGCACGAAACTTGGTTTTGATGGATGTTGGTGTTGCTGCAATTTTTTCACAAAAGTCTGTGGAACTTAGAGCAATAAAGCCATTAACAAATGTTTAATTATTAATTGGAATTTTCTATGTAGAAGTGGTATTTAATAAAAGTTTTACAGATTATATATAAATTATATATTAATGAGCAACGTTTAAAGCATAAAAATGGGAGATAGAACTAAACACTAGAAAAGATAATGTTTAATATAAGGGTAAAATAATTAACAGAAACAAAACGATATGATTTTCAAAAAGCGTGGAGTACTTGAGATGAACTGTTAATAAATACTAGTTTAAAAAACTAAAAAAAAATTTTATAAGTAATAAATAAAAATAATGAAAAAAATATTAAGTAAAAATAAAAAATAATAATCTTTAATTCCTTTCTTTAAAAGTAAATTTAGTATAAGAATAGCAAAAATATTAAACCATTTCAATACTGTAAATATAAGCTAACGTTACCGCATAATTGTTTCTCTGTCGTTGTACATTCTTATATACATACGCATAATTGAGAGTTAGTCATCATTCGCAAATAAATGTCAGGTGTGGACGTGTGTTGTTGTAGATAATTGTATACACTTTGTTTTTGTTCTTAAACATTTCCATATTCAATAGTACGTTTCCATACAACAATTTTTAGACAGTTTTAGTCCGAAAAGTTATTTATGGCTTCTTCTTCTATATAGAAGATTGCCGAAGTTACAGCTGTTTCAATTTAAAAGAAATCCAGTCATTTTGTATGGCAGCTCCTATAAACAGTTGATATGGCTCGCCCATTTCTTGTAAATCTAGTTACCCTTACAATACTAATTCACCAGCTAACTCTGGCTGTTCTACGTTGAATAGTTTGTAAGTTGTGGCGGTTAAAATCTTTTCTATTTCCTCGACTTGTAGCAAGTTTAAGATTTTGAAAATTCCGAGATTAGTCGGTTTGAATGATCACCTCCGTTTCCTTGGATCATAGGTTGGTCATGCTAAATTTAATCAAAATAGCTCAATAGTTGACCAAGTTATCGCTCAAACCAGCCAGATGACAGACATACAGTCGGACGGACTGATTTACATTGTTAAATCGATCATTTAAGCGACACTGGTCACGAATATAAGTATATGCTTTTTTATAGCCTTCAAGTGGTTACAAACACCTAGCATATACAATACTTTTGCAGGGTATGCCGGTAAAACAAATGTGTTAAGTATAGAAATCGCCCTAAGTATTCTCATACAGATCAATAGTGATGCTTTATATTTATGCACGAAACTTTACGCCACAAAACACATTCATATTCTCTAGAAAACTTATTGTGGGATAAAAGTCGTATAATTGTATATAATTTTCTGTCAATATCCGTCAATATTGATGGGATGTGGTCCTCCGTTTTAATTGAAGCGATAATTGACAATGTACAAGGAGTAACGTTAAAAAGTGATTGAAAAGGACGGTAGATAGCCAATAGAAGCAATGTTTAAATCAGTTCTTGCTTTCTTTCTTTCTCTTAGTTAATAGTGTTTCCATTGTTATCTGCCCAAAACAATAAAGAGTGTTAAAGTCGATAATAATTGAGAGGGAATCATCATTCGCAAATTGATGTTCAATGTGAACGTATTGATTACATATTAATTTGCATTATTTTATTTTCTGATAACCATTTCAGTATTAGCGCTTTTTATTTCAATCTAATTTAATAATTATTATTAATTAATATAAAATCGAAGCACAATGCAGAATTCACATAAAAATTACGAAATATCACAAATATCGATGTCAAGTAAGTGTTACCGTTATGCAATAATATCTGTTATACTCGAAACGAGATATCATAATTCCTACGTATCTGCGGAAATGGTGCTTATTCTTTTGACCACATTCTTCAATATATCTTAACTAAAAACACTATGTTTATTCTTTTTTAGTTAGTGTTTATCGCGACATGCGCTGTGCAGTTTGTAACGATCACTGCTCGAAAAGGAACTATGGAGTTTATACATGTGTGTTTTTCGCAAAAAACGCACACTCTCCAAAACCCTTCGTATGCACTGAGATTATTCGAGATCAATGTATAATTGATAGCACATCACGAAAATATTGTAAATCATGTCGTTTGAAAAAATGTTTCGAAGTCGGCATGAAAATAAACGCTAAATCAATGCCGATTCCTGCAGCTCCTCATACCTCTGTTGATTTGACATCAGTAGCACCAACGTATGTGCCTGAGGTACTACCAGCTGTACCATTGGCAACTAACGAAAGTATGCAACATATCACTGTTGAGAAAGTTTCCAACAATATCGAATGCATAAATGGATATCTGCAAGAACGTTTCAGGTCCACATCACCATCACCATCATTCGCACTAGATTTACGTATGCATCGACGTACCTTATCGCAAGAACCTGGATTAATACACACTATACCATTGGCTACCTCAGAGAGTATCCAAGATTCTGCTGCACAACGTGAATCAATGACGACCCATACAGCTGTTTGTGCTTCTCCCGATTTAGGACACCCATCACATTCCTACGTAATGGATTTACGGGTGCAGCGTGCTTCAAAGTAATATATATCAAGGACGTGGACTGCACCATTGACTTCCACCGAGAATATGAAAGTAACCGCTAATGAACATCTTTTTGATTTGATCGCAACTCATTAACAACACATTCAAGGACTTGGATGGCACCTAATGGCTCACAATGTCTTGTCATCTATGAGACGGCAAATTACAATCAATATGATTAACCTGACATTTAAAGTAATGTTATTAGTTAGATGTGCATGCAAGAACCGATTTGAAAAAGAAGTTTGTTTGGAGTCCTGTCAAATGTTTATACTTGTGTGAGATAACTGTAGATGGATTAGTGTAGTGTATGTGTAACCGTGTTTATTTGTTTATTTTAAATTTTAATATAAAACTGTCGATTTGTTGCATTCTGTGTACAAAATATTGTTTATAAAATGCTTTAAGTGCTCGTGTCTAAATACGACGAGATCTAATGATCGAAGTTTTCATTTTCACATATACGTGTATTTTAAGGACTCTTGAAATACTACATATTTATGTAAATTATAAATATCTGGTATTGATATTTTCTCATATTCTAATATTCTTCGATTAATTGAAAACACTCGAAATTGCAAGGGTGTGCTTTAGCCGAGGGGACACATAGCATTGCTAATCTTTAACTTTTTGTAGGAAATATTTTGTGACGATTATCATTTGATTACAACGTTTTTAGAAAATATATAAGTTTGATATTTTGAGACTGTACATTTGTGAACCAAAAATATGCTAAAATTAAATCAATAAAACCATTTAAAAATTGTATATTTAAAAATTTCTTTTGAAATTTGCATGCTTGAAAAAATGAAATAATTGACGATCTCGATTTCGCCAGTGAGCCAAAATTGGAATTTCTGAAAAAGTTTTCACATTTTAAGTCCGAAATGTAGTTAAGGTAACAAACTGCTAAGAGAACAGACAAATTTTTTTTTTTAACAAACCATAGTTGGCTGCAAGGAACTTGAGAAATCGCTATAATAAGTAAAACTGCTAGTCGTCCGCAGAAACCGTTTGACTCGTACCGACCCTCATTTCAGATCAATCAGGAAAATACATACAAAACCAAAAAATTTCATCAAAACTGCCTTACAAATGCTAATTCCCTTCTTAATCAGATCCGAGGACAACAAAAAAAATAATAATAATTTGGTCTTTCTTCATTTTGCAGCGACGCGTCCTTCATCAGCTTTTGACAAACCGCAAATGATAATAAGAAATGGGTGTGTTCAAAATTTCATTGCTCTACGGCAAGTCCTTCATATTTTATACGTGTTTTTGAGTCAAATACCCCATAGTGCGCCGTACCGAATGTTTGGTGGCTGCAGCTTTGAAAAAAAAAAGGATGGGAAAATTCAAACGTCTTTGTGTACATCGCATCGAAAATGTTAATTCGATAGCAAAATAATTTACCAAGTTGTACATGTTTCGCGGTATAATCGGTGTTATCCTGTCTTATTGTTTGGTTTATATTAACTTCGGAAAAAAAAAACAAACAAACCAACGAGAAATGAGAACAAAAGTTGGCCAAAAATAACCGAAATGGCAACACTGATATCCATGTTAGATTTTAGCTTCAAATGGAAATTAATTATTATAATGAATGACTTCTTCTTTTTTGTCCTTTTTAAGTGAAATATATCAGCTCCCACAAGAGTTTTGTCTGTTTCGGAAATTTCCTTGTGTGTAATGTGACTTTTCTGTCGGTAATAATCTGGCAGAAAATCAGTGTGCCACGCCCACTCCTTCATGGGTCTCCCATACAAAGTCGAGGGAATTAAACTAAAACTTTTAAGCTCCATAACTTGCAAACTATTCAGCGTAGAATAACGAGATTTAAGGTATGGATTAGTATTGTACGAGCAACTAGGCTTAAAGGAAATGGGCGCGCCACGCCCACTGTTTATCGCAGCCCCTGTACAAAATGACTGAAATTCTTTTAAATTGAAATAGCTGTAACTTCTGCATACTTCTGTCTAGAACAATTATAATTAATACTTCAGCTAATATGATAGTCGAAAATAATCCGACAAAAAATCATGACATGCCACACCCACTTCTTAATGGGGCTTCCATACAAAATTTGGAAAATTTGCTTGAGTGGTGCCATGGCGAGTCACCTCGATGAAAGTTTCTTGCAGCACATGGGGAATTTTTGCTGCGAAGGTTTTCGATGGGAATTAAAAACCTTTTTAGTTTGTGTCGAATGCGGTGACACTGATCATTCAGCCAAATAGAGAATTTTGTGCTATAAGTGTTCCATGTGCACAATGACGATGCCCCTTCAGAAGGATTTGAGGGATTAAATCATTTCAAATGACTAAGTCGATTTGAGAAGGCATATGGAAACTCGGATCAGCGAGGTCAATTTTGGCGAATTCTTGCCAATTTGCTCGTTTGACACGGGATGTGGGAAGAGATTGAGTCAGCTGCGAACCTACTATTGGTTTGGCATCTATTCTTTGACCAGTTTTAGGAGAAACTAGTGTCAAAGAACAGAGCTCATTAGCTTTTTCTGCCATTCCTGATATTTCGAACGAGGAGTGTTCGATTGGAAGCCGGCTTCGTTTTTGTACCTTACAGGAAATATAGGACATTTGGGATCCTTGGTCAATCAACGCTCGGAGAATGAGCGTTTCTTCCGAATACACTATGGAGATAAGTGCAGTTGGAAGGATGACCTGGCTTATATTGCCAGAGCAGGAAGATAGCACTTTAGTGCTACGTTTCCAATTACAAGAAGGTAGCACTTTAGTGCTATGTTTCCTATTACAAGAAGGTAGCACTTTAGTACTATGTTAACTACGAGAAGAACAGGGGTGTTCCTCTGGCACATCACTTGCTTGTGAATGCGTGCATAAAAATGCAGATATTGAAGTCAATTTTTGAGAAGTAGTAGTTTGAGATCTATTATTTAATTGTGGAGAATGTGAAGTGGTGCTGGCATGAAGCACAGAGTGATGCTTCCGCTGACAGTACACACAAGAGTATTTACTACCACAATTAGTTTTCAGGTGAGTGTGGGCTAGGCTATTTTGTTTTACAAACATAATTCGGTCGAGCGCCGAAAGTTTCTTAAATTTTTTGCAATATTTTAATGCATGAGTGGCATTGCATAATTTGCATACGAATTTCGTTTGAATTTCTGTCACATAAGAGTGAATTTTATTCACAGATTTACTTTTGTAGGAATCACGAGAGATGTGATTGAAATTTTCTTTCTTGGAGTGTAAGAAATCTAGTCCATCTGGTACTTCTTATCTGCTTGTGAGGAACTCATCCAGTTGTGACCAGAGAGGTAGGTCTTTTCTGGAATTGAGGGATTGTTCCCAGAGCGACAATGTATTTTGGCGCAACTTTAGGCAGATATGTACTAGAATGGAGTACCTGTTTTCAGTTGTCACACCCTGAGAGGTTAGCATGGCAGGCAATTGTTAATTGCCAATTGATAATTTTGAACTGCCTCACTGTTTTCGGAATGAACAGTGGGCAAGTTTAATAGCGTCTTTAACTGATTATCAACGAGAATTCGCTTATTTTCAAATCGAACTTTTAAGGCATTCTACGCAAGTTCGAAATTGTCGTCGCTTAGACAGTAACATTTGACATTTGGGTTTTATACCGGAGGTGGTACAATTTTTGGATAGATGTAAGTTTTGGATGAATTACGTAGACGGCAGTGAACATGTCACGGAATGACAGCCATTCTTCATAACCACCAGAGAGAACTTCAGTATAGGAAGGGGGAACTTGAAGACAGATAGTGGTAAAATCTGTTTGTTCCTTGCGATACTCCTGGCTAGGTACCGAACTGGGTCTGAAAGCGAGGTGGAAAGATTTGAGCAAAACTTGCATTTGGAAATTGCAAGTATAATATTGGTCAGAGCATAGATCAAATTTTGCTCTAGCTGAGACCTTGAAATTTAGAGATATGTCGCTGTCATCAGCCATAAAAACATTCTCAACACGAAACCAACAGTCATGTAGGCCTTCTCGTCTGACCTCTACGAGAAATTCAGTCTGACTTTCAATGGGAATTGTATTGAATTGGTTGCAGAACTGAATGAGGTCATCAGACTCGAAATTGAACTTTTGTATTAACGAATCATAAATTCGCTCTTTTTGCTTGTTTTCAGTGCAGACGCTTTGGAAATTCTGGAACTTTCCACGGCTTTGCTTTTATTTGCGGGAAATTTTGTGATCGGCATGCAGAAGTGTGTATCAACATCTGTGAAATGAGTTTGAAATTATTAAGTAAATCAATGGGGAATTGATGGCCTGACAGAGAAAAAGTGAATTTCTGCACTTGTAATGGGAAATTACAAGAGAGTTGAGTGAAAAAAACAACAACAAAATATTTAATTAGAGTAAATTTTGATACTATACAGTACAGGATATTAGTCCAAATACAAAAAGTTTGTGTAGGAGATACAAACCGCAAATTACTTTATAATAATCTTCAGTATGAGAAATAGGAAAATAAAGGGTTATCCATTTCGCGGTTTCAAAAGTATAGGGATAGAATTCGACATCTGTCAAACTGAGTTGTTAAAACAATTTCTTTCTTTTTCAGTTCAAAGTCTGACATTTGCGAAAATGGATCACTTAACTATCGCACAACGCATTAAAATTGTAAAAACCTACTACAAAAATGGTGATTCTGCCACAGCCACATATCGTGCTTTAAGAGGAGATTATGGTTTACATAATCGTCCAACTACGCAAGCAATTGGCAAAATTGTGAAGATATATGAAGAGACTGGATCGGTTACAGATATTGTAAGGCCTGTGCATCATCGTTTCGCTCGTACCACCGAAAATATCGCTGCTGTAAGTGAAAGTGTTGCCGAAGACCCGAATGTGTTGATTCCTCGTCGTTCTCAGGAATTAGGACTGTTTTACGGCACATTATGGCGAATTTTGCATTTGGATCTACACCTATATTTAACTTCACCCTTTATGGCTGGTATGAAATAACATGTATGGTTTGAGTTTAACAATTTAATGATCTTAATCACACTTCATTTGTAAGTATAAACTTGTAAGTGGAAACACGCGATATAAGCAAATCTTTTCACGAACAAATAAAATAAATCTTACACGTTAAATGTTAAAATTATTGTAATGGGCGGAATGGCACGATCTCGATAGACTCCAGGACCGAAAGTATAGATGATAACATCGGTCGATCATAACGCAAACCGCGAAAACCCAAAAACATAAAAGGGGAATTTATGTGGAGAGTTGGGTTGCCATATGGTAAGTATGCAAGGTAAGGTAACTAAAAATAGTAAGTATCATTAATTCATTTTATAAATACTATTTCATTATTTTTACTTCCTTCTTTCAGGGACTGACCATATGGCTTGTCTAAAGGGATTTAGACATCGCGGCCCGCATGCACTCGTGCATTAATTGAGTGCATCTCGTAGACGGGACAGTGAACCGATCGCGTCCTCGATCGCTCGAGCTGTCCTCCGACGAACATTGGGAGTCGGTCGTTGTCTAGGCTGGGAGCTTCTCGGGGTGGAAGCTACATATAGTTGCTCGACGCGACGAGAGCGCGGAGGGTTTCGCTGCAATCCGTGGCGGAGATCCTCAGGTCTGCACCGATGCCGGGGTTCAGGACGATGCCTCGTGCGTCCGCATTCAGGTTGTCCACGTGGCGCACGATTATGTCGTCGACGCTGTTGGGTGGTTCGGCGATTCGGCGGCCCCTGCCCAGTAGGGGACCGGACCGGATGGAGGAGCGTGTGATGCGCCAATCGGTCCCGTGCGACCGAGCCAGGCAGTTGCGGCAGTATCGATGCGCTCGCACCACATCCTCCCTCTGGCTTGTGCTCATCGCCAAAAACCCGCGGCAATACCGCAGAGCGTGGAGCCGATGACACAGTTGGCACCGATGATGATCGCTATGGGCGGAACTGGAAAGATAAAATTTGAAAACGAAATTAGCTTAAGGGCTTGAGCCAAAGTCTGATAGCGAAAAAAAAGAGATTTTTTTGGATATTATGATTTTACGCGAGCGGCAAAATACATAAATTTACTATGGGCCGCTTGAGAACGGCCGATTTTGTCCGAATATCTGCGACACGGATGTGGCCGTCAGATCCTCGATACAAATGAGTGACGCGTCCGAGACTCCATTCGTTGGGGGGCAGCAGCTCATCCTTGATGACCACCAGTTGACCTACTTCCAGCTCCTTTTGAGGGTGTTGCCATTTGTAGCGTTTGTGCAGATCTTGTAGGTACTCAGTTTTCCATCTGCGGCTAAACTGGTGGTGAAGCGCCTTGAGTTTTTCCCATCGGTTTATTAGGAATATATCTTCCGAGTTGGGTTCGGGCAAGGCCGTTAGTGGAGCACCTCGCAGGAAGTGACCTGGAGTTAGCGCTATCAGTTCGTTGGGATCTTGAGAGAGGGGAGACAATGGTCTAGAGTTGAGCACGGCTTCGATTCTACAGAGCAGAGTTGAGAACTCTTCGAAGCGGAATTTGTGATTGCCGGCAGTCTTTTTGAGATGAGCCTTAAAGCTTTTGACTGCCGACTCCCAGAGACCGCCCATGTGAGACGCACTGGGAGGAATAAAAACCCAGTCCATACCATGCGGAGAGTATTGGGCCAGAATATCTTTGGACACCTCCTTAGAGAATTTGAGGAATTCTTTACTCATGGCTCTTTGAGCTCCAACGAAAGTTGTACCATTATCCGACATGATTTTGCGGGGAAGGCCTCTTCTGCCAACGAATCTGGCGAATGCGGCGCGGAATGCCTCTGTAGAGAGATCAGAGCACAATTCCAAATGAATGGCCTTTGTGGAAAAGCATACAAATACAGCCACATACCCTTTGAGAAAGGCAGCAGTTCGAAGCGTAGATGCTTTAATTTGGAATGGGCCTGCAAAATCAACACCTGTGGTCGCGAAAGGTACCGACAGGGTACACCGTTCAGGCGGCAGAGCTGCCATAATCTGTGATCGAACCTTTTGTTTGTGGATGGTACAAACTTTGCATAGAAATATGCATTTCCTTATTTGGGGCTTAAGACGAGGAATATAGAGTTCTTGTCGAGCCATTCCGAACATGAGCCTTTGTTCTGCGTGTAGGAGCAGAGTATGGAGAAACTCGAGGTACAAAACGCAAAATCGGGATTTTTCAGGAAGAATTATGGGGTGGCGCTCACTATAACTAAGACCAGAATGAGCTAATCGACCATTTACTCTCATGAGATTTTCCTTGTCGAGAAAAGGATTTAAAGTCAGCAAAGAGCTTTTATTGCTGACTGCGGTTGAGCTGAGAAGAGCCTTCAGCTCTTTGGGAAAATATTGCCATTGGGCTAACGAAATTAGCCGGCTTTTTGCGAAACGAATTTCGTCCTGCGAGAGTGAGGAATTCGAAATTGGAGAAGATTATCGCAATTTAGAGAGTCCGTTATGGACAAAACGGAAAACGTAAGAAATCACACATAGTGCCCTTGAAAATGATGAGAACCGATCGAGAATGTCGGTATGGTCATCTAACGTGAGAGGAACCTCTACTTTCCTTTGCTCGGGGGGGCAAAGTACTGGAAAGTGTTCGTTTTGGCCAGGATTCTTCGGGGTGATGAAGCCATGCAGGGCCATTCCACCAAAGAGTATTGGACACAAGATCTTGGGGCTTGCATCCGTGTGTACCCAAATCAGCTGGATTTTCGCTGCTGATGACATGGCACCAGATACCATTTCCAACGTTTTGGAGTATCTGGGCTGTACGATTAGCGACGTACGTTTTCCATGTGTGAGGTGGTTTTTCCAGCCATGCGAGAACGATTTGAGAATCGGACCAGAAAAATATGTCTGAGAATTCGACATCTAAAGTTTCTTTAACGGACTTGGCTAGGTGCGAAAGTGAAACGGCGCCACACAATTCCAAATGTGGTAAGCTGACCGTCTGCAGAGGTGCAACTTTTCCTTTAGCCACCAGTAAATGACAAGATATTTGATTATTCATGTCCATTGATCGTATGTACAGGACTGCACAATACGCTTTCTCTGAAGCGTCACAAAATCCATGAAGCTGGATTCGCTTCTTGGGAGAGAATTGTACCCATCGAGGGATTTCGATGAGACCAATGGACGAAATATTCTCCAGAAATACATTCCATTTGATGAGCGATCTGGGTTTCACGCATTCATCCCAGTCGGTGCCTTCTAACCAGAGCTCTTGGAGAAGCAGCTTGGCTTGAGTCATGATGGGCGAGAGCCATCCTGCCGGGTCAAAAAGTTTCGCAACGGCAGATAAAATTTGACGCTTGTTAGCAGCGGATGTTGTTTCGATGGGCGATACTGAGTACGAGAATGTGTCAGTCAATGCATTCCATCGTATTCCAAGGGTTTTTGTGGCACTGGCACTTTCAAATTTTAGAAAATCAGAATCGAGAAGTTCTGATTTTGGTATATTTTCTAAAATTTTAGGATGATTTGCAGTAATCTTTCGTAATGGAAATCCTGCGGAGTTGAGGACTTGTATCACTTGAGATAAAGATTCTACTGCATCTTGAATTCTATGTGAACCAGATAATACGTCATCCACATAGGTTTCTTTGAAGATTATTTTTTCCACGAGAGGGAAATTCTTCTTGGAATCCTTAGCCAATTGTGGCAGTGTTCTAATGGCTAAATATGGAGCGCAATTTACACCAAATGTGACTGTCTTTAACCGGAAGTCTTGAATTGGAGAATTTGGTGACCTGCGAAAGAGAATTCGCTGGAAATCCTGGTCGTCATGGTGGACAAGAATTTGTCGGTACATCTTTTGTACATCACCATTGAAAACGAATTGATATAGTCGCCACCTCAGGATGAGAACCATGAGATCTGGTTGTAATGTGGGACCAATATGTAATACGTCGTTAAGAGAATGGCCTGAGCCGCTGCTTCTTGAGGCATTAAAAACAACACGCACTTTGGTGGTTTTCTTTTCTGGCCTCACCACTGCATGTGGCAGGTAAAAGGAGAAATACTTGCCATCATAGATGATTTCATGCGAGCTTGTGGGTTCCATATGATCCAGTGTGAGGTATTCTTCGAGAACCTCATCGTAAATGGCCTTGAGATCGCCTTTCTTTGAAAAATTTTTCTCCATACTGCGAAATTGATTATAGGCTAGGTTCGGGAGTGACCAAGAGCCGTAAGAGCGGGAAAACTGGATTTAAATGGAAGCCTGACCACATATCTTCCATCTGACCTACGAGATGTGGTCCTCTGATAGTAGTCTTCACAGGCCATATCTTCTTCCGATACTTGAGCTGGCTGATTGACTTCTTCCTGTTCCCAAAACTTCCTTAGTTGAGAACTAAGAAGTTCATTGGAAACTTCCTCTACCTATGTCGAGAATGTTGACACTTTTTGAGAGATAGGGCCACTAATTATCCAGCCAAATATCGTATTCTGTGCGAGAAGGCTTCCACAGATATTATGGCGGATTCCGGTTAGGAGGATTTGAGGAATCAAATCACTACCTATTGACCAATTCGGGTCAGCCAAATCTAACATTTCGAATTGCTGCCAATCGAGCTTAGAAATTTTAAATGTGGGTAGAAATTTGGTCAATTATGAGAGTACAATTGCCCGTGTCTGTAACTTTTTATTAGCCTTTGGAGCGACTAATGTAACGGCACAAGTCTGGTTAGAGTTTTGGATGGTTTTGCCACCCATTCCAGAAATTACGACGTGAGTTGCTTGCGAAGGAAGCCGCAGCCGATTTTGTACCTTGGTAGAGATGAATGTTCGTTGAGAACCTTGGTCGATGAGTGCTCGAACCTTGTGAAGTTCTCCAAGATGCTCTATAGAGACAAGAGCTGTGGGTAAAAGAGTTCTTTCTTCATTTGAGGTGAACAATGCTTGCACCTTTGAAGAAGATTTGGAGCATGATGAGCAGGGTTGCTCATCTTCGGACGATCGGTCCTGAGATCTCCGGCTTCTCGAGTTTCTTGAGGGGGTTATCGTCTGCTGCGTGCTCTTTTTCTTATTGTGCGACTGAAGCGTGGAGGTTTGCGCCAAAACCTTGGTGTTCCTACTGGGAATATTGTCTGCTGGTATGTGAAGCATCGTGTGATGCTTTCGCTGACATTGCAAACAGTAGTGTTTGCTCTTGCAGTCCCGTTTATGGTGAGTAAAGGCCAGGAAGTTCTCACAGAGATTGTGTTCTCGAACTAGCCTCACTCTATCACGAACAACTAACTTTTTAAACCGCTCACAGGATTTAAGCGAATGTGCGGCTTCGCAGATTGGACAAGAGAATGTCCGATTGCTTTCTGCAAAAAAGTTTTGGGTTTTGTTCTGGGGTCTGTTTTATAGAAATATTGATTTGTTTGGTTTGACGCTGTTGAGCCTCTCCACGACTTCATACCTGAGAGTCAAGAATTCGTTCATCTGCTGCCATATTGGAAGATCCTTACGGGAACTTAGGGATTGTTCCCAGAGAGCCAAGGAATCTTCAGGCAGTTTTGAACAACAGATATGCACCAGGATCGGGTCCCAATTCTCTGTCGAGACGCCTTGAGAGGATAAGACGGACAGAGAATTATTGATCGTGGTTTGCAATTTCTGAATTGCCTCGCTATTCTCGTAACTCACTTGAGGGAGGTTCAAGAGAGTTTTTATTTGCTTATCGACCAGAATTCGCTTGTTTTCGAAGCGGGCCTTTAGCGCATTCCATGCCAATTCGAAATTTTCGTTGTTGAGCGCGTACTGCTTCACAATAGCTCCAGCTTTTCCTGCAGTTTTGTATCGGAGATGATACAGTTTTTGGGCAGAAGAGAGTTTAGGGTGGTTTATGTAAACCGCCGTAAACATGTCGCGGAAGGACGTTCATTCTTCGTACCCGCCTGAAAATGTTTCGGTATCACAAGTAGGAACAGTCAGGCAAATCGCGGAATTATTTGCCTGCTCTGTTGCAGAAATAGAGTTAATTTCTGCTTGTGATGGAAGTTCCAATCTGGAGGCTGATTGAACTTCTAAGAGATCCGAAATCTGTGCTTTTATGGTGTGCACGCGCTCTTGGCAGAGTTCCATTTTATTTCTCGCTGCCATTTTGAAATTACTGGGCAGCTCGTCCTCATCCGTTAAACCTACTCTTCTAAACGTGGACTTGATCATAATAGCAGCTCAAGTCCTCGAGCTTAGCCTTCAGGAGAGAAGGTGTTAAGTCTTCAACCGGAATTGTTGAAAGCTTCGTGCAGAAATGCACCAGGTTGTCCGCCTCGAAAATGAACTCATTCATGGAGGGGTCATAAGCTCTTTTCCTAGGGGTTTCTTATGTTTCGGATGGAACTTTTGGCATTTTTTCCACTGCGCCTTTTGGAATAGCGCCAGCTGACTCTGATGAGTCAGCTTCAGATGCTACGACCTTCAGATGCAATTTCCTGCTTTTCTGGTGATTTCGTCAATGGCATATTTGACCGAATCTAACAAAATTTGTGAAATGAAGAGAGTTTAAAAAAAAAATGCACCAAAATGCACTGATCGATTATGCGACGATATCGATATAGAGAAATTTATCGATCGATAACAGAAATGTTATCGATATAATGCGTAAATTAGAAAAATATATATATGAGAATATATATAAAGAAGAAATATGTATATATTTAAGGGAATATATATATACCGAAGAAAATATATATGAGAATATATGTATAGAGGTATACATATATATGTGGATATATAAAATTGAAACGAATTATGTATATATACCCGTGAATATATATACCAAAATGCAATATATATATGAAAATATATAAAGTGATGAAATTTGTGTATATATATGAGAATATATAGAGATGAAATGTGTATATATGTGAATATATGTACATATATACCAAAACGAAATATATGTATATAAGAGAATATATAGAGAGATGAAATTTGTGTATATATAAGCGAATATATATACCGAAGAAAATATATATGAGAATATATGTATAGAGGTATATATATATATGTGGATATATAAAATTGAAACGAATTATGTATATATACCCGTGAATATATATACCAAAGTGCAATATATACATATATACATATATGAAAATATATAAAGTGATGAAATTTGTGTATATATATGATAATATATAGAGATGAAATGTGTATATATGTGAATATATGTATATACCAAAACGAAATATATATATAAGAGAATATATATAGAGATGAAATTTGTGTATATATAAGCGAATATATATACCGAAGAAAATATATATGAGAATATATGTATAGAGGTATATATATATGTGGATATATAAAATTGAAACGAATTATGTATATATACCCGTGAATATATATACCAAAATGCAATATATATATATGAAAATATATAAAGTGATGAAATTTGTGTATATATAAGCGAATATATATACCGAAGAAAATATATATATGAGAATATATGTATAGAGGTATATATATATGTGGATATATGAAATTGAAACGAATTATGTATATATACCCGTGAATATATGTATATGCCAAAATGCAATATATGTATGAAAATATATAAAGTGATGAAATTTGAGTATATATATGAGAATATATAGAGATGAAATGTGTATATATGTATGTATATAAGTGAATATATATACGAAAAAGAAATATATATGAAGATATATAAAACGAAATATATATATGAGAATATATAATATATTTAAAAAAATCAGAATTTTTGTTTTCTTATCTGTATTCAGCTGGTGTTGGTGTTGATGCTGCTGCTGCTGCCCCAATTCAAACGATGCCGCCGCTCGTGTTTTTTTTGTCCGTTTTACGTTATCTTTATTTTTATTTTTATTAAATATATATGCCCGTGTGTACAATAGGGCTTATGTATTGTTTTAACTTCCACTGTATATTTCTGTTGTTTTTCGTTGTATTATTATTATTTTTTTTAATTTTCAATTATTTTCGTTTCAATATTTATATATAAAAAATTTCAATAAAAAAAAAATTTTATTTTTGCCGCATACTTTATTTTGCCTATTTATGTACTGTTTTTTTTTTTTGTTCGTATATAAAATTTGTAATTGTCTAGTGTTTGTATATTATATGTTCACTGACACTATGTGGCTTTATTTTTTTTTCTTTTTATGTATTATTGTTTGTTTTTTAATGTTTTGCACTTCACTTTATGTACATAATTTTGTCTCTTTACCTCATCTTTTAATTTTACGAATTATACGCGCCGATTCTTTTCGTTGGCTCGAAGGACCAATATTTAACTTCACCCTTTATGGCTGGTATGAAATAACACAGTATGGTTTGAGTTTAACAATTTAATGATCTTAATCACACTTCATTTGTAAGTATAAACTTGTAAGTGGAAACACGCGATATAAGCAAATCTTTTCACGAACAAATAAAATAAATCTTACACGTTAAATGTTAAAATTATTGTAATGGGCGGAATGGCACGATCTCGATAGACTCCAGGACCGAAAGTATAGATGATAACATCGGTCGATCATAACGCGAACCGCGAAAACCCAAAAACATAAAAGGGGAATTTATGTGGAGAGTTGGGTTGCCTTATGGTAAGTATGCAAGGTAAGGTAACTAAAAATAGTAAGTATCATTAATTCATTTTATAAATACTTTTTCATTATTTTTACTTCTTTCTTTCAGGGACTGACTATATGGCTTGTCTAAAGGGATTTAGACAACCTACATATGGATTTTATATACCTACACCATATAAAATCCAGCTCACACAACAACTGAAGCCAGCTGACCATTCACAACGTCGTAGATACGTCGAATGGGTGCTTGAACAACAGGCGGTGGACGGCGATTTTTCGAACAAAATTTTCTTCAGCGACGAAGCACATTTCTCACTCGGTGGGTGTGTTAACAAACAAAATTGTCGTATTTGGGGTTCTGAGAATCCTCAAATAATTGAAGAGAGGCCACTACATCCACAAAAAGTCACTGCTTGGTGCGCTCTTTGTTCCGGAGGTGTGATTGGACCTTACTTCTTCGAAAACGACGATGGAACGACTGTCACCGTCAATTCGGAGCGTTATGGTCACATGACAATCGACTTTTTTTTGAATACTATTGAAGAATACGAGTTAGAGAATATGTGGTTTCAACAAGACGGTGCCACATGCCACACAACTTGAGCGAATATGGCTTTATTGTTGTTTTAAGAGAAATTTTCTGGCCGCGTAATTTCTCGTCGTGGCGATATCAAGTGGCCACCAAGATCATGCGATTTGACACCGCTTGACTTTTTTTTGTGGGGCTACGCGAAAGACCGTGTTTATGCAGATAAACCTTTAACTCTTGAGCACCTAAAAACCAACATTCGTCACGTTATGGCTGAGATACCGCCCAATATGTGTCAAAAAGTGGTCAAAAATTACCTCAAAAGAATCGATGCTTGCAACAATTCGAGTGGTGGTCATTTAAATGATGTAGTATTTCACACATAATGTCAAAGTCCAAACTTTATAATAAAAAAGAAATATCATGATAAAAAATATTTTATATGTGTTTTATTTACATTTACTTTTAAAACCGCAAAATGGATAACCCTTTATAATTACACTGGAAAGAATTACACTCTTCTTATACTTACCGACTACATCATCAAAAATTTAGTAAAATACTCGTATGTTGCCTTCAAAGCATACTTTGCTCATAATTTTATAATAATTTTGGGAAATATTTAACTTTTTAAACTTACTATTTGATAACAAATATTTTATTACAATTTTGTTCATAAACGTGTCACTGAGTGCAGCTTTAAAGCATTTAAAACAACACCACATCATTCTTTAATTAGAACATATTCTTGAACTAAAATGTCATTCAAAGCGACTATAATAGAGTTAGAAGGCATTCTAAATCGTTAAAATGTCATTTTATCTTGACTATTGCTATAGCCCTTTGCAACCCGAAGAATTTTACGTCCTGGATGCGGGTGAGTTCCGTGTATTCGTAAAATTTCAATTTACACTAATTCTAACGATCAACAATGACGCTCTATATTGAAAGGCTTAACTGAATATTACAGGCTACAGAAATTTCGCCAGACATTACAGTTTAAAAATGTCACTATCAACATAATGATTGACTTCAAGTACTGCTGGAGATCATTGGCTAAGTGCTCATAGGCATTTGTTGATGTTATAAAAAAAGAAAAATTATTAACAATTAAATGAGTATTAAAATAATATTGTCTAATAAATACTCTCTGTGAGGATTAATAAAAAAAAATCTAACTGTTTATGGGCACCAGTATGTACAGCACACGAATTAAGCAGGCAACACTGTGTAAAGGCGAGAAGTACAAATGATTAAGATGATCGCATAATCACAACAAGCCAATAGGAACAACAATAATAACAGAATACAGAACGGTAAAGTCTAAGGTTTGCATTCGTTTCTTTGTTCTCCTTGATTTTGATTTCATTTGATTTTAGCCCATTCCCGAAAATAATCAAGTAGCTAGTACATGTTTTTGCAATCCAATTAATATCTCAATATTGTCGTTTATGAAATTTCGTGAAATCAAGAAGTCCTACAGTGCAAAATAACATTAGTAAAAATAATTTCCGCACGCAATGCAGAATGCAGGTAAGAACCGCAAACACAAACCATCAAAATCATCGCCGCCAAGTGAGGACAATAGTTAATAATAATAATAATAATAATAATAATAATAATAATAATAATAATTTTTTCTCCTTTAGAAAGTGATTCAGTCCACAACTTGTGTAAGGTTTGTGGAGATAAAAGCCACGGAAGGCATTATGATGTTCGTACATGTAAAGCTTGTGCAATATTTTTCCAACGTTGGCATACGGTCGGTAAATCCTACGCATGCAATGGCGGACGTGAACATGAATGTTTAATTAACGAAAAAAGCCGCAAAGTGTGTATACCATGTCGTCTCAAGAAATGTATAGACGTTGGCATGAATGAAGCCAAGATGCAAACGTGGAACACGCAAATCCCCACAGAGACGATATACAGATGAAGCTGATCAAGAAGAAGACTCGCTGTCAAGTCCTACAGCTCTTCGTGCTTCTGCCGATTTCCTAACCCTGCCACCGTTATCCCCACTGGATTCAGATGATTCTGCACAGGAACCAAGTACATCGAAAAAATTGAAATTACAACTGAATGTTACAGATCCCCAAGCTTCAGTGGATTCGCAATCCTTACAACAACCATGCTCACTAGATCTAGAGGTTGCACAACAACAAAGTACATCACAAGGAGTAAGATCACCAGAAACGGCGACTATCGAGAGTAACCAAGACGTAGCAGTTGGGTATTCTTCCAACAATAACGAATGGGATTTTGGAAATTGGGAAAGTTTGCTAATACCGGCGAGTCCTGTCGCATCTTGTTCGCCTGCCTAGTCCGAATCCCTTCCGCCAAGAGACCAACTAATTTGAACTAATTTTCTTGAATTCGAAAATCGATCTCTCGCTGTTTTCATAGGTACTTTGAAGTATTTTATGTACTCTTTGTATATCGATCGTATGTCTATTGATCTTTAATAATCTTAGATTTATACATTAAAAACACAGTTTTGTTTATCAAGAGAGTTTATGCAGAACTCAATGAAACACGTAATACTACTGAACCTTAACCCTTTGCGGAGAATTCTTTCTAATCTCTATAATTTCCTCATCAAATTCAATTGAGTAGGAAGCTTAGACCCAAGACTGTAGAAATTTCTGAAACAAACAAAACTTGTAAAATCATGAAGCTGTGAAATTTTAATTGTAGCCCCCGTTCATAGAAGCCAGTGGTACAAAAAATTCAGGCAAGAAGTAAAATTGCGATTGTACGAGTTGGTTGATGCAATGGGACTGAAAAGTCGTTAGTATAAAGAATGTGCAACAATGAACCAAGAATCGAATACTGTGGAACACATTTGTTAGCTGACCATCTGAAAGAATAACCAAGTTGGTTGCTGACCCAATGCTTAATTTAATGCATAGTATAGTATAGTATAGTATAGTATAGTAGTGGGTGCCGTAGCTCAGTGGTTAGTGTGTTCGCCTTCTGATTTGTAGGTCGTGGTTCAATCCCCGGCTGATGCATAACAAATTTAATATCGATAAGATTTTTCTTTCGAACGGTACCCACCTGTCGGCAAGCAATTGGCAATTCTTCCGACAGTAACAACTTGCCATGAAGAAGCTTCTAAAAGAACTCTGTGACAAAGCTCAGAAAAAGTTATGTCACAAGTGTTCTGCCATTCGGAATCGGCCTAAATAAGTAGGTCCCTTCTAATATTGTCCAAAATTTAAGACGCACAACAGTAATGGAAGAGAAGCTCGGCCAATGAGCCCTTTGGGGCTTTATGTGCCACATATTTATTTATTTATTATTTTTCATCTAATGGCGCCCCTTGCATAAACTTCTGTCTACGCCACTGATGTTTCCCAATGATTAAACTTGCTTAATAAATGAAACTGTATGATTTTTGGTTAGAACCAACTTTCATAAGATACGTGTATAAATTTGACAGCTGTCGGACAATTGGTTCGAGGGACATACTAGCATTGTGAGTAATTTCGTGTGTTAATGAAGCATTGCTTTTTAGCGAAAGAAAATATTCTTGAAGCTAAGGCTTGGCTTGATAAACATTATTCGGGCTTTGCACTGAAAAAATCAACCGTTGAGAAGTAGTTTGCAAAATTGAGACGAAATGACCGTTGGCTGTTAGCAATGAAAAATCCAGAAAATTCCACAAAATAATTTTCAATGATCCTAAAGTGAAACTGATCGACTCCAAGGATATCAAATGAACGTGTTGGACATATTGTTCATAAATATTTGAACTTGCGAAAGCAATCACGCGCCCTGACAATCGATCAAAAGTACGTGTTGATACTTCGGAGCAATGTTTAGCGATGAAACATGGCTGCGCCACTGCCCTCCAGAGTTCAATCGACAGTCAGCAGAGGACTATTTTGAGGCTAACTGTAGTACAAAAAAATTGTTTCGAAAAATTGTATGTTCACTATAGTCGTTGTATCGCCCTCGAAGCCAACTTTATTGAATAATAAAATTGAATTTTGCTAAAAAAGGGTGTTTTACAATGTAAATCTTCGAACTTTTCAATTCAATTGTTAGCTATACAAAAATCAAGATTCTAAGATTTTCTAAGGCAAGTAAAATTATCAAGAAGACATTGGGGGTACTTGGGGTACTATAAATATTTTTTTTTAATTTTTGTTAAATGATGTAAAGGCATTGCAAAATAATGTTAAAACCTTCAATATTTAGAAATCCTCTCAGAAGAATATGAACATTGAAACTGAAGGAATATTCAAATACCACTTTGTCAAATGTTATTCGGTTTTAAGTTGCGAAACCTAATCTGTGTGTCGATATCTAGCTGCAATAAAATGATAACAAATTCTGATAGACATTTATTACGATTTTCATAAGAAATTCCTCTATTCAATGGGCTCACTTTACCTTCACACAATTTCAGCTCTAGATTATCTAAAATATATGTACTTACCTGCCAATAATTATTATGAATGAATATTTTCTATTGGCCACAATACACACACGTCACTGATATTTTGCCAACACAATGTTATCAGTTTATATTACCAATTTTGGTTTTTCCGCTAATTTGTCTGAGCTCGTGTATTTGTAGCTCGTAAAATGGATTACCTTAAAGTAGCAGATGGTAATTCTCTTTGTCAGTCATTGTACATATGGTAGCTATGCAACCGCAGGCAATAAAACCAGACGCCTGTGCTAATGTCGAAGGAACAATGCAATACAATTGTATTTTCCGTTAATACGAAATCTGCCATTGTGCTGACTTCTTGTATTGAAGAAGCTAATGAAGAACAATATGTCAATGTAGCGAATTGATGGTACAAGATCGTCTATTATTGAAATTGTTGGAATATCAATATTAGGGTGTTTCATTTTTATGCGATATTTTCTTCTGAAAATCTGATAATTTATAGAAAACAAGAAATTATGCAGTTTGAAAAAAATTCGAAGTTATAAGTTCCCATATAAATAACACGGGAATCACTTGTATACGGTTTCGATTCGATTTTTCGATATTAAAAAACCTTGTTTGGAAAAAATTAGTGCGCAGCTTTTGTAGGGCATGAAAATTGCCACCAAAAAATTTTCCATTGAGCAAATACCGTCCGACAATACAAAGGAAGAGCAAAAACTTCTGTTTGCTACAGTGCAAGTATGGACGAAGTCGAAAACAACGCCATATGGGGCTGAAATTTAAATTGGAAATTTAATTCTATAGTAATTATTGATTAAAATTTATATTTATTTACTAAATTTAAAAGTAATTCTGGAAATAAAAAATTTAATAGCTACTTAGTATTTATTATATATTAATTTCTAATATCATAATAATCAATTTCAACTTTTTGGATCAAATTTTATCCCCTACAAAGCTATACTCATTTTTCAAAATCGAAAAATCGAATTGAAACCGAAAAAGAAACAATATCTCATTTTATTCATATTGGAAATCGAATTTTTAAAAGAGCTAAACCTCTAATATATTTGGAATTCTTTTTGAAACGCTATATTTTTTTTATTTTCTTTAAACTACCAGATTTTCAAGTAGCACAGAGAAAAGAAATCACCGGCTAAAAATGAAACACCCTAATATACCGACAGTTTAAATATTGCACAAGATTAGTAAATACTAGTAACTAATATAAAAGGACAATATAACATAATTACAGCTAACTAATACTACCACTGTAGCAATAACAGCAAGATAATGAATGAATGCGCGAGCAATAGTCTAATCAAATTAAAGCACCAAGCGTAGAAATTTTCTAATGCAGATGTGATTTGTTCTTCTATTTTCTGTTATCAGGTAAACGAAATGATCGCTTCGTGAAGAGTATTTAAGGCGCGACCGGTCGGGACAGGATCATCATTCGTAACTCAGAAATTAATATTAACGTCTGGTTAGAGCAATTTTACCGATTTCTCAACTCTTCAAAAATAATTTCCATAGTGAAAAATATATAATAATTATACGGAGAAGCCTTGTACGAATTTCACTATGTCAAATACATCAAAGTCCAGTAAGCATCTAAACTATACTAGTGTTCCAAAATGTTTCAAAATTTATTGCACAATTACGTTAAGTTCTTCAATATCTTCATATTATAAAAAAAATGTCAAATTCCCTTTTAGGTCGAGTTTCAAGCGAAATCCCCTGTAAGGTTTGTGGAGATTGGAGCTCAGGTAATCACTATGGCATTCGTACATGTGACGGTTGTTGCAACTTCTTCAAGCGTATGGTACGAAAGGACACATTGGAGGTGTGCTCACTCCAAATTCCTGAAGAGGAAAAAATGAGCTTGTCTCATAAAAAAAAATGTCGACCATGCCGTATCGCCGGCTGTATAAGAGCCCGCATGGAAAAGAGATTAGTACAGCCAGAGCAGGGGCCACGTACACTGAGCAGGCTGCAAAAAGCAGCTAATACAATGTGTATTATGCCGGCTCCTGCATTTGTACATGTGTTTCCTGAATATATGTTGCCGCCAGTTGCAAAGCAACATTATTACTATACGTCCATTGCACATACGCAAGGATATAGCTCACTACCAACGCCACCATTCGATATCAATGAATATATCAAGGGAACTGCTGCTGAACTAGTTTACTTCAATATCAATTGGACAAGGGGCATACCCTCATTTGTTGAGCTGCCATTGTCGGATCAGTTGATCCTTTTGGAGGGGTCGTTCAAAGACCTTTTCATTTTGTCATTAGCACAGCGTATGATGCCATTGGATATCTCACAACTTCTGTCCGACTATAGGATGGAGAATTTCAATAATTTCAATTTCAATTTGAGTAAAGTAGCGTATGAGGTGAGGACTTTGCAGCATGTTCTAAATCAATTATGCTATCTAACATTGGATCACAATGAGTACGATTGCCTACGACGGATTGCACTCTTTCGTCGACCGATTACATGTGCTTACTCAGCGTCTGATTCCGATAGTCCCAGCACGAGTAGCTCAACAAGGCAAGGGCTTCTTATTCAAGCTGTTAAAATAGCCCAACTCCATGAAGAGGCAAACACCGCACTGAAAATATATTCCAATCAGAATAATCGTTATGATAACATCATGACGGTAGCAGCACTCTCGAATAATGTTTCCGATCTCTCAATTGGAGAATTATTCTTTCGTAAGCAAATCGGTGAACTCAGTATTACAAAACTTGTCTGTGACATACTCTCGAAGAATCTTGATTCTAGCAGCACTCTCGAATGATGTTTCCATCTCTCAATTGGAGAATTATTCTTTCGTAAGCAAATAAGCAAACGGCATGACAGCATTCAAGTGGACCTTTGGGTGGTTTCTTTGCCATAACGCCCAAGAAATTAAATCAGCGTGATCCTGAACAATTTCGCATCGCAGCTCGCATGAAATCCACAAAGTTGTAAAATCATTCCAAGCCGTCAGTAATTCCGGCGAAGGGCAGACTGTTCCTAACACTGATGTTTTTTTGTTTTCATGAACAGCCTTAAATAAATAGCACAATGCCTTGTAACATAAAATAAATATTGTCTTTTTATTTCATTATTACATTTCATTTCATTTCTCTCATCATTTCATTATTTCGATTTACTATCACTACTATCATTTTGATAGCCGGTGCAGTCAGTGGTATTGCGCTAGTGGTATCACGGATGCTTTCATTGGGCGCCAATGATGCAGCTGTTAGTAACACAGGTAGGTCACAGCTTAGTGGTATTGATGTGAAATCGACAGAAACATGAGAAGTTCCAGGAAGCTGCATTCGTATAAACACCAAACCTCCTTCCCCCAACAGTTGCCATCACAAACCTCACAGTGATTGTCGCATAGAAGCCTAACCAAAAGAGAAAAAGCATGGTTTTCCCTTTTAAGAAATACAGAAGTATATTGGCACCGTCTTACTTGGTGTACGAGGCGTATGCTGTATTCCAATGGCAAGACACCTTCTCATACGGCATGATTTACACTTACAAGCTCTACATGCATAACACTATTGTGCACTCCTGTGCAGCGATCTTGACGAACCGAACAGAGGTTGTCGGATAAAATCGGAGCTAGAAAAGAATAATCTGGGTTTTGGAGTACACAGATATGTAAGTATTATGATGCCGATGGTCTAGCTGACCAATGATGTGATGTGATGTGATGATGTATGATAGTGTGACGTCGACAATTCTGATATTTATACCTGAATTCTGCATGGTGGAGCGAAATTTATTTTTATTTGTAAATTATATTATTTCTTGCTTAAGAAAATTGGTTATAACTATTATTATAGATGTAAATTAAAAATGATAACTTTCAGATGGTTATTAGAAAACAATTTAATAAGCGTGTTTAGAAGAGTAATATTTAACGCTTACATTCACATCAGTCCCTATTAATTACCATCTGCTCTAACATTCTTTATTCTTTCGGTTCGACAAGAACGGAAACACTACAACTGTTAACGAAAAACAATAAGGACCTTACAGTCGGCCAGGGCCATCCGAATTATAGCCTGCATATGTAGATATATATTAAAAAAAAAGTTTGCTCGAATAGGCTCACCAGTTTTTTGAGAGACAATTTTCGCATTTAATAATAATCTACACCCGAAATATGGTTGATTTTGACGAAGTACTTTGTAAGTTAACCCCCATAACATAAGAGGGATAATTTAAAGGAGATTTTTAAGATAATTCCGTGGCTTAGTATGGGAGCTATATAATAATAATTCGTAAGTTATGGCACTTAAAAGTTTTTGTTTAATTCCCTCTAAATTTAAGCTAGACCTCCAATAAAAGGTGGCCGTGGCATGCTAATTTTTTGCCAAATTACTTCCGACTATCGTATTAATCTAAGTGTCAATTATTTACACGGAATATTGCAGAAGTTACAGCTGTTTCAATGTAAAAGATGTACAGACACTTTAAGTAAGTTATAGCAAGCTGAAAAATTTAAAAACCCCGAGGATAGTCACTTTGAATACAGCGTTTGGGGGTGGAAGTTGACGGATCATGCCCATTATCAATCCCCTCTGAACTCTTGGATCGTAGGTTACTTATGCAGAATTTCCTCCATTTTCTCTATACTTGGTGAAGTTATTGTGCGAACCAGCTAGCTGACGGATGAACGGACGGACTTTCATCGCTAAATCGAGAATTTAAGCGACACTGATCACGTATATGAGTATATGCTTTTCTATATCCTTCAAGTGGTTACAACCATCTAACCGAATTGAAATCGCCTTAAGTATTCTCATATAGATCAATAGTGATGCTTTATATTGATGCACGAAACCTTCCGCTACAAAACACATTCACATTCTCTAGAATACTCATTGTGGGATAAAAGTCGAGTCATTGCAAATATAATTTTCTGTCAATATCCGTCAATATTGATGGGATATAGTCCTCCGTTTTACAATGTACACAAGTTAAGTAAGAGGAATAACAGTAAAACGTGAACGAAAAGGGACGGTAAAGATACAATAGAAGCAATGTTTAAATAAGTTCTTTCCTTCTCTCTATCTCTTTGTTAACAGTGTTTCCCTTGTTATGGGCACAACACAATAAGGAGCCGATGTTAAAGCCGATGTTAATTGAGAAGGAATCATCATTCGCAAATTAATGTTCAATATGAAAGTTACAAATAAAATAATAAATAATATTTATGAAAGTTACACATTACAAATTAATTTGCAAATTCTTTCTACACTTGTTATCGAATTTTGTCATAGTGCTTATCAATATTATCGTTTTTAATTCTAATATAATTTAATAATTATAATTAATTGACTTGAGCAAGAGTTAATATAGTGGACAACTAAATTAATTAACATAAAATCACAATCGCCACACAATGCAGAACGCAGTTAAAAATGAACACATATCACAATTATCGATATCAAGTAAGTATTACCGTTATGCAATAATATCTATTACCCTCGACACGCGATATCATAATTTCTACATATCTGCGGAATCAAAAAATGGTGCTTATCCTTTTTAGGTCCAATTTTATCCGACACCATCTGTCAGGTTTGTCAAGATCGATCCACAGGACTGCACTATGGTGTTTATACATGCTACGCTTGTAGCAGATTTTTCATGCGTCACCAAGTATCGAAAATAATCTACAAATGCAATGGGAGTATTCCAGGTGAATGTATAATTGATAGCACATCACGTAAAAAGTGTTTATCATGTCGTTTAAAAAGGTGTTTTGAAGTTGGAATGCAGAGTAAGCAAGGTAACACCTTGCTGATATTTTTAAATATTTCTGAACTAAAAGCGCTATGTTTATTCTCGTTTAGGTAGTGCATTAGGAGACATGCGCTGTGCAGTTTGTAACGATTACTGCTCGGGAAGGAACTATGGAGCTTATACATGTGATGCTTGTAGATGGTTTTTCTCAAAATACGCGCACTCACCCCAACCCTACGTATGCACTGGAAATTTTCCAGATCAATGTAGAATTGATAGTACACGACGCAAGAACTGTAAATCATGTCGCTTGAAAAGATGTTTCGAAGTTGGCATGCAAATAAACGTTAAAGCAATGCCGATTCCTGCAGCTCCTCATACCTCTGTTGATTTCACATCAGTACCACCAACGTATGTGCCTGTAGTACTACCATCTGCACCATCGGCGACTAACGAAAGTCTCGAACATATCACTGTTGAGAAAGTTTCCAACAATATCGAATGCATAAATGGAGATCTGCATGAACGTGAATCAATGACAACCCGTACGGCTCCTTGTGCTCCTACCAGTTTCAGATCCACATCATCATCATTCGCACTAGATTTACGTATGCATCGACGTACTTTATCGCAAGAACCTGGATTAATACACACTATACCATTGGCTACCTCAGAGAATCTCCAAGATTCTGCTGCAAAACGTGAATCAATGACGACCCATATAGCTGTCTGTGCTTCTCCCGATTTAGGACACCCATCACATTCCTACGTAATGGATTTACGGGTGCAGCGTGCTTCAAAGTAATATATATCAAGGACGTGGACTGCACCATTGACTTCCACCGAGAATATGAAAGTATCCGCTAATGAACATCTTTTTGATTTGATCGCAACTCATTAACAACACATTCAAGGACTTGGATGGCACCTAATGGCTCACAATGTCTTGTCATCTATGAGACGTAAAATTACAATCAGTATGATTAACGTAACATATAAAATAAAAAGAAGTTTGTTCGGAGTGCTTTTAATTGTTTATACTTGTGTGAGATACCTGTAAATGGATTAGTGTAGTGTATGTGTAACCGTGTTTATTTGTTTATTTTAAATTTTAATATAAAACTGTCGATTTGTTGCATTCTGTGTACAAAATATTGTTTATAAAATGCTTTAAGTGCTCGTGTCTAAATACGACGAGATCTAATGATCGAACTTTTCATTTTCACATAAAAAAAAATAAATATGTGGCACTTAAAGCCCCAAAGGGCTCATTGGCCGAGCTTCTCTTCTATTAGTGTTGTGCGTCTTAAATTTTGGACAATATTAGAATGGACCTACTTATTTTAGCCGGTTCCGAACGGCAGAACACTTGTGACATCACTTTTTCTGAGCTTTGTCACAGAGTTCTTTTTAGAAGCTTTTTCATGGCAAGTTGTTACTGTCGGAAGAATTGCCAATTGCTTGCCGACAGGTGGGTACCATTCGAAAGAAAAATCTTTTCGATATAAAATTTGTTATGCATCAGCCGGGTATTGAACCACGACCTACAGATCAGAAGGCGAACACACTAACCACTGAGCTACGGCACCCATTTTCACATATACGTGTATTTTAAGGACTCTAGAATTACTACATATTTATGTAAATTATAAATATCTGATATTGATATTGCTATTGATATTTTCTCATATTCTAATATTCTTCGATTAATTGAAAACACTCGAAATTGCAAGGGTGTGCTTTAGCCGAGGGGACACATAGCATTGCTAATCTTTAACTTTTTGTTGCAAATATTTTGTGACGATTATCATTTGATTACAACGTTTTTAGAAAATATATAAGTTTGATATTTTGAGACTGTACATTTGTGAACCAAAAATATGCTAAAATTAAATCAATAAAACCATTTAAAAATTGTATATTTAAAAATTTCTTTTGAAATTTGCATGCTTGAAAAAATGAAATAATCGACGATCTCGATTTCGCCAGTGAGCCAAAATTGGAATTTCTGAAAAAGTTTTCACATTTTAAGTCCGAAATGTAGTTAAGGTAACAAACTGCTAAGAGAACAGACAAATTTTTTTTTTAACAAACCATAGTTGGCTCCAAGGAACTTGAGAAATCGCTATAATAAGTAAAACTGCTGGTCGTCCGCAGAAACCGTTTGACTCGTACCGACCCTCATTTCAGATCAATCAGGAAAATACATACAAAACCAAAAAATTTCATCAAAACTGCCTTACAAATGCTAATTCCCTTCTTAATCAGATCCGAGGACAACAAAAAAAATAATAATAATTTGGTCTTTCTTCATTTTGCAGCGACGCGTCCTTCATCAGCTTTTGACAAAACTCTACCAAACCGCAAATGATAATAAGAAATGGGTGTGTTCAAAATTTCATTGCTCTACGGCAAGTCCTTCATATTTTATACGTGTTTTTGAGTCAAATACCCCATAGTGCGCCGTACCGAACGTTTGGTGGCTGCAGCTTTGAAAAAAAAAGGATGGGAAAATTCAAACGTCTTTGTGTACATCGCATCGAAAATGTTAATTCGATAGCAAAAGAATTTACCAAGTTGTACATGTTTCGCGGTATAATCGGTGTTATCCTGTCTTATTGTTTGGTTTATATTAACTTCGGAAAAAAAAAACAAACAAACCAACGAGAAATGAGAACAAAAGTTGGCCAAAAATAACCGAAATGGCAACACTGATATCCATGTTAGATTTTAGCTTCAAATGGACATTAATTATTATAATGAATGACTTCTTCTTTTTTGTCCTTTTTAAGTGAAATATATCAGCTCCCACAAGAGTTTTGTCTGTTTCGGAAATTTCCTTGTGTGTAATGTGACTTTTCTGTCGGTAATAATCTGGCAGAAAATCGGTGTGCCACGCCCACTCCTTCATGGGTCTCCCATACAAAGTGGAGGGAATTAAACTAAAACTTTTAAGCTCCATAACTTGCAAACTATTCAGCGTAGAATAACGAGATTTAAGGTATGGATTAGTATTGTACGAGCAACTAGGCTTAAAGGAAATGGGCGCGCCACGCCCACTGTTTACCGCAGCCCCTGTACAAAATGACTGAAATTCTTTTAAATTGAAATAGCTGTAACTTCTGCATACTTCTGTCTAGAACAATTATAATTAATACTTCAGCTAATATGATAGTCGAAAATAATCTGACAAAAAATCATGACATGCCACACCCACTTCTTAATGGGGCTTCCATACAAAATTTGGAAAATTTGCTTGAGTGGTGCCATGGCGAGTCACCTCGATGAAAGTTTCTTGCAGCACATGGGGAATTTTTGCTGCGAAGGTTTTCGATGGGAATTAAAAACCTTTTTAGTTTGTGTCGAATGCGGTGACACTGATCATTCAGCCAAATAGAGAATTTTGTGCTATAAGTGTTCCATATGCACAATGACGATGCCCCTTCAGAAGGTTTTGAGGGATTAAATCATTTTCAATGGCTAAGTGGATTTGAGACGGCACATGGAAACTCGGATCAGCGAGGTCAATTTTGGCGAATTCTTGCCAATTTGCTCGTTTGACACGGGATGTGGGGAGAGATTGAGTCAGCTGCGAACCTACTATTGGTTTGGCATCTATTCTTTGACCAGTTTTAGGAGAAACTAGTGTCAAAGAACAGAGCTCATTAGCTTTTCCTGCCATTCCTGATATTTCGAACGAGGAGTGTTCGATTGGAAGCCGGCTTCGTTTTTGTACCTTACAGGAAATATAGGACATTTGGGATCCTTGGTTAATCAACGCTCGGAGAATGAGGAGAATACACTATGGAGATAAGTGCAGTTGGAAGGATGACCTGGCTTATATTGCCAGAGCAGGAAGATAGCACTTTAGTGCTACGTTCCCAATTACAAGATGGTAGAACTTTAGTGCTACGTTTCCTATTACAAGTAGGTAGCACTTTAGTACTATGTTAACTACGAGAAGAACAGGGGTGTTCCTCTGGCACATCACTTGCTTGTGAATGCGTGCATAAAAATGCAGATATTGAAGTGAATTTTTGAGAAGTAGTAGTTTGAGATCTATTATTTATTATTGTGAAGTGGTGCTGGCATGAAGCACAGAGTGATGCTTCCGCTGACAGTACACACAAGAGTATTTACTACCACAATTAGTTTTCAGGTGAGTGTGGGCTAGGCTATTTTGTTTTACAAACATAATTCGGTCGAGCGCCGAAAGTTTCTTAAATTTTTTGCAATATTTTAATGCATGATTGGCATTGCATAATTTGCATACGAATTTCGTTTGAATTTCTGTCACATAAGAGTGAATTTTATTCACAGATTTACTTTTGTAGGAATCACGAGAGATGTGATTGAAATTTTCTTTCTTGGAGTGTAAGAAATCTAGTCCTTCTGGTACTTCTTATCTGCTTGTGAGGAACTCATCCAGTTGTGACCAGAGAGGTAGGTCTTTTCTGGAATTGAGGGATTGTTCCCAGAGCGACAATGTATCTTGGCGCAACTTTAGGCAGATATGTACTAGAATGGAGTACCTGTTTTCAGTTGTCACACCCTGAGAGGTTAGGATGGCAGGCAATTGTTAATTGCCAATTGAAAATTTTGAACTGCCTCACTGTTTTCGGAATGAACAGTGGGCAAGTTTAATAGCGTCTTTAACTGATTATCAACGAGAATTCGCTTATTTTCAAATCGAACTTTTAAGGCATTCTACGCAAGTTCGAAATTGTCGTCACTTAGAGAGTAACATTTGACATTTGGGTTTTATACCGGAGGTGGTATAATTTTTGGGTAGGTGTAAGTTTTGGATGAATTACGTAGACGGCAGTGAACATGTCACGGAATGACAGCCATTCTTCATAACCACCAGAGAGAACTTCAGTATAGGAAGGGGGAACTTGAAGACAGATATTGGTAAAATCTGTTTCTTCCTTGCGATACTCCTGGCTAGGTACCGAACTGGGTCTGAAAGCGGAGTGGAAAGATTTGAGCAAATCTTGCATTTGGAAATTGCAAGTATAATATTGGTCAGAGCATAGATCAAATTTTGCTCTAGCTGAGACCTTGAAATTTAGAGATATGTCGCTCTCATCAGCCATAAAAACATTCTCAACACGAAACCAACAGTCATGTAGGCCTTCTCGTCTGATCTCTACGAGAGATTCAGTCTCACTTTCAATGGGAATTGTATTGAATTGGTTGCAGAACTGAATGAGGTCATCAGAATCGAAATTGAACTTTTGTATTAACGAATCATAAAATCGCTCTTTTTACACAGGAGTTTTTGTACTGTTTTCAGTTCAGACGCTTTGGAAATTCTGGAACTTTCCACGGCTTTGCTTTTATTTGCGGGAAATTTTGTGATCGGCATTTTGGGAAATTGGTCACAGAAGAGAAAATATTAAGCAAATCAATTGGGAATTGATTGCCTGCGGGGCAAGAAAAGTGAATTACTGCACTTGTAATGGAAAATTATAAGAGAGTTTAGTGAAAAAACAACAAAGAAATATTTAATTAGAGTAAATTTTGGTACTATACAGTACAGGATACTAGTCCAAATACAAAAAGTTTGTGTAGGAGATACAAACCGCAAATTACTTTAAAATAATCTTCAGTATGAGAAATAGGAAAATATATAAAATTGTGTAACTTACAATAATCCCGAATTTATTGTGGCGAAAAATAAGGGATTTTCAGATGGCAACACTATCGCATATGTACAGAGAGAGTACATTTGTGTGTGTATTGCACGTTGTTAATGTTGGCAGAGCTGTTGCCAATTTAAATGTTGTTGCTTGCTGTTGTGTACGCTGGTGATATATATATATATATTGATCTTGGATTTGGTGTTGTTCCTTGTTGTTTGTGTGTCCTCACACTATCATTTATTGTTTTTATTTCATACACTGCACTGTTCTTTTAGATCGTGTTGATTATCGAGTTGTTACTTTTTTTTGAGTCTACGTATTTTACAAAAATTTGGAATAATGTCTTCATATTTTTGTTTTCCACAATATATTGTTGTCATATTGGTTATTGTACGTAATGTGAGCACATATCACTGCAATATTATAAATCATATATTTTTTTGTTTTTGTTTCAAACAGATGAACTGTTAATAAGTACTAGTTTAAAAAACGAATACAAAAAAAATTTGTATAAATAATAAATAAACATAAAAAAATAAAAAATAATAGTCTTTAATTCCTTTCTTTAAAAGTAGATTTAGTAGATTTCAATACTGTAAATATAAGCTAACGTTACCGCATAATTGTTTCTCTATTGTTGTACATTCTTATATACATACGCATAGGATTTCTAGTCGTTATGTATTTAATAAATTGAAAATGTGAAAAATAAATCAGTCTAATTGCTGACCAGCACGTAAACACATCGATTCGCTATGATGAATATTAAAGCAGGCGATAATGGAGAGTCAGTCATCAGTCGAAAAAAAAAATATCTGGTGTGGACGTGTGTTGTTGTAGATAATTGTATACACTTTGGTGTTGTTCTCGAACATCTCAATATTCAATAGTACAATTCAAACTGCCAATATGTTCACCTCATACGCTACTTTACCCAAAGCAATTGGATTATTATTGGGGCGCACAGATATGTACTGCGAGATATCCAGTTGTTGCGCAACTGACCGCAACTGATAGTCACGTAATACATGTGCATATACAGATGCAGGTGCCGACATAATATACATAGCAATACCTTGTCCTTGCAGCCTGGCCAGTGTTATTTTACGATTCGTTGCTCTGGCTGCACTAAATCTATTTTCATGCCGGCTTTTAAACAGTCGGAGAAACGGCATGGCCGACATTTTTTTCGATGACGCAAGCTCATTTCTTCCTCTTGAGGAATTTCGTGTGAGCACATAAATGATCATATTGTTGCGCCAGATAGCCAGTGGGATATACATATTCAGGGGCCAGCCTAGCCAGTGTTATTTTACGTGGCCCCTGGTCCGGCTGCACTAATGCTATTTTCATGCCGACTCTTAAACAGCCGACGAAACGGCATGGACGACATTTTTTTCGATGAGGCAAGCTCATTTTTTCCTCTTCAGGAATTTCGAATGAGCACATAAATAATCATGTTGTTTCGCAACTTGCTGCAATTAATAGTCTGCTAGGATTCTAGGATATACATAGGTATATAGAGATGCAGGGACCGTGTCCTTGCAATGTTTCAAGTACATTGTGTGCTAAATTCATTTTTGATTCTTGCGGGATTTCGAATAAGCAAGCAAACTGATGCAACAATAATACGTACTATACCATTGGCTACCACCAAGAGCACCGAAGATCCTGCGTCTGAACAGCTTTCCGTGTGCCTTGAATGTGTGCTAAAAACGGCAATAATTTTTGCATGTGCAGACGCGGCGTAGTTTGAGCTTATACAAAAGTTGGACAAAAATACGGAGGAGTATTTCCATTTGTATGAAATCTCATGAAGTCGCTGATATCAAATATGAAAAAAATTTCAATAATTTTGTTTCTAACATATTCAAATTATGGTTTAAATATGAAATTAAAAATTTTTTAGAATTAGAATTAGTAATTTTTTTATTTTTTTAATGTTTGCGAAATAGATTGAAAAATTATTCTATTGAGATATGTTTTGTGGTTTTAAAGATATAAAGATATAAATAAATATGTACATATTTGCAGTTTGCTTCTGAAGGTCCATTTTTAATAAAATAATAACAATATTTCGCAAAGTTATGCAGAATTGCAATTTTGGGCCAGTTTTCAAAAGAAGTTCTCAGAGGATTGGTAAAATTTGAGTAATTGAACCATACTTATTTACCATACGATATTTGTCGGCCCCAAAGTCAAACTCATCGGAGCTTAAGAAGTAGTTATCCAATAAAGTTTTTAAAAAATGTTCAATTTTATACACGTTTTATCAATTTTTGCAAATTCATTAAAAACTCAATTTTATCTTTCTTCTTCTTAATAAACATTCCTTTTACAATATTTTTACTTTAAATGGAAATCAAAAATAAATTACGTTCTGAAAAAGTGAATTAACAAAATATCAGCCGATTAAATCATCAAAAATTGAGTAAAATACTCGTATGTTGCCTTCAAAGCATACTTTTTTCATATTTTTGTAATAATTTAGGGAAATATTTAACTTATTAAACTTGCTATTTGATAATAAATATTTTATTACAATTTTGTTCATAAAAGTTTCACTGAATGCAGCTTTAAAGCATTTAAAACAACACCTTCACATCATTCTTTAATTAGAACATATTCTTGAACTAAAATGTCACTCAAAGTGACTATAATAATGTTATTTTATCTTGACTATAGCCTTAACTGAATGCTTTGCAACCCGAAGAATTTTACGTCCTGGATGCGGGTGAGTTCCGTGTATTCGTAAAATTTCAATTTACACTAATTCTAACGATCAACAATGACGCTCTATATTGAAAGGCTTAACTGAATATTACAGGCTACAGAAATTTCGCCACACATTACAGTCTAAAAATGTCACTATCAACATAATGATTGACTTCAAGTACTGCTGGAGATCATTGGCTAAGTGCTCATAGGCATTTGTTGATGTTATAAAAAAAGAAAAATTATTAACAATTAAATGAGTATTAAAATAATATTGTCTAATAAATACTCTCTGTGAGGATTAATAAAAAAAAGAAAAAGATAACTGCTTATGGGCACCAGTATGCACAGCACACGAATGAAGCAGGCAACACTGTGTAAAGGCGAGAAGTACAAATGATTAAGGGGGTCTTCTACCTTGTTGGTTCAAAAAATTCGATTTTTTTTTTTCAATTTTCCAACCCAGAAGGTGTTAGGAATATACCCTTAAAAGGATATAACTGAAATCTTATTATTTCGAGTTTTTCCGAGCCGTCGAAGACAGTTACGCGTGCTCTTATCGCAGCGCTCTTCGCGACCACCTAAAAGCTGGCCCATCGCGTTTTTCTAAAGTTATCTAACGTTCTATCGAATACCTGATGTATCTGTATCTATGTAATCTATGTTATGCATGATAAAATTTTCGGTCCATTCAGTTTGAAAGAAAATTTAACGTCGGAAACATCCCGCTTGTTATATACATGAATATCTTTAAATGCGATTTCCCAAAAGTTGCGTTTTTGTAACTGGTTGACATGATATCTCGAAAACTAATTGATTGATTGATTGAAATTATATATCAAAATTTGTGAAAAACATGTGGCTATCGTCTGACAGATACTTTTTAAATTTTTTTTATTTAAACAATTTTTACAGATGTTTTTGACCCCGAAAACATTAAAAAAAAAAATTTTTTTTTTAAAGTTGCCTGTTCTGCGAAATTTTCAAATTTTGAAAATGCCATCTGTCAAACGATAGCCAAGGTGATAAAAAAATTAAATCATTTTGGTTTTTTTGTTTCAGACGATTTTCATGAGCTAAATCGTGTCAACCATTTGTGTATGCATTTTTTGCAAGGGACACTTCAAGGTCAAGTCACGGTCAAATCGAAGACAGTAAATTTTCAGTAAAATTAGTGTTAAATGTATTTAAATAAACAAGTTGAATGCAACAAACCGAACGGTAAAGTCTAAGGTTTGCATTCGTTTCTTTGTTCTCCTTGATTTTAATTTCATGTCATTTTAGCCCATTCCCGAAAATAATCAAGTAGCTAGTACATATTTTGCAATCCAATTAATATCTCAATATTGTCGTTTATGAAATTTCGTGAAATGAAGAAGTCCTACAGTGCAAAATAACATTAGTAAAAATAATTTCCGCACGCAATGCAGAATGCAGGTAAGAATCGCAAACACAAACTATCAAAATCATCGCCGCCAAGTGAGGACAATAGTTAATAATAATAGTAATTTTTTCTCCTTTAGAAAGTGATTCAGTCCACATCTTGTGTGAGGTATGCGGAGATAAAAGCCACGGAAGGCATTATGATGTTCGTACATGTAAAGCTTGTGCAATATTTTTCCAACGTTGGCATACGGTCGGTAAATACTACGCATGCCATGGCGAACGTGAACATGAATGTTTAATTAACGAAAAAAGCCGCAAAGTGTGTATACCATGTCGTCTCAAGAAATGTATAGACGTTGGCATGAATGAAGACAAGTTACAGCCTTTGCGTGGAATACGTAAATCCCCACAGAGACGATATACAGATGAAGCTGATCAAGAAGAAGACGCACTGTCAAGTCCTACAGCTCTTCGTGCTTCTGCCGATTTCCTAACCCTGCCACCGTTATCCCCACTGGATTCAGATGATTCTGCACAGGAACCAAGTACATCGAAAAAATTGAGATTACAACTGAATGTTACAGATCCCCAAGCTCCAGTGGATTCGAAATCCTTACAACAACCATGCTCACTAGATCTAGAGGTTGCACAACAACAAAGTACATCACAAGGAGTAAGATCACCAGAAACTTCGACTATCGAGAGTAACCAAGACGTAGCAGTTGGATATTCTTCCAACAATAACGAATGGGATTTTGGAAATTGGGAAAATTTGCTAATACCGGCGAGTCCTGTCGCATCTTGTTCTCCTGCCTAGTTCGAATCCCTTCCGCCAAGAGACAAATTTGATTCGCATAATTTAGCACTCCAACATAACACAGCACAAGGAGCTTCTCATACTACTGTCGGATTCTGACCACTTTCAGCTCATACTGCTTCCGGAGTTCGGATTTCTATAACAACATCCAAACGTAGTTGATTCACATAAAGCTACCCAGCAACTTAATGTTTACGTCTACTACCGAGAGTACCCAAGATTCAGTGGCTGGGTATAATTTCAAAAATACTATTTCTATGGGATTTTGAGACAGGCTAGATTTTCAATCACTACCCACTTCTACAGCTACTCGTGCTCTTATCAAGCGCACTGGATTACCGAAAGTATTTTAAATTATCAATGTTATGGGCCTGTCTACATTTAAGTAATTAAAATTGAAGTATAAAATCACATATATATGAGTGTATATATTTATTTTGTTTTTGTTTTTATATTTATTTGTAAAATGTCCCAACATTATGTTCTTGAAATCGAAAATCGACATTTCGCTTTTTTCAGGATTTTATGTGCTCTTTGTGTATCGATCGTATGTCTATCGATCTTTGATAATCTCAGTTTTATACATTAAAAACACAGCTTTATTTGATGTATTTGCTGTTTCATTTTCTTACCATTCAATGTAAACGAGACAGAATTAAACAGCTGCTTTCATCAGGGGCTCACTCACTAAATTTTTATTATATTCATTGTAAACTGATCTTCTTCAGGTATTTGCTTACCGTTCTATTCCTCTGGGTTTTTAAAAGGAATGCCGACACTATGTCCACCTGTAGTTCATACACCAATACTGGATTGAATATATTTTCGATATCATAGCGTAAATATAGTCCTTTAAAATAACTAGAATTTTAAATACATGTGGCTCTTTTGAAGAATTTAATTAATAAGTAAGCGAAAATTAAAAGGTTTATTTTTTATAATGAAAATTGTCGAATTAAATTCAAATAATCTGATTAATTTATAGTACTTGCCTAATGAGAGGATCACATATGGTTTTGCTTAGAGATATATACAAAGTGACACAACGGACGTTAAAATATTTTCTCTTTAAGGATATAAGTAATATTAGGCGTAATATACACAAAGTTCGGTCAATCAGTTTTCAAAGGGGACAATTTTAAATAGAAGCTTAACCTGAAATCATAAAGGCACCATTGGCATTTTAGTTGTTGGTTTTTTATACCCTGCATGAGTACACTAGATATTCATTTCATCAATTGTTTCTATTCGCTTAAAGGAATCTTCGAAGTTATAGAAAAACAATAAATTTTTGATCGTTCGTCAACAGAGTTGCCGAAATAATCGATTTAATGATGATAAATTATAACACTCCCATAACTCACCAAACCCTTTGTCTATCATATATGATCCACGGATTAGTACTGCGGTTAGAAATAGTGCCGCAAAATTGGCTGAGCCACGCCCACTGTCTAATGTGGCTCCATACTCACAAATTAATGACCATTATTTTCCATATTTAAACTTAATATTTTACCCTCATTTACGATCTACTGAGAACTAAGAAGTGAAAATAGTTTAATGAGAAGTGATAGAAGTGATGAGTAATGATGTAGCCGTTGTGATGCCGAAGTCAGGTGCTGGTTTTCCGGCCGTTTAGTTCTTCCGCATGGGGGTCACTTACTACATCTGTACAATCCGTAAAATTAAGATTTATACCTCCTAAATATATTGGACCGTAATCACAGTGAAAAGCTTAAATGCGTTTTAGTCAAAATCACATATTAAGTTTCAACAACGTTTCATTTATTTGGTAATTATACTTAGTCATTTAAAACGACGTGTTCACTAACATATTTAAAACTTTTTCATTTACGTTGAAATTTTGAAAATTTTCTTTAATTTAGACTTACACTTCAGTATAAAAGTATTTATTTAAAATAAAAATTGCCAACAAGGTCGCAAACTAGCTTCAGGATCTGATGAAACATACAATTTTCTATGAGCGATTGACTTTTAAATGTACTTTTTAGACAATGATGAATTTATCACCATTTTGTCTGTTTACAGAAATACATTTTTAGTTACTTTTAGTTGTTAACATTTCTTTAAACCTGTCAATTTAATCGACTTTGTTGTACTGTTAGTTAGTCTATCCCTCTATCCGCCTCTATTTTCCAACTATTTCAGATATGTATACATATAGTAAACATCCACATACGTAGAGTAGGTAAATTAAGAGCTTATTCTACTTAAAAATTAGAATATAAACACGCAACGATACACATTTTACATATAAATATACGCATACATACAAAGAATTAAATAAATATTGTACATTCACTTACATAAATACATTATTATACTAAACATTAAATGTTTATGAAGGCATTGTACCTATTGTACGCTCAAATAGAAACATAACTATAAAATTTAGTTACAGACAGGTGTAACACAGCACTTCTCTCCATCCCACCAGTTGATTCCAATATGTCACACAGAGAGACAGCGTAGTTTTCGTTGCACCTTCGACATTATGAAAGAACAACTCGTCAATTGTTAAATTGGAAACATTATCCGTGAGCGCTGTCACCTGCATTATGGTATTGAAACGGCTAGTATCATTGGGATACATTTGATGAACTTAGGCTTGTAATACAGTTTTCGCCTGATCCTACATTCTCTCAAGAACTCCAACATTAGACGATCCTGATATATTCGAAGTTGGTGGTCGGAGCAGTGCAATGTAATGGTATTCTTAATGTAAGTAATGGTATTCTTTGGGGTCCAATGCAAGGTGAAATAGTACATTTTGCACATTTTGGAAAGCCTTCGCCTCACCTAAGACTATAGAAAAACCAGTCTTATTAGCATTTTTGTTCTCTCTATATGTTATGTAGCTGTTTAGAATTATTCGATTCCAACGCGTGTATTGCTGGTAGGGAAGTGCAACCGAGAGAAGCATGAGGAGTTGCAGCATCCGACGTTGATTCACAGTCTTGCAAAACATCACGCGTCTGTGTGTCCTTTATATATTTGATATCGTTGAAAAGGTACCCGATAGTGGAGTCCTTTGTCCTGGGTGGCAGCCGTATGTGGTGTTCCACCAACGGTAACTTGGATACCCTCGTTAGTCGCCAGTGATGCAGTTGGTAGTAATCCAGGTCCTTGTGATAAATTACGATGTTGTGCGTAAGTTGGTGGTCTGAATCCGAACTCAACAGAAGTTCAAGAAGCTGCAGGTGTCGGAAGTGATTGAAAATCTCGCAAAATTCAAAAATCCGATGTGGCAATGTTGAAAGAATACCCAGCAGCAGTATCTTGGGTACCCTCAACAGTAGTCGATTGTGAGGATCCGAGATTTTGCGCTGTATAATATTGCTGTGCAGCCTGTGAATCCAGTGAGTGCAGTGGTTGTATGGATCCGTAATTCATCGGAACATGGGGAGCTTCAGGACCTGGCATTGATTCAAGTTCTTGCAAAGCTGCAAATATATATTCGATATCGTTAGAAATGTTCCTGTCAGCGGAATCTTGGACGCTCTCTGTGATGGTCCTTTGTGGTGCAGTTGGAGGTGTACCAGCAGTGGTATCTGGGATACTTTCGCTTGTCACCAATGATACTGTTGGTGGTACTACAGGCCCATACGTTGGTGGTACTGATGTGAAATCAATAGAGCTATGAGGAGCTGCAGGAATCGGCATGGATTTAGCGTTTATTTTCATACCGACTTCAAAACATCTTTGCAAACGACATGCTGGACATTGTTTACGTGATGTGCTATCAATTATACATTCACCTCGAAAGTTCCCAGTGCATTCGTAGATTTTTCTCGATGCTACGTAACGCTTGAAAAAGTATCTACAAGGATAGCATGTATAAACACCATAGTGCATTCTTGTGGCTTGATCTTGACAAACCCGACAGAGAGTGTCGGACAAAATTGAACCTAAAGAGAATAAGCACCGTTTTTTGAGTCCGCAGATATGTAGAAATTATGATATCGTTCATCGAGTGTAATAGATATTATTGCATAACGGTAACACTTACTTGACATCGTTAATTGTGATATGTTTTCATTTTTAACTGAATTCTGCATTGTGTGGCGATTGTGATTTTATGTTAATTAATTTAGTTGTCCACTATATTAACTCTTGCTCAAGTCAATTAATTATAATTATTAAATTATATTAGAATTAAAAACGATAATATTGATAAGCACTATGACAAAATTCGATAACAAGTGTAGAAAGAATTTGCAAATTAATTTGTAATGTGTAACTTTCATAAATATTATTTATTATTTTATTTGTAACTTTCATATTGAACATTAATTTGCGAATGATGATTCCTTCTCAATTAACATCGGCTTTAACATCGGCTCCTTATTGTGTTGGGCCCATAACAAGGGAAACACTGTTAACAAAGAGAAAGAAAGAAAGCAAGAACTGATTTAAACATTGCTTCGATTGGCTCTTTACCGTTCTTTTTCGTTAATTTTTTACTGTTATTCCTCGTACTAAACTTGTGTACATTGTAAAACGGAGGACCATATCCCATCAATATTGACGAATATTGACAGAAAATCATATATAATGATTCGATTTTTATCCCACAATAAGTTTTCTAGAGAATATGAATGTTTTTTGTAGCGGAAGGTTTCGTGCATCAATATAAAGCATCACTATTGATCTATATGTGAATACTTAAGGCGATTTCAATTCGGTTAGATGGTTGTAACCACTTGAAGGATATAGAAAAGCATATACTCATATACGTAATCAGTGTCGCTTAAATTCTCGATTTAGCGATGAAAGTCCGTCCATTCATCCGTCAGCTAGCTGGTTCGCACAATAACTTCACCAAGTATAGAGAAAATGGAGGAAATTCTGCATAAGTAACCTACGATCCAAGAGTTCAGAGGGGATTGATAATGGGCATGATCCGTCAACTTCCACCCCCAAACGCTGTATTCAAAGTGACTATCCTCGGGGTTTTTAAATTTTTCAGCTTGCTATAACTTACTTAAAGTGTCTGTACATCTTTTACATTGAAACAGCTGTAACTTCTGCAATATTCCGTCTAAATAATTGACACTTAGATTAATACGATAGTCGGAAGTAATTTGGCAAAAAATTAGCATGCCACGGCCACCTTTTATTGGAGGTCTAACTTAAATTTAGAGGGAATTAAACAAAAACTTTTAAGTGCCATAACTTACGAATTATTATTATATAGCTCCCATACTAAGCCACGGAATTATCTTAAAAATCTCCTTTAAATTATCCCTCTTAAAACCCCCATAACTTACAAAGTACTTCGTCAAAGTCAACCATATTTCGGGTGTAGATTATTATTAAATGCGAAAATTGTCTCTCAAAAAACTGGTGAGCCTATTAGAGCAAACTTTTTTTTTAATATATATCTACATATGCAGGCTATAATTCGGATGGCCCTGGCCGACTGTAAGGTCCTTATTGTTTTTCGTTAACAGTTGTAGTGTTTCCGTTCTTGTCGAACCGAAAGAATAAAGAATGTTAGAGCAGATGGTAATTAATAGGGACTGATGTGAATGTAAGCGTTAAATATTACTCTTCTAAACACGCTTATTAAATTGTTTTCTAATAACCATCTGAAAGTTATCATTTTTAATTTACATCTATAATAATAGTTATAACCAATTTTCTTAAGCAAGAAATAATATAATTTACAAATAAAAATAAAATTCGCTCCACCATGCAGAACTCAGGTATAAATATCACAATTGTCGGCGTCACACTATCATTCATCATCACGTCACATCACATCGTTGGTCAGCTAGACCAACAGCATCATAATACTTGCATATCTGTGAACTCAAAAGCTCTGCTTATTCCTTTTTAGCTCCGATTTTATCCGACAACCTCTGTTCGGTTCGTCAAGATCGCTGCACAGGAGTGCACAATAGTGTTATGCATGTAGAGCTTGTAAGTGTAAATCATGCCGTATGAGAAGGTGTCTTGCCATTGGAATACAGCATACGCCTCGTACACCAAGTAAGACGGTGCCAACATACTTCTGTATTTCTTAAAAGGGAAAATCATGCTTTTTCTCTTTTGGTTAGGCTTCTATGCGACAATCACTGTGAGGTTTGTGATGGCAACTGTTGGGGGAAGTAGGTTTTGTGTTTCTGTCGATTTCACATCAATACCACTAAGCTGTGACCTACCTGTGTTACTAACAGCTGCATCATTGGCGCCCAATGAAAGTATCCGTGATACCACTAGCGCAATACCACTGACTGCACCGGCTATCAAAATGATAGTAATGATAGTAAATCGATGATAGGAATGGAATGAAATGTAATAATGAAATAAAAAGACAATATTTATTTTATGTTACAAGGCATTGTGCTATTTATTTAAGGCTTTTCATGAAACCAAAAAATATCAGTGTTAGGAACAGTCTGCCCTCCGCCAGAATCGCTGACGGCTTGGAATGATTTTACAATTTTGTGGATTTCATGCGAGTTGGGATGCGAAATTGTTCAGGATCACGCTGATTTAATTTCTTGGGCGTTATGGCAAAGAAACCACCCAAAGGTCCACTTGAATGCTGTCATGCCGTTTGCTTATTTGCTTACGAAAGAATAATTCTCCAATTGAGAGATGGCAACATCATTCGAGAGTGCTGCTAGAATCAAGATTCTTCGAGAGTATGTCACAGACAAGTTTTGTAATACTGAGTTCACCGATTTGCTTACGAAAGAATAATTCTCCAATTGAGAGATCGGAAACATTATTCGAGAGTGCTGCTACCGTCATGATGTTATTATAACGATTATTCTGATTGGAATATATTTTCAGTGCGGTGTTTGCCTCTTCATGGAGTTGGGCTATTTTAACAGCTTCAATAAGACACCCTTGCCTTGTTGAGCTACTCGTGCTGGGACTATCGGAATCAGACGCTGAGTAAGCACATGTAATCGGTCGACGAAAGAGTGCAATCCGTCGTAGGCAATCGTACTCATTGTGATCCAATGTTAGATAGCATAATTGATTTAGAACATGCTGCAAAGTCCTCACCTCATACGCTACTTTACTCAAATTGAAATTGAAATTATTGAAATTCTCCATCCTATAGTCGGACAGAAGTTGTGAGATATCCAATGGCATCATACGCTGTGCTAATGACAAAATGAAAAGGTCTTTGAACGACCCCTCCAAAAGGATCAACTGATCCGACAATGGCAGCTCAACAAATGAGGGTATGCCCCTTGTCCAATTGATATTGAAGTAAACTAGTTCAGCAGCAGTTCCCTTGATATATTCATTGATATCGAATGGTGGCGTTGGTAGTGAGCTATATCCTTGCGTATGTGCAATGGACGTATAGTAATAATGTTGCTTTGCAACTGGCGGCAACATATATTCAGGAAACACATGTACAAATGCAGGAGCCGGCATAATACACATTGTATTAGCTGCTTTTTGCAGCCTGCTCAGTGTACGTGGCCCCTGCTCTGGCTGTACTAATCTCTTTTCCATGCCGGCTCTTATACAGCCGGCGAAACGGCATGGTCGACATTTTTTTTTATGAGACAAGCTCATTTTTTCCTCTTCAGGAATTTGGAGTGAGCACACCTCCGATGTGTCCTTTCGTACCATACGTTTGAAGAAGTTGCAACAACCGTCACATGTACGAATGCCATAGTGATTACCTGAGCTCCAATCTCCACAAACCTTACAGGGGATTTCGCTTGAAACTCGACCTAAAAGGGAATTTGACATTTTTTTTATAATATGAAGATATTGAAGAACTTAACGTAATTGTGCAATAAATTTTGAAACATTTTGGAACACTAGTATAGTTTAGATGCTTACTGGACTTTGATGTATTTGACATAGTGAAATTCGTACAAGGCCTCTCCGTATAATTATTATATAATTTTCACTATGGAATTTATTTTTGAAGAGTTGAGAAATCGGTAAAATTGCTCTAACCAGACGTTAACATTAACTTCTGAGTTACGAATGATGATCCTGTCCCGACCGGTCGCGCCTTAAATACTCTTCACGAAGCGATCATTTCGTTTACCTGATAACAGAAAATAGAAGAACAAATCACATCTGCACTAGAAAATTTCTACGCTTGGTGCTTTAATTTGATTAGACTATTGCTCGCGCATTCATTCATTATCTTGCTGTTATTGCCACAGTGGTAGTATTAGTTAGCTGTAATTATGTTATATTGTCCTTTTATATTAGTTACTAGTATTTACTAATCTTGTGCAATATTTAAACTGTCGGTATATTAGGGTGTTTCATTTTTTTTCTCTGTGCTACTTGAAAATCGGATACTTTATAGAAAATACAACAATATGTCGTTTCAAAAATAATTCCAAATATATTAGAGGTTTAGCTCTTTTTAAAATTCGATTTCCAATATGAATAAAATGAGATATTGTTTCTTTTTCGGTTTCAATTCGATTTGTCGGTTTTGAAAAATGAGTGTATAGCTTTGTAGGGGATAAAATTTGATCCAAAAAGTTGAAATTGATTATTATGATATTAGAAATTAATATATAATAAATACTAAGAAGCTATTAAATTTTTTATTTCCAGAATTACTCTTAAATTTAGTGAATATATATAAATTTTAATCAATAATTACTATAGAATTAAATTTCCAATTTAAATTCCAGCCCCATATGGCGTTGTTTTCGACTTCGTTCATACTTGCACTGTAGCAAACAGAAGTTTTTGCTCTTCCTTTGTATTGTCGGACGGCATTTGCTCAATGGAAAAATTTTTGGTGGCAATTTTCATGCCCTACAAGAGCTGCGCACTAATATTTTCTAAACAAAATTTTTTAATATCGAAAAGTCGATTCGAAATTGTATAGAAGTGATTCCCGTGTTATTTATATGGGAACTTATAACTTCGAATTTTTTTCAAACTGCATAATTTCTTGTTTTCTATAAATTATCAGATTTTCAGAAGAAAATATCGCATAAAAATGAATAACCCTAATGTTGATATTCCAGCAATATCAATAATAACGATCTTCTAGCACCAATTCTTTACTTTGACATATTGTTCTTCAGTAGCTTCTTCAATACAAGAAGTCAGCACAATGGCAGATTTCCTATTTAAATTACACGCTGTAGAATTACGGACAACAACTACGAGTATACAATTGTATTGCATTGTTCCTTCGACATTAGCACAGGCGTCTGGTTTTATTGCCTGCGGTTGCATAGCTACCATATGTACGATGACTGACAAAGAGAATTACCATATCTTGCTTTAAGGTAATCCATTTTACGAGATACAAATACACGAGCTCAGCGGGAAAACCAAAATTGGTAATATAAACTGATAACATTGTGTTGGCAAAATATCAGTGACGTGTGTGTATTGTGGCCAATAGAAAATATTCATTCATAATAATTATTGGCAGGTAAGTACATATATTTTAGATAATCTAGAGCTGAAATTGTGTGAAGGTAAAGTGAGCACATTGAATAGAGGAATTTCTTATGAAAATCGTAAAAAGGGTCCATAAGAATTTGATATCACAGATTAGGTTTCGCAACTTTTTTTGTTTAAATACTAAGAATTTATCGAATCTTTCTACCATTCGTAGAAACTCACAATAAGTATTCAAATCTTAGAAACCAACTTAAAATGATGTGATGTTGCCTGTGTTCCATCACAATTTGTTGAGTCGCTAGATTTAGTAATTATACAGCGTTTCTAGTGCGTCATTTCTTTTTTAAACGTCGATGGCCTGTGCTCAGCAACAATTGCCTAGCAAGAGGATTTGGATGGCATTGCAATTTTTTGTAACTTCCTCAGAAATTGTGGGTACATTTAAATCTCGCGCGTTTACAATAATTCGCAGACACTTGGATTGTATTCGCTGTAATTTTTCGATATTTGAGGGAGATGCGGTGCCCCATAACTGAATACCATAAGTCCAGATTGGTTTCAGGATTGCTTTATATAATAGCACTTTGTATTCAAGATTCAACTTTGATCTTTTGTGTAACAGCCACCATAACTGATTCATTTTAAGCTTGATCTGAGTTTTCTTTGCCTCTATGTGATTTTTCCATGTCAGCCTTCTGTCGAGGTGAATACCCAAGTACTTTGTTGAGGAACATTGTGGAACTGATTGGCCATTAATTTTAAGTGGGGGACATGTATCTAGCCTTAGCGTGAAGGTTACATGTACGCTCTTTGATTCATTGACTTTTATACGCCATTTTGCTAGCCAGATTTCGAGAGAATCGACATGAGTCTGCAGGAGTTTAGTAGCTTCTATGGGGTTAGAGCGAGAGCACAATATTGCCGTATCATCAGCAAAGGTCGATATGAATGTATAGTTATTGTTGGGCATATCTGAAGTGTATAAGAGATACAGTAAGGGACCCAAAACGCTTCCTTGAGGAACGCCAGCGTGAATATCCAATGGATTTGTTGTGTAATCCTTGTGATGTACGAGAAATTGTCTTTTCGTGAGGTAGCTACTAAGCAATGAGGAGACATTTGCAGGCAGTAATAGTTTGAGTTTGTAAATAAGGCCATCGTGCCATACTTTATCGAAAGCTTGAGTGATATCAAGAAAGACAGCTGAGCAATACTTTTTTTCTTCAAAAGTGTTCCTTATCAGAGTTACAATGCGGTGGACTTGTTCTATTGTGCCGTGCTGTTTTCTAAATCCAAACTGATGTTGAGGAATCAGTTGGTTGAGATTAATAAATGGAGTTATATTCATGACAAGTAGCTTTTCGAATACTTTAGAAAGTAGAGGCAGGAGGCTGATAGGTCTGTACGATGCAACTTTTGTAGGGTCTTTTCCTGGTTTTGCTATCATAATAATTTTTGAAGTTTTCCAGCATTTGGGATAGTGTTTAATACGAAGGATAGCATTGAAAATGTGCATCAGATGAATTACTGAAGCCGGAGGTAGCTCTTTTATCATTTTACCGGTAATTTTATCTGGACCAGGTGATTTTTTTGGGTTTAAATCTTTATAAATTGCTTTGAATATGTCCTTTTTTTTAATTTTGAGCGTTATTGAGCAAGGTTGAGAAGTTAATATTGGTAATGAGGACTGTGAAGAGGGTGGATTGGGTGTAAACACACTTTTTAGGTGGTTTGCAAAAGCCAAACCCTTCTCACAGTTGCTTCTAGCCCAATTACCGTCACTCAAACGGATGGGGGAATCAGTGAGAATTGGCCGATTTGATTTTTTTGCTGATTTCCACAAAGAGTAGTCTGACGCTTCACCAGGTGTTAATTTCGCTATGTGCTCTTCTAACTCTTTGTTGTTTTTATTTTTTAAGGCTTGCTTTAACTTTCGAGTGCAGTGCTGTAGCTGTGTTTTCAGATTCGGTGATCTGAATTCTTGCCATTGTCTTCGGAGTCTTCTTTTCTGTCTTACTAGCAATTCAATATCGGCTGGTGTGTATGGGCTATAGTTTGATTGCTTGCATACCTTTGTACAGGTGGCTGAGCTGAGAGCTAATGAGAGCAGCTGGTTGAATTTTTCGAGTGCTGAGTCTACATCGTGTCCATTTCTTAATACAGTACTCAGAGGAAGATGGGAATTTATATATTTCTTGAATTTTAACCAGTCTATTTTCTTTCTAACGCAATTGCTTTGGGGGCTTGGTGATTTTATAGATATTACCGTGGGTGAGTGGTCAGATGATAGATCATAATTACACTCTGTGGAGATATTTTCCATCTGCAAACCTTTGGCGACTCCAAAGTCTATGAGATCGGGTATTTTCCTCTTGTCCGTCGGCCAATATGTCGGTTGACCATTTGAAATAACATCGTAGCCGTGGTTAGTGATGATTGAACATAGTCTTTTGCCTTTTGGAGTTATTAATCGGGAGCCCCAGTGAGTGTGTTTGGCGTTGAAATCGCCAGCAACCAAGAATTTGCTACCAAGAGTTGAGAAGAATTCTTTATATTGCTGTTCGGTAATACTGTATCTTGGGGGACAGTATATCGCAGATATTACTAGCTTAGAGATGTATTCTTCCAGACATATAGATGTTGCTTGCAAGTAAACGCTACTAAAATCTTCAAGAACATGATGTTTTATTCTGCTTTTTATCAATATGGCAGTTCCTCCGCGTGCCTTACCATGCGGATGATTTGTGGTGTACAGTTTGTAATATGGTATTTGGTAGCAATTTTTGTCAGTGAAATGGGTCTCAGATATCATCATTATGTCGATTTGGCTGGATTCAAGGAATTGAATTAGCTCCAAACGGTGGTGGCTTAAGCCGTTGGCGTTCCAGTGGCATATCTTGAGACAACTCATGGTCTGGATAGCAATGTTTGGAGTAACATCGATTGATTTTTCATCATTTCTTGCATCATTGTTTGCATTGAGTTCATGAATTGGTTCATATTCTGAATCAATGTTTGAAGCAAATGTTCAAGGGTACTTGGTTGTTGGGTGGGCAGTGAGTGTTTCTGCTCATTATTTACATTGCTTTGTTGGTGTGGGTTTTGTTTTAACACGCTAGCGTATGAATTGGTTTGATTCTTGTTTGGGATTGCAGAGAAGAATTGTGTTGCATCAATATTTTGTCTCTTACTTGAGTTGGCTATCTGAATTTGCTCAACTGGTTTTAGAGGTTGATTGCTAGCGGAGAAATTTAGCTTTAGGGTTGTATATACTGGGCAACCTCTATAATTTGCGGTGTGATTACCTCCACAATTGCTGCATTTTTTCATGCTAGCATCGCCTTTAGATTTTGGGCATATGTTTGATTTATGGAGATCTCCACAAATCACACAAACAGCTGGCAGGGTACAATATGTCTTAGTATGTCCATATTCTTGGCAGTTGCTGCACTGAGGAGGTCCAGTTCTCTTATGGGGTTCTTCGATTGTGATTTTGCGATGCAATAAATATCGAATTTTATATATGGGGTGTACTTCACCTTTTTTTAGGGGTTTTGTTTCAGGCTGAAGCTCAATACGATATAACGGTTGAGGTATATTGCTCTTGTTGAGAATGTTGAATACTGTTTTGGCTTGAAACCCTTCTTCCTGGAGGGCAAGTTTGATTTCGTTAATATCAACGTTGGGTTCGACGCCTTTGAGTACAACGATTAAGCCCTTACTACTTTTTAGCTGATATGTGTAGTAATTCTTTTTTACAGCATCAAATTCCGCTATTACTTTGCGATAATGAGTTTCGCTGTAGATTTGCACTTTTGTTTCCTCAATTTGGCCTTTGCGAATAGGAACAACATGGAAATTCTTTGGTCCTATAAGACTTGTAATTCTAGAAATCAACTTATCTAAGTTGAGTAACTTATCTAAGTTAAGTAAGTAAAGTAAAGTAAGTTTGTAAAAAGGGCATCGTGCCATTCTTTATGGAAAGCTTGAGTGATATCAAGAAAGACAGCTGAGCAATACTTTTTTTCTTCAAAAGTGTTCCTTATCAGAGTTACAATGCAGTGGACTTGCTCTATTGTGCCGTGCTGTTTTCTAAATACTTTAGAGAGTAGAGGCAAGATGCTGATAGTTCTGTACGATGCAACTTTTGTAGGATCCTTTCCTGGCTTTGCTGTTATAATAATTTTTGAAGTTTGCCAGCATTTTGAATAGTGTTTAATACGAAGGATAGCATTGAAAATGTGCATGAGATGAATTAATGAAGCCGGAGGTAGCTCTTTTATCATTTTACCGGTAATTTTATCTAGGCCAGGTGATTTGTTTGGGTTTAAATCTTTATAAATTGCTCTGAAAAGTCCTTTGTTTTTAATTTTGAGCGTTATTGAGCAAGGTTGAGAAGTTAATTTTGGTAATGAGGACTGTGAAGAGGGTGGATTGGGTGTAAACACCCTTTTTAAGTGGTTTGCAAAAAAACAAACCCTTCTCATAGTTGCTTCTAACTCAATTGCCGTCACTCAAACGGATGGGGGAATCAGTGAGAATTGGCCGATTTGAGTTTTGTTTGTTGATTTCCACAAAGAGTAGTCTGACGCTTCACTAGGTGGTCATTTGGCTATATGATCTTCCAACTCTTTGTTGTTTCTATTTTTTAGGGCAGTTCCTACGCGTGCCTTACAGTGCGGATGATTTGTGGTGTACAGTTTGTAATGTGGTATTCGGTAGCAATTTTTGCCACTGAACGAATAACATTTGACAAAGTTGTATTTGAATATTCCTTCAGTTTCAATGTTGGTTATTGTTATAATGACCAATACAAAATTATTTTACAATGATTTTAGATAATTTAACAGAAGTTTAAAAGAAATATTTATAGTATCCCAAGTACCCCCCGTATCTTCATGATATTTTTAATTGCCTTAGAAAATCTCGTCTAAATTTTGCAAACTACTTCTCAACGGTTGATTTTTTCGGTGCAAAGCTCGAATAATGTTTATCAAGCCAAGCCCTAGCTTCAAGAATATTTTCTTTCGCTAAAAAGCAATGCTTCATTAACACACGAAATTACTCACAATGTCAATTATCCGACAGCTGTCAAATTTATACACGTTTCTTTTGAAGGTTGGTTCTAACTAAAAATCATACAGTTTCATTTTTCATGCAAGTTTAATCAATGGAAGACATCAGAAGTGTCGTAGACAGCATTTTATGCAAGGGGGGCCATTAGAATAAAAAGATATATAAGGAAAAAAAATTAATGAATGATTTTTAAATATCGATATATTATTATTTCGCTTTTTTAACAAGTCCATCGGCCAAGTGGGGCTCTATCTCCTGATCCCCATGGGACATTAAGCCCCATTAAACTTTAACTCTTTGTGGGGACTATCTTGTGACGACTATTATTTAGTAAATTTATTCTAATCTTCATAATTTCTTCATCAGATTCGATTAATTGAGAAACCTAGGCACAAGAGTCACATTACACACAAGGAAATTTCCGAAACAGACAAAACTCTTGTGCGAGCTGATATATTTATGTTTTTCAGATCAACTCTTGCAAAATCAAGAAGCTTCAAAAGTTTGATTGTTCTTCTTTTTATCTCCCCTTTCCTTTAATTTTCTTTTCCGTTTCTGGGTTTGGGTACAATGGAAGTTTGACTGAGTACCCTGGTTCTTGTCCTTCCCACCTCTTCACTTCACTTCACTTCACTTCAAATAAATAAGTGAATTTTATACGTGAGATATCGCGTAGTTTTTTTAATAACGCGATATTTATGGTTGTTGTTGGTTTATACACCAAACTTTACGCTACAAAAAACATTCATATTCTCCAGAAATCTTATTGTGGGATAAAAATCGAATCATTATATATAATTTTCTGTCAATATCCGTCAATATTGATGGGATATAGTCCTACGTTTTACAATGTACACAAGTTTAGTACGAGGAATAACAGTAAAAAGTGAACGAAAAAGAACGGTAAAGAGCCAATAGAAGTTCTTTCTTTCTCTCTATCTCTTTGTTAACACTGTTTCCGTTGTTATTTGCCCAAAACAATGAAGAGTGTTAAAGCCGATGATAGTTGAGAGGGAATCATCATTCGCAAATTAATGTTCAATGTGAACGTGTTCATTAGATATTAATTTGCAAATTCTTTGTACACTCGTTATTTAATTTTATGATAGTGGTTATCAATATTATCGTTTTTAATTCTAATATAATTTAATACTTACAATTAATAGACTTGAGCAAGAGTTAATATATTGGACAACCAAATTAGTGAAAGAAAATCGGCGCACTATGCAGAATTCAGATAAAAATGACAACATATCACAATTATCGACGTCAAGTAGGTACTGCCGTTATGCAATAATATCTCTTACACTCGGTAAACGATATTATAATTTTTACATATCTGTGCACTCAAAAAAACGTGCTTACCCTTTTCAGGTCCAATTTTATCCGACACTCTCTGTCGGGTTTGCCAAGATCGAAACACAGGAGTGCACTATGGTGTTTATACATGTAATCCTTGTAGAAACTTTTTCAAGCGTTACTTAGTATCGGGAAAAATCTACAAATGCAATGGGAGTATTCCAGATAAATGTATAATTGATAGCACATCACGCAAACAATGTCCATCATGTCGTTTAAAAAAGTGTTTTGAAGTTGGAATGCAGAGCAAGCATCGTACACAAGGTAACACCTTGCCGACAATTTTCAATATTTCTGAACTAACAGCACTACGTTTATTGTCTTTTAGATAGTGTTTTACGCGACATGCGATGTGCGGTTTGTACCGATTACTGCTCGAGACAACACTTTGGTGCTTATACATGTTATGCTTGTGGAGTATTTTTCTCAAAATACGCACACTCAACAAAACCCTACGTATGCAATGGGATTATTCCAAATGAATGTATAATTGATAGCACATTACGCAAACAATGTCCATCATGTCGTTTAAAAAGGTGTTTTGAAGTTGGAATGCAGAGTAAGCAAGGTAACACCTTGCTGACATTTTTAAATATTTCTGAACTAAAAGCGCTATGTTTATTCTCGTTTAGGTAGTGCATTACGAGACATGCGCTGTGCAGTTTGTAACGATCACTGCTCGGGAAGGAACTATGGAGCTTATACATGTGATGCTTGTAGATGGTTTTTCTCAAAATACGTGCACACACCACAACCCTACGTATGCAATGGGATTATTCCAAATGAATGTATAATTGATAGCACATCACGTAAGCAATGTCCATCATGTCGTTTAAAAAGGTGTTTTGAAGTTGGAATGCAGAGTAAGCAAGGTAACACCTTGCCGACATTCTTCAATATTTCTGAACTAAAAGCATTATGTTAAATCTCTTTTAGTTAGTGTTTTGCGCGACATACGCTGTGCGGTTTGTAACGATCACTGCTCGGGAAGGAACTATGGAGCTTATACATGTCATGCTTGTAGATGGTTTTTCTCAAAATACGCGCACTCACCAAAACCCCACGTATGCAAGGGGAATATTCGAGATGAATGTATAATTGATAGTACATCGCGTAATAATTGTAAATCATGTCGTTTAAAAAGGTGTTTTGAAGTCGGCATGAGAAGAAACGCTAAATCAACGCCGATTCCTGCAGCTCCTCATACCCCTGTTGGTTTCACATCAGTACCACCAACGTATGTGCCTGTAGTACCACCAACAGTATCATTGGCGACAAGCGATAGTATCCAAGATACCACTGGTGGTATACCCCCAATTGCACCAGAAACAACAACCACAGAGAGCGTCCAAGATTCTGTTGCCAGAGAGATTTCTAACGATATCGAATATATATTTGCAGCTTTGCAAGAACGTGAATCAATGCCAGGTCTTCAAGCTCATCATGTTCCGATATATTACGGATCCATACAATCACAACACTCACTGGATTCACAGGCTGCACAGCAATATTATATAGCGCAAAATCTCGGATCCTCACAATCGACTACTAAGGAGAGTATCCAAGATACTGCTGCTGGGTATTCTTTCAACATTGCTACACCGGATGTTTGAATTTTGCGAGATTTTCAATCACCGCCGACACCTGCAGCTTCTCGAGCTTCTGTCGAGTTCAGATTACAATCACCAACTTACGCACTGAATTCAGCTAACGCTGCAAAGCAAAGTGGTTTATCACAAGGTCCTGGATTACTACCATCTGCATCACTGGTGACTAACGAGGGTATCCAAGTTACCGCTGGTGGAATACCACCCACTGTACCACAAACGGCTACCACCCAAGACATACAGGACTCCACTATCGGGTACCTTTTCAACGATATTCCAAATGCTGCAACCGCTCATGCTTCTGTCGGTTGCACTTCCCTACCAGCAACACACGCGTTGGAATCGAATAATTCTAAGCAGCTACATAACACATTGCAAGAATCTGTAGTACCATCAACTGCCCTACAAACGGCTGTCACCGACAGCATCCACGATGCCGCTGCTGGACATCTTTTCAACGATATCGGATGGATAAAGGAAACATGGTCGTTTGATCCATTGTCCATGCCGGAGCAGATATGCCTCTTTGAGAACTCCAGCAAGGACATATTCATTCTGACATTAGCACAACATATGACGCCACTGGATATTTCACAACTATTAAACTCCTATGAGAAAGAGAACAAAAATGCTAATAAGACTGGTTTTTCTATAGTCTCACGTGAGGCGAAGGCTTTCCAAAATGTGCAAAATGTACTATTTCACCTTGCATTGGACCCCAAAGAATACCATTACTTACATTAAGAATACCATTACATTGCACTGCTCCGACCACCAACTTCGAATATATCAGGATCGTCTAATGTTGGAGTTCTTGAGAGAATGCAGGATCAGGCAAAAACTGTATTACAAGCCTATATTCGTCAAATGTATCCCAATGATACTAGCCGTTTCAATACCATAATGGAGGTGACAGCGCTCACGGATAATGTTTCCAATTTAACAATTGACGAGTTGTTCTTTCATAATGTCGAAGGTGCAACGAAAACTACGCTGTCTCTCTGTGTGACATATTGGAATCAACTGGTGGGATGGAGAGAAGTGCTGTGTTACACCTGTCTGTAACTAAATTTGATAGTTATGTTTCTATTTGAGCGTACAATAGGTACAATGCCTTCATAAACATTTAATGTTTAGTATAATAATGTATTTATGTAAGTGAATGTACAATATTTATTTAATCCTTTGCATGTATGCGTATATTTATATGTAAAATGTGTATCGTTACGTATTTATATTCTAATTTTTAAGTAGAAGAGGCTCTTAATTTACCTACTCTACGTATAAGTGGATGTTTACTATATGTATACATATCTGAAATAGTTGGAAAATAGAGGCGGATAGAGGGGTAGACTAACTAACAGTACAACAAAGTCTATTAAATTGACAGGTTTAAAGAAATGTTAACAACTAAAAGTAACTAAAAATGTATTTCTGTAAACAGACAAAATGGTGATAAATTCATCATTGTCTAAAAAGTACATTTAAAAGTGAATAGCTCATAGAAAATTGTATGTTTCATCAGATCCTGGAGCTAGTTTGCGACCTTGTTGGCAATTTATATTTTAAATAAATACTTTTATACTGAAGTGTAAGTCTAAATTAAAAAAAAATTTCAACGTAAATGAAAAAGTTTTAAATATGTTAGTGAACACGTCGTTTTAAATGACTAAGTATAATTACCAAATAAATGAAACGTTGTCGGAACTTAATATGTGACTTTGACTAAAACGCATTTAAGCTTTTCACTGTGATTACGGTCCAATATATTTAGGAGGTATAAATCTTAATTTTACGGATTGTACAGATCTAGTAAGTGACGCCCATGAGGAAGAACTAAACGGCCGGAAAACCAGCACCTGACTTCGGCATCACAACGGCTACATCACTACTCATCACTTCTATCACTTCTCATTAAACAATTTTCACTTCTCAGTTCTCAGTAGATCGTAAATGAGGGTAAAATATTAAGTTTAAATATGGAAAATAATGGTCATTAATGTGTGAGTATGGAGCCACATTAGACAGTGGGCGTGGCTCAGCCAATTTTGCGGTACTATTTATGCCCGCAGTACTAATCTGCGGATGATATATGATAGACAAAGGGTGGGGTGAGTTATGAGAGTGTTAAAATTTATCATCATTAAATCGATTATTTAGGCAACTCTGATGACGAATGATCAAAAATATATTGTTTTTCTATATCTTCGAAGATTCCTTCAAGTGGTTAGAAATAACTGATTGAAATGAATATCTAGTGTACTCATGCAGGGTATAAAAAAACAACAACTGAAATGCCAATGGTGCCTTTATGCTTTCGATGTAAGCTTCAATTTAAAATTATCCCCTTTGAAAAGTGAGTGCCCGAACTTAGTGTATAAGTAATTTTTATTCAACTTTATTGTCTGCTTGTCCAGGAACAATTGAATTACAGAAAATTTACAAACTAAGAACTAAGCCTGTCCAACTGAACGGAATTGCTGATGCAAACTTTTTGCTTATTGAAATAACATAAACATAAAACAGTGCCAGAGGTTTAATGTTACTTAGCTGTGACAACGTTTGTTTGTTCAGCAGCGGCCACACATTCTGCTGACTGAGCACTGCAGTCACGAAACCACAAGTCAATGGCCGTCGCTTTGCTGGACGATAGCGTTAACTCCTCCCTCGTTTAAGTTAAGGCCGTCCTCGGCCTTCTTAAGACTGTCGATAATAGTTTGGACGTGGTATTGTTGATGGGCTTTCCTCTTTTTTAAAGATAGTCTATGGAGGAAGAAACACACGAGAACGATGACAACTACGGCAGAAATGAACATCCAAGGTCTGGTCTTTAGCTCTTCTCTTATCTGACCGATATAGTGCAGGTTTTCGATGTTCATCCTTTGTAGGTATGGTAGGCTCAGTATTTCTTGATGTTGTGTAATATTTATTAAAGTGGATGTAGCTGAGGCTGGAGACCTTCTAACGATGTTTCTTTCGTTTCGATATAGTGATCCGTTGATTTTTACTTCGTCATTGAAGGTGAGCAAATATGTTCCGGAGACGGTTTTCTCGGTACCATCGGTGCTTTGTACTATGGCAGTTTCGTCGTTGATGATAATGACTCCATCGTCAACAATTGTTAGAGGGTTCAGATGGCTCGGTCGGGTGCTGCAGTGAGCGACATCGCCAGCATGAAGCTGTTGAGCACACGTCGGCCCAGGTATTTGTCTACAGAATGTTGTTGTCAGCGTTGCGCTGCAATTTGCGATTACTATCAGGCGATTTCCGCAGTCCGCGATAAGGTTACCTCCAGCAAAATGGAGAATTGTAGAGTTATGTTGGACAGGATATAAAGTTAGTTTCTTACAGACTATATCTGGCTTAGGATACTTAATAATAAAATGCAAAAATTGATTGTCTAATAAAACTTTTACATAGGAAACTTCTATTACATCCGCTACAGTTATATTTGCAGAGTGCTCATTGATTATAGTTTTCAAATCATTAGAGTCCAAAATTTGAGGGTTTGCCAATCCGATCTTCGCGAGAGTAATAGACAAAGTTAGGCTTTCTATTTCTGAAATCAAAATTCTGTCTCTTGCGAGCAGTGTTTCATACAAATGTTCTGTGTCAGTTTTTGTTTTTGTGCTATTTAGGATGATATTTACTGTGTCCGTCAATTTGTTTATTTGTTCTTGTGTCTTTGTATTTATAAGTACCTGTCTATTTTCTGAGTCAATTAGTTCTTGCTGACTAAATTTTATTTTTTCGAAGTCATCAAAATCTGGCGTCCTTGCAACTATTTTCAAAGCGGTGCCCAAAAAATTGATGCTTCTCGCATGTCTGTGGTGAACGTCCATAGTAGACAAAAGTGTCCTTATCTGTTCGATGTCTGAGTCCAGTATCTTTCTCATATGTGACTGAGGAAATAGGTTCGTAAGTCCTTTGGTTTCATCGGCCATTTCTGAATACGTTGCGAAGTTTGATGTATGCCTTAGATATCCAAATTCCCGCCAGATCGTCACATCTCCATCTATTATTGGAATATAGTTCGCATGGGAATAGTCGGTCAATTTAGCTGTCGATACCGCGGCGAAGAGGAGTACAATTATAATCCTAAACGAAATACCAAACTTTGAGTAGTGGAATATTAAACTTAATTATCTTAAATTGTCCTTGTGGACCACCCTCCCTTTTATAAGAACTGTTGTTCCTAGGTCTGCTTGCACTGTTTCTTCGACATACAGGGGTGTGACTGAATGGATGGTTCTATTGTATTCTATGGTAGACTGGAGTATCAATTTTACTGTATCGTCAATGCATTTCCCTATTTTTAAGCATCGTGCGATCTCTAGGAGGGTACTGTGAAATCTTTCCACTTGTCCATTTGACGTGCTATGGAGTGGTGGAGCGTTTATTATTTGCACATTAAACTGGGTCCGCAGTAATGAAGTAATAGTTTCCGAATTTAAAGAAGACTCATTATCGCAGAATATGGTTTTCGTGCGATGGTAAAAGTTTAAAAGTTGCAGAATTGGTGGCACCAGGTCTGTAATTGTTCTCGAAGCGATTGGTTGCACAATCGCGAATTTTGAAAATTTGCCTATAGAAGTTAGAAAATATTTTTTGTCTGTTGAAAATATATCGATGTGAAGCATTTCGCCCACGTACGAAGGAATAGGTGTTTCGCCAAGGACATGCTTTTTCGGATGGCGATCATATTTGGCTTTTTGACAGATTTTGCAGCTTGCGACAACCCCGTTTGCTAGTTGGGTCATCTTAGGAAAAAAGTAGTTGTGTAAAATTTGCTTTGTGTTTTCTTGCGCAGCTCTATGAGCCCTATTATGTTCTGTAAGCACGATTTCTCTTTGCTCATCTTGGTTGAAGATGTCAACTACGAATTTTTTTGAATAACGAAAGGCCGTTGATGGGAATGTTTCAATTAGTCTATGTTGAATCAGTGCTAGCGTTGCAAGGTCGCAATGAATAGCATTTACTACGTCTTCTTTTACTGCGTCGCACACTGCTTCAAAAAGCGTTTTCCTATCCGAGAAATATATGAGATGCCTGGTTTTTTTTCCAAAAACTATAATAGTGCGCTTTGATGGAATAGTGTCTTCCTTAATTATTATCTGGTTTTGAAAACAGTTGACCGGTTTGTCAGTAGGCTCAACAGTGTAAGTTAATGACATTTCGCTGTGCATTGTGGCTAAATCAGATTGTGCATCCTCCTCGAGGGCATGAATATTTTGTCGTGACAACGCATCTGCAACATGATTTTCTCTACCTGGCTTGTAGAAAATCTGAGCATTGTGCTCATCGATAAAGGCTTTCCACCGCTTTATTTTAGCGTTTGGATTTCGATCCGAAACCGCAAACGTAAGAGGCTGGTGGTCAGTAAAAATGTTTAGGTTTTTAACGCCATACAAGTAGTTCCTAAGGCACTTTAGAGCCCACACTATGGCAAGCAACTCTCGTTCGTTGGTTGCGAAATTTGTTTCCCTATCTTTCAAGGTCCTTGAAATCATCGTGATTGGTCTTCCATCTTGAGACAAGACTGCCCCTAAACCACACGATGAAGCGTCTGTTGTCAAATCAAACGGCTTTTTGTAATCCGGATAGAGTAACATGACGTCTTCGGAAGTCAACACTTCTTTTAGTCTCCTAAAAGCTTGGTATTGATTTTCGTCAAGGTTGATTGGTAGTTTCTTTGACTGAGTAGCGCTTATCTTGCCGTTTTCGCCTTTAAGTATGTCTGTTAAAGGTTTCGCTATTGTTGCGAAATCCTTAATGAAACACCTATAGTAGCTAGCCAGACCCAAGAAGGACCTTACGTTAAATAACGTAGTGGGTTGCTCGTAATTTTGAATAGCCTCAACCTTGCTAGGGCTCGTCGCGATTCCGTTCCGAGACACCATAAATCCCAAATATTCGACCTTTTCCTTGAAAAAGTTTGACTTTTCGCGAGAGACCCTCATGTTAGCTTCGTATAAGCTATCCAGGACCCAAGCGATATGTTTGACATGATCTCTCATGATTTCTGAAAAAATAATTACGTCGTCAACGTAAACATAGCATGATTTTCCTATTTGCTCTCTGAGCACATCGTCAATCGCCCTTTGAAAAATGCTAGGAGCATATTTTAAGAAAAAAAGGCAGCCTACAGAACTCGTATTTGCCATTTCCCACTGAGAATGCAGTTTTTTCTCTGTCCCGTTCGGCGAGTAAAATTTGGTGAAAACCTGACTTGAGGTCAAGTGTTGTGAAATACCTTGATCTTCCTAGGTTTGACAATATAACGTTGACATTCGGAATTGGGTATTTGTCGGCTATAGTTTTTGAATTTTATTTTCTAAAGTCTACAACAAGTCGTTTTTTTTTATTCCCGTATTCATCGGTGCCCTTTTTGTCTACTACCCAGATGGGATTGTTATATGGAGACCTTGATGGCCTTATTATGCCATCTTTTAATAAATTACTAGTTTCTTTATTAACAAAATCAGCCACTCCCATTGGATATGGGTATAGCCTTGAATAGACAGGGTCCTCATTTTCAGTGCGAATAGTTGCCACAATATTAGTATTGAAGGGAAGTGCTTCATTTGGTTCTGCAAACACCCCCATCCGATTCCTCAACATTTTTCGGAACTCCTCTGATATTTCCTGAGGAACCTCTATATTTTCTAAACCTATGAAGTTTACATTTTCGCAATTAAGAAATTGTATGGGCTCTGGTCCTGAATTTACTCTCAACTCTTTGTTCTTAAAGTCCAGCGTTGCGTTTACTTGAGTCAATAAATCAAGGCCAATTATGCCATCGAATGTGGAGAGGTTGTGCAGTATAAAAAAGGTAGCATTTGTATTAAATAAATTTATGAAACATTTTTGTTTAACGGTAGTAGACCCATGGATAGATTTTACTATAAATGGTTTTTTCGCTGATTTTATATGCTTTAATTCAGGCAATGGCTTAATATAGTTTTTCGATGCTCCCGTATCTACTAAACTTTTGATTACTCTCCCTGCGATCCTTCTCTCTATGTACGGGAGCAGGGAGTTTTGTCTAAAAAATTAATTTGGTCGTACTCAGCAAATTCATCATTGATATCCTCAACCTCCGCACCTGCTTCGATTTGATAGCTCTGATTATTTTGGTCGGGTGGGGTCTGCTCTTGACCTAAATGGTGAATTCTTTGTTGCTTTGGTCCCGTGAATCGTGCGGTCCCGCTATTTGGTCTCTTTACTGCCTGTTCTTGACCCTGATAGTTTTGTTGGGGTACCTGCCACTGATTATTTTGGTTTTGTGTGGGTAGCCTAAAGCGTGAAGATGGATCAACGTCCATTGGTTCTTGTCTTCGTTGATTTACATTAGAAGGTACCTGTCTTTTATTGAAATAAGGGTTTTTCCCTTGTGAATTTTCATTATTACTCCCAGCTATTTTCTTATCCCTAGGCTGTTGCTTAAGTTCGATTTTTTGAGCCCTGTCTTCTAGACTCCTGGCATAATTGCTTGCAAAATTATATCTTTCATGATTTGCTTCGACCTCCTGGGCCAAAGCTAAAGCGGAGGGAAGATCCTTGGGCCTTGCTGAGAAAAGAACATCGCTAAGCGATTTTTTAGTTCCTGATATAAAGACACGCAATGCGTCCTGTCTGTATTTTTCATTTAGTGACGTGGCGACAACGTTGTCGTATGTCATAATAGTCTTATTTGTAAGAAGAGTCAGTTTTTTTTCCACTTCATCGTAGTATTGAAGAAGTGTTAAATTCCCCTGACGAAGTGTGACTAATTCTTGCTCGATCAAAAAAATTGGTCTCTTATCAGCGTATGTGAAGTCGAGTCTATTTATAATAGCCTTGAAATTAAGTGGGGTATCGAAAGAGGCTAGGACCATATCGGCCGGGCCCCTTACTTTATTTCGTATAATACCGAGAGCCTGGTAGTGAACAGAGCTTCCGTCGTAATTTTTATAAACTTTGTACGCGGTGTTTGCCGCTTTTCTCCACGAGACATACGTCTCGTGTTTTCCTTCGAAGTCTGGTAGGGATTTCACTATATCCAGAGATTCTTTGCACGTTATATTTTCCCTAATATCTGCCTCGCTAAATGTCTCTATTTCCGGCGCACTAACCGTTGTTTCCCTAAGACTCCTACTGACATTTTCTAATTTTTGTTCGAATATTTTTTCCTGAGCTGCAAGTGCGCTGTTAACGGCACTTTCAATTATAACTTTAAGTTGATCAGGGGTTGCCATGTCAAAACTTTTTTTTGTCACTGTTTACGTTTAAGTTACCGAAATTCTTTAGCAGCGCATCTATTTCACTGTCACTCATTAGTCGCACAAATTCGGACGGCAAATAATTTTTTCTAAAACCATGTGAGCACTCTACTTACATTTCTTAATAGTTTTATCCTTAAAGCTATTTGTAACTATCGATGTTGAATATTCCGCTTTCGTCGGTCTGACGTGTATGATGCGTAGTATTAAATGCCGTTGCCGCTTTCGTCGGTCTGACGTATATGATGGGTAGTGTTTAGTGCCGTTGCCGCTTTCGTCGGTCTGGCGGATAGCGTTGAATTGTACGAATACCCGTTGGGCGCCAGTAATTTTTATTCAACTTTATTGTCTGCTTGTCCAGGAACAATTGAATTACAGAAAATTTACAAACTAAGAACTAAGCCTGTCCAACTGAACGGAATTGCTGATGCAAACTTTTTGCTTATTGAAATAACATAAACATAAAACAGTGCCAGAGGTTTAATGTTACTTAGCTGTGACAACGTTTGTTTGTTCAGCAGCGGCCACACATTCTGCTGACTGAGCACTGCAGTCACGTAACCACAAGTCAATGGCCGTCGCTTTGCTGGACGATAGCGTTAACTTATATTACGCCTATTGTTCCATATATCCTGGAACAGAAAATATTGAAAATCCACGGCTGACCTCAGAATCACAACAACGAGAATTAGTCAAAAGAATCATTTTACTCTGACTTATTTTATATGAATACGTAATTATTAAAATTTTCAAACTTAAGGGATTAAAACGACCAGACAAATAAACAAATCTTCCAAATTATCTTTGTTACTCAAATACCCAATGCTTTGTTGCATTTTCTGTCGAAAAATTTGCAACGACTAACGTGTGAATGAATTATCATAATTATATCAAATTAATCGCTTACTTCGGTAAATCAGTCAGTCATCAGAACCATAAGCCGTAAGTGTATAGCTACTCCTATTATAGTAATTTTGTGAAGCTTACAACTTGCTCAGTATAAATTTTTCGACTAACATACTATACTATGCATTAAATTAAGCATTGGGTCAGCAACCAACTTGGTTATTCTTTCAGATGGCCAGCTAACAAATGTGTTCCACAGTATTCGATTCTTGGCTCATTGTTGCACATTCTTTATACTAACGACTTTTCAGTCCCATTGCATCAACCAACTCGTACAATCGCATTTTTACTTCTTGCCTGAATTTTTTGTACCACTGGCTTCTATGAACGGAGGGCTACAGTTTGTCCGTTTCGGTAATTTCTACAGTCTTGGGTCTAGGCTTCCTACTCAACTGAATTTTATGAGGAAATTATAGAGATTAGAAAGAATTCTCCGCAAAGGGTTAAGGTTCAGTAGTATTACGTGTTTCATTGAGTTCGGCATAACCTTTCTTGATAAATAAAGCTGTGTTTTTAATGTGTAAAACTTAGATTATTAAAGATCGATAGACATACGATCGATACACAAAGAGTACATAAAATACATGAAAGTACCTATGAAAAAAGCGAGAGATCGATTTTCGATTTCAAGAACATAATATTGCGACATTTTACAAATAAATACAAAAAAACAAAAAACAAAATAAATATATACACTCATATATATGTGATTTTATATTTTTAAGAGTATACCCAGCCACTGAATCTTGGATACTCCCGATAGTAGATGTTAACATTAAGTTGCTGGGTATCTTTATGTGAATCAACTACGTTTGGTTGTTGTTGTAGAAATCCGAATTCCGGAAGCAGTATGAGGTAAAAGGGGTCAGAATCCGACAGTAGCATGAGAAGCTCCTTGTGATGTGTTATGTTGCTGTGCTGAATTATTCGAATCAAGTTGGTCTATTGGCGGAAGGGATTCGGACTAGGCAGGAGAACAAGATGCGACAGGACTCGCCGGTATTAGCAAACTTTCCCAATTTCCAAAATCCCATTTGTTATTGTTGGAAGAATACCCAACTGCTACTTCTTGGTTACTCTCGATAGTCGCCGTTTCTGGTGATCTCCTTGTGATGTACTTTGTTGTTGTGCAACCTCTAGATCTAGTGAGCATGGTTGTTGTAAGGATTGCGAATCCACTGAAGCTTGGGGATCTGTAACATTCAGTTCTAATCTCAATTTTTTCGATGTACTTGGTTCCTGTGCAGAATCATCTGAATCCAGTGGGGATAACGGTGGCAGGGTTAGGAAATCGGCAGAAGCACGAAGAGCTGTAGGACTTGACAGTGCGTCTTCTTCTTGATCAGCTTCATCTGTATATCGTCTCTGTGGGGATTTACGTGTTCCACGCAAAGGCTGTAACTTGTCTTCATTCATGCCAACGTCTATACATTTCTTGAGACGACATGGTATACACACTTTGCGGCTTTTTTCGTTAATTAAACATTCATGTTCACGTCCGCCATGGCATGCGTAGTATTTACCGACCGTATGCCAACGTTGGAAAAATATTGCACAAGCTTTACATGTACGAACATCATAATGACTTCCGTGGCTTTTATCTCCGCAAACCTCACACAAGATGTGGACTGAATCACTTTCTAAAGGAGAAAAAATTACTATTATTATTAACTATTGTCCTCACTTGGCGGCGGTGATTTTGATAGTTTGTGTTTGCGATTCTTACCTGCATTCTGCATTGCGTGCGGAAATTATTTTTACTAATTTTATTTTGCACTGCAGGACTTCTTGATTTCACGAAATTTCATAAACGACAATATTGAGATATTGATTGGATTACAAAAACATGTACTATCTACTTCGATTATTTTCGGGAATGGGCTAAAATCAAATGAAATCAAAATCAAGGAGAACAAAGAAACGAATGCAAACCTTAGACTTTACCGTTCTGTATTCTGTTATTATTGTTGTTCGTATTGGCTTGTTGTGATTATGCGATCATCTGAATCATTTGTACTTCTCGCCTTTACACAGTGTTGCCTGCTTCATCCGTGTGCTGTACATACTGGTGCCCATAAACAGTTATCTTTTTTTTTTATTAATCCTCACAGAGAGTATTTATTAGACAATATTATTTTAATACTCATTTAATTGTTAATAATTTTTCTTTTTTTATAACATCAACAAATGCCTATGAGCACTTAGCCAATGATCTCCAGCAGTACTTGAAGTCAATTATTGTTTTGACATTTTTAGTCTGTAATGTGTGGCGAAATTTCTGTAGCCTGTAATATTCAGTTAAGCCTTTCAATATAGAGCGTCATTGTTGATCGTTAGATTTAGTATAAATTGAAATTTAACGAATACTTGGAATTCACCCGCATCCAGGACGTAAAATTCTTTGGGTTGCAAAGGGCCATAGCAATAGTCAAGATAAAATGACATTTTAACGATTTAGAATGCATTATAAGTCTATTATAGTCGCTTTGAATGACATTTTAGTTCAAGAATATGTTCTAATTAAAGAATGATGAAGGTGTTGTTTTAAATGCTTAAAAGCTGCATTCAGTGAAACTTTTATGAACAAAATTGTAATAAAATATTTATTATTAAATAGTAAGTTTAATAAGTTAAATATTTCCCTAAATTATTACAAAAATATGAACAAAGTATGCTTTGAAGGCAACATACGAGTATTTTACTCAATTTTTGATGATTTAATCGGCTGATATTTTGTTAATTCACTTTTTCAGAACGTAATTTATTTTTGATTTCCATTTAAAGTAAAAATATTGTAAAAGGAATGTTTATTAAGAAGAAGAAAAATAAAATTGAGTTTTTAATGAATTTGCAAAAATTGATAAAACGTGTATAAAATTGAACATTTTTTAAAAACTTTATTAGATAACTACTTTTAAGCTCCGATGAGTTTGACTTTGGGGCCGACAAATATCGTATGGTAAATAAGTATGGTTCAGTTACTCAAATTTTACCAATCCTCTCAGAACTTCTTTTGAAAACTGGCCCAAAATTGCAATTCTGCATAACTTTGCGAAATATTGTTATTATTTTATTAAAAATGGACCTTCAGAAGCAAACTGCAAATATGTACATATGTATTTATATCTTTATATCTTTAAAACCACAAAACATATCTCAATAGAATAATTTTTCAATCTATTTTGCAAACATTAAAAAAATAAAAAAATTACTAATTCTGAATATGTTAATAATTCTCTAAAAAATTTTTAATTTCATATTTAAACCCTAATTTGAATATGTTAGAAACAAAATTATTGAAATTTTTTTCATATTTGATATCAGCGACTTCATGAAATTTCATACAAATGGAAATACTCCTCCGTATTTTTGTCCAACTTTTGTATAAGCTCAAACTACTGTGCGCCGCGTCTGCACATGCAAAAATTATTGCCGTTTTTAGCACACCTTCAAGGCACACGGGCCTTTTATGCATTTAATATTGCTGAAAAGCTGTTCAGATGCAGTATCTTCGATGCTCTTGGTGGTAGCCAATGGTATAGTGCGTATTATTGTTGCATCAGTTTGCTTGCTTATTCGAAATCCCGCAAGAATCAAAAATGAATTTAGCACACAATGTACTTGAAGCATTGCAAGGACACGGCCCCTGAATCTCTATATACATATGTATATCCTAGAATCCTAGTAGACTATTAATTGCAGCAAGTTGCGAAATAACATGATTATTTATGTGCTCATTCGAAATTCCTGAAGAGGAAAAAATGAGCTTGCCTCATCGAAAAAAATGACGGCCATGCCGTTTCGCCGGCTGTTTAAGAGTCGGCATGAAAATAGAATTAGTGCAGCCCCAGCAGGTGCAACATGCACTGTTCAGGCTGCAAAAACAAGCTAATGCAGTGTGTATTATGCCGGCTTGCACTCTTTCGTCGACCCGTAATCGGTCGTTACTCAACCATGCAAGTATTTCGCACTGAAAATCTACATTCGTCAAAGTTATCTCAATCAGAATTATTGCCTACCGTCTGTCATTTTGAGGGTCGTCATTGATTGCCGTTTTTAGCACACCTTCAAGGCACACGGGCCTTTTATGCATTTAATATTGCTTAAAAGGTGTTCGGCAGCAGGATCTTCGATGCTCTTGGTGGTAGCCAATGGTATAGTGCGTTTTATTGTTGCATCAGTTTACTTTCTTATTCGAAATCCCGCAAGTTTCAAAAATGAATTTAGCACACAATGTACTTGAAGCATTGCAAGGACACGGCCCCTGAATCTCTATATACATATGTATATCCTAGAAGCCTAGTAGACTATTAATTGCAGCACGTTGCGAAACAACATGATTATTTATGTGCTCATTCGAAATTCCTGAAGAGGAAAAAATGAGCTTGCCTCATCGAAAAAAATGTCGGCCATGCCGTTTCGCCGGCTGTTTAAGAGTCGACTTGAAAATAGAATTAGTGCAGCCTGACCATGGGCCACGTAAAATAACACTGGCCAGGCTGGCCCCTGAATATGTATATCCCACTGGCTATCTGGCGCAACAATATGATCATTTATGTGATCATTCGAAATTCCTGAAGAGGAAAAAATGAGTTTGACTCATCGAAAAAAATGACGGCCATGCCGTTTCGCCGGCTGTTTAAGAGTCGGCATGAAAATAGAATTAGTGCAGCCGGACCAGGGGCCACGTAAAATAACACTGGCCAGGCTGGCCCCTGAATATGTATATCCCACTGGCTATCTGGCGCAACAATATGATCATTTATGTGCTCATTCGAAATTCCTGAAGAGGAAAAAATGAGTTTGACTCATCGAAAAAAATGTCGGCCATGCCGTTTCGCCGGCTGTTTAAGAGTCGGCATGAAAATAGCATTAGTGCAGCCCCAACGTGCTGCAAAAACAAGCTAGTGCAATGTGTATTATGTCGGCACCTGCATCTGTATATGCACATGTATTACCTGACTATCAGTTGCGGTCAGTTGCGCAACAACTGGATATCTCGCAGCATCTGTGCGCCCCAATAATAATCCAATTGCTTTGGGTAAAGTAGCGTATGAGGTGAACATATTGGGAGTTTGAATTTTACTATTGAATATTGAGATGTTCGAGAACAACACCAAAGTGTATACAATTATCTACAACAACACACGTCCACACCAAATATTTATTTGCGAATGATGACTAACTTATCAATTATCGCCTGCTTTAATATTCATCATATCAAATTGGGCTGTGCCCTTAAACAAAAAGCGAATCGATGTGTATACGTGCTGGTCAGCAATTAGACTGATTTATTTTTCACATTTTCAATTTATTAAATACATAACGACTAGAAATCCTATGCGTGTGTATATAAGAATGTACAACGAGAGAGAAACAATTATACGGTAACGTTAGCTTATATTTACAGTATTGAAATGGTTTAATAGTTTTGGTATTCTTATACTAAAACTACTTTTAACGAAAGGAATTTAAGATTATTATTTTTGATTTTTTGATTTTTATTTATTATTTATACAATTTTTTTTGATTTTTTTAAACTAGTATTTATTAACAGTTCATCTCAAGTACTCCACGCTTTTTGAAAATGATATCGATTTGTTTCTGTTAATTATTTTATACTTATATTAAACATTATTTTTCTACTTTTTAGTTCTATCTTCCATTAAAATGTGTTTTTTCGTTTTTTAAACTATAATTTTTACGCTTCTACATTTAGACGTTGATCATTAATATATAATTTATATATAATCTGTAAAACTTTTTATTGAAGTCACCCGGTACTTAAACAGATGAAAGTAGCCCCTAGGGTACACACGTCGCATTTATGTTATTATTGTTTGATCTGTGTTGTTGCGAGTGAAATGTTTGAAACAAAAACAAAAAAATATATGATTTATAATATTGCAGTGATATGTGCTCACATTAGGTACAATAACCAATATGACAACAATATATTGTGGAAAACAAAAATATGAAGACATTATTCCAAATTTTTGTAAAATACGTAGACTTAAAAAAAAGTAACAACTCGATAATCAACACGATCTAAAAGAACAGTGCAGTGTATGAAATAAAAACAATAAATGATAGTGTGAGGACACACAAACAACAAGGAACAACACCAAATCCAAGATCAATATATATATATCACCAGCAAGCAACAACATTTAAATTGGCAACAGCTCTGCAAACATTAACAACGTGCAATGCACACACAAATGTACTCTCTCTGTACATATGCGATAGTGTTGCCACCTGAAAATCCCTTATTTTTCGCCAGAATAAATTCAGGAGTATTCGGGATTATTGAAGTTACACAATTTTATATATTTTCCTATTTCTCATACTGAAGATTATTTTAAAGTAATTTGCGGTTTGTATCTCCTACACAAACTTTTTGTATTTGGACTAGTATCCTGTACTGTATAGTACCAAAATTTACTCTAATTAAATATTTCTTTGTTGTTTTTTCACTAAACTCTTTTATAATTTTCCATTACAAGTGCAGTAATTCACTTTTCTTGCCCCGCAGGCAATCAATTCCCAATTGATTTGCTTAATATTTTCACTTCTGTGACCAATTTCCCAAAATGCCGATCACAAAATTTCCCGCAAATAAAAGCAAAGCCGTGGAAATTTCCAGAATTTCCAAAGCGTCTGCACTGAAAACAAGCAAAAAGAGCGAATTTATGATTCGTTAATACAAAAGTTCAATTTCGAGTCTGATGACCTCATTCAGACTGAATTTCTCGTAGAGGTCAGACGAGAAGGCCTACATAACTGTTGGTTTCGTGTTGAGAATGTTTTTATGGCTGATGACAGCGACATATCTCTAAATTTCAAGGTCTCAGCTAGAGCAAAATTTGATCTATGCTCTGACCAATATTATACTTGCAATTTCCAAATGCAAGATTTGCTCAAATCTTTCCACCCCGCTTTCAGACCCAGGTCGGTACCTAGCCAGGAGTATCGCAAGGAACAAACAGATTTTACAATATCTGTCTTCAAGTTCCCCCTTGCTATACTGAAGTTCTCTCTGGTGCTTATGAAGAATGGCTGTCATTCCGTGACATGTTCACTGCCGTCTACGTAATTCATCCAAAACTTACACCTACCCAAAAATTATACCACCTCCGGTATAAAACCCAAATGTCAAATGTTACTCTCTAAGTGACGACAATTTCGAACTTGCGTAGAATGCCTTAAAAGTTCGATTTGAAAATAAGCGAATTCTCGTTGATAATCAGTTAAAGACGCTATTAAACTTGCCCACTGTTCATTCCGAAAACAGTGAGGCAGTTCAAAATTTTCAATTGGCAATTAACAATTGCCTGCCATCCTAACCTCTCAGGGTGTGACAACTGAAAACAGGTACTCCATTCTAGTACATATCTGCCTAAAGTTGCGCCAAGATACATTGTCGCTCTGGGAACAATCCCTCAATTCCAGAAAAGACCTACCTCTCTGGTCACAACTGGATGAGTTCCTCACAAGCAGATAAGAAGTACCAGATGGACTAGATTTCTTACACTCCAAGAAAGAAAATTTCAATCACATCTCTCGTGATTCCTACAAAAGTAAATCTGTGAATAAAATTCACTCTTAGTGACAGAAATTCAAACGAAATTCGTATGCAAATTATGCAATGCCAATCATGCATTAAAATATTGCAAAAAATTTAAGAAACTTTCGGCGCTCGACCGAATTATGCTTGTAAAACAAAATAGCCTAGCCCACACTCACCTGAAAACTAATTGTGGTAGTAAATACTCTTGTGTGTACTGTCAGCGGAAGCATCACTCTGTGCTTCATGCCAGCACCACTTCACATTCTCCACAATTAAATAATAGATCTCAAACTACTACTTCTCAAAAATTCACTTCAATATCTGCATTTTTATGCACGCATTCACAAGCAAGTGATGTGCCAGAGGAACACCCTTGTTCTTCTCGTAGTTAACATAGTACTAAAGTGCTACCTTCTTGTAATAGGAAACATAGCACTAAAGTGCTACCTTCTTGTAATTGGAAACGTAGCACTAAAGTGCTATCTTCCTGCTGTGGCAATATAAGCCCGGTCATCCTTCCAATTGCACTTATCTCCATAGTGTATTCGGGAGAAACGCTCATTCTCCGAGCGTTGATTGACCAAGGATCCCAAATGTCCTATATTTCCTGTAAGGTACAAAAACGAAGCCGGCTTCCAATCGAACACTCCTCGTTCGAAATATCAGGAATGGCAGGAAAAGCTAATGAGCTCTGTTCTTTGACACTAGTTTCTCCTAAAACTGGTCAAAGAATAGATGCCAAACCAATAGTAGGTTCGCAGCTGACTCAATCTCTCCCCACATCCCGTGTCAAACGAGCAAATTGGCAAGAATTCGCCAAAATTGACCTCGCTGATCCGAGTTTCCATGTGCCGTCTCAAATCGACTTAGCCATTGAAAATGATTTAATCCCTCAAATCCTTCTGAAGGGGCATCGTCATTGTGCACATGGAACACTTATAGCACAAAATTCTCTATTTGGCTGAATGATCAGTGTCACCGCATTCGACACAAACTAAAAAGGTTTTTAATTCCCATCGAAAACCTTCGCAGCAAAAATTCCCCATGTGCTGCAAGAAACTTTCATCGAGGTGACTCGCCATGGCACCACTCAAGCAAATTTTCCAAATTTTGTATGGAAGCCCCATTAAGAAGTGGGTGTGGCATGTCATGATTTTTTGTCAGATTATTTTCGACTATCATATTAGCTGAAGTATTAATTATAATTGTTCTAGACAGAAGTATGCAGAAGTTACAGCTATTTCAATTTAAAAGAATTTCAGTCATTTTGTACAGGGGCTGCGATAAACAGTGGGCGTGGCGCGCCCATTTCCTTTAAGCCTAGTTGCTCGTACAATACTAATCCATACCTTAAATCTCGTTATTCTACGCTGAATAGTTTGCAAGTTATGGAGCTTAAAAGTTTTAGTTTAATTCCCTCGACTTTGTATGGGAGACCCATGAAGGAGTGGGCGTGGCACACTGATTTTCTGCCAGATTATTACCGACAGAAAAGTCACATTACACACAAGGAAATTTCCGAAACAGACAAAACTCTTGTGGGAGCTGATATATTTCACTTAAAAAGGACAAAAAAGAAGAAGTCATTCATTATAATAATTAATTTCCATTTGAAGCTAAAATCTAACACGTATAAAACTTGCCGTAGAGCAATGCAATTTTGAATACACCCATTTCTTATTATCATTTGCGGTTTGTCAAAAGCTGATGAAGGACGCGTCGCTGCAAAATGAAGAAAGACCAAATTATTATTATTTTTTTTGTTGTCCTCGGATCTGATTAAGAAGGGAATTAGCATTTGTAAGGCAGTTTTGATGAAATTTTTTGGTTTTGTATGTATTTTCCTGATTGATCTGAAATGAGGGTCGGTACGAGTCAAACGGTTTCTGCGGACGACCAGCAGTTTTACTTATTATAGCGATTTCTCAAGTTCCTTGGAGCCAACTATGGTTTGTTAAAAAAAAAAATTTGTCTGTTCTCTTAGCAGTTTGTTACCTTAACTACATTTCGGACTTAAAATGTGAAAACTTTTTCAGAAATTCCAATTTTGGCTCACTGGCGAAATCGAGATCGTCAATTATTTCATTTTTTCAAGCATGCAAATTTCAAAAGAAATTTTTAAATATACAATTTTTAAATGGTTTTATTGATTTAATTTTAGCATATTTTTGGTTCACAAATGTACAGTCTCAAAATATCAAACTTATATATTTTCTAAAAACGTTGTAATCAAATGATAATCGTCACAAAATATTTGCAACAAAAAGTTAAAGATTAGCAATGCTATGTGTCCCCTCGGCTAAAGCACACCCTTGCAATTTCGAGTGTTTTCAATTAATCGAAGAATATTAGAATATGAGAAAATATCAATAGCAATATCAATATCAGATATTTATAATTTACATAAATATGTAGTAATTCTAGAGTCCTTAAAATACACGTATATGTGAAAATGGGTGCCGTAGCTCAGTGGTTAGTGTGTTCGCCTTCTGATCTGTAGGTCGTGGTTCAATACCCGGCTGATGCATAACAAATTTTATATCGAAAAGATTTTTCTTTCGAATGGTACCCACCTGTCGGCAAGCAATTGGCAATTCTTCCGACAGTAACAACTTGCCATGAAAAAGCTTCTAAAAAGAACTCTGTGACAAAGCTCAGAAAAAGTGATGTCACAAGTGTTCTGCCGTTCGGAACCGGCTAAAATAAGTAGGTCCATTCTAATATTGTCCAAAATTTAAGACGCACAACACTAATAGAAGAGAAGCTCGGCCAATGAGCCCTTTGGGGCTTTAAGTGCCACATATTTATTTTTTTTTATGTGAAAATGAAAAGTTCGATCATTAGATCTCGTCGTATTTAGACACGAGCACTTAAAGCATTTTATAAACAATATTTTGTACACAGAATGCAACAAATCGACAGTTTTATATTAAAATTTAAAATAAACAAATAAACACGGTTACACATACACTACACTAATCCATTTACAGGTATCTCACACAAGTATAAACAATTAAAAGCACTCCGAACAAACTTCTTTTTCAAATCGGTTCTTGCATGCACATCTAACTAATAATATTGCTTTAAATATCAGGTTAATCATATTGATTGTAATTTGCCAAGGAGCTGTGAGCCATTAGGTGCCATCCTAGTCCTTGAATGTGTTGTTAATGAGCTGCGATCAAATCAAAAAAATGTTCATCAGCGGTTACCTTCATATTATCGGTGGAAGTCAATGGTGCAATCCACGTCCTTGATATATATTACTTTGAAGCACGCTGTACCCGTAAATCCAGTACGTAGGAATGTGATGGGTGTTCTAAATCGGGAGAAGCACAGACAGCTGTATGGGTCGTCATTGATTCACGTTGTGCAGCAGAATCTTGGAGATTCTCTGAGGTAGCCAATGGTATAGTGTGTATTAATCCAGGTTCTTGCGATAAAGTACGTCGATGCATACGTAAATCTAGTGCGAATGATGATGATGTGGATCTGAAACTGGTAGGAGCACAAGGAGCCGTACGGGTTGTCATTGATTCACGTTCATGCAGATCTCCATTTATGCATTCGATATTGTTGGAAACTTTCTCAACAGTGATATGTTCGAGATTTCGTTAGTCGCCGATGGTGCAGATGGTAGTACTACAGGCACATACGTTGGTGGTACTGATGTGAAATCAACAGGGGTATGAGGAGCTGCAGGAATCGGCATTGCTTTAACGTTTATTTGCATGCCAACTTCGAAACATCTTTTCAAGCGACATGATTTACAGTTCTTGCGTCGTGTACTATCAATTCTACATTGATCTGGAAAATTTCCAGTGCATACGTAGGGTTGTGGTGAGTGCGCGTATTTTGAGAAAAACCATCTACAAGCATCACATGTATAAGCTCCATAGTTCCTTCCCGAGCAGTGATCGTTACAAACTGCACAGCGCATGTCTCGTAATGCACTACCTAAACGAGAATAAACATAGCGCTTTTAGTTCAGAAATATTTAAAAATGTCAGCAAGGTGTTACCTTGCTTACTCTGCATTCCAACTTCAAAACACCTTTTTAAACGACATGATGGACATTGTTTGCGTAATGTGCTATCAATTATACATTCATTTGGAATAATCCCATTGCATACGTAGGGTTTTGTTGAGTGTGCGTATTTTGAGAAAAATACTCCACAAGCATAACATGTATAAGCACCAAAGTGTTGTCTCGAGCAGTAATCGGTACAAACCGCACATCGCATGTCGCGTAAAACACTATCTAAAAGACAATAAACGTAGTGCTGTTAGTTCAGAAATATTGAAAATTGTCGGCAAGGTGTTACCTTGTGTACGATGCTTGCTCTGCATTCCAACTTCAAAACACTTTTTTAAACGACATGATGGACATTGTTTGCGTGATGTGCTATCAATTATACATTTATCTGGAATACTCCCATTGCATTTGTAGATTTTTCCCGATACTAAGTAACGCTTGAAAAAGTTTCTACAAGGATTACATGTATAAACACCATAGTGCACTCCTGTGTTTCGATCTTGGCAAACCCGACAGAGAGTGTCGGATAAAATTGGACCTGAAAAGGGTAAGCACGTTTTTTTGAGTGCACAGATATGTAAAAATTATAATATCGTTTACCGAGTGTAAGAGATATTATTGCATAACGGCAGTACCTACTTGACGTCGATAATTGTGATATGTTGTCATTTTTATCTGAATTCTGCATAGTGCGCCGATTTTCTTTCACTAATTTGGTTGTCCAATATATTAACTCTTGCTCAAGTCTATTAATTGTAAGTATTAAATTATATTAGAATTAAAAACGATAATATTGATAACCACTATCATAAAATTAAATAACGAGTGTACAAAGAATTTGCAAATTAATATCTAATGAACACGTTCACATTGAACATTAATTTGCGAATGATGATTCCCTCTCAACTATCATCGGCTTTAACACTCTTCATTGTTTTGGGCAAATAACAACGGAAACAGTGTTAACAAAGAGATAGAGAGAAAGAAAGAACTTCTATTGGCTCTTTACCGTTCTTTTTCGTTCACTTTTTACTGTTATTCCTCGTACTAAACTTGTGTACATTGTAAAACGTAGGACTATATCCCATCAATATTGACGGATATTGACAGAAAATTATATATAATGATTCGATTTTTATCCCACAATAAGATTTCTGGAGAATATGAATGTTTTTTGTAGCGTAAAGTTTGGTGTATAAACCAACAACAACCATAAATATCGCGTTATTAAAAAAACTACGCGATATCTCACGTATAAAATTCACTTATTTATTTGAAGTGAAGTGAAGTGAAGTGAAGAGGTGGGAAGGACAAGAACCAGGGTACTCAGTCAAACTTCCATTGTACCCAAACCCAGAAACGGAAAAGAAAATTAAAGGAAAGGGGAGATAAAAAGAAGAACAATCAAACTTTTGAAGCTTCTTGATTTTGCAAGAGTTGATCTGAAAAACATAAATATATCAGCTCGCACAAGAGTTTTGTCTGTTTCGGAAATTTCCTTGTGTGTAATGTGACTCTTGTGCCTAGGTTTCTCAATTAATCGAATCTGATGAAGAAATTATGAAGATTAGAATAAATTTACTAAATAATAGTCGTCACAAGATAGTCCCCACAAAGAGTTAAAGTTTAATGGGGCTTAATGTCCCATGGGGATCAGGAGATAGAGCCCCACTTGGCCGATGGACTTGTTAAAAAAGCGAAATAATAATATATCGATATTTAAAAATCATTCATTAATTTTTTTTCCTTATATATCTTTTTCTTCTAATGGCCCCCCTTGCATAAAATGCTGTCTACGACACTTCTGATGTCTTCCATTGATTAAACTTGCATGAAAAATGAAACTGTATGATTTTTAGTTAGAACCAACCTTCAAAAGAAACGTGTATAAATTTGACAGCTGTCGGATAATTGACATTGTGAGTAATTTCGTGTGTTAATGAAGCATTGCTTTTTAGCGAAAGAAAATATTCTTGAAGCTAGGGCTTGGCTTGATAAACATTATTCGAGCTTTGCACCGAAAAAATCAACCGTTGAGAAGTAGTTTGCAAAATTTAGACGAGATTTTCTAAGGCAATTAAAAATATCATGAAGATACTGGGGGTACTTGGGATACTATAAATATTTCTTTTAAACTTCTGTTAAATTATCTAAAATCATTGTAAAATAATTTTGTATTGGTCATTATAACAATAACCAACATTGAAACTGAAGGAATATTCAAATACAACTTTGTCAAATGTTATTCGTTCAGTGGCAAAAATTGCTACCGAATACCACATTACAAACTGTACACCACAAATCATCCGCACTGTAAGGCACGCGTAGGAACTGCCCTAAAAAATAGAAACAACAAAGAGTTGGAAGATCATATAGCCAAATGACCACCTAGTGAAGCGTCAGACTACTCTTTGTGGAAATCAACAAACAAAACTCAAATCGGCCAATTCTCACTGATTCCCCCATCCGTTTGAGTGACGGCAATTGAGTTAGAAGCAACTATGAGAAGGGTTTGTTTTTTGCAAACCACTTAAAAAGGGTGTTTACACCCAATCCACCCTCTTCACAGTCCTCATTACCAAAATTAACTTCTCAACCTTGCTCAATAACGCTCAAAATTAAAAACAAAGGACTTTTCAGAGCAATTTATAAAGATTTAAACCCAAACAAATCACCTGGCCTAGATAAAATTACCGGTAAAATGATAAAAGAGCTACCTCCGGCTTCATTAATTCATCTCATGCACATTTTCAATGCTATCCTTCGTATTAAACACTATTCAAAATGCTGGCAAACTTCAAAAATTATTATAACAGCAAAGCCAGGAAAGGATCCTACAAAAGTTGCATCGTACAGAACTATCAGCATCTTGCCTCTACTCTCTAAAGTATTTAGAAAACAGCACGGCACAATAGAGCAAGTCCACTGCATTGTAACTCTGATAAGGAACACTTTTGAAGAAAAAAAGTATTGCTCAGCTGTCTTTCTTGATATCACTCAAGCTTTCCATAAAGAATGGCACGATGCCCTTTTTACAAACTTACTTTACTTTACTTACTTAGGATTGCACAGGGATTATACATCAAGTCCATTGGATACTCACGCTGGCGTTCCACAAGGAAGCGTTTTGGGGCCCTTTCTGTATCTCTTATACACACTATATCGACCATTGCTGATGACACGGCAATATTGTGCTCTCGCTCTAACCCCATAGAAGCTACTAAACTCCTGCAGACTCATGTCGATTCTCTCGAAATCTGGCTAGCAAAATGGCGTATAAAAGTCAATGAATCAAAGAGCGTACATGTAACCTTCAAGCTAAGGCTAGATACATGTCCCCCACTTAATATAAATGGCCAATCAGTTCCACAATGTTCCTCAACAAATTACTTGGGTATTCACCTCGATAGAAGGCTGACCTGGAAGAATCACATAGAGGCTACGAAAACTCAGATCAAGCTTAATATTAATCAGTTATGATGGCTGCTACACAAAAGCTCAAAGTTGAATCTCGAACACAAAGTGCTATTATATAAAGCAATTCTGAAGCCAATCTGGACTTATGGTATTCAGTTATGGGGCACCGCATCTCCCTCAAATATCGAAAAATTACAGCGAATACAATCCAAGTGTCTGCGAATTATTGTAAACGCGCGAGATTTAAATGTACCCACAATTTCTGAGGAAGTTACAAAAAATTGCAATGCCATCCAAATCCTCTTGCTAGGCAATTGTTGCTGAGCACAGGCCATCGACGTTTAAAAAAGAAATGACGCACTAGAAACGCTGTATAATTACTAAATCTAGCGACTCAACAAATTGTGATGGAACACAGGCAACATCACATCATTTTAAGTTGGTTTCTAAGATTTGAATACTTATTGTGAGTTTCTACGAATGGTAGAAAGATTCGATAAATTCTTAGTATTTAAACAAAAAAAGTTGCGAAACCTAATCTGTGATATCAAATTCTTATGGACCCTTTTTACGATTTTCATAAGAAATTCCTCTATTCAATGTGCTCACTTTACCTTCACACAATTTCAGCTCTAGATTATATAAAATATATGTACTTACCTGCCAATAATTATTATGAATGAATATTTTCTATTGGCCACAATACACACACGTCACTGATATTTTGCCAACACAATGTTATCAGTTTATATTACCAATTTTGGTTTTCCCGCTGAGCTCGTGTATTTGTATCTCGTAAAATGGATTACCTTAAAGCAAGATATGGTAATTCTCTTTGTCAGTCATCGTACATATGGTAGCTATGCAACCGCAGGCAATAAAACCAGACGCCTGTGCTAATGTCGAAGGAACAATGCAATACAATTGTATACTCGTAGTTGTTGTCCGTAATTCTACAGCGTGTAATTTAAATAGGAAATCTGCCATTGTGCTGACTTCTTGTATTGAAGAAGCTACTGAAGAACAATATGTCAAAGTAAAGAATTGGTGCTAGAAGATCGTTATTATTGATATTGCTGGAATATCAACATTAGGGTTATTCATTTTTATGCGATATTTTCTTCTGAAAATCTGATAATTTATAGAAAACAAGAAATTATGCAGTTTGAAAAAAATTCGAAGTTACAAGTTCCCAAATAAATAACACGGAAATCACTTGTATACGGTTTCGATTCGATTTTTCGATATTAAAAAACCTTGTTTGGAAAAAATGAGTGCGCAGCTTTTGTAGGGCATGAAAATTGCCACCAAAAAATTTTCCTCTGAGAAAATGCCGTCCGACAATACAAAGGAAGAGCAAAAACTTCTGTTTGCTACAGTGCAAGTATGAACGAAGTCGAAAACAACGCCATATGGGGCTGGAATTTAAATTGGAAATTTATTTCTATAGTAATTATTGATTAAAATTTATATATATTCACTAAATTTAAGAGTAATTCTGGAAATAAAAAATTTAATAGCTTCTTAGTATTTATTATATATTAATTTCTAATATCATAATAATCAATTTCAACTTTTTGGATCAAATTTTATCCCCTACAAAGCTATACACTCATTTTTCAAAACCGACAAATCGAATTGAAACCGAAAAAGAAACAATATCTCATTTTATTCATATTGGAAATCGAATTTTAAAAAGAGCTAAACCTCTAATATATTTGGAATTATTTTTGAAACGACATATTGTTGTATTTTCTATAAAGTATCCGATTTTCAAGTAGCACAGAGAAAAAAAATGAAACACCCTAATATACCGACAGTTTAAATATTGCACAAGATTAGTAAATACTAGTAACTAATATAAAAGGACAATATAACATAATTACAGCTAACTAATACTACCACTGTAGCAATAACAGCAAGATAATGAATGAATGCGCGAGCAATAGTCTAATCAAATTAAAGCACCAAGCGTAGAAATTTTCTAATGCAGATGTGATTTGTTCTTCTATTTTCTGTTATCAGGTAAACGAAATGATCGCTTCGTGAAGAGTATTTAAGGCGCGACCGGTCGGGACAGGATCATCATTCGTAACTCAGAAATTAATATTAACGTCTGGTTAGAGCAATTTTACCGATTTCTCAACTCTTCAAAAATAATTTCCATAGTGAAAAATATATAATAATTATACGGAGAAGCCTTGTACAAATTTCACTATGTCAAATGCATCAAAGTCCAGTAAGCATCTAAACTATACTAGTGTTCCAAAATGTTTCAAAATTTATTGCACAATTACGTTAAGTTCTTCAATATCTTCATATTATAAAAAAAATGTCAAATTCCCTTTTAGGTCGAGTTTCAAGCGAAATCCCCTGTAAGGTTTGTGGAGATTGGAGCTCAGGTAATCACTATGGCATTCGTACATGTGACGGTTGTTGCAACTTCTTCAAACGTATGGTACGAAAGGACACATCGGAGGTGTGCTCACTCCAAATTCCTGAAGAGGAAAAAATGAGCTTGTCTCATAAAAAAAAATGTCGACCATGCCGTTTCGCCGGCTGTATAAGAGCCGGCATGGAAAAGAGATTAGTACAGCCAGAGCAGGGGCCACGTACACTGAGCAGGCTGCAAAAAGCAGCTAATACAATGTGTATTATGCCGGCTCCTGCATTTGTACATGTGTTTCCTGAATATATGTTGCCGCCAGTTGCAAAGCAACATTATTACTATACGTCCATTGCACATACGCAAGGATATAGCTCACTACCAACGCCACCATTCGATATCAATGAATATATCAAGGGAACTGCTGCTGAACTAGTTTACTTCAATATCAATTGGACAAGGGGCATACCCTCATTTGTTGAGCTGCCATTGTCGGATCAGTTGATCCTTTTGGAGGGGTCGTTCAAAGACCTTTTCATTTTGTCATTAGCACAGCGTATGATGCCATTGGATATCTCACAACTTCTGTCCGACTATAGGATGGAGAATTTCAATAATTTCAATTTCAATTTGAGTAAAGTAGCGTATGAGGTGAGGACTTTGCAGCATGTTCTAAATCAATTATGCTATCTAACATTGGATCACAATGAGTACGATTGCCTACGACGGATTGCACTCTTTCGTCGACCGATTACATGTGCTGACTCAGCGTCTGATTCCGATAGTCCCAGCACGAGTAGCTCAACAAGGCAAGGGCTTCTTATTCAAGCTGTTAAAATAGCCCAACTCCATGAAGAGGCAAACACCGCACTGAAAATATATTCCAATCAGAATAATCGTTATAATAACATCATGACGGTAGCAGCACTCTCGAATAATGTTTCCGATCTCTCAATTGGAGAATTATTCTTTCGTAAGCAAATCGGTGAACTCAGTATTACAAAACTTGTCTGTGACATACTCTCGAAGAATCTTGATTCTAGCAGCACTCTCGAATGATGTTGCCATCTCTCAATTGGAGAATTATTCTTTCGTAAGCAAATAAGCAAACGGCATGACAGCATTCAAGTGGACCTTTGGGTGGTTTCTTTGCCATAACGCCCAAGAAATTAAATCAGCGTGATCCTGAACAATTTCGCATCCCAACTCGCATGAAATCCACAAAATTGTAAAATCATTCCAAGCCGTCAGCGATTCTGGCGGAGGGCAGACTGTTCCTAACACTGATATTTTTTGGTTTCATGAAAAGCCTTAAATAAATAGCACAATGCCTTGTAACATAAAATAAATATTGTCTTTTTATTTCATTATTACATTTCATTTCATTTCTATCATCGATTTACTATCATTACTATCATTTTGATAGCCGGTGCAGTCAGTGGTATTGCGCTAGTGGTATCACGGATACTTTCTTTGGGCGCCAATGATGCAGCTGTTAGTAACACAGGTAGGTCACAGCTTAGTGGTATTGATGTGAAATCGACAGAAACACAAAACCTACTTCCCCCAACAGTTGCCATCACAAACCTCACAGTGATTGTCGCATAGAAGCCTAACCAAAAGAGAAAAAGCATGGTTTTCCCTTTTAAGAAATACAGAAGTATGTTGGCACCGTCTTACTTGGTGTACGAGGCGTATGCTGTATTCCAATGGCAAGACACCTTCTCATACGGCATGATTTACACTTACAAGCTCTACATGCATAACACTATTGTGCACTCCTGTGCAGCGATCTTGACGAACCGAACAGAGGTTGTCGGATAAAATCGGAGCTAAAAAAGAATAATCTGTGTTTTGGAGTACACAGATATGTAAGTATAGTGATGCCGTTGGTCTAGCTGACCAATGATGTGATGTGATGTGATGATGAATGATAGTGTGACGTCGACAATTCTGATATTTATACCTGAGTTCTGCATGGCGGAGCGAAATTTATTTTTATTTGTAAATTATATTATTTATTGCTTTAGTAAATTGGTTGTAACCTTTATTATAGATGCAAATTAAAAATGATAACTTTCAGATGGTTATTAGAAAACAATTTAATAAGCGTGTTTAGAAGAGTAATATTTAACGCTTACATTCACATCAGTCCCTATTAATTACCATCTGCTCTAACATTCTTTATTCTTTCGGTTCGACAAGAACGGAAACACTACAACTGTTAACGAAAAACAATAAGGACCTTACAGTCGGCCAGGGCCATCCGAATTATAGCCTGCATATGTAGATATATATTAAAAAAAAAGTTTGCTCTAATAGGCTCACCAGTTTTTTGAGAGACAATTTTCGCATTTAATAATAATCTACACCCGAAATATGGTTGACTTTGACGAAGTACTTTGTAAGTTATGGGGGTTTTAAGAGGGATAATTTAAAGGAGATTTTTAAGATAATTCCGTGGCTTAGTATGGGAGCTATATAATAATAATTCGTAAGTTATGGCACTTAAAAGTTTTTGTTTAATTCCCTCTAAATTTAAGTTAGACCTCCAATAAAAGGTGGCCGTGGCATGCTAATTTTTTGCCAAATTACTTCCGACTATCGTATTAATCTAAGTGTCAATTATTTAGACGGAATATTGCAGAAGTTACAGCTGTTTCAATGTAAAAGATGTACAGACACTTTAAGTAAGTTATAGCAAGCTGAAAAATTTAAAAACCCCGAGGATAGTCACTTTGAATACAGCGTTTGGGGGTGGAAGTTGACGGATCATGCCCATTATCAATCCCCTCTGAACTCTTGGATCGTAGGTTACTTATGCAGAATTTCCTCCATTTTCTCTATACTTGGTGAAGTTATTGTGCGAACCAGCTAGCTGACGGATGAATGGACGGACTTTCATCGCTAAATCGAGAATTTAAGCGACACTGATCACGTATATGAGTATATGCTTTTCTATATCCTTCAAGTGGTTACAACCATCTAACCGAATTGAAATCGCCTTAAGTATTCTCATATAGATCAATAGTGATGCTTTATATTGATGCACGAAACCTTCCGCTACAAAACACATTCATATTCTCTAGAAAACTTATTGTGGGATAAAAATCGAATCATTATATATGATTTTCTGTCAATATTCGTCAATATTGATGGGATATGGTCCTCCGTTTTACAATGTACACAAGTTTAGTACGAGGAATAACAGTAAAAAATTAACGAAAAAGAACGGTAAATAGCCAATAGAAGCAATTAAATAAGTTCTTTCTTTCTGTCTATCTCTTTGTTAACAGCGTTTCCCTTGTTATGGGCCCAACACAATAAGGAGCCGATGTTAAAGCCGATGTTAATTGCAAATTCTTTCTACACTTGTTATCGAATTTTGTCATAGTGCTTATCAATATTATCGTTTTTAATTCTAATATAATTTAATAATTATAATTAATTGACTTGAGCAAGAGTTAATATAGTGGACAACTAAATTAATTAACATAAAATCACAATCGCCACACAATGCAGAATTCAGTTAAAAATGAAAACATATCACAATTATCGATATCAAGTAAGTATTACCGTTATGCAATAATATCTATTACCCTCGACACGCGATATCATAATTTCTACATATCTGCGGAATCAAAAAATGGTGCTTATCCTTTTTAGGTCCAATTTTATCCGACACTTTCTGTCGGGTTTGCCAAGATCGCCCCACAGGAATGCACTATGGTGTTTATACATGCTATCCTTGTAGATACTTTTTCAAGCGTTTGAATTTTGCGAGATTTTCAATCACTTCCGACACCTGCAGCTTCTTGAACTTCTGTTGAGTTCGGATTCAGACCACCAACTTACGCACAACATCGTAATTTATCACAAGGACCTGGATTACTACCAACTGCATCACTGGCGACTAACGAGGGTATCCAAGTTACCGTTGGTGGAACACCACATACGGCTGCCACCCAGGACAAACAGGACTCCACTATCGGGTACCTTTTCAACGATATCAAATATATAAAGGACACACAGACGCGTGATGTTTTGCAAGACTGTGAATCAACGTCGGATGCTGCAACTCCTCATGCTTCTCTCGGTTGCACTTCCCTACCAGCAATACACGCGTTGGAATCGAATAATTCTAAACAGCTACATAACATATAGAGAGAACAAAAATGCTAATAAGACTGGTTTTTCTATAGTCTCACGTGAGGCGAAGGCTTTCCAAAATGTGCTAAATGTACTATTCCACCTTGCATTGGACCACAAAGAATACCATTACTTGCGAATCATTGCACTGCTCAGACCACCAACTTCGAATATATCAGGATATTCTAATGTTGGAGTTCTTGAGAGAATGCAGGATGAGGCGAAAACTATATTACATGCCCATATTCGTCAAATGTATCCCAATGATACTAGCCGTTTCAATACCATAATGGAGGTGACAGCGCTTACGGATAATGTTTCCAATTTAACAATTGACGAGTTGTTTTTTCATAATGTCGAAGGTGCAACGAAAACTACGCTGTCTCTCTGTGTGACATATTGGAATCAACTGGTGGGATGGAGAGAAGTGCTGTGTTACACCTGTCTGTAACTAAATTTGATAGTTATGTTTCTATTTGAGCGTACAATAGGTACAATGCCTTCATAAACATTTAATGTTTAGTATAATAATGTATTTATGTATGTGAATGTACAATATTTATTTAATTCTTTGTATGTATGCGTATATTTATATGTAAAATGTGTATCGTTGCGTGTTTATATTCTAATTTTTAAGTAGAATAAGCTCTTAATTTACCTACTCTACGTATAAGTGGATGTTTACTATATGTATACATATCTGAAATAGTTAGGAAAATAGAGGCGGATAGAGGGATAGACTAACTAGCAGTACAAGAAAGTCGATTAAATTGACAGGTTTAAAGAAATGTTAACAACTAAAAGTAACTAAAAATGTATTTCTGTAAACAGACAAAATGGTGATAAATTCATCATTGTCAAAAAAGTACATTTAAAAGTGAATCGCTCATAGAAAATTGTATGTTTCATCAGATCCTGAAGGTAGTTTGCGACCTTGTTGGCAATTTTTATTTTAAATAAATACTTTTATACTGAAGTGTAAGTCTAAATTAAAGAAAAATTTCAAAATTTCAACGTAAATGATAAAGTTTTAAATATGTTAGTGAACACGTCGTTTTAAATGACTAAGTATAATTACCAAATAAATGAAACGTTGTCGGAACTTAATATGTGACTTTGACTAAAACGCATTTAAGCTTTTCACTGTGATTACGGTCCAATATATTTAGGAGGTATAAATCTTAATTTTACGGATTGTACAGATGTAGTAAGTGACCCCCATGAGGAAGAACTAAACGGCCGGAAAACCAGCACCTGACTTCGGCATCACAACGGCTACATCACTACTCATCACTTCTATCACTTCTCATTAAACAATTTTCACTTCTCAGTTCTCAGTAGATCGTAAATGAGGGTAAAATATTAAGTTTAAATATGGAAAATAATGGTCATTAATGTGTGAGTATGGAGCCACATTAGACAGTGGGCGTGGCTCAGCCAATTTTGCGGTACTATTTATGCCCGCAGTACTAATCTGCTGATGATATATGATAGACAAAGGGTGGGGTGAGTTATGGGAGTGTTAAAATTTATCATCATTAATTCGATTATTTCGGCAACTCTGATGACGAATGATCAAAAATATATTGTTTTTCTATAACTTCGAAGATTCCTTTAAGCGAATAGAAACAACTGATGAAATGAATATCTAGTGTACTCATGCAGGGTATAAAAAACCAACAACTAAAATGCCAATGGTGCCTTTATGATTTCAGGTTAAGCTTCTATTTAAAATTGTCCCCTTTGAAAACTGATTGACCGAACTTTGTGTATATTACGCCTAATATTACTTATATCCTTGAAGAGAAAATATTTTAACGTCCGTTGTGTCACTTTGTATATATCTCTAAGCAAAACCATATGTGATCCTCTCATTAGGCAAGTACTATAAATTAATCAGATTATTTGAATTTAATTCGACAATTTTCATTATAAAAAATAAACCTTTTAATTTTCGCTTACTTATATACATACTTATGTACATTTAGATGTTTAGCATTAATTAAATTCTTCAAAAGAGCCACATGTATTTAAAATTCTAGTTATTTTAAAGGACTATATTTACGCTATGATATCGAAAATATATTCAATCCAGTATTGGTGTATGAACTACAGGTGGACATAGTGTCGGCATTCCTTTTAAAAACCCAGAGGAATAGAACGGTAAGCAAATACCTGAAGAAGATCAGTTTACAATGAATATAATAAAAATTTAGTGAGTGAGCCCCTGATGAAAGCAGCTGTTTAATTCTGTCTCGTTTACATTGAATGGTAAGAAAATGAAACAGCAAATACATCAAATAAAGCTGTGTTTTTAATGTATAAAACTGAGATTATCAAAGATCGATAGACATACGATCGATACACAAAGAGCACATAAAATCCTGAAAAAAGCAAAATGTCGATTTTCGATTTCAAGAACATAATGTTGCGACATTTTACAAATAAATATAAAAACAAAAACAAAATAAATATATACACTCATATATATGTGATTTTATACTTCAATTTTAAGTACTTAAATGTAGACAGGCCCATAACATTGATAATTTAAAATACTTTCGGTAATCCAGTGCGCTTGACAGGAGCACGAGTAGCTGTAGAAGTGGGTAGTGATTGAAAATCTAGCCTGTCTCAAAATCCCATAGAAATAGTATTTTTGAAATTATACCCAGCCACTGAATCTTGGGTAGTCTCGGTAGTAGACGTAAACATTAAGTTGCTGGGTAGCTTTATGTGAATCAACTACGTTTGGATGATATTGTAGAAATCCGAACTCCGGAAGCAGTATCAGCTAAAAGTGGTCAGAATCCGACAGTAGCATGAGAAGCTCCTTGTGATGTTTTATGTTGGTGTGCTAAATTATGCGAATCAAATTTGTCTCTTGGCGGTAGGGATTCGAACTAAAATTTTCCCAATTTCCAAAATCCCATTCGTTATTGTTGGAAGAATACCCAACTGCTACGTCTTGGTTACTCTCGATAGTCGCCGTTTCTGGTGATCTTACTCCTTGTGATGTACTTTGTTGTTGTGCAACCTCTAGATCTAGTGAGCATGGTTGTTGTAAGGATTGTGAATCAACTGAAACTTGGGGATCTGTAACATTCAGTTGTAATCTCAATTTTTTCGATGTACTTGGTTCCTGTGCAGAATCATCTGAATCCAGAAGCGATGGAAAGCACAAGCTTTACATGTACGAACATCATAATGCCTTCCGTGGCTTTTATCTCCGCAAACCTCACACAAGATGTGGACTGAATCACTTTCTGAAGGAGAAAAAATTTCTATTATTATTAACTATTGTCCTCACTTGGCGGCGATGATTTTAATAGTTTGTGTTTGCGATTCTTACCTGCATTCTGCATTGCGTGCGTAAATTGCCTTTACTAATTTATTTTGCACTGTAGGACTTCTTGATTTCACGAAATTTCATAAACGACATAAATATGTAATAATTTTCGAGAATGGGCTAAAATCAAATGAAATCAAAATCAAGGAGAACAAAGAAACGAATGCAAACCTTAGACTTTACCGTTCTGTATTCTGTTATTATTGTTGTTCGTATTGGCTTGTTGTGATTATGCGATCATCTTAATCATTTGTACTTCTCGCCTTTACACAGTGTTGCCTGCTTCATTCGTGTGCTGTACATACTGGTGCCCATAAACAGTTATATTTTTTTTTTTATTAATCCTCACAGAGAGTATTTATTAGACAATATTATTTTAATACTCATTTAATTGTTAATAATTTTTCTTTTTTTATAACATCAACAAATGCCTATGAGCACGTAGCCAATGATCTCCAGCAGTACTTGAAGACAATCATTATGTTGATAGTGACATTTTTAGACTGTAATGTGTGGCGAAATTTCTGTAGCCTGTAATATTCAGTTAAGCCTTTCAATATAGAGCGTCATTGTTGATCGTTAGAATTAGTGTAAATTGAAATTTAACGAATACACGGAACTCACCCGCATCCAAGACGTAAAATTCTTCGGGTTGCAAAGCATTCAGTTAAGGCTATAGTCAAGATAAAATAACATTATTATAGTCACTTTGAGTGACATTTTAGTTCAAGAATATGTTCCAATTAAAGAATGATGTGAAGGTGTTGTTTTAAATGCTTTAAAGCTGCACTCAGTGACACTTTTATGAACAAAATTGTAATAAAATATTTGTTATCAAATAGTAAGTTTAAAAAGTTAAATATTTCCCTAAATTATTACAAAAATATGAAAAAAGTATGCTTTGAAGGCAACATACGAGTATTTTACTCAATTTTTGATGATTTAATCGGCTGATATTTTGTTAATTCACTTTTTCAGAACGTAATTTATTTTTGATTTCCATTTAAAGTAAAAATATTGTAAAAGGAATGTTTATTAAGAAGAAGAAAAATAAAATTGAGTTTTTAATGAATTTGCAAAAATTGATAAAACGTGTATAAAATTGAACATTTTTTAAAAACTTTATTAGATAACTACTTTTAAGCTATGGTGAGTTGGACTTCGGGACCGACAAATATCGTAAGTATGGTTCAATTCAACAAATTTTACCGATCCTCTGAGAACTTGTTTTGCAACTGGTCCAAAATTGCAATTTTTCATAATTTTGCGAAAATTTTTTGGTTCTTAACTCTTTTACTAAAAATTTTGAACACATCCATTTCTAATTATCATTAGCGGTTTGGTAGAGTTTTGTCAAAGTCGGATGAAGGACGCGTCGCTGCACAATGAAGAAGGATCAGATTATTATTTTTTTGATTGTTGTCCTCAGCTGCATCGGATCTGATTTCGAAACGAATTAGCATTTGTAAGGCAGTTTTGATGAAATTCTCGATTGATCGAGTTCCTTGGAGCCAACTATGGTTTGTTAAAACAAAAAATGCGTCTCGAACTTAAAATGAGAAAACTTTTTCAGAAATTCCAGTTTTGGCTCACTGGTGAAATCGAGATCGTCAATTATTTTATTTTTTAATGCATTAAGTTTTGTTAACAGAAAAATCTCTCGAATAAAAATTCTTCTATGGAATCATTTTGAAGAAAAATAAAGCTGAAATCGAGGCATCTAATCAGAAAATATGGTTTCATAAACAAACATCGGCTATATTTAGACGCATGATATAAAGCGAAGTGGCACCTTTTGGCACCCACTTGTTAAACACCCAGTAAGAGGAAAGTGATGTTTGTATTAGTTGCATCACTTTTCAAATACAAAAAGGGAATATCCAAATTTGTTTATAATTTTAGTACGATTATCAATTTGATTTTCTTCTCGTGAGTATAATTTACTTTTGACAAAGCTACGATTTTGTATGGGAGCCGCATTAAGTAGTGGCTGTGGTTCACCAATTCGAGTATTTTGCAGAATCATCGCCATCTTTAATAGTAATCTACGTCTCAAATATGATTATCTTGAAGTTGAACTATTTCCTAAATTTCGGGGTTTTTAAAATTTAAGACAACTCCGGGATTTCGTATTATTGTATATTAATACGTTAAACAGTAGGAATGGTTTAGTGGCTTCCCAGGAGTTTCTTACAAGCGTCAATAGTAAACATCGTGCTAAATATGGACGTCTTAAGTTAAAGACGACTGAAGTTATGGTTGTTTAAACATAAAACAAATTCCGGAGCTTTGTATAGGAACTATATAAAGTAGATTCATATCACGACTTTGGGTTGAAGCTACATTAAACAATGGGTGTGCCTTGCCCAATTTTTGTAAATCTAATTCTTACTTACTTGAATATGGTTATTCTAGATAGAAAACTACCGTGGGAGTTGAATGAGCATGCCCACTATCAGTACTGTCCGTACATTTGGAGATTGGTCTCGCATGCAAATTTCAACAAAAATTTATAAATATAATATATTTAAATGGTTTTATTGATCTAATTTTATCATATTTTTGGTTCACAAATGTCCAGTCTCAAAATATCAAATATATATATTTTCTAAAAACGTTGTAATAAAGAGATGAACACAGATCGTACGTTAAAGAATGGAAAAGAAAAATCGTCACCAAAAAGTTAAAGATTAGCAATGCTATGTTTCCCCTCGACTAAAGCATACCCTTACACAGTTGAAATTTCGAGTGTTTTCAATTAATCTAAGAATATTATTAGTTTATAATAATAGCAATAACAGTAGTAATATCAATATTGATAATATGGTATATTTATAATTTACATAAATATGTCGTATTTCTAGAGTCCTTAAAATACATGTGAAAATGAAAAGTTCGATCCTTAGATCTCGTCGTATTTAGACACGAGCACTTAAGACATTTTATAAACAATATTTTGTACACAGAATGAAACAGATCGACAGTTTTATATTAAACTTTAAACTTAACAAACAAACACGGTTACACATACACTACACTAATCCATTTACAGGTATCTCACACAAGTATAAATATTTGAGAGGACTCCAAGCAAATTTCTTTTTCAAATCGGTTCTTGCTTGTACATCTAACTAATAATATTACTTTAAATGTTACGTTAATCATATTGATTGTTATTTATTATTATTTATTAGGTGCCATCCAAGTCCTTGAATGTGTTGTTAATGAGTTGCAACTGATCCGCAAGTGGTAATTCAAGAAATGCCCGCATGCACTTTGTCACTGCGATAAAATCAAAAAGATGTTCATCTGTGGTTTCTTTTCTATTCTCGGTGGAAGTAAATGGTGGAATTTGTGGTAATCCACGTACCCTTAAATCCAGTACGTATGGATGTGATGGGTGTCCTAAACCAGGAGAGGCACAAACAGCTGTAAGGGTCGTCGTTGATTCAAGTTGTGCAGCAGAGTCTTGGATACTCTCTGAGGTAGCCAATGGTATAGAGTGTATTAATCCAGGTTCTTGCGATAAAGTACGTAGATGCATACGTAAATCTAGTGCGAATGATGGTGATGGTGATGTGGACCTGAAACGTTCTTGCAGATCTCCATTTATGGATTCGATATTGTTGGAAACTTTCTCCATAGCGATATGTTGGAGACTTTCGTTAGCTCCCAATGGTGTAGCTGGTAGTAATACTGGTGCTTGTGATGTATTAGATTGTTGTGTAGAATTATGTGAATCCAGTGCATATGTTGATCCTTTTAGTTCAGAATTATTAGGAAATGTCATCAAAGTGTTACCTTGTGTATGATGCTTACTCTGCATTCCAACTTTAAAACATCTTTGCAAACGACATGCTGGACATTGTGTACGTGATGTGCTATCAATTATACATTCACCTCGAAAGTTTCCAGTGCATTCGTAGATTTTTCTCGATACTAGGTAACGCTTGAAAAAGTATCTACAAGGATAGCATGTATAAACACCATAGTGCATTCCTGTGGGGCGATCTTGGCAAACCCGACAGAAAGTGTCGCATAAAATTGGACCTAAAAAAGATAAGCACCATTTTTTGATTCCGCAGATATGTAGAAATTATGATATCGCGTGTCGAGGGTAATAGATATTATTGCATAACGGTAATACTTACTTGACATCGATAATTGTGACATGTTTTCATTTTTAACTGAATTCTGCATTGTGTGGCGATTGTGATTTTATGTTAATTAATTTAGTTGTCCACTATAATAACTCTTGCTCAAGTCAATTAATTATAATTATTAAATTATATTAGAATTAAAAACTATAATAGAACAAGTGTAGAAAGAATTTGCAAATTAATTTGTAATGTGTAACTTTCATAAATATTATTTATTGTTTTATTTGTAACTTTCACATTGAACATTAATTTGCGAATGATGATTCCTTCTGAATTAACATCGGCTTTAACATCGGCTCCTTATTGTGTTGGGCCCATAACAAGGGAAACACTGTTAACAAAGAGAAAGAAAGAAAGCAAGAACTGATTTAAGCATTGCTTCTATTGTCTCTTTACCGTTCTTTTTCGTTCACTTTTTACTGTTATTCCTCGTACTAAACTTGTGTACATTGTAAAACGGAGGACTATATCCCATCAATATTGACGAATATTGACAGAAAATTATATATAATGATTCGATTTTTATCCCACAATAAGATTTCTAGAAAATATGAATGTGTTTTGTGGCATAAAGTTTCGTGCATAAATATACAGCATCAGTATTGATCTTTATGAGAATGCTTAAGACGATTTGTATACCTACCACGTTCGTTTTGGTTAAATATTTACAAAAATATTAATTATCGTAGTTATTATACCCTGCATAATGCAATATGCATGGTATATTCATTTCGGTCAGATGTTTGTGTCCATTTGAAGGAATCTCCGGAGATATAGACATAGATATATATTCGTGATCAGCGTCGATTAAATTTTCGATTTAACGATGTCCGTCCGTCCGTCCGTCCGTCCGTCTGTCTGTCACCTGGCTGGTTCGCACGATAACTTGAGTAAATATTGAGCTATTTCGACGAAATTTGGCACAAGTAACCTATGATCCAAGGGTACGGAGGGGATTGATATTGGGCATGATCGGTCAATAGCCACGCCCACACCAAGCATTCAAAGCGACTAACCTCGGAATTTTCAAAATTTTTAACTTGCTATAACTCACATAATAAACCACTTGGGACAACAATATTTTTCACATAGAGTTATATTATACTACTTATATAACCTCGCCAAAAGTGGGTGAGCCACGCCTACTTTCTAGCGTAGCTCCCATACAAAGTGTCTGTACTTCTTTTAAATTGAAACAGCTGTAACTTCTGCAGTCTTATGTCTAGAATATCTATAATTGACACTTAGATTACTATGATAGTCGAAAATAATCTGGCAAAAAATCGGTGTGCCACACCCACTCTTTTTTGGGGTTCCCATACAAAGTTGCGGAAATTAAAAAAAAATGTTAACCATCATAACTTGCAAACTATTCAGCGTAGAACACCCAGATTTATGATATAGATTAGTATTATAGGAGTAACTAGACTCACAGGAAATGAATGCGCCACGCCCACTGTTTATAGTAGCCCCCATACAAAATGACCGCATTTCTTTTAAATTGAAATAGCTGTAACTTCTGAAATCTTCTGGCTAGAGTAACTATAATTGACAATTAGACTAATATGGTAGTCAGAAATAATCTGGCAAAAAATCAGTGTGCCACGCCCAATCTTTCTTGGGGCTCCCATACAAAGTTGCGGAAATTAAAAAAAATCTTAACCGTCATAACTTGCAAACTATTCAACGTTGGACAACCAAATTTAAAGTGTGGATTAATATTGAAAAATTAATTGGATTTACAAGAAGCTCCCATACTAAGCCTCGTAATTATCTTAAAATCCTTTAAATTATCCCTTTTACAACCCTCATAACATACAAAGTACTTCGTCAAAGTCAACCATATTTCGGGTGTAAATTAGTAGTAAATGCAATGCAGGGTATAATTTGGTCGGTCCCAACCGACTGTAAGGTTATTTTTTATTTTTTTTTTGTTAACAGTTGTAGTGTTTCCGTTCTTGTGGGACTGAAAGAATAAAGAGTGTTAGAGCAGATGGTAATTGAGAGGTACTCATGTGAATGTAAGCGTTGAACATTACTCTTCTAAACACGCTTATTAAATTGTTTTCTGATAACCATCTGAATCATTTTTAATTTGCATCTATAATAAAGGTTACAACCAATTTACTAAAGCAATAAATAATATAATTTACAAATAAAAATAAATTTCGCTCCGCCATGCAGAACTCAGGTATAAATATCAGAATTGTCGACGTCACACTATCATTCATCATCACATCACATCACATCATTGGTCAGCTAGACCAACGGCATCACTATACTTACATATCTGTGTACTCCAAAACACAGATTATTCTTTTTTAGCTCCGATTTTATCCGACAACCTCTGTTCGGTTCGTCAAGATCGCTGCACAGGAGTGCACAATAGTGTTATGCATGTAGAGCTTGTAAGTGTAAATCATGCCGTATGAGAAGGTGTCTTGCCATTGGAATACAGCATACGCCTCGTACACCAAGTAAGACGGTGCCAACATACTTCTGTATTTCTTAAAAGGGAAAACCATGCTTTTTCTCTTTTGGTTAGGCTTCTATGCGACAATCACTGTGAGGTTTGTGATGGCAACTGTTGGGGGAAGTAGGTTTTGTGTTTCTGTCGATTTCACATCAATACCACTAAGCTGTGACCTACCTGTGTTACTAACAGCTGCATCATTGGCGCCCAAAGAAAGTATCCGTGATACCACTAGCGCAATACCACTGACTGCACCGGCTATCAAAATGATAGTAATGATAGTAAATCGATGATAGAAATGAAATGAAATGTAATAATGAAATAAAAAGACAATATTTATTTTATGTTACAAGGCATTGTGCTATTTATTTAAGGCTTTTCATGAAACCAAAAAATATCAGTGTTAGGAACAGTCTGCCCTCCGCCAGAATCGCTGACGGCTTGGAATGATTTTACAATTTTGTGGATTTCATGCGAGTTGGGATGCGAAATTGTTCAGGATCACGCTGATTTAATTTCTTGGGCGTTATGGCAAAGAAACCACCCAAAGGTCCACTTGAATGCTGTCATGCCGTTTGCTTATTTGCTTACGAAAGAATAATTCTCCAATTGAGAGATGGCAACATCATTCGAGAGTGCTGCTAGAATCAAGATTCTTCGAGAGTATGTCACAGACAAGTTTTGTAATACTGAGTTCACCGATTTGCTTACGAAAGAATAATTCTCCAATTGAGAGATCGGAAACATTATTCGAGAGTGCTGCTACCGTCATGATGTTATTATAACGATTATTCTGATTGGAATATATTTTCAGTGCCGTGTTTGCCTCTTCATGGAGTTGGGCTATTTTAACAGCTTCAGTAAGAAGCCCTTGTCTTGTTGAGCTACTCGTGCTGGGACTATCGGAATCAGACGCTGAGTAAGCACATGTAATCGGTCGACGAAAGAGTGCAATCCGTCGTAGGCAATCGTACTCATTGTGATCCAATGTTAGATAGCATAATTGATTTAGAACATGCTGCAAAGTCCTCACCTCATACGCTACTTTACTCAAATTGAAATTGAAATTATTGAAATTCTCCATCCTATAGTCGGACAGAAGTTGTGAGATATCCAATGGCATCATACGCTGTGCTAATGACAAAATGAAAAGGTCTTTGAACGACCCCTCCAAAAGGATCAACTGATCCGACAATGGCAGCTCAACAAATGAGGGTATGCCCCTTGTCCAATTGATATTGAAGTAAACTAGTTCAGCAGCAGTTCCCTTGATATATTCATTGATATCGAATGGTGGCGTTGGTAGTGAGCTATATCCTTGCGTATGTGCAATGGACGTATAGTAATAATGTTGCTTTGCAACTGGCGGCAACATATATTCAGGAAACACATGTACAAATGCAGGAGCCGGCATAATACACATTGTATTAGCTGCTTTTTGCAGCCTGCTCAGTGTACGTGGCCCCTGCTCTGGCTGTACTAATCTCTTTTCCATGCCGGCTCTTATACAGCCGGCGAAACGGCATGGTCGACATTTTTTTTTATGAGACAAGCTCATTTTTTCCTCTTCAGGAATTTGGAGTGAGCACACCTCCGATGTGTCCTTTCGTACCATACGTTTGAAGAAGTTGCAACAACCGTCACATGTACGAATGCCATAGTGATTACCTGAGCTCCAATCTCCACAAACCTTACAGGGGATTTCGCTTGAAACTCGACCTAAAAGGGAATTTGACATTTTTTTTATAATATGAAGATATTGAAGAACTTAACGTAATTGTGCAATAAATTTTGAAACATTTTGGAACACTAGTATAGTTTAGATGCTTACTGGACTTTGATGCATTTGACATAGTGAAATTTGTACAAGGCTTCTCCGTATAATTATTATATATTTTTCACTATGGAAATTATTTTTGAAGAGTTGAGAAATCGGTAAAATTGCTCTAACCAGACGTTAATATTAATTTCTGAGTTACGAATGATGATCCTGTCCCGACCGGTCGCGCCTTAAATACTCTTCACGAAGCGATCATTTCGTTTACCTGATAACAGAAAATAGAAGAACAAATCACATCTGCATTAGAAAATTTCTACGCTTGGTGCTTTAATTTGATTAGACTATTGCTCGCGCATTCATTCATTATCTTGCTGTTATTGCTACAGTGGTAGTATTAGTTAGCTGTAATTATGTTATATTGTCCTTTTATATTAGTTACTAGTATTTACTAATCTTGTGCAATATTTAAACTGTCGGTATATTAGGGTGTTTCATTTTTTTTCTCTGTGCTACTTGAAAATCGGATACTTTATAGAAAATACAACAATATGTCGTTTCAAAAATAATTCCAAATATATTAGAGGTTTAGCTCTTTTTAAAATTCGATTTCCAATATGAATAAAATGAGATATTGTTTCTTTTTCGGTTTCAATTCGATTTGTCGGTTTTGAAAAATGAGTGTATAGCTTTGTAGGGGATAAAATTTGATCCAAAAAGTTGAAATTGATTATTATGATATTAGAAATTAATATATAATAAATACTAAGAAGCTATTAAATTTTTTATTTCCAGAATTACTCTTAAATTTAGTGAATATATATAAATTTTAATCAATAATTACTATAGAAATAAATTTCCAATTTAAATTCCAGCCCCATATGGCGTTGTTTTCGACTTCGTTCATACTTGCACTGTAGCAAACAGAAGTTTTTGCTCTTCCTTTGTATTGTCGGACGGCATTTTCTCAGAGGAAAATTTTTTGGTGGCAATTTTCATGCCCTACAAAAGCTGCGCACTCATTTTTTCCAAACAAGGTTTTTTAATATCGAAAAATCGAATCGAAACCGTATACAAGTGATTTCCGTGTTATTTATTTGGGAACTTGTAACTTCGAATTTTTTTCAAACTGCATAATTTCTTGTTTTCTATAAATTATCAGATTTTCAGAAGAAAATATCGCATAAAAATGAATAACCCTAATGTTGATATTCCAGCAATATCAATAATAACGATCTTCTAGCACCAATTCTTTACTTTGACATATTGTTCTTCAGTAGCTTCTTCAATACAAGAAGTCAGCACAATGGCAGATTTCCTATTTAAATTACACGCTGTAGAATTACGGACAACAACTACGAGTATACAATTGTATTGCATTGTTCCTTCGACATTAGCACAGGCGTCTGGTTTTATTGCCTGCGGTTGCATAGCTACCATATGTACGATGACTGACAAAGAGAATTACCATATCTTGCTTTAAGGTAATCCATTTTACGAGATACAAATACACGAGCTCAGCGGGAAAACCAAAATTGGTAATATAAACTGATAACATTGTGTTGGCAAAATATCAGTGACGTGTGTGTATTGTGGCCAATAGAAAATATTCATTCATAATAATTATTGGCAGGTAAGTACATATATTTTATATAATCTAGAGCTGAAATTGTGTGAAGGTAAAGTGAGCACATTGAATAGAGGAATTTCTTATGAAAATCGTAAAAAGGGTCCATAAGAATTTGATATCACAGATTAGGTTTCGCAACTTTTTTTGTTTAAATACTAAGAATTTATCGAATCTTTCTACCATTCGTAGAAACTCACAATAAGTATTCAAATCTTAGAAACCAACTTAAAATGATGTGATGTTGCCTGTGTTCCATCACAATTTGTTGAGTCGCTAGATTTAGTAATTATACAGCGTTTCTAGTGCGTCATTTCTTTTTTAAACGTCGATGGCCTGTGCTCAGCAACAATTGCCTAGCAAGAGGATTTGGATGGCTGTGCAATTTTTTGTAACTTCCTCAGAAATTGTGGGTACATTTAAATCTCGCGCGTTTACAATAATTCGCAGACACTTGGATTGTATTCGCTGTAATTTTTCGATATTTGAGGGAGATGCGGTGCCCCATAACTGAATACCATAAGTCCAGATTGGCTTCAGAATTGCTTTATATAATAGCACTTTGTGTTCGAGATTCAACTTTGAGCTTTTGTGTAGCAGCCATCATAACTGATTAATATTAAGCTTGATCTGAGTTTTCGTAGCCTCTATGTGATTCTTCCAGGTCAGCCTTCTATGGAACTGATTGGCCATTTATATTAAGTGGGGGACATGTATCTAGTCTTAGCTTGAAGGTTACATGTACGCTCTTTGATTCATTGACTTTTATACGCCATTTTGCTAGCCAGATTTCGAGAGAATCGACATGAGTCTGCAGGAGTTTAGTAGCTTCTATGGGGTTAGAGCGAGAGCACAATATTGCCGTGTCATCAGCAATGGTCGATATAGTGTGTATAAGAGATACAGAAAGGGGCCCAAAACGCTTCCTTGTGGAACGCCAGCGTGAGTATCCAATGGACTTGATGTATAATCCCTGTGCAATCCTAAGTAAGTAAAGTAAAGTAAGTTTGTAAAAAGGGCATCGTGCCATTCTTTATGGAAAGCTTGAGTGATATCAAGAAAGACAGCTGAGCAATACTTTTTTTCTTCAAAAGTGTTCCTTATCAGAGTTACAATGCAGTGGACTTGCTCTATTGTGCCGTGCTGTTTTCTAAATACTTTAGAGAGTAGAGGCAAGATGCTGATAGTTCTGTACGATGCAACTTTTGTAGGATCCTTTCCTGGCTTTGCTGTTATAATAATTTTTGAAGTTTGCCAGCATTTTGAATAGTGTTTAATACGAAGGATAGCATTGAAAATGTGCATGAGATGAATTAATGAAGCCGGAGGTAGCTCTTTTATCATTTTACCGGTAATTTTATCTAGGCCAGGTGATTTGTTTGGGTTTAAATCTTTATAAATTGCTCTGAAAAGTCCTTTGTTTTTAATTTTGAGCGTTATTGAGCAAGGTTGAGAAGTTAATTTTGGTAATGAGGACTGTGAAGAGGGTGGATTGGGTGTAAACACCCTTTTTAAGTGGTTTGCAAAAAACAAACCCTTCTCATAGTTGCTTCTAACTCAATTGCCGTCACTCAAACGGATGGGGGAATCAGTGAGAATTGGCCGATTTGAGTTTTGTTTGTTGATTTCCACAAAGAGTAGTCTGACGCTTCACTAGGTGGTCATTTGGCTATATGATCTTCCAACTCTTTGTTGTTTCTATTTTTTAGGGCAGTTCCTACGCGTGCCTTACAGTGCGGATGATTTGTGGTGTACAGTTTGTAATGTGGTATTCGGTAGCAATTTTTGCCACTGAACGAATAACATTTGACAAAGTTGTATTTGAATATTCCTTCAGTTTCAATGTTGGTTATTGTTATAATGACCAATACAAAATTATTTTACAATGATTTTAGATAATTTAACAGAAGTTTAAAAGAAATATTTATAGTATCCCAAGTACCCCCCGTATCTTCATGATATTTTTAATTGCCTTAGAAAATCTCGTCTAAATTTTGCAAACTACTTCTCAACGGTTGATTTTTTCGGTGCAAAGCTCGAATAATGTTTATCAAGCCAAGCCCTAGCTTCAAGAATATTTTCTTTCGCTAAAAAGCAATGCTTCATTAACACACGAAATTACTCACAATGTCAATTATCCGACAGCTGTCAAATTTATACACGTTTCTTTTGAAGGTTGGTTCTAACTAAAAATCATACAGTTTCATTTTTCATGCAAGTTTAATCAATGGAAGACATCAGAAGTGTCGTAGACAGCATTTTATGCAAGGGGGGCCATTAGAAGAAAAAGATGTATAAGGAAAAAAAATTAATGAATGATTTTTAAATATCGATATATTATTATTTCGCTTTTTTAACAAGTCCATCGGCCAAGTGGGGCTCTATCTCCTGATCCCCATGGGACATTAAGCCCCATTAAACCTTAACTCTTTGTGGGGAGTATCTTGTGACGACTATTATTTAGTAAATTTATTCTAATCTTCATAATTTCTTCATCAGATTCGATTAATTGAGAAACCTAGGCACAAGAGTCACATTACACACAAGGAAATTTCCGAAACAGACAAAACTCTTGTGGGAGCTGATATATTTATGTTTTTCAGATCAACTCTTGCAAAATCAAGAAGCTTCAAAAGTTTGATTGTTCTTCTTTTTATCTCCCCTTTCCTTTAATTTTCTTTTCCGTTTCTGGGTTTGGGTACAATGGAAGTTTGACTGAGTACCCTGGTTCTTGTCCTTCCCACCTCATCACTTCACTTCACTTCACTTCAAATAAATAAGTGAATTTTATACGTGAGATATCGCGTAGTTTTTTTAATAACGCGATATTTATGGTTGTTGTTGGTTGATACACCAAACTTTACGCTACAAAAAACATTCATATTCTCCAGAAATCTTATTGTGGGATAAAAATCGAATCATTATATATAATTTTCTGTCAATATCCGTCAATATTGATGGGATATAGTCCTCCGTTTTACAATGTACACAAGTTTAGTACGAGGAATAACAGTAAAAAGTGAACGAAAAAGAACGGTAAAGAGCAATAGAAGCAATTAAATCAGTTCTTTCTTTCTCTCTATCTCTTTGTTAACAGTGTTTCCGTTGTTATTTGCCCAAAACAATGAAGAGCGTTAAAGCCGATGATAGTTGAGAGGGAATCATCATTCGCAAATTAATGTTCAATGTGAACGTGTTCATTAGATATTAATTTGCAAATTCTTTGTACACTCGTTATTTAATTTTATGATAGTGGTTATCAATATTATCGTTTTTAATTCTAATATAATTTAATACTTACAATTAATAGACTTGAGCAAGAGTTAATATATTGGACAACCAAATTAGTGAAAGAAAATCGGCGCACTATGCAGAATTCAGATAAAAATGACAACATATCACAATTATCGACGTCAAGTAGGTACTGCCGTTATGCAATAATATCTCTTACACTCGGTAAACGATATTATAATTTTTACATATCTGTGCACTCAAAAAAACGTGCTTACCCTTTTCAGGTCCAATTTTATCCGACACTCTCTGTCGGGTTTGCCAAGGTCGAAACACAGGAGTGCACTATGGTGTTTATACATGTAATCCTTGTAGAAACTTTTTCAAGCGTTACTTAGTATCGGGAAAAATCTACAAATGCAATGGGAGTATTCCAGATAAATGTATAATTGATAGCACATCACGCAAACAATGTCCATCATGTCGTTTAAAAAAGTGTTTTGAAGTTGGAATGCAGAGCAAGCATCGTACACAAGGTAACACCTTGCCGACAATTTTCAATATTTCTGAACTAACAGCACTACGTTTATTGTCTTTTAGATAGTGTTTTACGCGACATGCGATGTGCGGTTTGTACCGATTACTGCTCGAGACAACACTTTGGTGCTTATACATGTTATGCTTGTGGAGTATTTTTCTCAAAATACGCACACTCAACAAAACCCTACGTATGCAATGGGATTATTCCAAATGAATGTATAATTGATAGCACATTACGCAAACAATGTCCATCATGTCGTTTAAAAAGGTGTTTTGAAGTTGGAATGCAGAGTAAGCAAGGTAACACCTTGCTGACATTTTTAAATATTTCTGAACTAAAAGCGCTATGTTTATTCTCGTTTAGGTAGTGCATTACGAGACATGCGCTGTGCAGTTTGTAACGATCACTGCTCGGGAAGGAACTATGGAGCTTATACATGTGATGCTTGTAGATGGTTTTTCTCAAAATACGCGCACTCACCACAACCCTACGTATGCACTGGAAATTTTCCAGATCAATGTAGAATTGATAGTACACGACGCAAGAACTGTAAATCATGTCGCTTGAAAAGATGTTTCGAAGTTGGCATGCAAATAAACGTTAAAGCAATGCCGATTCCTGCAGCTCCTCATACCCCTGTTGATTTCACATCAGTACCACCAACGTATGTGCCTGTAGTACTACCATCTGCACCATCGGCGACTAACGAAATCTCGAACATATCACTGTTGAGAAAGTTTCCAACAATATCGAATGCATAAATGGAGATCTGCATGAACGTGAATCAATGACAACCCGTACGGCTCCTTGTGCTCCTACCAGTTTCAGATCCACATCATCATCATTCGCACTAGATTTACGTATGCATCGACGTACTTTATCGCAAGAACCTGGATTAATACACACTATACCATTGGCTACCTCAGAGAATCTCCAAGATTCTGCTGCACAACGTGAATCAATGACGACCCATACAGCTGTCTGTGCTTCTCCCGATTTAGAACACCCATCACATTCCTACGTACTGGATTTACGGGTACAGCGTGCTTCAAAGTAATATATATCAAGGACGTGGATTGCACCATTGACTTCCACCGATAATATGAAGGTAACCGCTGATGAACATTTTTTTGATTTGATCGCAGCTCATTAACAACACATTCAAGGACTAGGATGGCACCTAATGGCTCACAGCTCCTTGGCAAATTACAATCAATATGATTAACCTGATATTTAAAGCAATATTATTAGTTAGATGTGCATGCAAGAACCGATTTGAAAAAGAAGTTTGTTCGGAGTGCTTTTAATTGTTTATACTTGTGTGAGATACCTGTAAATGGATTAGTGTAGTGTATGTGTAACCGTGTTTATTTGTTTATTTTAAATTTTAATATAAAACTGTCGATTTGTTGCATTCTGTGTACAAAATATTGTTTATAAAATGCTTTAAGTGCTCGTGTCTAAATACGACGAGATCTAATGATCGAACTTTTCATTTTCACATAAAAAAAAATAAATATGTGGCACTTAAAGCCCCAAAGGGCTCATTGGCCGAGCTTCTCTTCTATTAGTGTTGTGCGTCTTAAATTTTGGACAATATTAGAATGGACCTACTTATTTTAGCCGGTTCCGAACGGCAGAACACTTGTGACATCACTTTTTCTGAGCTTTGTCACAGAGTTCTTTTTAGAAGCTTTTTCATGGCAAGTTGTTACTGTCGGAAGAATTGCCAATTGCTTGCCGACAGGTGGGTACCATTCGAAAGAAAAATCTTTTCGATATAAAATTTGTTATGCATCAGCCGGGTATTGAACCACGACCTACAGATCAGAAGGCGAACACACTAACCACTGAGCTACGGCACCCATTTTCACATATACGTGTATTTTAAGGACTCTAGAATTACTACATATTTATGTAAATTATAAATATCTAATATAGATATTGCTATTGATATTTTCTCATATTCTAATATTCTTCGATTAATTGAAAACACTCGAAATTGCAAGGGTGTGCTTTAGCCGAGGGGACACATAGCATTGCTAATCTTTAACTTTTTGTAGGAAATATTTTGTGACGATTATCATTTGATTACAACGTTTTTAGAAAATATATAAGATTGATATTTTGAGACTGTACATTTGTGAACCAAAAATATGCTAAAATTAAATCAATAAAACCATTTAAAAATTGTATATTTAAAAATTTCTTTTGAAATTTGCATGCTTGAAAAAATGAAATAATTGACGATCTCGATTTCGCCAGTGAGCCAAAATTGGAATTTCTGAAAAAGTTTTCACATTTTAAGTCCGAAATGTAGTTAAGGTAACAAACTGCTAAGAGAACAGACAAATTTTTTTTTTTAACAAACCATAGTTGGCTCCAAGGAACTTGAGAAATCGCTATAATAAGTAAAACTGCTGGTCGTCCGCAGAAACCGTTTGACTCGTACCGACCCTCATTTCAGATCAATCAGGAAAATACATACAAAACCAAAAAATTTCATCAAAACTGCCTTACAAATGCTAATTCCCTTCTTAATCAGATCCGAGGACAACAAAAAAAATAATAATAATTTGGTCTTTCTTCATTTTGCAGCGACGCGTCCTTCATCAGCTTTTGACAAACCGCAAATGATAATAAGAAATGGGTGTATTCAAAATTGCATTGCTCTACGGCAAGTTTTATACGTGTTAGATTTTAGCTTCAAATGGAAATTAATTATTATAATGAATGACTTCTTCTTTTTTGTCCTTTTTAAGTGAAATATATCAGCTCCCACAAGAGTTTTGTCTGTTTCGGAAATTTCCTTGTGTGTAATGTGACTTTTCTGTCGGTAATAATCTGGCAGAAAATCAGTGTGCCACGCCCACTCCTTCATGGGTCTCCCATACAAAGTCGAGGGAATTAATCTAAAACTTTTAAGCTCCATAACTTGCAAACTATTCAGCGTAGAATAACGAGATTTAAGGTATGGATTAGTATTGTACGAGCAACTAGGCTTAAAGGAAAGGGGCGCGCCACGCCCACTGTTTATCGCAGCCCCTGTACAAAATGACTGAAATTCTTTTAAATTGAAATAGCTGTAACTTCTGCATACTTCTGTCTAGAACAATTATAATTAATACTTCAGCTAATATGATAGTCGAAAATAATCTGACAAAAAATCATGACATGCCACACCCACTTCTTAATGGGGCTTCCATACAAAATTTGGAAAATTTGCTTGAGTGGTGCCATGGCGAGTCACCTCGATGAAAGTTTCTTGCAGCACATGGGGAATTTTTGCTGCGAAGGTTTTCGATGGGAATTAAAAACCTTTTTAGTTTGTGTCGAATGCGGTGACACTGATCATTCAGCCAAATAGAGAATTTTGTGCTATAAGTGTTCCATGTGCACAATGACGATGCCCCTTCAGAAGGATTTGAGGGATTAAATCATTTTCAATGGCTAAGTCGATTTGAGACGGCACATGGAAACTCGGATCAGCGAGGTCAATTTTGGCGATTTCTTGCCAATTCGCTCGTTTGACACGGGATGTGGGGAGAGATTGAGTCAGCTGCGAACCTACTATTGGTTTGGCATCTATTCTTTGACCAGTTTTAGGAGAAACTAGTGTCAAAGAACAGAGCTCATTAGCTTTTCCTGCCATTCCTGATATTTCGAACGAGGAGTGTTCGATTGGAAGCCGGCTTCGTTTTTGTACCTTACAGGAAATATAGGACATTTGGGATCCTTGGTCAATCAACGCTCGGAGAATGAGCGTTTCTCCCGAATACACTATGGAGATAAGTGCAATTGGAAGGATGACCGGGCTTATATTGCCACAGCAGGAAGATAGCACTTTAGTGCTACGTTTCCAATTACAAGAAGGTAGCACTTTAGTGCTATGTTTCCTATTACAAGAAGGTAGCACTTTAGTACTATGTTAACTACGAGAAGAACAAGGGTGTTCCTCTGGCACATCACTTGCTTGTGAATGCGTGCATAAAAATGCAGATATTGAAGTGAATTTTTGAGAAGTAGTAGTTTGAGATCTATTATTTAATTGTGGAGAATGTGAAGTGGTGCTGGCATGAAGCACAGAGTGATGCTTCCGCTGACAGTACACACAAGAGTATTTACTACCACAATTAGTTTTCAGGTGAGTGTGGGCTAGGCTATTTTGTTTTACAAGCATAATTCGGTCGAGCGCCGAAAGTTTCTTAAATTTTTTGCAATATTTTAATGCATGATTGGCATTGCATAATTTGCATACGAATTTCGTTTGAATTTCTGTCACTAAGAGTGAATTTTATTCACAGATTTACTTTTGTAGGAATCACGAGAGATGTGATTGAAATTTTCTTTCTTGGAGTGTAAGAAATCTAGTCCATCTGGTACTTCTTATCTGCTTGTGAGGAACTCATCCAGTTGTGACCAGAGAGGTAGGTCTTTTCTGGAATTGAGGGATTGTTCCCAGAGCGACAATGTATCTTGGCGCAACTTTAGGCAGATATGTACTAGAATGGAGTACCTGTTTTCAGTTGTCACACCCTGAGAGGTTAGGATGGCAGGCAATTGTTAATTGCCAATTGAAAATTTTGAACTGCCTCACTGTTTTCGGAATGAACAGTGGGCAAGTTTAATAGCGTCTTTAACTGATTATCAACGAGAATTCGCTTATTTTCAAATCGAACTTTTAAGGCATTCTACGCAAGTTCGAAATTGTCGTCACTTAGAGAGTAACATTTGACATTTGGGTTTTATACCGGAGGTGGTATAATTTTTGGGTAGGTGTAAGTTTTGGATGAATTACGTAGACGGCAGTGAACATGTCACGGAATGACAGCCATTCTTCATAAGCACCAGAGAGAACTTCAGTATAGCAAGGGGGAACTTGAAGACAGATATTGTAAAATCTGTTTGTTCCTTGCGATACTCCTGGCTAGGTACCGACCTGGGTCTGAAAGCGGGGTGGAAAGATTTGAGCAAATCTTGCATTTGGAAATTGCAAGTATAATATTGGTCAGAGCATAGATCAAATTTTGCTCTAGCTGAGACCTTGAAATTTAGAGATATGTCGCTGTCATCAGCCATAAAAACATTCTCAACACGAAACCAACAGTTATGTAGGCCTTCTCGTCTGACCTCTACGAGAAATTCAGTCTGAATGAGGTCATCAGACTCGAAATTGAACTTTTGTATTAACGAATCATAAATTCGCTCTTTTTGCTTGTTTTCAGTGCAGACGCTTTGGAAATTCTGGAAATTTCCACGGCTTTGCTTTTATTTGCGGGAAATTTTGTGATCGGCATTTTGGGAAATTGGTCACAGAAGTGAAAATATTAAGCAAATCAATTGGGAATTGATTGCCTGCGGGGCAAGAAAAGTGAATTACTGCACTTGTAATGGAAAATTATAAAAGAGTTTAGTGAAAAAACAACAAAGAAATATTTAATTAGAGTAAATTTTGGTACTATACAGTACAGGATACTAGTCCAAATACAAAAAGTTTGTGTAGGAGATACAAACCGCAAATTACTTTAAAATAATCTTCAGTATGAGAAATAGGAAAATATATAAAATTGTGTAACTTCAATAATCCCGAATACTCCTGAATTTATTCTGGCGAAAAATAAGGGATTTTCAGGTGGCAACACTATCGCATATGTACAGAGAGAGTACATTTGTGTGTGCATTGCACGTTGTTAATGTTTGCAGAGCTGTTGCCAATTTAAATGTTGTTGCTTGCTGGTGATATATATATATTGATCTTGGATTTGGTGTTGTTCCTTGTTGTTTGTGTGTCCTCACACTATCATTTATTGTTTTTATTTCATACACTGCACTGTTCTTTTAGATCGTGTTGATTATCGAGTTGTTACTTTTTTTTAAGTCTACGTATTTTACAAAAATTTGGAATAATGTCTTCATATTTTTGTTTTCCACAATATATTGTTGTCATATTGGTTATTGTACCTAATGTGAGCACATATCACTGCAATATTATAAATCATATATTTTTTTGTTTTTGTTTCAAACATTTCACTCGCAACAACACAGATCAAACAATAATAACATAAATGCGACGTGTGTACCCTAGGGGCTACTTTCATCTGTTTAAGTACCGGGTGACTTCAATAAAAAGTTTTACAGATTATATATAAATTATATATTAATGATCAACGTCTAAATGTAGAAGCGTAAAAATTATAGTTTAAAAAACGAAAAAACACATTTTAATGGAAGATAGAACTAAAAAGTAGAAAAATAATGTTTAATATAAGTATAAAATAATTAACAGAAACAAATCGATATCATTTTCAAAAAGCGTGGAGTACTTGAGATGAACTGTTAATAAATACTAGTTTAAAAAAATCAAAAAAAATTGTATAAATAATAAATAAAAATCAAAAAATCAAAAATAATAATCTTAAATTCCTTTCGTTAAAAGTAGTTTTAGTATAAGAATACCAAAACTATTAAACCATTTCAATACTGTAAATATAAGCTAACGTTACCGTATAATTGTTTCTCTCTCGTTGTACATTCTTATATACACACGCATAGGATTTCTAGTCGTTATGTATTTAATAAATTGAAAATGTGAAAAATAAATCAGTCTAATTGCTGACCAGCACGTATACACATCGATTCGCTTTTTGTTTAAGGGCACAGCCCAATTTGATATGATGAATATTAAAGCAGGCGATAATTGATAAGTTAGTCATCATTCGCAAATAAATATTTGGTGTGGACGTGTGTTGTTGTAGATAATTGTATACACTTTGGTGTTGTTCTCGAACATCTCAATATTCAATAGTAAAATTCAAACTCCCAATATGTTCACCTCATACGCTACTTTACCCAAAGCAATTGGATTATTATTGGGGCGCACAGATGCTGCGAGATATCCAGTTGTTGCGCAACTGACCGCAACTGATAGTCAGGTAATACATGTGCATATACAGATGCAGGTGCCGACATAATACACATTGCACTAGCTTGTTTTTGCAGCACGTTGGGGCTGCACTAATGCTATTTTCATGCCGACTCTTAAACAGCCGGCGAAACGGCATGGCCGACATTTTTTTCGATGAGTCAAACTCATTTTTTCCTCTTCAGGAATTTCGAATGAGCACATAAATGATCATATTGTTGCGCCAGATAGCCAGTGGGATATACATATTCAGGGGCCAGCCTGGCCAGTGTTATTTTACGTGGCCCCTGGTCCGGCTGCACTAATTCTATTTTCATGCCGACTCTTAAACAGCCGGCGAAACGGCATGGCCGTCATTTTTTTCGATGAGTCAAACTCATTTTTTCCTCTTCAGGAATTTCGAATGATCACATAAATGATCATATTGTTGCGCCAGATAGCCAGTGGGATATACATATTCAGGGGCCAGCCTGGCCAGTGTTATTTTACGTGGCCCATGGTCAGGCTGCACTAATTCTATTTTCAAGTCGACTCTTAAACAGCCGGCGAAACGGCATGGCCGACATTTTTTTCGATGAGGCAAGCTCATTTTTTCCTCTTCAGGAATTTCGAATGAGCACATAAATAATCATGTTGTTTCGCAACGTGCTGCAATTAATAGTCTACTAGGCTTCTAGGATATACATATGTATATAGAGATTCAGGGGCCGTGTCCTTGCAATGCTTCAAGTACATTGTGTGCTAAATTCATTTTTGAAACTTGCGGGATTTCGAATAAGAAAGTAAACTGATGCAACAATAAAACGCACTATACCATTGGCTACCACCAAGAGCATCGAAGATCCTGCTGCCGAACACCTTTTAAGCAATATTAAATGCATAAAAGGCCCGTGTGCCTTGAAGGTGTGCTAAAAACGGCAATCAATGACGACCCTCAAAATGACAGACGGTAGGCAATAATTCTGATTGAGATAACTTTGACGAATGTAGATTTTCAGTGCGAAATACTTGCATGGTTGAGTAACGACCGATTACGGGTCGACGAAAGAGTGCAAGCCGGCATAATACACACTGCATTAGCTTGTTTTTGCAGCCTGAACAGTGCATGTTGCACCTGCTGGGGCTGCACTAATTCTATTTTCATGCCGACTCTTAAACAGCCGGCGAAACGGCATGGCCGTCATTTTTTTCGATGAGGCAAGCTCATTTTTTCCTCTTCAGGAATTTCGAATGAGCACATAAATAATCATGTTATTTCGCAACTTGCTGCAATTAATAGTCTACTAGGATTCTAGGATATACATATGTATATAGAGATTCAGGGGCCGTGTCCTTGCAATGCTTCAAGTACATTGTGTGCTAAATTCATTTTTGATTCTTGCGGGATTTCGAATAAGCAAGCAAACTGATGCAACAATAATACGCACTATACCATTGGCTACCACCAAGAGCATCGAAGATACTGCATCTGAACAGCTTTTCAGCAATATTAAATGCATAAAAGACCCGTGTGCCTTGAAGGTGTGCTAAAAACGGCAATAATTTTTGCATGTGCAGACGCGGCGCACAGTAGTTTGAGCTTATACAAAAGTTGGACAAAAATACGGAGGAGTATTTCCATTTGTATGAAATTTCATGAAGTCGCTGATATCAAATATGAAAAAAATTTCAATAATTTTGTTTCTAACATATTCAAATTAGGGTTTAAATATGAAATTAAAAATTTTTTAGAGAATTATTAACATATTCAGAATTAGTAATTTTTTTATTTTTTTAATGTTTGCAAAATAGATTGAAAAATTATTCTATTGAGATATGTTTTGTGGTTTTAAAGATATAAAGATATAAATACATATGTACATATTTGCAGTTTGCTTCTGAAGGTCCATTTTTAATAAAATAATAACAATATTTCGCAAAGTTATGCAGAATTGCAATTTTGGGCCAGTTTTCAAAAGAAGTTCTCAGAGGATTGGTAAAATTTGAGTAACTGAACCATACTTATTTACCATACGATATTTGTCGGCCCCAAAGTCAAACTCATCGGAGCTTAAAAGTAGTTATCTAATAAAGTTTTTAAAAAATGTTCAATTTTATACACGTTTTATCAATTTTTGCAAATTCATTAAAAACTCAATTTTATTTTTCTTCTTCTTAATAAACATTCCTTTTACAATATTTTTACTTTAAATGGAAATCAAAAATAAATTACGTTCTGAAAAAGTGAATTAACAAAATATCAGCCGATTAAATCATCAAAAATTGAGTAAAATACTCGTATGTTGCCTTCAAAGCATACTTTTTTCATATTTTTGTAATAATTTAGGGAAATATTTAACTTTTTAAACTTACTATTTGATAACAAATATTTTATTACAATTTTGTTCATAAAAGTGTCACTGAGTGCAGCTTTAAAGCATTTAAAACAACACCTTCACATCATTCTTTAATTGGAACATATTCTTGAACTAAAATGTCACTCAAAGTGACTATAATAATGTTATTTTATCTTGACTATAGCCTTAACTGAATGCTTTGCAACCCGAAGAATTTTACGTCCTGGATGCGGGTGAGTTCCGTGTATTCGTTAAATTTCAATTTACACTAATTCTAACGATCAACAATGACGCTCTATATTGAAAGGCTTAACTGAATATTACAGGCTACAGAAATTTCGCCACACATTACAGTCTAAAAATGTCACTATCAACATAATGATTGACTTCAAGTACTGCTGGAGATCATTGGCTAAGTGCTTATAGGCATTTGTTGATGTTATAAAAAAAGAAAAATTATTAATATTTAAATGAGTATTAAAATAATATTGTCTAACAAATACTCTCTGTGAGGATTAATAAAAAAAATATATAACTGTTTATGGGCACCAGTATGTACAGCACACGAATGAAGCAGGCAACACTGTGTAAAGGCGAGAAGTACAAATGATTAAGATGATCGCATAATCACAACAAGCCAATACGAACAACAATAATAAAAGAATACAGAACGGTAAAGTCTAAGGTTTGCATTCGTTTCTTTGTTCTCCTTGATTTTGATTTCATTTGATTTTAGCCCATTCCCGAAAATAATCAATTAGCTAGTACATGTTTTTGCAATCCAATTAATATCTCAATATTGTCGTTTATGAAATTTCGTGAAATCAAGAAGTCCTACAGTGCAAAATAACATTAGTAAAAATAATTTCCGCACGCAATGCAGAATGCAGGTAAGAATCGCAAACACAAACTATCAAAATCATCGCCGCCAAGTGAGGACAATAGTTAATAATAATAGTAATTTTTTCTCCTTTAGAAAGTGATTCAGTCCACATCTTGTGTGAGGTTTGCGGAGATAAAAGCCACGGAAGGCATTATGATGTTCGTACATGTAAAGCTTGTGCAATATTTTTCCAACGTTGGCATACGGTTGGTAAATACTACGCATGCCATGGCGGACGTGAACATGAATGTTTAATTAACGAAAAAAGCCGCAAAGTGTGTATACCATGTCGTCTCAAGAAATGTATAGACGTTGGCATGAATGAAGACAAGTTACAGCCTTTGCGTGGAACACGTAAATCCCCACAGAGACGATATACAGATGAAGCTGATCAAGAAGAAGACGCACTGTCAAGTCCTACAGCTCTTCGTGCTTCTGCCGATTTCCTAACCCTGCCACCGTTATCCCCACTGGATTCAGATGATTCTGCACAGGAACCAAGTACATCGAAAAAATTGAGATTACAACTGAATGTTACAGATCCCCAAGCTTCAGTGGATTCGCAATCCTTACAACAACCATGCTCACTAGATCTAGAGGTTGCACAACAACAAAGTACATCACAAGGAGTAAGATCACCAGAAACTTCGACTATCGAGAGTAACCAAGACGTAGCAGTTGGGTATTCTTCCAACAATAACGAATGGGATTTTGGAAATTGGGAAAATTTTAGTTCGAATCCCTTCCGCCAAGAGACAAATTTGATTCGCATAATTCAGCACACCAACATAACACATCACAAGGAGCTTCTCATGCTTTTAGCTAATACTGCTTCCGGAGTTCGGATTTCTACAACAACATCCAAACGTAGTTGATTCACATAAAGCTACCCAGCAACTTAATGTTTACGTCTACTACCGAGAGTACCCAAGATTCAGTGGCTGGGTATAATTTCAAAAATACTATTTCTATGGGATTTTGAGACAGGCTAGATTTTCAATCACTACCCACTTCTACAGCTACTCGTGCTCCTGTCAAGCGCACTAGATTACCGAAAGTATTTTAAATTATCAATGTTATGGACCTGTCTACATTTAAGTAATTAAAATTGAAGTATAAAATCACATATATATGAGTGTATATATTTATTTTGTTTTTGTTTTTATATTTATTTGTAAAATGTCCCAACATTATGTTCTTGAAATCGAAAATCGACATTTCGCTTTTTTCAGGATTTTATGTGCTCTTTGTGTATCGATCGTATGTCTATCGATCTTTGATAATCTCAGTTTTTAAAAACACAGCTTTATTTGATGTATTTGCTGTTTCATTTTCTTACCATTCAATGTAAACGAGACAGAATTAAACAGCTGCTTTCATCAGGGGCTCACTCACTAAATTTTTATTATATTCATTGTAAACTGATCTTCTTCAGGTATTTGCTTACCGTTCTATTCCTCTGGGTTTTTAAAAGGAATGCCGACACTATGTCCACCTGTAGTTCATACACCAATACTGGATTGAATATATTTTCGATATCATAGCGTAAATATAGTCCTTTAAAATAACTAGAATTTTAAATACATGTGGCTCTTTTGAAGAATTTAATTAATAAGTAAGCGAAAATTAAAAGGTTTATTTTTTATAATGAAAATTGTCGAATTAAATTCAAATAATCTGATTAATTTATAGTACTTGCCTAATGAGAGGATCACATATGGTTTTGCTTAGAGATATATACAAAGTGACACAACGGACGTTAAAATATTTTCTCTTTAAGGATATAAGTAATATTAGGCGTAATATACACAAAGTTCGGTCAATCAGTTTTCAAAGGGGACAATTTTAAATAGAAGCTTAACCTGAAATCATAAAGGCACCATTGGCATTTTAGTTGTTGGTTTTTTATACCCTGCATGAGTACACTAGATATTCATTTCATCAATTGTTTCTATTCGCTTAAAGGAATCTTCGAAGTTATAGAAAAACAATAAATTTTTGATCGTTCGTCAACAGAGTTGCCGAAATAATCGATTTAATGATGATAAATTATAACACTCCCATAACTCACCAAACCCTTTGTCTATCATATATGATCCACGGATTAGTACTGCGGTTAGAAATAGTGCCGCAAAATTGGCTGAGCCACGCCCACTGTCTAATGTGGCTCCATACTCACAAATTAATGACCATTATTTTCCATATTTAAACTTAATATTTTACCCTCATTTACGATCTACTGAGAACTAATAAGTGAAAATTGTTAAGTGATAGAAGTGATGAGTAATGATGTAGCCGTTGTGATGCCGAAGTCAGGTGCTGGTTTTCCGGCCGTTTAGTTCTTCCGCATGGGGGTCACTTACTACATCTGTACAATCCGTAAAATTAAGATTTATACCTCCTAAATATATTGGACCGTAATCACAGTCAAAAGCTTAAATGCGTTTTAGTCAAAATCACATATTAAGTTCCGACAACGTTTCATTTATTTGGTAATTATACTTAGTCATTTAAAACGACGTGTTCACTAACATATTTAAAACTTTTTCATTTACGTTGAAATTTTTCTTTAATTTGGACTTACACTTCAGTATAAAAGTATTTATTTAAAATAAAAATTGCCAACAAGGTCGCAAACTAGCTTCAGGATCTGATGAAACATACAATTTTCTATGAGCGATTCACTTTTAAATGTACTTTTTTGACAATGATGAATTTATCACCATTTTGTCTGTTTACAGAAATACATTTTTAGTTACTTTTAGTTGTTAACATTTCTTTAAACCTGTCAATTTAATCGACTTTCTTGTACTGCTAGTTAGTCTATCCCTCTATCCGCCTCTATTTGCCTAACTATTTCAGATATGTATACATATAGTAAACATCCACTTATACGTAGAGTAGGTAAATTAAGAGCTTATTCTACTTAAAAATTAGAATATAAACACGCAACGATACACATTTTACATATAAATATACGCATACATACAAAGAATTAAATAAATATTGTACATTCACTTACATAAATACATTATTATACTAAACATTAAATGTTTATGAAGGCATTGTACCTATTGTACGCTCAAATAGAAACATAACTATCAAATTTAGTTACAGACAGGTGTAACACAGCACTTCTCTCCATCCCACCAGTTGATTCCAATATGTCACACAGAGAGACAGCGTAGTTTTCGTTGCACCTTCGACATTATGAAAGAACAACTCGTCAATTGTTAAATTGGAAACATTATCCGTGAGCGCTGTCACCTCCATTATGGTATTGAAACGGCTAGTATCATTGGGATACATTTGATGAATTTAGGCTTGTAATACAGTTTTCGCCTGATCCTGCATTCTCTCAAGAACTCCAACATTAGAATATCCTGATATATTCGAAGTTGGTGGTCTGGGCAGTGCAATGATTCGCAAGTAATGGTATTCTTTGGGGTCCAATGCAAGGTGGAATAGTACATTTAGCACATTTTGGAAAGCCTTCGCCTCACGTGAGACTATAGAAAAACCAGTCTTATTAGCATTTTTGTTCTCTTTCTCATAGGAGTTTAATAGTTGTGAAATATCCAGTGGCGTCATATGTTGTGCTAATGTCAGAATGAATATGTCCTTGCTCGAGTTCTCAAAGAGGCATATCTGCTCCGGCATGGACAATGGATCAAACGACCATGTTTCCTTTATCCATCCGATATCGTTGAAAAGATGTCCAGCAGCGGCATCGTGGATGCTGTCGGTGACAGCCGTTTGTAGGGCAGTTGATGGTACTACAAATTCTTGCAATGTGTTATGTAGCTGCTTAGAATTATTCGATTCCACCAGCGGTAACTTGGATACCCTCGTTAGTCACCAGTGATGCAGATGGTAGTAATCCAGGTTCTTGTGATAAACCACTTTGCTCTGCAGCGTTAGCTGAATTCAGTGCGTAAGTTGGTGATTGTAATCTGAACTCGACAGAAGCTCGAGGAGTTGCAGGTGTCGGCAGTGATTGAAAATCTCTCAAAATTCCGAAATCCGATGTGGCAATGTTGAAAGAATACCCAGCAGCAGTATCTTGGATACTCTCCTTAGTAGTCGATTGTGAGGATCCGAGATTTTGCGCTATATAATATTGCTGTGCAGCCTGTGAATCCAGTGAGTGCAGTGGTTGTATGGATCCGTAATATATCGGCACATGGGGAGCTTGAGGACCTGGCATTGATTCAAGTTCTTGCAAAGCTGCAAATATATATTCGATATGGTTAGAAATCTCTATGGCAACATAATCTTGGACGCTCTCTGTGCTTGTCGTTTCTGGTGCAATTGGGGGTATACCACCAGTGGTATCTTGGATACTATCGCTTGTCGCCAATGATACTGTTGGTGGTACTACAGGCACATACGTTGGTGGTACTGATGTGAAATCAACAGGGGTATGAGGAGCTGCAGGAATCGGCATTGATTTAGCGTTTCTTTTCATGCCGACTTCAAAACACCTTTTTAAACGACATGATTTACAATTGTTACGCGATGTACTATCAATTATACATTCATCTCGAATATTCCCCTTGCATACGTGGGGTTTTGGTGAGTGCGCTTATTTTGAGAAAAACCATCTACAACCATGATATGTATAAGCTCCAAAATTCCTTCCCGAGCCGTGATCGTTACAAACCGCACAGCGCATGTCGCGTAATGAACTTCCTAAACGAGAATAAATATAGTGCTTTTAGTTAAGACATAATGAAGAATGTCGTCAAGAGCTTACCTTGTCTATGATCCGTACTCTGCATTCCAACTTCAAAACACCTTTTTAAACGACATGATAAACACTTTTTACGTGATGTGCTATCAATTATACATTCACCTGGAATACTCCCATTGCATTTGTAGATTATTTTCGATACTTGGTGACGCATGAAAAATCTGCTACAAGCGTAGCATGTATAAACACCATAGTGCAGTCCTGTGGATCGATCTTGACAAACCTGACAGATGGTGTAGGATAAAATTGGACCTAAAAAGGATAAGCACCATTTTTTGATTCCGCAGATATGTAGAAATTATGATATCGCGTGTCGAGGGTAATAGATATTATTGCATAACGGTAATACTTACTTGATATCGATAATTGTGATATGTTTTCATTTTTAACTGAATTCTGCATTGTGTGGCGATTGTGATTTTATGTTAATTAATTTAGTTGTCCACTATATTAACTCTTGCTCAAGTCAATTAATTATAATTATTAAATTATATTAGAATTAAAAACGATAATATTGATAAGCACTATGACAAAATTCGATAACAAGTGTAGAAAGAATTTGCAAATTAATTTGTAATGTGTAACTTTCATAAATATTATTTATTATTTTATTTGTAACTTTCATATTGAACATTAATTTGCGAATGATGATTCCTTCTCAATTAACATCGGCTTTAACATCGGCTCCTTATTGTGTTGGGCCCATAACAAGGGAAACACTGTTAACAAAGAGAAAGAAAGAAAGCAAGAACTGATTTAAACATTGCTTCGATTGGCTCTTTACCGTTCTTTTTCGTTCACTTTTTACTGTTATTCCTCGTACTAAACTTGTGTACATTGTAAAACGTAGGACCATATCCCTTCAATATTGACGAATATTGACAGAAAATTATATATAATGATTCGATTTTTATCCCACAATAAGATTTCTAGAAAATATGAATGTGGTTTGTAGCGTAAAGTTTGGTGTATAAACCAACAACAACCATAAATATCGCGTTATTAAAAAAACTACGCGATATCTCACGTATAAAATTCACTTATTTATTTGAAATGAAGTGAAGTGAAGTGAAGTGAAGAGGTGGGAAGGACAAGAACCAGGGTACTCAGTCAAACTTCCATTCTACCCAAACCCAGAAACGGAAAAGAAAATTAAAGGAAAGGGGAGATAAAAAGAAGAACAATCAAACTTTTGAAGCTTCTTGATTTTGCAAGAGTTGATCTGAAAAACATAAATATATCAGCTCCCACAAGAGTTTTGTCTGTTTCGGAAATTTCCTTGTGTGTAATGTGACTCTTGTGCCTAGGTTTCTCAATTAATCGAATCTGATGAAGAAATTATGAAGATTAGAATAAATTTACTAAATAATAGTCGTCACAAGATACTCCCCACAAAGAGTTAAGGTTTAATGGGGCTTAATGTCCCATGGGGATCAGGAGATAGAGCCCCACTTGGCCGATGGACTTGTTAAAAAAGCGAAATAATAATATATCGATATTTAAAAATCATTCATTAATTTTTTTTCCTTATACATCTTTTTCTTCTAATGGCCCCCCTTGCATAAAATGCTGTCTACGACACTTCTGATGTCTTCCATTGATTAAACTTGCATGAAAAATGAAACTGTATGATTTTTAGTTAGAACCAACCTTCAAAAGAAACGTGTATAAATTTGACAGCTGTCGGATAATTGACATTGTGAGTAATTTCGTGTGTTAATGAAGCATTGCTTTTTAGCGAAAGAAAATATTCTTGAAGCTAGGGCTTGGCTTGATAAACATTATTCGAGCTTTGCACCGAAAAAATCAACCGTTGAGAAGTAGTTTGCAAAATTTAGACGAGATTTTCTAAGGCAATTAAAAATATCATGAAGATACGGGGGGTACTTGGGATACTATAAATATTTCTTTTAAACTTCTGTTAAATTATCTAAAATCATTGTAAAATAATTTTGTATTGGTCATTATAACAATAACCAACATTGAAACTGAAGGAATATTCAAATACAACTTTGTCAAATGTTATTCGTTCAGTGGCAAAAATTGCTACCGAATACCACATTACAAACTGTACACCACAAATCATCCGCACTGTAAGGCACGCGTAGGAACTGCCCTAAAAAATAGAAACAACAAAGAGTTGGAAGATCATATAGCCAAATGACCACCTAGTGAAGCGTCAGACTACTCTTTGTGGAAATCAACAAACAAAACTCAAATCGGCCAATTCTCACTGATTCCCCCATCCGTTTGAGTGACGGCAATTGAGTTAGAAGCAACTATGAGAAGGGTTTGTTTTTTGCAAACCACTTAAAAAGGGTGTTTACACCCAATCCACCCTCTTCACAGTCCTCATTACCAAAATTAACTTCTCAACCTTGCTCAATAACGCTCAAAATTAAAAACAAAGGACTTTTCAGAGCAATTTATAAAGATTTAAACCCAAACAAATCACCTGGCCTAGATAAAATTACCGGTAAAATGATAAAAGAGCTACCTCCGGCTTCATTAATTCATCTCATGCACATTTTCAATGCTATCCTTCGTATTAAACACTATTCAAAATGCTGGCAAACTTCAAAAATTATTATAACAGCAAAGCCAGGAAAGGATCCTACAAAAGTTGCATCGTACAGAACTATCAGCATCTTGCCTCTACTCTCTAAAGTATTTAGAAAACAGCACGGCACAATAGAGCAAGTCCACTGCATTGTAACTCTGATAAGGAACACTTTTGAAGAAAAAAAGTATTGCTCAGCTGTCTTTCTTGATATCACTCAAGCTTTCCATAAAGAATGGCACGATGCCCTTTTTACAAACTTACTTTACTTTACTTACTTAGGATTGCACAGGGATTATACATCAAGTCCATTGGATACTCACGCTGGCGTTCCACAAGGAAGCGTTTTGGGCCCCTTTCTGTATCTCTTATACACACTATATCGACCATTGCTGATGACACGGCAATATTGTGCTCTCGCTCTAACCCCATAGAAGCTACTAAACTCCTGCAGACTCATGTCGATTCTCTCGAAATCTGGCTAGCAAAATGGCGTATAAAAGTCAATGAATCAAAGAGCGTACATGTAACCTTCAAGCTAAGGCTAGATACATGTCCCCCACTTAATATAAATGGCCAATCAGTTCCACAATGTTCCTCAACAAATTACTTGGGTATTCACCTCGATAGAAGGCTGACCTGGAAGAATCACATAGAGGCTACGAAAACTCAGATCAAGCTTAATATTAATCAGTTATGATGGCTGCTACACAAAAGCTCAAAGTTGAATCTCGAACACAAAGTGCTATTATATAAAGCAATTCTGAAGCCAATCTGGACTTATGGTATTCAGTTATGGGGCACCGCATCTCCCTCAAATATCGAAAAATTACAGCGAATACAATCCAAGTGTCTGCGAATTATTGTAAACGCGCGAGATTTAAATGTACCCACAATTTCTGAGGAAGTTACAAAAAATTGCACAGCCATCCAAATCCTCTTGCTAGGCAATTGTTGCTGAGCACAGGCCATCGACGTTTAAAAAAGAAATGACGCACTAGAAACGCTGTATAATTACTAAATCTAGCGACTCAACAAATTGTGATGGAACACAGGCAACATCACATCATTTTAAGTTGGTTTCTAAGATTTGAATACTTATTGTGAGTTTCTACGAATGGTAGAAAGATTCGATAAATTCTTAGTATTTAAACAAAAAAAGTTGCGAAACCTAATCTGTGATATCAAATTCTTATGGACCCTTTTTACGATTTTCATAAGAAATTCCTCTATTCAATGTGCTCACTTTACCTTCACACAATTTCAGCTCTAGATTATATAAAATATATGTACTTACCTGCCAATAATTATTATGAATGAATATTTTCTATTGGCCACAATACACACACGTCACTGATATTTTGCCAACACAATGTTATCAGTTTATATTACCAATTTTGGTTTTCCCGCTGAGCTCGTGTATTTGTATCTCGTAAAATGGATTACCTTAAAGCAAGATATGGTAATTCTCTTTGTCAGTCATCGTACATATGGTAGCTATGCAACCGCAGGCAATAAAACCAGACGCCTGTGCTAATGTCGAAGGAACAATGCAATACAATTGTATACTCGTAGTTGTTGTCCGTAATTCTACAGCGTGTAATTTAAATAGGAAATCTGCCATTGTGCTGACTTCTTGTATTGAAGAAGCTACTGAAGAACAATATGTCAAAGTAAAGAATTGGTGCTAGAAGATCGTTATTATTGATATTGCTGGAATATCAACATTAGGGTTATTCATTTTTATGCGATATTTTCTTCTGAAAATCTGATAATTTATAGAAAACAAGAAATTATGCAGTTTGAAAAAAATTCGAAGTTACAAGTTCCCAAATAAATAACACGGAAATCACTTGTATACGGTTTCGATTCGATTTTTCGATATTAAAAAACCTTGTTTGGAAAAAATGAGTGCGCAGCTTTTGTAGGGCATGAAAATTGCCACCAAAAAATTTTCCTCTGAGAAAATGCCGTCCGACAATACAAAGGAAGAGCAAAAACTTCTGTTTGCTACAGTGCAAGTATGAACGAAGTCGAAAACAACGCCATATGGGGCTGGAATTTAAATTGGAAATTTATTTCTATAGTAATTATTGATTAAAATTTATATATATTCACTAAATTTAAGAGTAATTCTGGAAATAAAAAATTTAATAGCTTCTTAGTATTTATTATATATTAATTTCTAATATCATAATTATCAATTTCAACTTTTTGGATCAAATTTTATCCCCTACAAAGCTATACACTCATTTTTCAAAATCGAAAAATCGAATTGAAACCGAAAAAGAAACAATATCTCATTTTATTCATATTGGAAATCGAATTTTTAAAAGAGCTAAACCTCTAATATATTTGGAATTCTTTTTGAAACGGCATATTTTTTTTTTATTTTCTATAAACTACCAGATGACTACGAAATGATCGCTTCGTGAAGAGTATTTAAGGCGCGACCGGTCGGGACAGGATCATCATTCGTAACTCAGAAGTTAATGTTAACGTCTGGTTAGAGCAATTTTACCGATTTCTCAACTCTTCAAAAATAAATTCCATAGTGAAAATTATATAATAATTATACGGAGAGGCCTTGTACGAATTTCACTATGTCAAATACATCAAAGTCCAGTAAGCATCTAAACTATACTAGTGTTCCAAAATGTTTCAAAATTTATTGCACAATTACGTTAAGTTCTTCAATATCTTCATATTATAAAAAAAATGTCAAATTCCCTTTTAGGTCGAGTTTCAAGCGAAATCCCCTGTAAGGTTTGTGGAGATTGGAGCTCAGGTAATCACTATGGCATTCGTACATGTGACGGTTGTTGCAACTTCTTCAAACGTATGGTACGAAAGGACACATCGGAGGTGTGCTCACTCCAAATTCCTGAAGAGGAAAAAATGAGCTTGTCTCATAAAAAAAAATGTCGACCATGCCGTTTCGCCGGCTGTATAAGAGCCGGCATGGAAAAGAGATTAGTACAGCCAGAGCAGGGGCCACGTACACTGAGCAGGCTGCAAAAAGCAGCTAATACAATGTGTATTATGCCGGCTCCTGCATTTGTGCATGTGTTTCCTGAATATATGTTGCCGCCAGTTGCAAAGCAACATTATTACTATACGTCCATTGCACATACGCAAGGATATAGCTCACTACCAACGCCACCATTCGATATCAATGAATATATCAAGGGAACTGCTGCTGAACTAGTTTACTTCAATATCAATTGGACAAGGGGCATACCCTCATTTGTTGAGCTGCCATTGTCGGATCAGTTGATCCTTTTGGAGGGGTCGTTCAAAGACCTTTTCATTTTGTCATTAGCACAGCGTATGATGCCATTGGATATCTCACAACTTCTGTCCGACTATAGGATGGAGAATTTCAATAATTTCAATTTCAATTTGAGTAAAGTAGCGTATGAGGTGAGGACTTTGCAGCATGTTCTAAATCAATTATGCTATCTAACATTGGATCACAATGAGTACGATTGCCTACGACGGATTGCACTCTTTCGTCGACCGATTACATGTGCTTACTCAGCGTCTGATTCCGATAGTCCCAGCACGAGTAGCTCAACAAGGCAAGGGCTTCTTATTCAAGCTGTTAAAATAGCCCAACTCCATGAAGAGGCAAACACCGCACTGAAAATATATTCCAATCAGAATAATCGTTATGATAACATCATGACGGTAGCAGCACTCTCGAATAATGTTTCCGATCTCTCAATTGGAGAATTATTCTTTCGTAAGCAAATCGGTGAACTCAGTATTACAAAACTTGTCTGTGACATACTCTCGAAGAATCTTGATTCTAGCAGCACTCTCGAATGATGTTTCCATCTCTCAATTGGAGAATTATTCTTTCGTAAGCAAATAAGCAAACGGCATGACAGCATTCAAGTGGACCTTTGGGTGGTTTCTTTGCCATAACGCCCAAGAAATTAAATCAGCGTGATCCTGAACAATTTCGCATCGCAGCTCGCATGAAATCCACAAAGTTGTAAAATCATTCCAAGCCGTCAGTAATTCCGGCGAAGGGCAGACTGTTCCTAACACTGATGTTTTTTTGTTTTCATGAACAGCCTTAAATAAATAGCACAATGCCTTGTAACATAAAATAAATATTGTCTTTTTATTTCATTATTACATTTCATTTCATTTTTATCATCGATTTACTATCATTACTATCATTTTGATAGCCGGTGCAGTCAGTGGTATTGCGCTAGTGGTATCACGGATACTTTCATTGGGCGCCAATGATGCAGCTGTTAGTAACACAGGTAGGTCACAGCTTAGTGGTATTGATGTGAAATCGACAGAAACACAAAACCTACTTCCCCCAACAGTTGCCATCACAAACCTCACAGTGATTGTCGCATAGAAGCCTAACCAAAAGAGAAAAATCTCCTTACAGTCGGCTGGGGCCGACCAAACTATACCCTGCATATGTAGATTTATATATAAAAAGTTTACTCGAATATCCAACTTTTCTTTTATTTCCACTTTTCGAGAAACAATTTTTGCATATACTACTAATTTACACCCGAAATATGGTTGACTTTGACGAAGTAAAAGGATTTTAAGATAATTCCGAGGCTTAGTATGGGAGCTATATAAAAAATGGGCATGGCTTACCACTTTCTAGTAAATCCAATTAATTTTTCAATGTTAATCCACACCTTAAATTTGGTGTCCTACGTTGAATAGTTTCTAAGTTATGGTGGTTAACATTTTTGTTTAATTTCCTCAACTTTGTATGGGAGCCCTAATAAGAAGTGGGCGTGGTACGCTGATTTTTCGCCAGATTATTTCCGACTACGATATTAATTTAAGTGTCAATTATGGTTATTGTAGACATAAGATTGCCTAAGTTAAAGCTGTTTCAATTTAAAATTTGTATGGGGGCTACGATAAACACTGGGCGTGGTGCGCCCATTTTCTGTGAGCCTAGTGGCTCGTACAATACTAATCCATACCCTAAGTCTCGTTGTCCTAGGCTAAATGGTTTGTAAGCTATGGAGCTTAAAATTTTAGTTTAATTCACTCGACTTTGTATGGGAGACCCATGAAGGAGTGGGCGTGGCACACTGATTTTCTCCAGATATTTGCCGACTACGATATTAATTTAAGTGTCAATTATGGTTATTCTAGACAGAAGATTGCCGAAGTTACAGCTGTTTCAATTTAAAATTTGTATGGGTGCTACGATAAACAGTGGGCGTGGTGCTTCCATTTTCTGTGAGCCTAGTTGCTCGTACAATACTAATCCACACCTTAAATCTCGTTATTCTACGCTGAATAGTTTGCAAGTTATAACCGGTAACATTTTTTTTAATTTCCGCAACTTTGTATGGGAGACCCAAAAAGGAGTGGGCGTGGCACATTGATTTTCTGCCATATTATTTCCGACTATCGTGTTAATCTAAGTGTCAATTATGGTTATTCTAGACAGAAGATTGTAAAAGTTACAGCAGTTTCAATTTAAAAGAAGTGCACCACTTTGTATGGGAGCTACGCTAGAGAGTAGGCGTGGCTCACCCACTTTTGGCGAGGTTATATAGTAGTATAATATAACTCTATGTGCAAAATATTGTTGTCCCAAGTGGTATATTATGCGAGTTATAGCAAGTTAAAGATTTTGAAAATTTCGAGGTTAGTCGCTTTGAATGCTTGGTGTGGGCGTGGTTATTGACCGATCATGCCCAATATCAATCCCCTCCGTACCCTTGGATCATAGATTACTTATGCCAAATTTCATCGAAATAGCTCAATATTTACTCAAGTTATCGTGCGAACCAGCCAGGTGACAGACAGACGGACGGACGGACGGACGGACGGACGGACGGACGGACGGACGGACGGACGGACGGACGGACGGACATCGTTAAATCGAAAATTTAATCGACGCTGATCACGAATATATATCCATGTCTATATCTCCGGAGATTCCTTCAAGTGGACACAAACATCTGACCGAAATGAATATACCATGCATATTGCATTATGCAGGGTATAAAAAGCATGGTTTTCCCTTTTAAGAAATACAGAAGTATGTTGGCACCGTCTTACTTGGTGTACGAGGCGTATGCTGTATTCCAATGGCAAGACACCTTCTCATACGGCATGATTTACACTTACAAGCTCTACATGCATAACACTATAGTGCACTCCTGTGCAGCGATCTTGACGAACCGAACAGAGGTTGTCGGATAAAATCGGAGCTAAAAAAGAATAATCTGTGTTTTGGAGTACACAGATATGTAAGTATAGTGATGCCGTTGGTCTAGCTGACCAATGATGTGATGTGATGTGATGATGAATGATAGTGTGACGTCGACAATTCTGATATTTATACCTGAGTTCTGCATGGCGGAGCGAAATTTATTTTTATTTGTAAATTATATTATTTATTGCTTTAGTAAATTGGTTATAACCCTATTATAGATGCAAATTAAAAATGATTCAGATGGTTATCAGAAAACAATTTAATAAGCGTGTTTAGAAGAGTAATATTTAACGCTTACATTCACATGAGTACCTCTCAATTACCATCTGCTCTAACACTCTTTATTCTTTCAGTCCCACAAGAACGGAAACACTACAACTGTTAACAAAAAAAAAAAAAAAAAATAACCTTACAGTCGGTTGAGACCGACCAAATTATACCCTGCATTGCATTTACTACTAATTTACACCCGAAATATGGTTGACTTTGACGAAGTACTTTGTATGTTATGAGGGTTGTAAAAGCGATAATTTAAAGGATTTTAAGATAATTACGTGGCTTAGACTAGGAGCTTCTTGTAAATCCAATTAATTTTTCAATATTAATCCACACTTTAAATTTGGTTGTCCAACGTTGAATAGTTTGCAAGTTATGACGGTTGATTTTTTTTAATTTCCGCAACTTTGTATGGGAGCCCCAAGAAAGATTGGGCGTGGCACACTGATTTTTTGCCAGATTATTTCCGACTACCATATTAGTCTAATTGTCAATTATAGTTACTCTAGCCAGAAGATTTCAGAAGTTACAGCTATTTCAATTTAAAAGAAATGAGGTCATTTTGTATGGGGGCTACTATAAACAGTGGGCGTGGCGCATTCATTTCCTGTGAGTCTAGTAACTCCTATAATACTAATCTATATCTTAAATCTGGGTGTTCTACGCTGAATAGTTTGCAAGTTATGATGGTTAACATTTTTTTTTAATTTCCGCAACTTTGTATGGGAACCCCAAGAAAGAGTGGGTGTGGCACACCGATTTTTTGCCAGATTATTTTTGACTATCATAGTAATCTAAGTGTCAATTATAGATATTCTAGACATAAGATTGCAGAAGTTACAGCTGTTTCAATTTAAAATTTGTATGGGGGCTACGATAAACAGTGGGCGTGGTGCACTCATTTCCTGTGAGTCTAGTTGCTCGTACAATATTAATCCACACCTTAAATCTCGTTATTCTACGTTGAATAGTTTGCAAGTTATAACCGGTAACATTTTTTTTAATTTCCGCAACTTTGTATGGCAGACCCAAAAAGGAGTGGGCGTGGTACACTGATTTTCTGCCATATTATTTCTCACTGCCATGTAAGTCTAAGTGTCAATTATGGTTATTATAGACAGAAGATTGTAGAAGTTACAGCTGTTTCAATTTAAAAGAAGTACAGACACTTTGTATGGGAGCTACGCTAGAAAGTAGGCGTGGCTCACCCAATTTTGGCGAGGTTATATAGAGTGTATAATATAACTCTATGTGCAAAATATTGTTGTCCCAAGTGGTTTATTATGTGAGTTATAGCAAGTTAAAAATTTTGAAAATTCCGAGGTTAGTCGCTTTGAATGCTTGGTGTGGGCGTGGCTATTGACCGATCATGCCCAATATCAATCCCCTCCGTACCCTTGGATCATAGGTTACTTGTGCCAAATTTCGTCGAAATAGCTCAATATTTACTCAAGTTATCGTGCGAACCAGCCAGGTGACAGACAGACGGACGGACGGACATCGTTAAATCGAAAATTTAATCGACGCTGATCACGAATATATATCTATGTCTATATCTCCGGAGATTCCTTCAAGTGGACACAAACATCTGACCGAAATGAATATACCATGCATATTGCATTATGCAGGGTATAATAACTACGATAATTAATATTTTTGTATTGTACGATTTTGTATTTTGTACGATTTTTCTTTTCCATTCTTTAACGTACGATCTGTGTTCATCTCTTTATTACAACGTTTTTAGAAAATATATATATTTGATATTTTGAGACTGGACATTTGTGAACCAAAAATATGATAAAATTAGATCAATAAAACCATTTAAATATATTATATTTATAAATTTTTGTTGAAATTTGCATGCGAGACCAATCTCCAAATGTACGGACAGTACTGATAGTGGGCATGCTCATTCAACTGCCACGGTAGTTTTCTATCTAGAATAACCATATTCAAGTAAGTAAGAATTAGATTTACAAAAATTGGGCAAGGCACACCCATTGTTTAATGTAGCTTCAACACAAAGTCGTGATATGAATCTACTTTATATAGTTCCTATACAAAGCTCCGGAATTTGTTTTATGTTTAAACCACCATAACTTCAGTCGTCTTTAACTTAAGACGTCCATATTTAGCACGATGTTTAATATTGACGCTTGTAAGAAACTCATGGGAAGCCACTGGGAAACCATTCCTACTGTTTAACGTATTAATATACAATAATACGAAATCCCGGAGTTGTCTTAAATTTTAAAACCCCCGACATTTAGGAAATACTTCAACTTCAAGATAATCATATTTGAGACGTAGATTACTATTAAAGATGGCGATGATTCTGCAAAATACTCGAATTGGTGAACCACACCCACTACTTAATGCGGCTCCCATACAAAATCGTAGTTTTGTCAAAAGTAAATTATACTCACGAGAAGAAAATCAAATTGATAATCGTACTAAAATTATAAACAAATTTGGATAATCCCTTTTTGTATTTGAAAAGTGATGCAACTAATACAAACATCACTTTCCTCTTACTGGGTGTTTAACAAGTGGGTGCCAAAAGGTGCCACTTCGCTTTATATCAAACGTCTAAATATAGTTCATGTTTGTTTATGTAACCATATTTTTGGATTATGTGCCTCGATTTAAGCTTTTTTTTTGTTTCAAAATGATTCCATAGAATAATATTTATTCGAGAGATTAATCTGTTAACAAAACTTAATGCATTAAAAAATGAAATAATTGACGATCTCGATTTCACCAGTGAGCAAAACTGGAATTTCTGAAAAGGTTTTCTCATTTTAAGTTCGAGACGCATTTTTTTTTAAACAAACCATAGTTGGCTCCAAGGAACTCGATCAATCGAGAATTTCATCAAAACTGCCTTACAAATGCTAATTCGTTTCGAAATCAGATCCGATGCAGCTGAGGACAATAAACAAAAAAATAATAATTTGATCTTCTTCATCCGATTTTGACAAAACTCTACCAATCCGCTAATGATATACGAAATGAATGTGTTCAAAATTTCAAGTTTCCTCCTGAAGGCCCATTTTTAATGAAAGAGCTAAGAACCAACAATTTTTCGCAAAGTTATGAAAAATTGCAATTTTGGACCAGTTGCAAAACAAGATCTCAGAGGATCGGTAAAATTTGTTGAATTGAACCATACTTACGATATTTGTCGGTCCCGAAGTCCAACTCACCATAGCTTAAAAGTAGTTATCTAATAAAGTTTTTAAAAAATGTTCAATTTTATACACGTTTTATCAATTTTTGCAAATTCATTAAAAACTCAATTTTATTTTTCTTCTTCTTAATAAACATTCCTTTTACAATATTTTCACTTTAAATGAAAATCAAAAATAAATTACGTTCTGAAAAAGTAAATTAACAAAATATCAGCCGATTAAATCATCAAAAATTGAGTAAAATACTCGTATGTTGCCTTCAAAGCATACTTTATTCATATTTTTGTAATAATTTAGGGAAATATTTAACTTATTAAACTTACTATTTGATAATAAATATTTTATTACAATTTTGTTCATAAAAGTTTCACTGAATGCAGCTTTAAAGCATTTAAAACAACACCTTCACATCATTCTTTAATTAGAACATATTCTTGAACTAAAATGTCATTCAAAGTGACTATAATAATGTTATTTTATCTTGACTATAGCCTTAACTGAATGCTTTGCAACCCGAAGAATTTTACGTCCTGGATGCGGGTGAGTTCCGTGTATTCGTAAAATTTCAATTTACACTAATTCTAACGATCAACAATGACGCTCTATATTGAAAGGCTTAACTGAATATTACAGGCTACAGAAATTTCGCCACACATTACAGTCTAAAAATGTCACTATCAACATAATGATTGACTTCAAGTACTGCTGGAGATCATTGGCTAAGTGCTTATAGGCATTTGTTGATGTTATAAAAAAAGAAAAATTATTAATATTTAAATGAGTATTAAAATAATATTGTCTAACAAATACTCTCTGTGAGAATTAATAAAAAAAAAAAGATAACTGTTTATGGGCACCAGTATGCACAGCACACGAATGAAGCAGGCAACACTGTGTAAAGGCGAGAAGTACAAATGATTAAGATGATCGCATAATCACAACAAGCCAATACGAACAACAATAATAACAGAATACAGAACGGTAAAGTCTAAGGTTTGCATTCGTTTCTTTGTTCTCCTTGATTTTGATTTCATTTGATTTTAGCCCATTCCCGAAAATTATCGAGGTAGATAGTGAATGTTTATGTCGTTTATAAAATTTCGTGAAATCAAGAAGTCCTACAGTGCAAAATAAATTAGTAAAAGCAGGTAAGAATCGCAAACACAAACTATTAAAATCATCGCCGCCAAGTGAGGACAATAGTTAATAATAATAGAAATTTTTTCTCCTTCAGAAAGTGATTCAGTCCACATCTTGTGTGAGGTTTGCGGAGATAAAAGCCACGGAAGGCATTATGATGTTCGTACATGTAAAGCTAGTGCAATATTTTTCCAACGTTGGCATACGGTCGGTAAATCCTACGCATGCCATGGAGGACGTGAACATGAATGTTTAATTAACGAAAAAAGCCGCAAAGTGTGTATACCATGTCGTCTCAAGAAATGTATAGACGTTGGCATGAATGAAGACAAGTTACAGCCTTTGCGTGGAACACGTAAATCCCCACAGAGACGATATACAGATGAAGCTGATCAAGAAGAAGACGCACTGTCAAGTCCTACAGCTCTTCGTGCTTCTGCCGATTTCCTAACCCTGCCACCGTTATCCCCACTGGATTCAGATGATTCTGCACAGGAACCAAGTACATCGAAAAAATTGAGATTACAACTGAATGTTACAGATCCCCAAGCTTCAGTGGATTCGCAATCCTTACAACAACCATGCTCACTAGATCTAGAGGTTGCACAACAACAAAGTACATCACAAGGAGATCACCAGAAACGGCGACTATCGAGAGTAACCAAGACGTAGCAGTTGGGTATTCTTCCAACAATAACAAATGGGATTTTGGAAATTGGGAAAGTTTGCTAATACCGGCGAGTCCTGTCGCATCTTGTTCTCCTGCCTAGTCCGAATCCCTTCCGCCAATAGACCAACTTGATTCGAATAATTCAGCACAGCAACATAACACATCACAAGGAGCTTCTCATGCTACTGTCGGATTCTGACCCCTTTTACCTCATACTGCTTCCGGAATTCGGATTTCTACAACAACAACCAAACGTAGTTGATTCACATAAAGATACCCAGCAACTTAATTTTAACATCTACTATCGGGAGTATCCAAGATTCAGTGGCTGGGTATACTCTTAAAAATATAAAATCACATATATATGAGTGTATATATTTATTTTGTTTTTTGTTTTTTTGTATTTATTTGTAAAATGTCGCAACATAATGTTCTTGAATTCGAAAATCGATCTCTCGTTTTTTTCATAGGTACTTTGAAGTATTTTATGTACTCTTTGTGTATCGATCGTATGTCTATTGATCTTTAATAATCTTAGATTTATACATTAAAAACACAGTTTTGTTTATCAAGAGAGTTTATGCAGAACTCAATAAAAGATGTAATACTACCAAACCTTAACTCTTTGCGGAGAATTCTTTCTAATCTGTATAATTTCCTCATCAAATTCAATTGAGTAGGAAGCTTAGACCCAAGACTGTAGAAATTTCTGAAACAAACAAAACTTGTAAAATCATGAAGCTGTGAAATTTTAATTGTAGTCCCCGTTCATAGAAGCCAGTGGTACAAAAAATTCAGGCAAGAAGTAAAATTGCGATTGTACGAGTTGGTTGATGCAATGGGACTGAAAAGTCGTTAGTATAAAGAATGTGCAACAATGAACCAAGAATCGAATACTGAGGGACACATTTGTTAGCTGACCATCTGAAAGAATGACTAAGATGGTTGACGATTCAATGCTTAATTTAATGCATAGCAGAGTATGTTAGTCGAAATCTTTATACTGGGCAAGTTGTAAGCTTCACAAAATTATTATTCACTGTTACCGCGAACATGTTCAGTCGTTTAAATAGGAACAGCTATACACTTACAACTTACGGTTCTGAAGCCTGATTGATTTATAGACATGAACGAATAATTTGATATAATTATAATTGATTGATTTGATCATTTGTCTGGTCGTTTTAAGGGGAATTCTTTTGAGAAATTGTCGTTGTTGTGATTCTGAGGTCAACCGTTTATTTTCAATTGGAGTCGTGAAATGTGTATGGCAGTTTATATGTTATATGTTTGATTTTAGCTTCCAATGTAAATTAATGATTTCGCAATAATAATATTACAATAAATGAATTCTTGTTATACCCTGCATAATGCAATATGTTTGATGTCAGATATGTCAGATGTTTGTGTCCACTTGAAGGAATCTCCGGAGATATAGACATAGATATATATTCGTGATCAGCGTCGCTTAAATTTTCGATTTAACGATGTCCGTCCGTCCGTCCGTCTGTCTGTCACCTGGCTGGCTCGCAGGATAACTTGAGAAAACATTGAGCTATTTCGACGAAATTTGACACAAGCAACCTATGATCCAAGGGTACGGAGGGGATTGATATTGGGCATGATCGGTCAATAATCACGCCCACACCAAGCATTCAAAGCGACTAACCTCGGAATTTTCAAAATCTTTAACTTGCTATAACTCACATAATATACCACTTGGGACAACAATATTTGGCACATAGAGTTATATTATACTACTATATAACCTCGCCGAAAGTGGGTGAGCCACGCCTACTTTCTAGCGTAGCTCCCATACAAAGTGTCTGTACTTCTTTTAAATTGAAACAGCTGTAACTTCTACAATCTTCTGTCTAGAATAACCATAATTGACACTTCGATTAATATAAATAAATATGGTAGTCAAAAATAATCTGTCAGCGTAGAATAACGAGATTTAAGGTGTGGATTAATATTGTACGAGTAAGTAGGCTCACAGGAAATGGGCGCGCCACGCCCACTGTTTATCGTAGCCCCCGTACAAAATGAGTGAAATTATTTTAAATTGAAACAGCTGTAACTACTACAATATTTTGTCCAGAATAACCATAATTGACACTTAGGTTAATATAGTAGTCGGAAATAATCTGGCAAAAAATCAACATGCCACGCTCACTTCTTATTGGGGCTCCTATACATAGTCGAGGAAATTAAACAAAAATGTTAACCGCCATAACTTACGAACTATTCAACGTAGGATAACCAAATTTAAGGTATGGATTAATATTGCAAAATTAATTAGATTTTCAAGAAAGGGGTAAGCCACGCCCACTTTTTATAAAAATCTCCTTTAAATTATCCCTTTTAAAATCCCCGTAACTTACAAAGTACTTCGTCAAAGTCAACCATATTTCGGGTGTAGATTAAGAGTGTATGCAAAAATTGTCTCTCAAAAAACTGGTGAGCATACTTCTTACTACTTCTACTTACTTCTTAATGTAGCTCCTATACAAAGAAGTGGAAATAAAAGAAAAAGATGGATATTCGAGCAAACTTTTTTTTTAAATATATATCTACATATGCAGGGTATAATTTGGTCGGCCCCAGCCCACTGTAAGTTCATATTTTTTTTAACAGTTGCAGTGTTTCCGTTCTTGTGGAACCGAGAGAATAAAGAATGTTAGCGCGGATGGTAATTGAGAGGGACTGATGTGAACGTAAGCGTTAAACATTACTTTTCTAAACACGCTTATTAAATTGTTTTCTGATAACCATCTGAAAGTTATCATTTTTAATTTGCATCTGTAATAATAGTTATAACCAATTTACTAAAGCAATAAATAATATAATTTACAAATAAAAATAAATTTCGCTCCGCCATGCAGAACTCAGGTATAAATATCACAATTGTCGGCGTCACACTATCATACATCATCACATCACATAACATCGTTGGTCAGCTAGACCAACAGCATCATAATACTTACATATCTGTGAACTCAAAAACCCAGATTATTCTTTTTAGCTCCGATTTTATCCGACAACCTCTGTTCGGTTCGTCAAGATCACTGCACAGGAGTGCACAATAGTGTTATGCATGTAGAGCTTGTAAGTGTAAATCATGCCGTATGAGAAGGTGTCTTGCCATTGGAATACAGCATACGCCTCGTAAACCAAGTAAGACGGTGCCAACATACTTCTGTATTTCTTAAAAGGGAAAACCATGCTTTTTCTCTTTTGGTTAGGCTTCTATGCGACAATCACTGTGAGGTTTGTGATGGCAACTGTTGGGGGAAGGAGGTTTGGTGTTTATACGAATGCAGCTTCCTGGAACTTCTCATGTTTCTGTCGATTTCACATCAATACCACTAAGCTGTGACCTACCTGTGTTACTAACAGCTTCATCATTGGCGCCCAATGAAAGTATCCGTGATACCACTAGCGCAATACCACTGTCTGCACCGGCTATCAAAATGATAGTAATGATAGTAAATCGATGATAGAAATGAAATGAAATGTAATAATGAGATAAAAAGACAATATTTATTTTATGTTACAAGGCATTGTGCTATTTATTTAAGGCTTTTCATGAAACCAAAAAACAGGAACAGTCTGCCCTCCGCCAGAATCGCTGACGGCTTGGAATGATTTTACAATTTTGTGGATTTCATGCGAGTTGGGATGCGAAATTGTTCAGGATCACGCAGTGCACCACACAGGAGTGCACCATGGTGTGTATGCATGCAATGCTTGTAGAGATTTTTTCAGGCGTTACCTGATATCGAGAAAAAACTACGAATGCACTGGGATTATTCCAGATGGATGAATAATTGATATTACACATTCTAGAAAGTGTTCATCATGTCGTTTAAAAAGGTGTTTTGAAGTTGGAATGCAGAGTAAGCACCTTACACAAGGTAACACCTTGCCGACATTTGTCAATATTTCTGAACTAAACGCATTATGTTTATTCTGTTTCAGTTAGTGTTTTCCGCGACATGCGCCGTGCGGTTTGTAACTATCATAGCTCAGAAAGGAGCTTTGGAGCGTACACATGTAATGCTTGTAGAAAGTTCTTTCAATATTCCATGCGATCGAAATATACCTACGTATGTACTGGGATTATTCCAGATGAATGTGTAATTGATATTACACAATCTAGAAAGTGTAAATCATGTCGTTTGAAAAAATGTTTCGAAGTCGGCATGAAAATAAACGCTAACTCCTCATAAATACCTCTGTTGATCAGTATCACCAACGTATGTGCCTGTAGTACTACCAACAGCATCTAACGACTAACGAGAGTATTCAAGATACCAGTGACGGTATACCCCCAATTGCACCACAAACAACAACCACAGAGAATGTCCAAGATTCCGCTGTCGGGAACATTTCTAACGATATCGAATATATATTTGCAGTTTTGCAAGAACTTGAATCAATGCCAGGTCGTCAAGCTCCCCATGTCCCGATGGATTACGGATCCATACAACCACTGCACTCACTGGATTCACAGACTGCACAGCAATATTATGCAGCGCTAAATCTCGGATCCTCACAATCGACTACTACCGAGAGTATCCAAGATACTGCCGCTGGGTATTCTTTCAATATTGCCACATTGGATTTTGGAATTTTGACAGACATTTGCCGTCTTGCAAGAACGTGAATCAATTCCGGGTCCTCCAGTTCCTCATGCTCCTGACGTCGAATCACATAATGAAGCACTGTAACATAATACATCGCAAGGGTCTGGGTTGCCAGAAACTGCATTGCTATCGCCTTCTACTCAGAGTATTCAATATATCGCTGTTGATCATTTTTTAAACAATATCAAATGGATAAGGACTACTTGGGCACTTGGTACATTGGCCATGCCGAATCAGTTACGCCTCCTTGAGAGCTCGAGCAAGGAGATTTTCATTTTAACATTAGCTAAATATATGATGACACTGGATGTGTCACAACAGCTAAACTCCTATAAAAGAATGAACAAGAATGCTGTTCATTTGTCTACAATCGCACGTGAGGCAAAGGCTTTGCAGGATATGCTACATGCACTATTCTACCTTGAATTGGATGCTAAAGAATACAGTTATTTACGCATGATTACAATCTTCTGACTACCGATTTCGAATAACTCACAGACTTGTAGTGACGACAGTCTGCACTCGAATACAGGACCTACTGATATTGTAGAAATATCGAGAATTTACAATCGCGCTGAATCCGATTTACAAGCCTATATTCATCGAATGCATCCCAATGATACTGATAGTTATAATACCATAATGAACACAGTGGCACTCATGAATAATATTTCCGGTGTCACAATTGAAGAACTACTCTTTCATAAAATTGAAACCTCGCAAAAAATGACCCTTTCTGTATGTGTGGAGTATTGGCGTTTGCTGGTGAGCTAAAGAGAAACGTTTATCCCTCAAGGGTGTTAAATTATTAGACTCGAGCACCTCTAGGTACCTAAATACTCTCCATGAGCACATGCGAGTATAGTTTAACAGTTATGTTTATATATGTATTGTACTTTAGAAATTAGTATAAAATCACATTTGTGTGAGTGTAACTATGATATTTATTTAATTCTTTATGTGTACTTATGTTGCTCGTCTGTACGAATTGTCTCCTTAATAAATGTATAAATGCATGTTCACAATGGTGGGTGCCGTAGCTCAGTGGTTAGTGTGTTCGCCTTCTGATCTGTAGGTCGTGGTTCAATACTCGGCTGATGCATAACAAATTTAATATCGAAAAGATTTTTCTTTCGAACGGTACCCACCTGTCGGCAAGCAATTGGCAATTCTTCCGACAGTAACAACTTGCCATGAAAAAGCTTCTAAAAAGAACTCTGTGACAAAGCTCAGAAAAAGTGATGTCACAAGTGTTCTGCCGTTCGGAACCGGCTAAAATAAGTAGGTCCATTCTAATACTGTCCAAAATTTAAGACGCACAACAGTAATGGAAGAAAAGCTCGGCCAATGAGCCCTTTGGGGCTTTAAGTGCCACATACATACATACATGCATGTTCACAATTACGACTTACATTAATGACTATTGATGTTAAATAAAAAATTAAGTAAGTCTCTACAGACGCCAGTATGTATAGCATGGGAATGAAGTAGGCATGTCTAAAATTTGCAAAAGGAAAGTAATGCACACATACAAGTAATTAAAATGACAGCAAAACTACATTAATTCTATACAACACAACATTAATTATAACAACATCAATAAGAAAATGCAAAACGGTAAAGACTAATGTTTACATCTGTTTCTTTTTTCTTTTTCTGCGAGCGTTTTACATGCATTTAGAAGGATATTACTAACATGGTTAGAAAATGACATTACAGTCGCATTACAGTAAGAATTCTAACTGCAAGCTTCGCTAAGAACAGAACTACCCTCGTCCTTCTTATGCCTAGCCTAATCTCACAATCCACTCGGCTAGTCCACAAACTGTTCGCCTTCTTAACAACTATTTCTTCTATACACCCAAACAGTTCGCAAAGCGGAGTTTGAACTGAGTCGTCGGCCTCATTGGCGTCCATACCAGAGCCCTTCCTGGCCATTTCGTCTGCTAATTCGCTCCCTTCAATAACACTATGTCCAGGACCCCAGCAAATAAAGACCCTGTAGTTTTCTAAGTCACATAATAAACCTCGGCATTTCAGCACGATTTTCGACTTGACTGTTCTGTATTAAATTGCTTTAGTGCCGCTTGACTGTCTGCAATTGCGTATATTTATGTCTGAAAGGCACTGCAAGCGTCAGGGAGTCGAAATGGCATCCCAAAGTGTAGGTTTTCTAAAAAAATACCCGCTCCCGTCCCTTTGTCCATCTTCAAGCCGTCTCTGTAAATGGTGACGTCTGAATCACGCACTGCACAGTGTGGCTCCCAATTTTCCCTGGTCGAATTAAAGTCCAAAACTGATGTCATGCAGTCTATGGGTGCATGAAGAACCCCCGCCACTACACGATCCCTTCTCCTGAATTCATCTAGAATCTTACTGTGTCATTAGTTAGCCGATTTACACATTTTGGTCACCCTTAAGCTGAGAGCCCATTTGCAGCACAGCATTTAACAAACATATGTAGCTGTAATAGATGAAAATTCATATTTAAATGCATTTGAGACATTTAAGTCGCATCACGGCTGTGCCTCACATGGTTCATACGCTCAGTCCAATTTTGGCATACACTCTCCAACATATCTCACGAATAAATTCTTCAATATTGGCTTCCAGTGCGTCAACCGTTGCGAGCTTGTCGCTATAGACATGAGCCTTAACATAGCCCCACAACAAATAGTCTAAAGGCGCTAAATCGCACGGTAGCGCTCGCCATTCACAGTAACGTTCCTGCCTTCGTCAATGCATTTTTCGGGATGCATTAGCAGTTCTTACAATGCTTCTGACTGCTCTTCACACCCATTAAATTGTCCGATAAAAAAGTGGATCTGCACTTTCTTAACAGAGAATAAATTTTGATAACAAAAATTCAATATTCTGCAAGCGTTGTTCGTTTGTAAGTCGATTCATGGTTAAATTGTAGACCAAACTGAACATGATTGACAGTAACGTGTTACACGAAAGTAGCTGATCTGCCAAAAACAATGTTGCCAAAAAGAAAGTTGCTAAAAAACAACCCTGTACATTGATCCATTGGCTTTTTAGGAAATGTGATATAAATTAACAAAATTTTAATTTTAATTTTAAATTTTTTATATACTTCATAAATTTTATGGAATAACTAGCATTTCCTTTTCTTGTGATGTACTCTCTATGTGGTTCCACAAAAAAAAAGAAGAAAAAAAAAAACAAATATACTTAGGTTAATATGGTAGTTGTACATAATCCGGCAAAAAATCAACATTGCCACGCCCACTTCTTAATGGCGCTACCATACAAAGTTGCGAAAATTTAAAAAAGTTTAAACCGCTATAACTTACGAACTATTCAACGTAGGACAAACAAATTTAAGGTGTGGATTAATATTGAAAAATTAATTGGATTTACAAGAAAGAGGTAAGCCACGCCAACTTTTTATATAGCTCCCATACTAAGTCTCGGAATTATCTTAAAAACCTCCTTTAAATTATCCCTTTTAGAACTCTCATAACATACAAAGTACTTCGTCAAAGTCAACCATATTTCGGGTGTAAATTAGTAGTACATTCTGTCAAATAAGTACCCGGAAATGCGATTTTTACTATGGATAAAAATATCGAACAAAGAGTTTGTGTGAAATTTTGTATTTCAAACGAAATTTCTTGTGCCAAAACGTTGGAAATGTCGAAAACTCAAGTTTACGATTAGTATAAATCGTTCAAAGAGGGGCGAGAAGAAATCGCAACGCACACAAAAGGTTGACTTGTTCCTAATGACGCCGTAACCAAATTAAATGACGCATAGCAATAAAAATTAAAAATTAAATAAAAAACAGTTGTGCCAACCTGGGAAAAAAATTTTTTTGAAATATTCTCAGAGGGAAAATTAAAAATGAGAATTTCCGGGTACTTATTTGACAGAATTTATATGCAAAAATTGTTTTTCAAAAAGTGGAAATAAAAGAAAAAGATGGATATTCGAGTAAACTTTTTATATATATATATATATATATATATATATATATATATATATATATATATATATATATTAAAAAAAATATATATATATATATATATATATATATATATATATATATAAAAATATATATATATATATATATATATATATATATATATATATCTACATATGCAGGGTATCATTTGGTCGGCCCTAGCCGACTGTAAGGAGATTTTTTACAATCACATCAGCAGTTTCTTGCTGGAGATATGGCGCAAAATCACCTCCGACAAATAACCACAGAAAAAAATTACAATATAGTTATCTCAAACAACTGACAAGCGAGAAGCTTTTAATGGGATTTTTGTATGTAGAGCGCCCAATTCCATTAAAAAAAATTGTCGTACATCGAGTAGTGTTATAGCTGTTATGATGCCGAAGTCCGATGTTGATTTTCTGACCGTTGGTCATGTTTTTACAATAATTTAGTGCAAATGGCACTGAGTAGCAGGCTTTTAGTTAGGATGCATTCTAAGGCTAAAATGTCATTTTAAGGCTACTACACATAATAGCCTCAGAACAAATCGCCTTAAGTATTTCCGTAAAGAACAAGAGTGAATCTTTGTATTGAAGCACGAATCAATATGTAACAAAACACAGCAATATCCTCTTATTGTTGGGCAAATATCGTAATGTTATATAATTTTCCATCAATATTCGTCAATATCCTCCATTTAGATCGCAGCGATTATTGACACTGTTATTAAATATTTTGGGCAGAGAATATACAAAAGTTAAGTACGAGGAATAACAGTAAAAAGTGAATGAAAAAAAACGGTAAAGAGCCAATAGAAGCAATGTTTAAATCAGTTCTTGCTTTCTGTCTTTCTCTTTGCTAACAGTGTCTCCGTTGTTATGGGCCCAAACAATGAAGAGTAATTGAGAGGCAGAGAGGCAGACGCAAATTGATGTTCAAGGTGAACGTATTCATTAAACATTAATTTGCAAATTCTTTGCAAACTCGTTATTTTATTTTTTGTCAATCATGTCAATATTATTGTTTTTTAATTTAATTTAATTAATAATTATTATTAATTGACTTGAGTAAGAATTAATATATTGCACAACTAAATTAGTAAAAGAAATTTCGCCGCACGATGCAAAATTCACATAAAAATGACGACATATCACAACTATCGATGTCAAGTAAGTACATATTACCGTTAGGTGATACATCTATTACACGTGACAAATCATCTGATAATGTCTACATATCTACGGACTCAAAAAAAACATGTTTCTTGTGTTTAGGTCAAATTTTATCCGACACCCTCTGTCAGGTTTGTCAAGATCGAGCCAATGGAGTACACTATGGTGTTTATACATGTAATGCTTGTGAACAATTTTTCCTTCGTTATCTAGTATCGAGAAAAATCTACGAATGCACTGGGATTATTCCAGATGAATGCATAATTGATATTACGCAATCTAAAAAGTGTCGATCATGTCATTTAAAAAGGTGTTTTGAAGTTGGAATGCAGAGTAAGCATCATACACAAGGTAACACTTTGACGACATTCCTTAATATTTCTGAACTCAAAGCACTATGTTTATTATCTTTTAATTAATGTTTTACGCGATATGCGCTGTGCGGTTTGTAGCGATCACTGCTCGGGAAGGAACTTTGGTGGTTTACATGTCATGCTTGTAGATGGTTTTTCTCAAAAATCGCACACTCACCAAAACCCTACGTATGCACTGGGATTATTCCAAATGAATGTATAATTGATAGCACATCACGTAAGCAATGTCCATCATGTCGTTTAAAGAGGTGTTTTGAAGTTGGAATGCAGAGTAAGCAAGGTAACACCTTGCTGACATTTTTAAATATTTCTGAACTAAAAGCATTATGTTTATTCTCGTTCAGGTAGTGCATTACGAAACATGCGCTGTGCAGTTTGTAACGGTCACTGCTCGGGAAGGAACTATGGAGCTTATACATGTGATGCTTGTAGAACGTTCTATAAAAGATCCATGCGATCTAAATGTACTTACAAATGCACTGGAAATATTCCAGATGAATGTGTGGTTGATATTACACAATCTAGAAGGTATAATTCATGACGTTTGAAAATATGTTTTGAAGTCGGTATGAAAATAAACGCTAAAGCAATGCCGATTCCTGCAGCTCCTCATACCTCTGTTGATTTCACATCAGTACCACCAACATATGCGTCTGTACTACTACCAACAGCATCTTTGGCGACAAGCGAAAGTATCCAGGATACCACTGCTGGTACACCTCCAACTGCACCACAAACGACAACCACAGAGAGCTTCGAAGATTCCGCTGCCAGAAACATTTCTAACGATATCGAATATATATTTGCAGCTTTGCAAGAACGTGAATCAATGCCAGGTCCTCAAGCTCCCCATGTTCCGATGTATTACGGATCCATACAATCACAACACTCACTGGATAAACAGGCTGCACAGCAATATTATATAGCGCAAAATCGACAATCAATCGACTACTAAGGAGAGTATCCAAGATACTGCTGCTGGGTATTCTTTCAATATTGCCACATCGGATTTTTTAATTTTGCGAGATTTTCAATCACCGCCGACACCTGCAGCTTCTCGAGCTTCTGTCGAGTTCGGATTTCTACCACCAACTTACGAACTGGATTTAGCTAACGCTGCAAAGCAAAGTAGTTTATCATAAGGACCTGGATTACTACCAACTGTATCATTGGCAACTAACGAGAGTATCCAAGTTACCGCTGATGGAAAACCACCAACTACACCACAAACGGCTACCACCCAGGACATCACTGTCGGTTACCATTTTAATGGTATCAAATATATAATGGACACACAGACGAATGCTGCAACTCCTCATGCATCTGTCGGCTGCACTTCCCTACCAGCAACACACGCGCTGGAATCGAATAATTCTAAACAGCTACATAACACATTGCAAGAATCTGTAGTACCATCAACTGCCTCACAAATGGCTCTCACCGAGAGTATAAAGGTTACTGCTGCTGGGGATCTTTTCTGCAATATCAAATGTTTGAAAAATAGTCAGACTTTTGGAAACATACTAGAACATAATAAAGGGACAGCATTACTAACGGTGGGTGCCGTAGCTCAGTGGTTAGTGTGTTCGCCTTCTGATCTGTAGGTCGTGGGTTCAATCCCCGGCTGATGCATAACAAATTTAATATCGAAAAGATTTTTCTTTCGAATGGTACCCACCTGTCGGCAAGCAATTGGCAATTCTTCCGACAGTAACAACTTGCCATGAAAAAGCTTCTTAAAGAACTCTGTGACAAAGCTCAGAAAAAGTGATGTCACAAGTGTTCTGCCGTTCGGAACCGGCTAAAATAAGTAGGTCCCTTCTAATACTGTCCAAATTTAAGACGCACAACAGTAATGGAAGAGAAGCTCGGCCAATGAGTCCTTTGGGGCTTTAAGTGCCACATATTTATTTTTATTTATTTTATTACTAACGGCTATCACTGAGAGCATCCAAGATTCCGCTGCTGGACATCTTTTCAATTGATCCATTGTCCATGCCGGAGCAGATACGCCTCTTTGAGAACTCGAGCAAGGACATATTCATTCTGACATTAGCACAACATATGACGCCACTGGATATTTCACAACTATTAAACTCCTATGAGAAAGAGAACAAAAATGCTAATAAGACTGGTTTTTCTATAGTCTCACGTGAGGCGAAGGCTTTCCAAAATGTGCTAAATGTACTATTCCACCTTGCATTGGACCACAAAGAATACCATTACTTGCGAATCATTGCACTGCTCAGACCACCAACTTCGAATATATCAGGATATTCTAATATTGGAGTTCTTGAGAGAATGCAGGATGAGGCGAAAACTATATTACATGCCTATATTCGTCAAATGTATCCCAATGATACTAGCCGTTTCAATACCATAATGGAGGTGACAGCGCTCACGGATTATGTTTCCAATCTAACAATTGACGAGTTGTTCTTTCATAAAGTCGAAGGTGTAACGAAAACTACGCTGTCTCTCTGTGTGACATATTGGAATCAACTGGTGGGATGGAGAGAAGTGCTGTGTTACATCTGTCTGTAACTAAATTTGATAGTTATGTACCATACAGTAGATACAATACCTTCATAAACATTTAATGTTTAGTAAAGGGTTATCCATTTCGCGGTTTCAAAAGTATAGGGCTAGAATTCGACATCTTTCAAACTGAGTTCAAAGTCTGACATTTGCGAAAATGGATCGCTTAACTATCGCACAACGCATTAAAATTGTAAAAACCTACTACAAAAATGGTGATTCTGCCACAGTCACATATCGTGCTTTAAGAGAAGATTATGGTTTACATAATCGTCCAACTACGCAAGCAATTGGCAAAATTCTGAAGAAATATGAAGAGACTGGATCGGTTACAGATATTGTAAGGCCTGTGCATCATCGTTTCGCTCGTACCACCGAAAATATCGCTGCTGTAAGTGAAAGTGTTGCCGAAGACCCGAATGTGTTGATTCCTCGTCGTTCTCAGGAATTAGGACTGTTTTACGGCACATTATGGCGTATTTTGCATTTGGATCTACACCTATATTTAACTTCACCCTTTATGGCTTGTATGAAATAACATGTATGGTTTGAGTTTAACAATTTAATGATCTTAATCACACTTCATTTGTAAGTATAAACTTGTATAAACTATAAACACACGAAATTACTCACAATGCTAGTATGTCCCTCGAACCAATTTTCCGACAGCTGTCAAATTTATGCACGTATCTTTTGAAGGTTGGTTCTAACTAAAAATCATACAGTTTCGTTTTTTATGCAAGTTTAATCAATGGGAGACGTCAGCGGCGTAGACAGGATTTTATGCAAGGAGGGCCATTAGATGAAAAATATGTATAAGGAAAAACATTTAATGAATGATTTTTAAATATTTATATATTATTATTTTTCTTTTTTAACAAATCCGTCGGCCGAGTGTTCCGATTCCTATTCCCTGATCCCCATGGGACGACTAATATTTAGTGAATTTATTCTAATTTTCATAATTTCACCATCAGATTCGATTAATTGAGAAACTTAGGCACAAGAGTCACTATAAAGAGTTATCATTTTCGCGGTTTCAAAAGTATAGGGCTAGAATTCGACATCTGTCAAACTGAGTTGTTAAAACAATTTCTTTTTTTTTTCATTTCAAAGTCTGACATTTGCGAAAATAGATCGCTTAACTATCGCACAACGCATTAAAATTGTAAAAACCTACTACAAAAATGGTGATTGTGCCACAGCCACATATCGTGCTTTAAGAGGAGATTATGGTTTACATAATCGTCCACCTACGCAAGCAATTGGCAAAATTGTGAAGAAATATGAAGAGACTGGATCGGTTATAGATATTTTAAGGCCTGTGCATCATCGTTTCGCTCGTACCACCGAAAATATCGCTGCTGTAAGTGAAAGTGTTGCCGAAGACCCGAATGTGTCGATTCCTCGTCGTTCTCAGGAATTAGGACTGTCTTACTGCACATTATGGCGTATTTTGCATTTGGATCTACACCTGCATCCATATAAAATCCAGCTGACCATTCACAACGTCGTAGATACGTCGAATGGGTGCTTGAACAACAGGCGGTGGACGGCGATTTTTCGAACAAAATTTTCTTCAGCGACGAAGCACATTTCTCACTCGGTGGGTATGTTAACAAACAAAATTGTCGTATTTGGGGTTCTGAGAATCCTCAAGTAATTGAAGAGAGCCCACTACATCCACAAAAAGTCACTGCTTGGTGCGCTCTTTGGTCCGGAGGTGTGATTGGACCTTACTTCTTCGAAAACGACGATGGCACGACTGTCACCGTCAATTCGGAGCGTTATGGTCATATGATAACCGACTTTTTTTTGCCTGCTATTGAAAAATACGACTTAAAGAATATGTGGTTTCAACAAGACGGTGCCACATGCCACACAACTCGAGCGAATATGGCTTTATTGCAAGAGAAATTTTCTGGCCGCGTAATTTCTCGTCGTGGCGATATCAAGTGGCCACCAAGATCATGCGATTTGACACCGCTTGACTTTTTTTTTTGTGGGGCTACGCGAAAGACCGTGTTTATGCAGATAAACCTTTAACTCTTGAGCACCTAAAAACCAACATTCGTCACGTTATGGCTGAGATACCGCCCAATATGTGTCAAAAAGTGGTCGAAAATTACCTCAAAAGAATCGATGCTTGCAACAATTCGCGTGGTGGTCATTTAAATATTTTTTTTTTTTTTTTTTTTTTTTTTAACAAGCTTTCTTTATTGGATCTTTCTAAATTACTTAGAAACTAACAATAAGTAATCAAATCTTACAAACTAACTAAAATTATGTGATATTCCCTATGTTCCATCACAATTTGGTGAGTCGCGAGGTATAGCAATTTCACAGCATATTCAGTGTGTCTTTTCTTTTTAATCGACGATGCCCCGTGCTCAGCAACAATTGCCTAGCAAGGGGATTCAGATGACTGTGTAATTTTTGAATGTAGCTTCTGCAAGACATTGCAACTTCCTCAGAAATTGTGGGTACATTTAAATCTCGATGGATGTTAACGTTCTTCATATATATCAAGGCGCGTTTACAATAATTCGCAGACACTTGGATTGTATTCGCTGCAATTTTTCGATATTTGAGGGAGATGCGGTGCCCCAAAACTGAATACCATAAGTCCAGATTGGCTTCAGGATTGCATATAATAGCACTTTGTATTCGAGATTCAACATTGATCTTTTGTGTAACAGCCACCATAACTGATTAATTTTAAGCTTGATCTGAGTTTTCTTTGCCTCTATGTCATTTAAATGATGTAGTATTTCACACATAATGTCAATGTTCAAACTTTATAATAAAAACGAAATATCATGATAAAAAATATTTTATATGTGTTTTATTTACATTTACTTTTGAAACCGCAAAATGGATAACCCTTTAGTAGATCTTAAGTAGACAATACAGCAGTACGAAAAACTATAATACAAAATGCAATACAATGTTTAAAATACAATATTAATATCAATTTTTGGGATGATATCATTATTATAATTGGGTCAATAACTTTGTTTTTGGTCTCAAACATTTCAATATTCGGTGAGTTCTGGTACATTTTTTTTTCCCCCAATCTCTGCTCAAAATTAAAATATTATGGATATTAAAGCTTAAATGTCTTATAACCACAGTTCACAATTATGCGGTTAATGCAAATGGAATGAAAAGTAAAACATCTACCATTATATTGGCTTACGTACTGTGTTACTGAACAAAGACATTTCTTAATTAATGTAAAGTACATAGTTCAGGTTTTCTGAACTTTTTTCCAGTGTAGAATATTTTTAAAGTAAACGAAGTAAACTATAACTTGGCATTTTAGAAACATTTTGCAAATTCTAAAATTCTTCAGCTGTAACCCATTTTGCGAGCTCATCCTATAAAATCATTAAGAGATCTGTGAAAGTCCAAAGCAAAAATATATGTATAAGTTCGATTCTTTTATATCAGCTTGCTTGTCACTCAGAATACAAATGTCTATGGATGAAGAATTACTCTGTTCAATCCCAGTGAGTGCAGTGTGAACAGGTTTGGCCTTTAGAACTTTTTACAATCACATCGGTGGTTTCTTGCTGGTAGTACCTTATTCGATACCCGCCACCAGCACAAACAGGTCCAAAGATCTTGCGTTGGACTCTCCTAAATACATACTATAGGTATAAGTATATTTAAGCAAGAAGTCATAACATGTCGAGTATTTGATTTCATGATGTCAGCCAATACGGACGCGACATAATATGCATGTGCTTCTTATGCTGCGTATGTATCAAAAATAGATTTTGAGCTCAAAATACATTTTGAGCTTCCTTCAAAAATACATTAACATAAAGTAATAGATATTGGGAATGGTGTAAATTTTTGCTTCCGAGTTTTTATTAATTGCAATCATTGAAAAAAGTGACTATTTCATAAATTCAACCCTAATATTTTTTTGGCTCATCGCAAGTAATGCACTGGATCGATTAAAAATATTATTAATTTGTTAGATTATCCTCATTTTATTACTTTTTACTATCACATCAATAGTTTTTTGTTTGAAATTTGGCGCAATTAGGAAAATTACCACCGAAAAATAAGGCATTATCAAAAAACAGACAAGTTAAAACTTTTTTAATGAGATTTTAGTATGTGCTTTTACATGGGGGTCACCTACTACATTTGGAAAATCTATATGATAAATATGTACATCTCCTAAATATATTGGAGCATAGTCGTAGTTAAGGGGGTCCACCTGTGTGAGCGCGGTATTTCGAACGCTTTTTCGGGAATTTTCGTTAGGAGAACTGATTCGAAAATAAGAATAAGATTTACGTTATTTTGAAGGTTTGTGCTTATATTTCAATAGTAAATTTTTCCAATAGTGTGATCCGAAGGCTTGTACTCATTAAGGGCGTTCAAAGTGACCCCTTCAAAATGAAATACCGAAATTGTGGGCAAGATTCCGCTCGAACCAGTTATCTAAAACGCAAAAAGTAAAAAAAATCTTATTTCTGTTTATATCGTTGAGGTACTGACGTAGGATTTTGACGAAATTTTAAAAATTGAAGAAATGGCAGTTGTTTTTATAAAAATTATTCGTTTTCATGCTTTTTTTCGATATAAAAACTGCTGTAAAATTGAAAAAAAGAAATTTCGAAAAACCGCTACGTGGGTACCTTCAGTTATCTGTATTAATGAGTCTGTCAAAATTTCAAGTCAATCGGTTAAGTAGATTTTTTTTAATCCTGCCCACAAAATTCAAAAATATGGTTTCGAGAAAAACTCTTTCAAAGTTTGGAAACACAACAAAACTTTGTATTATAGACTCACATTTAATCTGCAATACCAGGACTATAAACATCCCCTTCCTCATCCTGTAGAAGCTCTCGTTAAAGATGCGAAAAATGTAAAAAAAAAATCGATTTTTCGAAAATTTTACACAGGTGGGCCCCCTTAAGGGATAAAATGCATTTTAGTTAAAAACACATCCTAATAGCCTAGACAGACGGCAGCCTAATTCCGGATTACAGAGTTAATTTGAATTAACTCGGGCATTAACTGCAGCTAATCCGCATAAACTCTATGAGTTAATTCTCAAAATAAAAGAGGATTAGGGCAATTTGCTATGGCAACACTGCTGAAAATTGTCTATTGTGAATTTTTCTCCATCCATTTTACAAAATATTAGGTGTGTTCGCTATCAAAAAACTTTCAACAATTGTTAACAGTTTTCTGTCAATTACGAACGGTGAATGGCAATTTACAAGTTTCTGATAGTTTTCAGTTCACGTACTTCTTGTAGATTTTCTCTACAGGTAAGTGGACAGAACTAATAAAACAGCAATCAGCTGTTTAGTTAATCCGCAATACTGCCGTCTGTCAGGTTATTATTTTATTCGGATTAAGTGCGCCGGTAATCCGGAATTAGGCTGCCGTCTGTCTAGGCTATAAGTTCCAACAACATTATATTTATTTTATAATTATAGTCAGTTAAAACGTCATGTTAACTAACATAGAGCTAACAGAGTACACCACATTAAAAATGTTCTCCTAACAGCTGACAGTCACAAAGAACATATTTATTGAGTTTAGAAGATTTGGAATATTGCAATTTTTTTCAAGAATACACAAGAAATATGTACACACGGTTACGTTTTTATTTTGTGAGCGTTTAATTCTATTTGAATTGACCTTATTCGATCACTGGATTCTGTTAATAATAATTGCAACACTTATTTTATACAACTATACAATCAACTATTTACAATAACTCTTTTAATGTACTTGCAACTTTTGCCTCTGACACTGTATCGATGTTTGCGCAATCACGTTCGGGATTAGATTGATTTTCACTTGGCAACACTGGCTCTATTTATACTCTGTTGGCAACATCCCAGAATCTTCCTTTATCGAGGTTCTTCTCTCTCTTTCTTGTTGGCTTGTTCTGGTTATCGCTTCTTTCTTTTTGTTGACATTCGTTTCGATGCTGCCAATATTCGTGTCAGTCACAATAGTGATGAGTAACCAACCATCGATACTCGTTACAATATCAATATCACTCCTTGTATATAATGGTTCTATTGACTGCTTTCCAGCGCGAAAAAAAAGCTGGATTCTTGAAATTTCTCAATTTTGCCATTTAATGTAAACGAGATAGAATTAATAAAAAGTATACTTTCATTAGGGGCTAATATATTAAATTTGTAAAATCACCATTACGTTTGGATTGTGATTTATATATATTTTTGCTTCATTTCGAAATTTTGCATATGAATTCGCAACGAAACATGATCGGCCGTCTTCTTTTGCACGTGATACCAAAGCACGTTCCATGGCAAGAAAAGAGAAAAACAAGAATGACCAAAACGCCAACACTGATTACAATAAAATATTATATATACCCTATTTATATTAATTATTTTGGCTTCGAATGCAAATTAATATTTCGCTACTTAATTCTTTGGATATAAATATTAAAACTGAATATGTAAAATAGTGGGTATTATTTTAGAGATATAGAACCACATGAAATAGTTAGTGTGGCTTTGTAATTTCTCCTTAAAGAACTGTTAATATCTACTTTTTTGTAAATAAAAATAAAAAATAAGTGATCGACTTTGTATGGGAGCCACATAAAGGAGTGGACGTGGGATGCTGATTTTACCAATCTAAGTGCTAATTATGGTTGTTCTAGACAGAAGATTGTCGAAGTTACATCAGTTTCAATTAAAAGACATTAAGTCATTTTGTATGAGAGTTACTATAGGGTACTTTTTTAAGAGCCTTCGGATTTGATTTAAAAAAAACATAAAATTTAGAAAAATGTGTGAAATCTTTATTTGAGTCGATAGAACAATCTATATAATTCAATTCTTAAAGATGATTTCAAGTATATGTTGACCGCGGCTCCTCCTCAAATGGTTCAAACGCTGGGTCCAATTTTGGCATACACTCTCTAACATATCGGCCGATATCTCACGAATAAATTCTTCACTATTGGCTTTCAGTACGGCAACTGTTGCGGGCTTGTCGCTATAGACATGAGTCTTAACATAGCCCCACAAAAATAGTCTAAAGGCGTTAGATCACACGATCTAGGCGTCCAATTGACCGGCCCCACACGTGAAATAAACTATTCACCGAACTCAACTCTCAATTGGGACATTGCTTCGCGTGCTGTGTGGCATGTGGCACCGTCTTGTTGAAACCACATGTCAGCCAAGTCCAGCTCTTCCATTTTGGGCAAAAAAAGTTTATAATCATCGCACGGTAGCGCTCGCCATTCACAGTAACGTTGCTGCTTTTGTCGTTTTTGAAAAAGTACGGTCCAATGATGCTACCGGCCCATAATCCACACCAAACAGTGCATTTTTCGGGATGCATTGGAAGTTCTTGCAATGCTTCTGGCTATTCTTCACACCACACACACGGTTTTGTATCTTAGGAACCAAAGTGTATTCCAAATGAAGCCAAGTAATTATCGACGCTGATTATGATTATGAATCTACATAGCCCTGATTTTTCAATAAAAAATTTACATTTTTTAAATAAAGTACGATCCCAGAAAACTTGGTAATTTCTCACTTTTCTTAGCAAATCATGATGCAACTGCTCGCCATACTCGTCACTCATGTCGCTAACTTCATACTACCGTCTATTTTGATAGTTTGAAAATATTTTATAGGGTAAAAAATTGCACTCTAAAAATGACTCCGAAAATCACTTGTCTTTGTTTTTCGAACTTTGTTCTTCGTTTTAATTTCATTAATTCTGTAGTAATAAAAATAAATAGCTCAATTTACCGCAAAAAGACTGCATACTTTTAACTTGATCTGATATTTTTGGATATATAAATTTCGTCCTAATAGAAAATATAAGCAGTCTCTCGAGTTCAAAAATATTATGAATAATAATAATATAAAAGTATGGGACTAATAGGCCCCGAAGTGCCCTTTGGCCGATGTTCTCTTCCAGCTCTGTTGTGTCTGTTAAATTTTGGACGGTTTAACAGTACTTATACTAGCCGGTTCCGAGTGGCAGAACCCTTGTCACATCACTTTGTCGGAGCTTTGTCACAGAGCTCTTTTAAAAGCTATTTCATGGCCTATATGTGCCACATATTTATCAATTTTTTTTTAGCCTCCTTGATTGCTCTGTGTAGGCATGGCATTTTACTTATTATGTACATTTTCAAGAGTGTCCATACATATTCTTACGTGTTTATCAACGATTTAGTACCTTTTAGTTTAGTACACAAACATAAGTAGACCCTTTTGGAAAGTCATCATTGATTAACGTGGGAATTCAAAGCATCTCGTCTCGCATTTACATAATTACATCACATTTGGTCTATGAATAATTTCAAAATGTAAATAACAAATGTATGTAATATATATGAATATTTCAATGATATTTCTAGGGTAAAACTTGCTGTGATGCGTGGAAACTTTAATAGACTTTAATCAATATATTAAACAATTGACATGCCCAAAACAGAAGAACGCAATACAAAAGTGCGTTATTCTACTTCATTTATGAACATTTGTACGATACAATACATACATATGTATCATACTAAATATACTACCCTCCATACGTATCATTTGTTTGTTAGTATTTTCATTGTACAAATAAATGATATTAGTAGGTAAACATTGTATATAAACATTGTATGTAAGCATTAAGGGTTGCTAATGATGCTGACCAATATTGTACACATAAATATTTAATATACATTAATATGGACGAGTACACATTTGTAACGTACGTGGGTGATTTTAGCCACGAATATGTATAAATATTTCAGCTTTATTTAATTTGAATGCATGGGAATTTGTGTAAGATCGAATCGCGTGTTTTGAGATGTCATTAACATTGTGTTGGATGTTCAATATAGGTGTATGTAGATGATATAGCAATTCTTTATTTAACTAGATATAAGTAGATTTTTATGTATGAATGGGTAGAGGTAATTTCATGTCATGACATGATCATCATTTGATGTAATTCATATTTTTTTTTTTCGTCCTTTGAAATATCGTGGGAACGAGTAATATGGAAATGAGTGCTTTTTGGAAATACTACGTACATATGTTTCGGGGATGCTGTTGCTTGTTAGTCATATTTGAAAGAGCAATATTTTAATTCCTCTTTACTTTTTATGTATTATTAAAATTGTGTAATCTTTTAGCAGCTCCATCAAATAGCTAATGTTGTTTTATGCAGAATATTTTCTTAGGTAGAATATCACAAATCTATTTCGTTTGTTGAAAATTTTGTTTTATTCTTTAGAAGAAAATTATAAGACTACATTATTAGTGAACAATGCATTAATACCATATCTAATATCATGTCTATTATTATATATAGATCCGTTCAGTTCTAAGCTGATTATATGAAAGGATTAACAATGTATTATGATTCTTAAAATTTACAAAATTTACATTTATGTAGATCGTTATCTTTTCGTTGAAATGTGAAAGTATGTTTCCAAAAATTGTATGAATTCTCGAAAATGCACAAATTATTATGATAATTTTCTGTAACTGTTTTGTTATTTAAAATGGTCTATATCCATATAATCGCAATATAAATATACTCTTTCACCTATCGTCTTTCAGTCGATCTTTCTGTATGTATGCAATTCATTTCAATGAAAAAAGTTAGACAAAATGATCTTACAGTCGGCTAGGGCCGACCAAATTATACCCTGCAAATCCACATATTCGCATATCCATCTTTTTCTTTTATTTGCACTACTTTGTATGCAAGCTACATTACGAAGTACGCATGGCTCACCAGTTTTTAGAGACACGCGTACACCTGAAATATGATTGACTTTGAACAAAGTATTAAGTTTAGTATTGAGGGTTTAAAAGGGGATAATTTAAAGGTGGTTTTTGAGATTCTAAGATCTCCTCGAGTTACAGTTGTTTCAATTTCAAAAAAATTCAGTCATTTTGTATGGAGGATACTATAATGAGTCTAGTTGCTCTTACAATACTAATTCATACCTTAAATCTGGTTATACTAAGCTGAATAGTTTGTAAGTTATGGCGGATAAATTTTTTTTTTAATTTTCGCAACTTTCTATGGCAGCCCTAATAAGAAGCGGGCGTGGCATATTGATTTTTTGCCAGGTTACTTCCGACTACCATATTAACCTAAGTATTAATTTGATTGTTCTAGACAGAAGTAAAAAGAAGTTACAGCTATTTCAATTTAAAAGAAATCCGATCATGTTGTATGGGGGCTACTATAAACATTAGGGGTGGCTCACCCATTTTGGCAAGGTTATGTAGTAGTATAATAAATAGCTAAATATTTGCTCAAGTTATCGTGCGAACCAGCCAGGTGACAGACAGACGGACGGACAGATTTAAGTGACGGTGATCACGAATATGTATATATAATTTTCTATATCTCCGGAGATATCCTTCATGTGGTTACAAACATCTGACCGAAATGAATATACCTTGCATATTGCATTATGCAGGGTATAATGACAACCAGATGCATGTCTACTATTTACCATACTATATTTAAAACAATTGTATGTAATTTGATTTTTCACGGTAATAAATACTATCTGCATGATTGATGGTATGATAGTGCAGGCGACACTACTACTACTCATTTCTTTCACAAAGGCATCAATCCTTTCAAGTAGCAAGAAATATTTGTTTCTATTTATTTAGGACTATCCATATTATTGTAAAGACGCGACAAATTAACGGAAAACCAAAAAATAATAAGTTGCTATTGACCAAATTCAAGAGAATGCAGCTAAAAGTATTTCGTCTGTAGAATTACAGACAATTAGAAAAGTATATACATGCACAGTTTTTAGCTAAAAGGTAGATATTGAATGGAAATGTATTTAACCATTTAACCATCTCTTCCTTTCCTATTATAAATTATTCTACCTATTCCTATTCTTCATTTCCTATTATAAATTATTCAATTACATTTTAATTTTTTGCAAAAATACCAAAGTTCATCGATATATTGTAAAGACAATCAAAATAGAAAAGATAAAATTTGAAAAAACATCTTGATAAATTTTCAGAAAGCCAAACAAAACTATATAGATTTTTTGACAGTATTAGAAGGGACCTACTTATTTTATCCGGTTCCGAACGGTAATTGTCTTGTGACATCACTTTTTCTGAGCTTTGTCAGGTAAAAAAATGTTTTTTACTTAAAACTATTCAATTTTCATTTTCTACCACTTTATTAATTTCGATGTAGATGTATTTATGGTTTGTATATAAAATCTCATCGTCATAAAATTTTGAACCATTTGCTTATGAACGAACTAAGTAAGTAAGTAATTGCGGTAGATTTATTTTTGCTGTTTGCATTGGCAATTTGTTGTTTATTGAAAACATTAAAACATAAATAAAATATATATATATATATATATATATATATATATATATATATATATATATATATATGTATATAAAATATATTATATATGTTTATATATATACATATATACATATATATATATACATATATATATATATATATATATATATATATATATATATATAAACATATATAATATATTGTATATATATATATATATATATATATATATATATGTATATGTATATGTATATATATATATATATATATATATATACATATACATATACATATATATATATATATATATATATACAGATATATATATATATATATATATATATACAGATATATATATATATATATATATACAGATATATATATATATATATATATATATATATATATATATATGATGATCCAATGTTAGATTAAATAGTTGATTAAGCACATCCTAGAAATCGTTCGCCTCATGTTCTACTACTCTACACAAAATAAATGTATTAGTATTGACATTCTCCGTTTTATGGGTGCACATAAGATCTGAGACATTCAATGGCATCATATTGTAACGAGTATCGATAGTTGATTACTCATCACTATTGTGACTGACTCTATTGGCAGCATCGAAACGAATGTCAACAAAAAGAAATAAGCGATAACCAGAACAAGCCAACGAGAAAGGAAGAGAAGAATCTCGATAAAGGAAGATTCTGGGGTGTTGCCAACAGAGTATAAATAGAGCCAGTGTTGAGAATTGAGAATCAATCTAATTCCGAACGTGATTGCGAAAACATTGATACAGAGGCAAAAGCTGCAAGTACATTTAAGTGATATAGTAAATAGTTGATTGTAAACAGTGTTGATTGTAAATAGAGATTATTAAATAAATTGTTGCTGTATATAGTTGTATAAAATAAGTGTTGCAGTTATCATTAACAGAATCCAGTGATCGAACAAGGTAATTCAAATAGAATTAAACGCTCACATAATAAAAACGTAACAATTGGTGTCAGAAGTGGGATTCTGTAAAGATGGTGAAAATTGACCAACTAAAAGTGGACCAGCTTAAAAAGCTGTTGGTAGAGATGAATCTATCGTCATCAGGTGCAAAGGCGGAACTGCTGGTGAGGCTGAGGAAAGCTATGGAGGCTAAGGGAATTAATGTAGAAGAACATGAGTTCTTTGAGGAAGCCGATATACAAGCAGTTGTGCACGCTGAGGAAGAGAGCAAAATAGATTCGAGTGGTCAACTAATGGAACTCATGAAATCCATGATGCAACAACAGCAGCAGCAACTGCAAGGAATTAATGCGAAGCTACAAGAAAATGCGTCACGTCAAGAAAACGCTATGGGAGAGTTCCAGAAAACAATTGACTCCAAGTTTCAAGAACATTCGGTACGCCAAGAAAACGCTATGGGTGAGTTACAGAAAACAATTGACTCCAAGTTTCAAGAACTTTCGCCTGAATTGCGTATGGAAATTCAAGAAGGTTCGGCTCGACAAGAACACGTCATCGAAAATCTACAAAAAGGAATTGAACTTAGATTTCAGGAAATTTCCGGAACCATTAATGAAAAGGTCACGGATTTAAAGGAACATGTAGATGACTTGGAAGATAAGTTCGAGAAATTACAGCACGAACTCAATCAACTAAAAATAAATGGACCAGCCACATCAGTGATTAGAGATTCAAGTACAATCAAATTAAAGCCACCAACATTTGACGGAAGCACTCCATTCAATATCTTCAAGCTTCAATTCGAGACAACAGCTTCGAAGAATCAATGGGATGATAGCGACAAGACTGCTACTTTAATAGTCGCATTAAAAGGTAATGCTTCCGAGGTGTTACAGATGATTCCAGAGAAAGATCGTGGTAGCTATCAGTCACTGATGGACACACTCCAGCGAAAATATGGAAATGAATACAAGAGTCAATTACATAGAGTGGAATTGAGATCGCGAGTGCAACGGAGTAATGAGAGCCTTCAGGAATTCGCTTCCGATATTGAGCGCTTATGTCATCTAGCATTCTCCGGTAATTCGGAAGAGTTCGTCGAAAAAATAAAAATAGAGGCATTCATAGATGGTATACGTGATGGAGAGACAAAGCGTGCCCTAGTCATGTCACCCAGGAATACTTATGCCGAAACAGTCAGTAGTGCCTTGACGTTTGAAGCCGCCAGTTTCATGTGTCGACCAATGCCACGGGTACGCCAATTAGAAACAGAAACAACAGATCTGGTTGAAGCAGTGCGTCAAGCAGTAAAATCAGTAGTTCAGCCTGAAGGAAGAACAACAGGTCGACGCGAAAACAAGTTTACTGGTAAGTGTTTCATTTGTGACAAACCAGGACACCTGGCGCGTGACTGCCGTCTACGACGAAAGCGATCAAGATCGAATTCTCCAGGAAGACAAAAGAAGGAGAATAAGGTGGATAGCGATCGCTCCACTAACACAAATCCATCGTTAAACTAAATCGAGTCAGTTCAGCGGGGCGTGAACTGACTCCAACAGTGGGTTGCCCCATCATTCACATTTCACAACTACAGCGTGTGCCAAGCAGCTTGACTATTGATGGAAAATTGGACAATATGGAATTCATGTTAACCCTGGACACTGGTGCATCACATTCTATAATCAAGAGCGATTTGGTAAAGAGGTTTGAGCCTTTAATGGGAATAAAATTGCGTACAGCAACGGGTGAGGATGCACAAATTCTGGGCAAGATAAAGAAACGAGTATCTATTGGAAATTGCACATGGGAACATGAATTCATTGTGGCCGACATCATCGATGACGTAATAATTGGTGTTGATTTTATGATTGACAACGGATTTACGTTAGATCTGAATCAACGGATACTACGTTATGCAAATGTCGAACTACCATTGAACATCGGTTACAAGCGTAGTGGGAACATCAAACGAGTACTGGCATGTCAACGCCAAGAGGTTCCAGCAAAATCAGAAGCGGTGATATGGGCACAGATGAATGTGGATGATGGGACAGGCAAGTTGTGGTTAGTGGAAGCAGATAAAGAAATACAAAATAAAAACATCATACCTGGTAGGACGTTAGTGGAACCTAAAGAAAATGGAATAGTACCTGTGCGAATATTAAATCCAACTAATACATCTACAGTTGTGAAGAAAGGAATGGTGATTGGTCATTGCCAGGAAGTCACTGCCGTAGTAGACTGCGAAAAGAGTTCGTCGATAAAAAGTGGAAGATCAGGAACTGTCAGAGCGGAAATAAAAGCACAGATGGAAGAATGGGCAGGTGTGCTTACCAACCAGCAAAAAGAAAAGGCTTTACAACTATTGGAGAAGTACAGTTCAATCTTTTCTTCAAATGGAAAAACTGGAGGACGAACAACCATCGTGAAGCATCACATTGACACCGGTGATTCTAGACCAATTCGTCAAACACCACGACGAGTTCCATTGGCCAAAAGAGACGAAGCCATTAAGCTGATTTCCGATATGCAGAAACAAGGTGTTATTGAACCATCAGCGAGTCCATGGAGTTCACCAGTTGTGCTGGTAAAGAAGAAGGATGGAAGTACTCGATTCTGTGTGGATTACAGAAAGCTGAATGAGATTACGAAAAAAGACAGCTATCCACTGCCAAGAATCGATGACACTCTGGACACACTATCTGGTGCGAAGTGGTTCTCAACTCTTGATTTGCAAAGTGGATACTGGCAAGTGGAACTTGGTAAGGAAGACAAAGAGAAAACAGCTTTCAGTATTGACGATGGTTTATGGCAATTTACAGTCATGCCATTTGGTTTATGCAATGCACCAGCTACTTTCGAACGTTTGATGGAGCGTGTACTCAGTGGACTACACTGGAAAACGTGCTTGGTGTACCTCGATGACATTATTGTGATGGGAAAAGATTTTAACGACCACCTGGAAAAGTTGAAAGAAGTATTTGAGCGTATACAATCAGCAGGGCTTAAACTGAATATGAAAAAGTGTTCACTCTTCAGGAGAGAAGTTAAATATCTTGGTCATAAAGTAACAACAGACGGGGTACATACCGACGAGGAGAAAGTAGCAGCAGTACAAGAATGGCCTATTCCATCCAATCTTTACGAGTTAAGAAGCTTCCTAGGCTTATGTACCTACTATAGACGATTTGTTCCTGGATTTGCGAACATCGCCAGCAGTCTGCATGAGTTAACAAGAAAGAACAAACCATTTGTATGGGGCGAAGACCAACAGAAAGCATTCGAACAACTGAAAGAAAAACTCTGTTCAGCACCAGTATTAGCGTATCCAGTACCTGGTCAAAAGTTTGTGTTAGACACAGATGCGAGTGGCTATGGAATAGGTGGTGTGCTCTCTCAGATCATAGATGGGCAAGAAAAAGTAATAGCTTACTACAGTAAAATCCTGTCGAAGCCAGAAAGAAATTACTGTGTCACACGAAGAGAGTTGCTCGCAATACTGGAATGTGTAAAGTATTTCCATAAATACTTGTACGGTCAGTCATTTCATCTACGAACTGACCACTCAGCGCTAAGGTGGTTATTGCAATTTAAAAACCCAGAAGGACAATTGGCGCGCTGGATTGAAAGGCTGCAGAGTTATGATTTTACCATCGAACATCGTAAAGGAGGACATCACGGCAACGCGGATGCTCTATCTCGTCGTCCTTGCAAAATGGAATGTAAACATTGTTCTCGAGTGGAAAGCAAGGAGCACATTGTCGACATACGACTTACGAATATATTGCCGGAGGAGTCATGGACCACCGAACGAGTGCAAGAAGATCAGCGGAACGACCCAGATCTCGTAAAGATTATGGAATACAAGGAGCAGGGCATACGTCCAGATTGGCAAGAAATGGCTAATGAGAGTCCAATAGCAAAGGCATACTGGGCGCAGTGGCAAAGCCTGCACTTACGAGACGGATGTTTATTCCGAACATGGGAAAGCGAAGATGGAAAAATCACTTATGATCTGCTAGTGGTACCCAAGGCAAGAATAAATGAAGTGATAGCTGAGTATCACAATGACTCCAGTGGAGGGCATTTGGGAATCACCAAAACCGTCGAGAAAATAAAGAAACGATTTTATTGGGTTGGATGTCATGACCATGTCGCTGATTGGATTCGGAAGTGTAAGCAATGTGCAATGGCCAAAGGTCCCACTAAGAAAAGTCGTGGTAAGATGCACCAATACACCGTGGGTGCTCCATTTGAGCGAATTGCTATGGACATAGCTGGGCCATTTCCAATAAGCAACGCAGGAAACAAGTATGTTCTGGTGGTTATAGATTACTTCAGTAAATGGCCTGAAGTATACCCCATTCCAAATCAGGAAGCTAGTACAGTTGCGGATGTATTCGTCAACCAATGGGTTACTCGTTTTGGTGTACCGATGGAGTTACACTCGGACCAAGGTCGAAATTTCGAATCAGTTGTATTCCAAGAGATATGCCGTATGCTGGGTATATACAAAACTCGTACAACACCTTTGCATCCACAATCTGATGGCATGGTAGAACGATTTAACCGCACCTTGGAGGAATATTTGAGAAAAGTCGTAGATAAATACCAAAGAGACTGGGATGTACATATACCAATGTTCCTCATGGCATATCGATGCGCACAACATGATACGACGGCTACTACACCGGCAATGGCAATTTTTGGAAACGAGTTAAGACTGCCTGCTGATTTAAAATTTGGAGTTGTAACACCAACGAGATCAACCGAAGGAAATTATACTAGCGAAAAGCGGGAACAGTTGGATGAAGTACATCAGTTCATCAGAGAGCGGTCGCAGATGATAAGCGATAAGATGAAGGCCAGGTATGACTTGAAAGCAAATTCAAAAGGGTTCTATGAAGGAGAGCTTGTAATGCTTCATAATCCACAACGAAAGAAAGGCCTGTCCCCTAAACTACAGACTCATTGGGAAGGACCATATGAGATTATAGCAAAGATAAATGACGTAGTGTATCGCATTCAACGTGCCTGGAATAAAAGAGCAAAGTTTAAAGTAGTGCACTTGGAGCGACTTGCGCCATATCGAGGGGAAGTATAGAAACTTGTTCGGGACGAACAAGATTAAGAGGAGGGCAGTGTAACGAGTATCGATAGTTGATTACTCATCACTATTGTGACTGACTCTATTGGCAGCATCGAAACGAATGTCAACAAAAAGAAATAAGCGATAACCAGAACAAGCCAACGAGAAAGGAAGAGAAGAATCTCGATAAAGGAAGATTCTGGGGTGTTGCCAACAGAGTATAAATAGAGCCAGTGTTGAGAATTGAGAATCAATCTAATTCCGAACGTGATTGCGAAAACATTGATACAGAGGCAAAAGCTGCAAGTACATTTAAGTGATATAGTAAATAGTTGATTGTAAACAGTGTTGATTGTAAATAGAGATTATTAAATAAATTGTTGCTGTATATAGTTGTATAAAATAAGTGTTGCAGTTATCATTAACAGAATCCAGTGATCGAACAAGGTAATTCAAATAGAATTAAACGCTCACATAATAAAAACGTAACAATATGTTGTGTTAATGACACAATGAATTAGTCCTTATATGAGCTCTCCATAAAGCGTAGCTGATCCGATAACGGCTGTTCAATGAATGGTTCTCTGTACTTTATCCAATTGATATTGTATAAAATATGCTCAGCAGCGGTTTTCCTGATATTCTAGTACAAAATCACTATTAATCACTGTTACTGTTGACTAGCAATAGCAATCACTATAGCGATTTTTCACTCACAGTGATTAAATCACCGGTAGTGAAAAAGCACTCATCACTGGTAGTAACCAGTGGTGGCTATGATGGTAATACATATCCTTGCATACATAAAATTGACATATAGTATTGTTGTAGTGCAGCTAGTCTGATGATGCCGTAAGTCTAGTCCGATTGGATATCTATGTCCGACAGGAAGGCTTATAGGTGCAGCACCGTCATAACGAACATAAAACAAGATCAATAACCTTATTTTATATTACACCAAAATGAGTGTGTGAAATTATTATATACATATATTTTTCTACATTTATATTTTTGTGTAATACAAATATTTCCAAAGACCTTCGTTGCGATTACATCAATAATTCTTTAAATAGTTTATTACTTCACAATGAAATTTCACCTGATCCTTTAATTTCAATTCAACCAGAATTGATTTCACTTCACTTACGTTTGAAGGATCATTTACGTTATCTGTTCCGAAAGTAGGGAACAAGTGATCATCATGACGAGATCATACAACATGAAGGAATGATTTTTAAATAATGCAACTACAACTAGTATGATCAATACGATCATTATTATTGTGATCATCAGTAACTATTCGCGATACAAAATCAAATTACAGTCATGATCAATATAGGAAAATATCACCAATTTTAATAAGGATGTTTATGAGTATATAGAAATTTGTAAATACCCATACATATACACACAGACCAACATAAATGGTCTGTGTACAATCAAAATATGTATTATTGAACAATTTCTTCGAAATTTTTAGTACAATAAGAACGAAAGGGTACGAATGAAATTTTTAGAAAAGGATTCATTTTGGAAATTAATCAACAACATAACAAGTGTTGAAAACAATAGAATATCTTCGAAAACTATTCTGAAAATAAATTGCAAAAGAGCAAGACAAAAAAGAACTATGTACTTTTTGGCATTTGATCTGCACAAGTGGGCGTCATTTACTAAAGAATCGATTATATCATACATAATATGCACTGATTTCATTTTTTGCCTCTTCTCTATGTTTTTACATGAGCAGCAGGACTTGATTGCATCAGCATCAACAATATCAGTCGATGTGATTTTTGAAGAACGTAGAGCAATGTTATCATATGATGTTGATCATTGTGATGGTATCACAATGTCGATCTCATATTTTTATTTTTTTTATTATTATTTTTTTTTTTTGCTTTCTTTATTTATCACAATACAATTTACTACTACTAAAGGAGCTGACAACCTGTCATCATTTTGATGTGTTATTTAATCGAATCAAAAACAAAAACAAGGCGAAAGGTTCCATTGTGTTATGAAAAAAAAAATTGTTTTCCAGAAAATCCTTGAAATAAAGATCGTCATATAATGCTTTGAATTCGATTGAAGATGACAAAAAGTTAAGCAATCTGATGAATACGTGCTTAATCAGAGAATAAATGATTTAATCAATTCAACCAAATGTTCGCATAGTGGGCGAAAACTGAAAAAATACAAAAAAAAAATATTCCTTATAAGTATTAATAATTTTGTATAGCTTTTTCTCAAACTGGCACACTATATGTCTTAATTACAAAAACGTATCCTAAGAGGTGCGACTAGTTCCTTTTTTTCACACAATTTATTGGGAGTATAAATAAGTTCGTGTGGATTTGATAACACATATCGCTACTAGTCTATTATTCCATTGCTTCATCTGGCAACACCGTCATTTTGAAGTGTCATCATTATGCTTTCTAATTCAGTATCTGTCATTTCGCTGAAGTGTAAAAAATATAGTTTCTGTATGCTCCGAAATTGTCAACTTTTGTATCAAATAAGAGGTTTTTGTGTGGAATTTTTACGGTGACCATGCTTTAGATGAACGAACGTGTCAAAAGTGGTTTACACAATTTAAAAGTGGCAATTATTATTTGGAAGGCGAAGAACGACCCGGAGCGCCGCCAAATTTTGAGAATAAAGAATTGGAGGCAAGGCTCGATGAAAATCCATCACAAACGCAAGATAAATTCGCAAAATCACGTGGAGTCACTCAGCAACCATTTGTTATCATTTAAACGCAATGGGAATGAAACCAAAGGTAGTAAATTAGGCCTCGTATGAACTGAAGCCAAGAGACGTAGAACGCCGTTTTTTACGTGTAAACAACTGCTTCAACTGCAAAAAAGGAGCTTTTGCATCGAATTGTGACTGGCGATGAAAAGTGGGTCCATTACGATAATCCAAAGTATCGGGCAACGTATGAATACCCCGGCCATGCCTCATCATCGACGGCCAAGCTGAATATTCATTGTGAGATCATACTGTATATTTGGTGAAACCACCAGGATGTGGTGTATTATGAGCTGTTGAAATCGGGTTAGACGACCACAGGGGACCTGTACGAGCTACTAAGTTATTTTGCAACATGATAATGCCCTTTAAAACGTACTTTGAAATGCTGAAATGGGAAGCACTACCCAACCCACCGTATAGACCAGACATTGCTCCTCCCAATTACCACTTGTTCCGATAGATGACCCACGGTCTCGAAGAACAGCGCTCTTATTCTTACGAAAAAGCCAAAAAATTGGGTCGATTCATGGATTGCCTCAAAACATGTCGACTTCTTCCGACGCGGAATCCATACGCTGCCAGAAAGATGAAAAAAATCAGTGGTTAGCAACGGACAATACTTTGACCATTGAATGTATAATGTATAGCATTTCAATTTTCTAAAATAAGCTCCACGAACTTGTTTTTATCCCCCATTATGGTTTTATCAATATGACTTCCATCACATTAACTAGTGTTAAAATAATCAAGTTAAAATGTTTCTAATCCAAAAAAAAAAGAGTACGTGCTAAAATCTTCTTAACCAGCAATACATGCGACACTACAAACCAATATATATTTATTTTTTTTCTAAGAAGTCGATTAAAATTTAAAAAGGTCATTATGAAAGTGATTCTTAAAGGTCATTCTTTAAGAGGTGTAATACCGGAAGGATTATAGCACTTGAATCTATATTCTTCTATTTATGTTTTTAATTTTCGCACTATGCATGAATTGCATATTTTTTGTCCATTAAAGTTGAGACATGAATGAATTGAATGTTTGTGAATTTATTTTTCAATGTCAATTGACTCTTGGCATAATCCTATCTATATTTTTATTTCATATTATTTTTCATGTTGATTGTTTTAATAAGGATATCTGTTATATTGTGGATACTCCTACATATATTACTATATACACTTCTTTTTTTTAAGATTCCGAGTATTGCAAATAAAGAGGCAGTGGTTTTAGACAAAAAAAAGTAAAGGATGTTCTATTTTTTTTTTTTTTTTTTTTAAATAAACGATTTTTAATTAGAAATATTTTGCAAATTTAAAAAAAAATTGTTTATGTGTAACTAACTTTCTTATTATTTTCGCATCTAATAGAAATCAGTGGGTTCGCTAGCAGTGTTAATATTTCATATATACAAAATTTATTGCTCTCATGCGTCATATCTAACTTGCACTAAAACTCTCTCTCTCTCTCTCTTTAAATGCATGACAGCGAAAATATCAACAGGAAATGACATAATTTTCAACAAATGAAAATGAATCCCAGGAAATGAACTATTACCATAAAAAGACATGAAAAAAGGTGGAATCCTTGATGGCAAACTAGTATGTAATTATCATTGTGAAATTAAACGAACAGCACATATTCTGCAAATGCAACAAGCCAAAAATAAAAATCCATCAGCAATATGATATACTACTCTATATGCATATGTAGGGGAATATATGAATATAAAAATAAAGGAACATCACCAATAACTACAATAACAATGGACATGTACTTATATATTTATTATAAATAATGCTCATATGAAATTGCGCAAAGGAAGTTGCGTTTATTGTACGATGTTAAGGCAAAAAGTTGAGCAACTTATGTCTTGAGAGTCGAATTTATTTCAATTGTATATGAATGCATTTATAAATATAAATTAGGTTAGGTAAAAAGAATGGCACGTAAGTAAATTAGGGTGACTTGCGATAGAAGAGCTAATTAAGCCATATTTTTAAAACATATCCTAATTATGTAACAGCATTATATAAGGAAGATTTATTTTTCCCCTCACAAACATTCCTTTCGAACAAATGTACTCGTTATCTCTACCCCTTAAATAGGCTCCCATACAAAGTAAGCACAAAAAATCTTGAAAATTAACAATTATCCCTACAACTGTCTAGAGATTGGCCCTAGAACGACAAATTAACCTAAATTATAGTTCATATCATCTAAGTATGATAAATATATCCACCCGCTAAGGGAGCTCCCGGAGAAAATTACCGCAAAAATACATAAAATTCAACAAACAGCCCTATATCTACTCAGGAATCATCCCTAGGGCGATAAAATGTATGATCGACTATATTAATTCGTCCAAATTAATATTTATCACCAACATTCTTAACATCTGTATTCACACGTTAAGGGAGTTCCCATACAAAATGAACGCAGAATCGACAAATAACCTTATAACTGCCCAAGAATAGACCCTAGAGCAATGAAATGTATGGCATACTCCTATTAATTTTCCCTTGCCAATATTTCCTACCATCAACCCAACGGTGAAATGTGTGTGAGACCTCCATTAATTCTTCCTGCCAACATTTTCTCCAAACAGATTTAGCCCTACATCCACATCTTAGAGAGGCTCAGAACTTAAATGGCTTAGAAAAACTAATAAATAGGCATATTCAAATCTGCATGTTCATTTTGTTTCATTGAGAAACAAAAAATGCTTGAAATGATAAAAATTTTATATTTTCTACACACAATTTGGCCCACCTTAATAGTTGTACATACATATAACTACGTATGTATCAAGTGTTTGTAAGTACGACTATGTATAATGTATTTTCCCAGCGATTACACGTGCAAATCAAAATGCTAACAATAACAACGACACAATTATCATCATAATCATCATCATCACAATCATCATCATTATCATCAGCGGTAACAACAACAACAAAGTGATGAAGAAGACACAACTTCAATGCTCAATGGAGAATATGAGATTTATTCGTTATTTGACGGAAAGGACAGACAAATGGGATACACCTTCGAATACATTATAAATAAATATGAGATGTATTTATTGTACATTCATACGTTGTGTCGTTAACTTGATATCTTGAGTATATATCTTTACTTTTATATACTAAAAGTCTATTCAGAGTTGGTTTTGTTTTTTTTTCATACTTCAATTCAATTCACAAGGAAAGGCTAACAATAACAATTGTATTTATCGTATACTCGTATAATATGAAGGAAACAAGTGATGAAGTCGTTGCTTCCTTTACTTCATCGCTTACTTTATTACACACATACATGGTTATTGAATCCATGTATGTGTGTGTATATATGTATGTGTTTCTAATTGTGAGTATTTAAAAATGTATGTACTCTTTTTGAGTATAGCATTTAATGTTATTCGAGCGAATCTATTGTTTAACCATTTGCCAGTTAAAAAAGAAGAAGAATAAGAACAAGTAGAACAAAAATTAAAATGAATTGCATGAATATAACTTAAAGACTTTTATTTGCCTTTTTATACCCTGCATAATGCAATATGCATGGTATATTCATTTCGGTCAGATGTTTGTGTCCACTTGAAGGAATCTCCGGAGATATAGACATGGATATATATTCGTGATCAGCGTCGATAAAATTTTCGATATAACGATGTCCGTCCGTCCGTCCGTCCGTCCGTCCGTCCGTCCGTGAGGGAATCTCCGTAGATATAGACATAGATATATATTCGTGATCAGCGTCGATTAAATTTTCGATTTAACGATGTCCGTCCGTCCGTCCGTCCGTCCGTCCGTCTGTCCGTCTGTCTGTCACCTGGCTGGTTCGCACGATAACTTGAGTAAATATTGAGCTATTTCGGTGAAATTTGGCACAAGTAATCTATGATCCAAGGGTACGGAGGGGATTGATATTGGGCATGATCGGTCAATAACCACGCCCACACCAAGCATTCAAAGCGACTAACCTCGAAATTTTCAAAATCTTTAACTTGCTATAACTCACACAATATACCACTTGGGACAACAATATTTTGCAAATAGAGTTATATTATACTACTATATAACCTCACCAAAAGCGGATGAGCCACACCTACTTTCTAGTGTAGCTCCCATACAAAGTGTCTGTACTTCTTTTAAATTGAAACAGCTGTAACTTCTACAATCTTCTGTCTAGAATAACCATAATTGACACTTAGATTAACACGGTAGTCGGAAATGATATGGCAGAAAATCAATGTGCCACGCCTACTCCTTTTTGGGTCTCCCATACAAAGTTGCGGAAATTAAAAAAAAATGTTACCGGTTATAACTTGCAAACTATTCAGCGTAGAATAACGAGATTTAAGGTGTGGATTAGTATTGTACGAGCAACTAGGCTCACAGAAAATGGGCGCACCTCGCCCAGTGTTTATCGTAGCCCCCATACAAATTTTAAATTAAAACAGCTGTAACTTAGCAGGCAATCTTATGTCTACAATAACCATAATTGACACTTAAATTAATATCGTAGTCGGAAATAATCTGGCGAAAAATCAGCGTACCACGCCCACTTCTTATTGGGGCTCCCATACAAAGTTGAGGAAATTAAACAAAAATGTTAACCACCATAACTTAGAAACTATTCAACGTAGGACACCAAATTTAAGGTGTGGATTAACATTGAAAAATTAATTGGATTTACTAGAAAGTGGTAAGCCACGCCCACTTTTTATATAGCTCCCATACTAAGCCTCGGAATTATCTTAAAATCCTTTTACTTCGTCAAAGTCAACCATATTTCGGGTGTAAATTAGTAGTATATGCAAAAATTGTTTCTCGAAAAGTGGAAATAAAAGAAAAGTTGGATATTCGAGTAAACTTTTTATATATAAATCTACATATGCAGGGTATAGTTTGGTCGGCCCCAGCCGACTGTAAGGAGATTTTTCGTTTATCAAATAATACATACTCTATACAAATTTATACTTATACATCAATTCCCGCATATACATGCATATACAATGAATTTCTTATTCGGACATTTTATGCAAAAAAAGCCGTTGTTTTCTATTGTGGTTTTTTCTTTTTTTTTTTTTTTGTAACTTGTGCCATTCTTTCTCTTGTATTTTTATACCCTGCATAATGCAATATGCAGGTATATTCATTTCGGTCAGATGTTTGTGTCCACTTGAAGGAATCTCCGGAGATATAGACATAGATATATATTCGTGATCAGCGTCGCTTAAATTTTCGATTTAACGATGTCCGTCCGTCCGTCCGTCCGTCTGTCTGTCACCTGGCTGGTTCGCACGATAACTTGAGTAAATATTGAGCTATTTCGACGAAATTTGGCACAAGTAATCTATGATCCAAGGGTTGGAGGGGATTGATATTGGGCATGATCGATCAATAGCCACGCCCACACCAAGCATTCAAAGCGAGTAACCTCGGAATTTTCAAAATCTTTAACTTGCTATAACTCACATAATATACCACTTGGGACAACAATATTTGGCACATAGAGTTATATTATACTACTATATAACCTCGCCAAAAGTGGGTGCGCCACTCCTACTTTTTAGCGTGGCTCTCATACAAAGTGTCTGTACTTCTTTTAAATTGAAACAGCCGTAACTTCGACAATCTTCTGTCTAGAAGAACCATAATTGACACTTAGATTAACATGGTAGTCGGAAATAATCTGACAAAAAATAAGCGTACCACGCCCACTTCTTATTGGGGCTCCCATACAGAGTTGAGGAAATTAAACAAAAATTTTAACCGCCATAACGTACAAACTATTTAGTGTAGAATAACCAGATTGAAGGTGTGGATTAGTATTGTAAGAGCAAATATACGTTTATAGTGGCTCCCATACAGGATGACTGAATTTCTATTAAATTGAGATAGCTGCAGCTTCTGCAATCTTCTGTCCAGAACAATCATAATTAATACTTAGGTCAATATGGTAGTTGTGCATAATCTGGCAAAAAATAAACATGCCACACCCACTTTTTAATGGGGCTACCATACAAAGTTGCGAAAATTTTAAAAAATTTAAACCGCTATAACTTACGAACTATTCAACATAGGACAAACAAATTTAAGGTGTGGATTAATATTGAAAAATTAATTGGATTTACAAGAAAGATGTAAGCCACGTCCACTTATTATATAGCTCCCCTCATAACATACAAAGTACTTCGTCAACGTCAACCATATTTCGGGTGTAAATTAGTAGTATATGCAAAAATTGTTTCTCAAAAAGTGGTAATAAGAGGAAAAGATGGATATTCGAGTAAACTTTTTATATATAAAACTACATATGCAGGGTATAATTTGGTCGGCCCCAGCCGACTGTAAGGAGATTTTTTTCTTCTCCTGTATGTGTATATATTATCTTATTCAAGTCAATTTTTTTTTTCGTCTTTAAGTAGGATGTCCTGTTGTTGGATTTGTTCCTCTTTTTTGTTTTTTTTTTTTTGCCATTTTATTTTAAATCCCTCATAGAACCCTTGAAGTTATACTCATCTCTTTCGTGTTTGTTTGGTTACTCTGATATTGATTTTTTTAACACTAATCTGTATTAGCATCATGTTGCTATTACGTTAATGTTGCTATTATTATGTTGCGTTGGTGTTGCTATCATCATGTTTGTTTGTTATTAGTTGTTATGATGTGTTCAATTGATATGATCACATTGGATCATATTCATCTACGAGTGAATGACATACTTATAAATGAGATATACAGATTTGTCATCTTTCAACAGGACGTATTCATATTTCAAAGTGAGAAATGTAACACAAAGTTTTGCAAGGATAAACTCGAGATCTACACTATTTTTAATTTTTTTCTCTCTACCTTCAAATATTATACCGACCAAAATGTGAATATATCTTTAAAATTTCTATATCCAGATCTGTATCTGCCACTCAATGAGGAATATTGAGTAGATGAAGTCGATGTGTGACACTTTTCATTGTCATTGTGAAGAATGATCTGTTGTTTCCGGTATGCCGGACTTTCAGAAAACATTGATTGTGCTTGTGATTGTGTTTTATTTAAGGGGGTAAGGAGGTAACAATTGTCAAAGGTGTCGTCACAATATTGATATATACGGCTGGCACCAACTAAAAGCTTACACCTTATGTCTGGATTATATATAACAATATAACTATATAACTATATAAACAATTTCATTTCTCTTTTCAAGTTTCATTCACGTTTCAAATCCAAATCAAAGTAATCTAACGAGTAACTATGACTAGTTACTCGTTAGTAATAACCTTATTCTACACTATAGCAAAAATATGTGAAATGATGTTTGTACTACGTATTTTCCTGCACTCATGTTTGTGTTATACAAATACGTATTATTAGAGGATTTATGCTTCGTTGCAATTAAATCGATTGAATTGTTTAAATTTTACATTATTCCACAAATAAAATTTCACCTGATTCTTTGATTTTAATTCTACTACAATTGATTTCATTTCACTTCACATTTGAAGGATCAATTACACTGTCTATTTCGAAAGAAAGTAATGAACAAATGATCATCATAATGAGATCAAGCAACAAGAATGGATTTTTTTTTTGATATAATGAAACCAAAAACAGTACGAATGTATTGTATTAAATATCAATACGATTTTCATCGTCGATAGATAAATGTTCATCTACTAAAATCAGCAATTATAATCAACATTTTTAATATTAGGGGGAAATTTGTATAGCAATTTCTATATACCTTACACTATGTGCAGTGCAGCAGCATTGTCACAGACTAGAATATGTGTTATGGAATTTCTCCGAAATTTTTCTTTCAATAAAAATGAAAGGGTACGAATCAAATATATTTAGAAAAGGATTTATTTTGGAAAATAATCAACAACATAACAAGTGTTGAATATATTCGAAAACTATTCGGATAATATACATACAAGTAAATAGCAAAAGAGCAAAACAAGAAAGAACAATGAAATTTTTGGCATTTGATCTGCACAAGTGGGCGTCATTTGCTAAAGAATTTCATCGAACATGTCATACGTAATATGCACTGATTTAATTGTTTGTTCCTTCTCTCATTTGTTTTTTTTTTTTCTTTTTACATGAGCAGCTCACTTGTTTGCTGCTACTTGGAACCAACCCTCATCATCATCAGAACGAAAGAGCAATGTTATGTTAATATGAGAAGTACATACGCGTCGTGTTGTTAACCTGATATCTTGAATATCTTTACTTTTATGTACAAAAATTCTATTCAATACACAGTGATAGGTAGTAAGCAAGCAATAGCAATAATAATTGTATATATGATGAAGGAAGGGAATAAGTGATGAAGTCGTTGCTGCCTTTACTTCATCACTTTATTATGGACTCTTTTTGAGTTTAACATTTCATGTCATTTTAGCGAATCTATTGTTTAACCCTTTGCCAGTTAATAAAAATAAAAAAAAAAAAAAGACGAACGAGTAGAGCGAAAATTGAAAAGAATTGCATGAAAAATAACTTAAGGACTTTGATTTGCTTTTTTCGTTTATCAAATCATACCTAGCCTATACCCATTCATACTTATACATGAATACCAACACATGCTATATGCATTTGCGATTCGGATTTTTATGCAAAAAGTCGTTCTTTGCTATTGTTATTTTTTGTGTAACTTGTTGTTATTACAATATATGTTTGTGTTATTCTTTCTATTCTTTAAATAGGGTGTCCTGTTGATGGATTTGTTGCTCTTTTTTTTTTTGTTGTCCAATTTATTTTAAATCCCTTACACATTCTTTAAAGTAATACTCATCGCTTTCGTGTGTTTAGGTTTTCTCATTTCTTGTCAGACTTCCGACAAAGAAGCGATTGTGTACGATTCAGAATTGACCATTCTATTATTCTCTAAAGACCCAGTTCCGACTTGGCCATTTTTTAAGAAAAAAGAAAAAAAAAATAGGCGACCATTTGGTTGAAAGTGCTTTATGTATGAACCACTCCTCTTGGTTTTGGTTCACCTTGAAAGACCACCATACACGATCGACTGCTGTTTCATTATTTCGGTCTCATATGCATAGATTCAAGATTCGTCCTTCTTATAACTGTTCTTTGAAGCATTTGGTGCTTCGTGGTAGGGGACGTATTCTAATCTAATATTAGAGTGTTTTATTTGACACCATTATTTTTTCTTTAAAATAATCGAAAAATGTATAGCAATTTTCATATATATTTACAAAAATTGCTTAGCACTAATACGGTTAAAGTACGGCGCTCGCGGTTCCTGTCTCTGGAGTCTAAATTACGCATCTTTAACACCAGCGTGAAGCCGGTATTACTATACGGCTCTGAAACTTGGATGGTCACTGAACGAATTTGCGAGTATCTACTGACATTTATAAATAAATGCTTCAGAATCGTTTGTAGAGTTTTCTGGCCGCGCATCATCACAAATGCAAAGTTGTGGCAACTTACCAACAGCGTCCCAATAAACACAGAAATCAAAAGGCAAATCAAGAAATCACCTATTTGGAAAATGTTTGACTTCTGAAATATAATATATAGAGAGAAATGTTCATCCTGTTAAATTGTTTCTTTTAAACATACCATAAATATTGAATATATGTGCAACATTGAGAGACCTTTGAATACACATATACATGAAGTTTACGATCCAGTCAAACAATTCAAAAATAGAATAAGGATACCATTTTTTCAAATATATTATAGGTCATAAACGTTCATAATTACAACCGGAGAGGTTGTAAAAATAACTATTGACGTAATAACACAACAAAAATGGCCTAATTTTACGCACTTTAGTTAAATAAAGGGGAATATGAAGTAAATTTGCTGAATCTATTATACTTATTGTACACAGCGATTTTGACATAAAATAACCCGAGTATATTCCGACAAAAAGGCATAAAAAAAAAAACAAAAAAATTGTGTCATAAATTCATTGCATTCATGACCGTACAATGAATTTATGACTATAAGTAGCATGTCATATATTTCTAATAAACGTTTATTGCAATTTATTATCGCTTGTGATTTTTTTTTTTTTTATCAATTGATTCTTGCTCTAATCCTATTGTACTGAAAGTAAAGAGCGTTGTTTAAAGGAGAAATGTTGTATGGAACTTTCGTGGGACACAAAAAATGCTATCTTCAGTAAACAATTTTTATCCAAATTTTAGGTCTGTTCGCGTACGTAATAGTATTTACAAATTATTACAAATTTTACTATTTCTTACTGGAAATGTGTTCGCGTACACCAAAAACCAGTAAAAGAGGGGAAATTGAGAGAGAAAATGATTTCCCCTCTGTGATAATTCATGCAAATTTTTACTGGTAATATTTGATATTTCTACTAGTAAGAATTCGTAAGATTGAAAAAACAACTGTTTCTATTACAAAGTGACAGAAGTGAGGAAATTGTGAAATTGTGTGAAGGTTTTGAATTGTGTGAATTTTAAATTATAAACGAATAACTTATGAATGAATTTAATATAGATAATGTGAGTAAATATTAATTTAATCCATAGATATATTGGTAATAAAATAGCAGCCTCCTGCAAAAGGGCAGCGCACAAGCGATACGGATATAAACTTTGAAGCCACCGCTGCACTGAATGTTTCTACTCCTTTACCACCTTCTAATGAGAGTAATAATGATAATAATAATAAAAACGTCTACTGCAAGTAATGATTATGCTGATGGAATCATCAAGCGAATCAGAAAGCGACACCGAATATGACACGTTGAAAATCCTGACTGTGGACAATACCGCCATCGATATACATATATATAATTTGTTTGAACAAAATAAACGGAATTGCGTAAAATCGTATTTGGAGCACACTATACCATCATACACCGAGGAAGAATTCCGACGACATTTCAGGATATCGAACGGTCTTTTTGAGAGCCTTTGTGGACGGTTCAATAACAGTGAAATGAACCAATGTCTTCGGACTGATAAACGTTTATCAAAAAGAACGCATATGTACGTTTTTCTGTGGTTTGCCGGACATGAATTATGCTGTTACAGGGACTTATGCTGCAACTAGCCACCGACGTAGCGTACGTACGTACCGCCCGTACGTAAGAACATACAAAATTGCATTGATTTTCTCCGCTACGAGCAACGTCTACGTCACCGTCATACGGTGGTGAGTTTTCGTTAACACGACGTTCCCATAAGATAGGTCGTGTCAGCTGACACGTTCTACGTTTTTACGTCGGTGGCTAGTTGCAGCATTAGCCGATCGCTTTGATTTGTCATTGTCAACTATCAGCGTAATTATTAATAGGGTGCTGCTATTTTAAATATGCTTCTTTTGCAACACAGACTTAATTTAATTTTTTACTTTTAACTTTTAACTTATAACATATATATAAATTTCAAATAAAACAAATTTTGTTTATCTAATTGATAAAATTATCAAAATTCTTCCTTTTAAATAAGAATGTATCGATATGTACTGTTGAAAAAATGAAAATAATTGGTAGCGCTGAACTTAAGCAACATGCAAACTATACTTAGCGCCTATAGTATATAGAGCGTTTTGTTATTGTTTTGCCACATGATTATCACTGCTAACTAAGAAGGAATTACGGGAGAAAAAAAAACACGGCTAATCACAGCAATACAATTTTCTTCATCATCAGCGGCAACATATCATACAATAACCAAAAAAAAATTGAGAATATGAGATTTATTCGTCATTTTACGAAAAGGACATATACGTAAATGGGATACACCTTCGAATACGTCGTTAACCTGATATCTTGATCATCTTTCCGTTAAGGTACTAAAATTCTATTTAGAGTCGTTTTTTTTTTTTTTCAATTCACTTCACAAGGAAAGGGAAGCAATTGCAATAACAATTTTATATAAGATGAGGGGAACAAATAAGGAAGTCGTTGCTTTCTTTACTTCATCGCTTATTATTTGATTATTGAATATATATGTGTGTCTGTGTGTGTATGTGTGTGTGTTTATAATTGTAAGCATTCAAAAACTGATAAACTCTTTTTGAGTTTAGCATTTCATATTAATTTGGCGAATATCACTGTTCATTTGCTAGTTAATAAAAAAAATGGAAGATCGAGTAGAGCGAAAATTAAAAAGCAATATAACTTAAGGACCTTTTATTTGCCTATTTCGTTTATTTCATATTTATACATGAATACCAACCAACACATGCATGAATTTCTGATTTGGACTTTTATGCAAAAAATCATCGTTTGTTATTGTTACTTTCTATATAACTTGTTGTTATTACAATATGGTATTTGTTTGTCTCATCTTTTCTTTGGCTTTTTTTTTTTCTCTCTCTCTTTTTTCTTCTTTTTGTAGGATATTCTTGTAGTAGGATGTTGTTGGATCTGATGCTATTTTGTATTTGTCCATTTTATTGTCAATCCTTCGCACATTCTTTGAAGTAATAGTCGTCTCTTTCGTATTTGATTGGTTCCTCTGATACTGGTTTTACTAATACTCATCTGTAGCAGTCTACATGATGGTGCTATTATTGTGTTGCGTTGATGTTTGACATCATGTTTGTTTGGTATTATGATGCTATGATGTGTTCAATTGATATGCTCACATTGTATCATATTCACCTGCATCTTATATATATGTACGAGTACATGGAATATGTACTTACATATTAGATATACTGATTTTACACCTTGATGTGTACAAAAACAATTGTCTATTATCAATTTTGTTAAAATCTTTCTCTAAACAACATGCATTTACTACTGGACGTATTCATATTACAAAGTGAGAAATGTAACACTAACTTTCGGCAAGGATAATTGCGAAGCCTACACTATTTGCAAAATTATCTATTCAAAATCTTCCAAAATGATACCGGCCAAAATATTATTGTCACCTTGCTTATACTATAGATCCAGTCAATTTATAGAAGGAAACAATTTCGCATCACGAATCTGTAAATTAATCTCTAAAATTGTGTAATTTTAAACCTTTGGATAACTTTCTATTCAGCTATGTTATGTGACTAGTAGCTGTCGCATCACGGATCGATTTTAGGTACATCACACCGAAATCATGCTTGACATTATACATCATATTACCAATTTTCAGACTTGAAGTTCATTAATCTGATCTACTAGCAAGATTATATTAAAAACAGTGCAATCTAAATAATAAACATAAAGTTGATTTGAAATCGTTTGATATTAAAATTTATTAAATAATCCTCTTTACTTGATACACACACACACACTTAGGTCCTAGCTATATATATATAGTACATATATATTATTTTTAATTTCAAAAATACGTATGAATAGGTGTAGAATACAAATTCATATTATTACAAAATAGAAACCATAAAATTTACGACATGTGTAAAATAAACGAAATCAAAATTCATATTCACAGTACTTCAGTACTTCATACTCGTATTAGAAACTGGCATGATAGATTCAAATAAATGTCTTTCCGTTTCTTCAAGTACATTCTGATTGAAAGATTTACGTGGACTCTGCACTTCCTGCACGAGTTCTTTTTTCAATACCGACGACATGGCAGACATCGATTATGTTTTGCTCTAGTCATTTTACTTCTATTTTTTTTTTTTTTTTTTGAATTTCAAACATGCACACCTCCGGTGTGATCTTTCATACCATATATGTGAAAATGCCCAAAGTGATTTCCTGAGCTCGAATTAACACAAACCTTATTGGGGATTTTTTTGTGAAACCCGACCTAAAGGATATTAAGAGAGTTTTATATTAGTATAAAAATATTCAAAAATATAAAATCATTGGGTGAGTCTAATATTGTAACTGAATTTTGTAACTGAAATTTGTATATGACCAGATATCTTCAAAACTGCAAATTTGTGAGTACTCTCTCTGATCGTCATATAGAATAATAAGTGCCTAAAGTGAATATGCGAACATCCACACAATTAACAAATTAACGTAAAAAAACCTCATGGACCGAATTTCCATCTGCGAATTGCTGCTGAATCGCAACAAAATCGATCCATTTCTGAAGCGGATGGTTACTGGTGATAAAAAGTGGATCACTTACGACAACTTCAAGCGAAAACGGTCATGGTCGAATCGCGGTGAGCCGGCGCAAACGATGGCCAAGCGTGGATTAACGGTCAGGAAGGTTTTGCTATGTGTTTGGTGGAATTAGCAAGGAATCACCCACTATGAGCTGCTCACCTATGGTCAAACTCTTAATTCACACCTGTACTGTCAACAATTGGGCCGTCTGAAGGAAGCAATCGCCCAAAATCGGCCAGCTTTAGGCAATGGGAGAGGAATTGTGTTCAATCAGGACAACATCAAGCCACACACATCGATAGTGACTCGCCAGAAGCTCCAGGAGCATGGTTGAGAGTTTCTTATGCATCCACCTTATAGTCCGGATCTGGCACCAAGTGATTACTAGTTGTTCCTGTCTATGGCGAATGATTTTGCTGGTGAAAAATTCGCCTCAAGAGAAGCTTGTGAAAATCGACTGTCCCAGTTTTTTCGCAATAGGGACGAGGGTTTCTATGAGAGTGGCATTATGAAGTTACCTTCAAAATGGCAACAAGTTATCGAAGAAAACGATGCATATTTGACCTAAATCAGATCATTCTAACTATGCTAAATAAAACCTAATGGTTTTCTTTTTACTAAACCTTATATTTGATATTTTTTTACAATTTTCAATATATTACATATATCATATTTGTAGTTGTAAGTTATCGTTAGTATATTTAATGAAATTTATGTTAAAATGTTAAAGAGGCAATTAAAATATACCAAATTTTTGCTTAATTCTGAACAAAAACTTCAATATAGGAAAGAATTGAGGTTCGATGAAAAAACAAGGGGAAAAAATATATAAATAGGCATCCCGTCAATTCTATACACAAAAACACAACATTTTTTCGGAACATTCTTCGCCCTATGTACTTCTCTTAATTTTCCCGTCATTGAAATTGTGTATAATATTAGAAAGCATGTAGGTATTATTTTCCATTATGTCTAATTACTTAAGGTCAATAAACTTATTCTACACTACAGCAAATCGATGAGAAATTTTCTATGTGTTTCTACGTATTTTTCTATACTCTTATTTGTATTATAAAAATATTTCTGGAGGATTTGCGCATCGTTGCGATTAAATCGACAATTATCTTAATTGTTTATTACTCGATAATAAAATTGCACCTGATCCGTTGATTTTTGAATTCAACCACAATTGATTTCACTTCACTTATGTTTGAAGGATCAATTACAATATCTATTTCGAAAGTAATGAACAAATGATCATCATAATGAGAATAGGCAACATGGAAGAATGTCTTTTTTTTTTTTTTTAAATAATTATGATGATCGTATCATTATTTTAATCAACAATAACTAAGAATTCCTATAACAAAATCACTAGTCATAATCAACATTTGAAATATCGCCACTTTTTAATATTGGTAGGAACCTTTATAAAAATTTGTGCATTAATGTCACAGATTCATATAAATTTAAACAAACAAACACAAATATATATTATGGAATAATTTCTCCGAAATTTTTATTTCAATAAGAACTATAAAGGGGTACGAATTAAATATTTAGAAAAGGATTCATATTGGAAAATAATCAAAGACATAACAAGTGTCGAATACAATAGAATATCTTTGAAAAATATTCTGAAAATAAATTGCAAAAGAGCCAAGACTAAAAAGAAATATGAAAATTTTGGCATTTGATCTGCAGAAGTGGGCGTCATTTACTAAAGAATTCTATATAGATCATGTCATACGTAATATGACATTGATTTAATTTTTTATCCCCTCATTTTTTTTTTACATGAGCAAATCACTGGGCTGTAGCTGCACAAGCATATGTTTGTATGTACTTATATACAACCCTCATCATCAACAACAACCTATGTATGTGATTTTCGAAGAAAGAACGAACAATCTTATCATATGATGCTGATCATAAGGAGCATCACAATGTCGATCTCATATCTTTTTTTTTTTGCATTCTTTATTCATCACGGTATTTAATCAAATTAACAGCAAATTCTAAATCAAAATAAAGAAGAAATGCTGTTATACTGAAATATGTGTTATGCAGAAAAAAAAACAACAACAAAACAAAAATAAAAAGGAAATCTTTGAGATGAAGAGATGAATGCTTTGATTTCGATTAAAAATGACAACAAGATAAGCAATCTGATAATTGTGTGTTTATTGAATGAATAAATGATTTAATATGTTCAATAAAACACAGTTCACAGTGGATGAGAAATGGAAAAAAAGAATAATTGCTACCAGAAATGAATTCATGCTAACAATTATGTACCGCACTTGATCGTAGTACCTATTAAATTGTTTACAAACTGAAATGGGTAGAGTTTATATACATATTTCACACTAAAAAACCTCCACAGCACAAATTCTCTGTTGGTCTTCCAGTTTAATTATTCAGATTAATGTTATCGGAAACCCCTCAAGTTTCGTCAAAGCTATTTATGCGAAAAAAAAAAAATTAACATGTGGTACATCCCCGAAAGGCTCTTTGGCCGAACTTCTCTTTCAATAATGTTGTACGTGGATTTGCTTATTTTAGCCGGCTTCAAAAGGCAGAACATCACTTTTTCTAAGCTTTGCCATAGAATTCTTTTAGGAACATTTCCATGGCAAATTGTTGCTGCCGGAAAAGTTGTCAATTGTGCGTTAGCTTTCTGATCTGTAGGTCATGGGTTCAATCCACGGCTGAAGCATAACAATTTTATTATCGAAAAAAATTTTCTTTCGAACGGTACCCACCTGCCGGCAAAAACTAAGTTAAAGTGATGTCACAAGGGTTCCACCATTCGGAACCAGCTAATATAAGTAGGTCCCTTCTAATGCTGTCCAAATTTAACACGCACAACAGTATTGGAAGAGAAGCTCGGTGGTATCACAATGGGCCTTTCTGGCCTAAGTGTGTCCTCTCAGGGAGAGGGCAACCATATAACCTAACCTTAACTCTCAATCAATGTTTGAGTTCATTAAGATCATACTGACTAAATATCGTCCGTATCTACGGCTCCAAGATCCCAAATGCTACTGGATTCTCGTAATACTTGGACGATCAAATCAAGTGTACGAAAAACATGGCGACAGACTTCATAGTAAATTTTCGTGATACTCAAGATGGCCTGCTACATTATCGAGCAAAGCTAATGCGTGAGACACATCGGCATTTACAATGGCCGTCAGGCTGCACTTAAGGCCATAATAAACCCTACCAAGTTTTCATAGAAGATCAATGTATGCAAAATAAAGTTGCATAAATAGAGTGGCAAAATAAAATAGACTACACTTATTAGGGTTACAGCACACTGCGATGGGTTTTGCTGGTACACCCATAACTCCAGAACCAATTTATGGCGTCAGCTCTGTGGTATTCCCGTAATAGTTCAACAACCACATATGTAGGTGGTTCAAACTCGAATCATGCAGATCAGCGAAATGCTTTGTGAAAGCATCATACAGGTGACTGACGAAATTTATCTTACATTTGAAAAAGAAGGACGTCAAGATACTGATTGGGGTGGTAACGGGACACAAAAATAGCTGGAAATCACATCGCCACTGTGAATGTTTTCACATACATAGAGCATTTTTTCTATTACTATCCAGTGAGGATATGCTTGGGTGATGTTATGAGTATAAATGAAATCCACGCTCTTCCCCTGCCCGTGGTACACCGATTCATCAAGAAAACTAAAATAATCAAGATAATCGTAGCGTTATTTCATCTACCTACCTATTATTGCTACCTAATATTTTTCCTGAAAATACTAGCCTCTATATTTACTCCTTAGGGGATCTCCCTAAGGATTGACACCCATCGCTCCCTCATTACCTACTAAATTTAATCTTATAAATTTTATATGTAATCGATCAAAAAGATGGAACAGACTAACATTCAAAATTAATGTCAATTAATGTCAATTACATTACTAACCACAACTTTTTTGTTGGTATTTATTTTCGAGAAATTGATAAAAAATCAAAAGACCATCCCTAAGAGGTGTATAAACAGACAAATGGAATAAACCTTACCAAATACATTATAAATAAATATGTAAAGGCAAGATGTACATACATCATACGTCGTGTTGTTAACCTGATATCTAGAATATATTTGCTTTTATATACCAAACATTCTATTCAGAGTGTTTGTTTATTTCAATTCATTTCACAAGGTAAGGCAAGCAGTTGCAATAACAATTGTCTATAAGATCAAGGGGTCAAGTGATAAAGTCCTTTACTTCAGCGCTTGATTATTTGGTTATTGGACGGGACTTTTGGACTAAAGAACTTTGGTTTTATTCAAAAAAATCTTTGCTGTTGTTTTTTTTTCTCCTGTGCGTGTGTATTTATAGATCTTATTCAAGTAAGTTTATCATTCTTTATGTAGGATGTCCTATTGTTGGATTTGTTGCTGTTTTCTGCCCATTCTATTGTAAATCCTATGGACATTCGTTGAAGCAATACTTGTTTTACAAATACTAACCTGTAGTAATCTATTACAACTGGACGTGTTCGTACTTCACCTGTAATATGTATCAACTTTTGGCAGGGATAACGTATTAACGAAACCTATACCATCTTGCAACTAAGTAACTTTCCTTTTCTGCATATATGCTTTATCGTTGTATTGTTGCTATCCGTTTACCTGTTATCTAACTGCTTCATATTGAATTCATTCATTTGAATAATAAAATTGAAGTAAGATGTATTGCAAAAATTAATTTTATTTACAATGTATTTTACACACAGCCTCGAAATGTGGTACGTTAGAAAGCTAAATATTAATCTATTAAGTAAGTATATAATGTACATACATATCACACTGATATTACTGACAATGATTTCGTCATGCCGTTTCTCGCAAGTACATGTCACAGACCAGTTGTGAAATATTGAGTTCACCGATTTGCTTACGAAAGAATAATTCTCCAATTGACAGATTCGAAACATTATTTGACAGTGCTGCTACCGCCATGATTCTATTATAACGACCATTCTGATGGGGATAAATATCACGAATATAGGCTTTTAGTGCGATGTTTGCATCTTCATGTAGGCGCGATACTTTCACAGCTTCAATAAGAAATACTCTCATGGTTGAGCTACTCGTGGTAGGACTATCAGATGCAGAAGTACCGTAACTACATAAAATTGGTTGACGAAAGAGTGTAATCTGTCGTAGATAATCGTATTCGTTATGATCTAATGTCAGATAGAATAATTGATTTAGCACATCCTGCAAACGGATCGACTCATTTGATACTGTCCATAGAAGAGATGGATTATTATTGAGGTTCGCCATTTTATAGGCGCACACAAGTTGTGAGATATCCAATGGCCGCATATGCTCTGCTAATGAGAAAATCAACAAGTCTTTGAACGAGCTCTCCAAAAGGCACAACTGATCCGACATTGGCAACTCAACAAATGGTGGCATGCCCTTTATCCATTTGATATTGGAGTAAACTTGCTCAGCAGCTGTTCCCTTGAAGTGCTCACTGACAGCCAATGATGGCATTGGTGGTAATGTATGCCCTTGCATACCTTGTGCGAACGTATAGTAGTCATAAAACGGAAATAGAGCATGTTGTTGTTGTAGTGCAGCTAGATGCTGCCGAAAGTCGAGAGATGGGCATACATATCCTAGGGGTGGAGGAATCGCCATAATTGGCATAAAAGGACTTTGTCCCATCGTCGGCGTTAATTTCGATGATTTTTTATGCATTTCTTCAAGTAGATTCTCCTTGAAGGTGGCATTTTGTTTGAGCAGTGTGGTTATACGTGGCCCCCGCTCTACCTGGACGAGTTCTGGTTTCATACCGGCAGCTATACAACTTTCCAAACGGCATGGTTTACATTTAGCACGGTGTGATCGAGTCATTCTATTTTTTTTTGGAATTTGGGCCGCGCACGCCGGATGGATTTCCTTTCGTATCATACGTTTGAAAAAGCTGGAACAGCCGTCGCATGCAGGAATGCCATAGTGATTTCCTGAGGACCAATTTTCACAAACCTTACAGGGGATTTCCGTTGAAACGCGACCTAAAAGAGAATATTACATTTTTTAAATAAAACAATGATATTGAAGAATGTTTAAATTATTGATCGAGTGTAATATGGCCGTAAATAAATACTATGGCTACTAGCTTCCATGTATATATATCTAGCATATTGCTTAAGTTCAATATTGCTAAATATTTTAATCTTTTTCTTTTTTACTGTATTGAGATGTTACTTATAAGTACATATCATTTCATATTTAATTGATTTATTATTATAATTTTTTTTTTTTAACAAAATTGCTTAATTACTTTTGAAATTTTTTGATATTTACATATATGTATGTGAAATAAAAAAAAATATAACCATTAAATGCATCTTGTTGAAGAACTGCAACATGCCCTTCTAATAATAGCTTTTATAAAAAATTACAAATTTTCCTATTTTTTACTGTAAATGTGTTCGCGTATGCCAAAAACCAGTAAAAGAGGAGAAATTGAGAGAGCAAATGATTTCCCCTCTGTGATAATTCTTGCAAATTTTTACTGATAATACTTCTACCAGTAAGAATTCGTAACATATAAAAACACAGCTGTTCTTACTGGCAAGTGACAAAACTGAAGGAGTTTGGAAATTTCTAGTAAATCTTACAAATTTTCCGTTCGCGTACTTTTTCACTTTATTCTCATTTTTGGAGAAGATTTTTCTTGCGCTCTTAAATCGTGTTGTTAGAGTAATTTTACCAGTAAAGTAGCAAACGGTCCTAATGTTAGGACATTGGCTACAAAATTGCCCCCGTGGAATAAGCAAAATGCCAGAATGTACGGTTAAACACACACACACATAAAATGAGTTTCACTTTGTCTTAATAAAACGAACAACAATTGTTTAAAAATTGTTCTTTTCTGAAATTCTGCAACAGGAATGGCAACAAATAACGGCCCTTGAAATCGAAAATTTAGTCGTTTCAATGCCCCGACGTTTGCAAGCAGTTATAGATGCTAGTGGAGGGTCAACCAAATATTAAATGACGACTTATTTTAACTTTTAGTGCCTTATCAAAGTATTTCCTTTTGATTTTCAAATCGTACGTAGACTTTTGTCATCGAATTTTTTTCGTTTTATGTTAATAACTTGTTAAGTTTTTAATGAAATAAGATAATTTTTGCTATGTAATAATAAAAACATATTTAAAACAAAATTGCATCATTTCTTCTTTTCATTATGCTTTTGGACATGTCAGATAGCAGAAATGGTCGCCGTACGTAGACTTTTGTCGCTCACTGTAGCTTCCACATAGAAATTGTTTTCAAATTGACAAAATATCATGCACTTAAGCATGATTTTTTATCGTTTTATTGATACATACAAAGATACTTTAATACTTTAGAACTTACCAGAACTTGGCTTTGATGTTTTTGACATATTGAAATTTGTTCCAGGCTTCTCTGTATAATTATTATATATTTTTCACTTATATATTTTTCAAAACTATTTTTGAAGAATTGAGAAATCGATAAAATCGCTCTTAGTGTATCTTAGTAGTACTCTAACCGTACGTTAATATTGAGTTCCGAGTTTCGAATGATGATCTTGCCACGATCGTCGGCTTCTTTAATACTCCTCGCGAGGCGATAATTCCTATTACCTGAAAAGATAAAAAAAAAGATAAGAAAACGAATGTAAATATAGCTACTATTAGCTACTTATGATTTATTGTAGTTATTATATTTACTCACCCGTTACCGTCCAATCATTCATCTTGCAATCGGCGTCATTATTAGTTACCTGTAATAACTAACTAACTATATAGATTACAACAACTCGTGTTTATAATGCTGGGATATGTACAGTGGCTCCCAGCTTATTTCGTACAGTGACAGTTTAAAAATTGCTGCAGTCGTAATTCCTAATATAGCAAAAATTTGAACAAAATATAAATGCCATTTTTGAAAGGAAGGTTTGTTTTTTATTTTCCAAAATTTACTTTTTCAAAATTTTAGTTTTTGACACTATAAAAAAATAAAATAAGAAAAAAATAGGAAAATTCATGTCACAGCTTATTTCGTACAGTCTCTTTAAGTTCAAACTAAAAACAAAGTAAGTTGATTTTAATATTTAGTATGACATCCCTTAGCGTTAATAACAGCCTGGAGTCTACTTGGCATTGAATCCACCAATTTTTGAGTGATGTCTGGTGTGATTTTTTTCCTTTCCTCCATCAGTACCCTCTTTAGGTCTTGCTTATTAGAAATCTTGTGTGTTCTTATTTTATTGTCCAAAATAGACTAAAGATTTTCAATCACATTCATGTCAGGTGACTGTGGTGGTGGAGACATCAAGTGTGAGCAGTTCAAATAAGCCAAGATTGCACAATCCCAGATTTATGTTTTGGGTCATTATCTTGGTAATACCGAAATTCTTCCCGCAAACCCAGTTTGTCTGCACTTTGAAGTAAATTGTTTTTCAGAATCTCGAGGTACTTCATTTTGTCCATTGTTCCCTCAATAAAAACCAATTCACCTACTCCGGCTGCTGACATACAGGCCCAAACCATCACGCTACCGCCACCATGCTTCACTGTGGGCTTAAGGTTCTCCTTGTTTAGCTCGGTATTAGCTTTACGCCAAACATATGACATTCCGTCCGAGCCAAAAATATTAAACTTAGACTCATCCGCGAAAATAACGGTATTCCAGAACGCAGGAGTATTAATAATATGCTCTTTGGCGAAGTCAAGTCGGCGTTGTATATTCATTTTCGAAATGAATGGTTTCTTTCGGGCTACTCGACCGTTCAAGTCATGATTGCGCAGCACACGTCGGACAGTTTCAGCACTGGATGATTTTCCTATTTCACGCTGAAGCTCTGCAGCCAACTTCGGAGCGGATAACTTTGGATTTTTCTTAATTTTTCGTACAATATAACGCTCGTCTGATGCGTTGAAAATCTTATTAGGTGCTTCTCTGCCCTTGTTCTCCAACCGATTTTCGTGAACGAAGCGTTGAATGATGTATTGGACAGTTGAGGCACTTAAATTTGTCATTTCAGCAATTTTTCGCACACTCTGACCTTTCCTAAAATGGTTAATTACCAGTTTACGCTGTTCCATCGTTATACGATGACCCATAAAGCTAAATGTTTAATTTACAGCACTTTAACTATTTAAAATAATAATAATAAAAATTGTTATAATAGTTAAAAAGGTCCAAAAACTCATACAATTCAAAAAAACTTTGTAACTGCGCGGCAGAATGAAACTTACTTACATTGAAGTTTGTGTACGAAATAAGATGTGAGCTGAAAATCAGCTGATCAATAGTTTTTCTCTCTTGCATAACAAAAAGAAAAATTTTTGGGGTTCCCCGTTTTCTTATTAGGTTTATTAAACACATACACAGACGTCTACATTCAAAACTTATCGATAAGTTTTTTAGTTTCGATGTTACAGCCATGTACATAAAAATATATACACTGTACGAAATAAGCTGTGAGCCACTGTATATTTAGAAAACCTTTTATTCATTTATGGTATAAGTAATTATGGTTGAACCGTTACTGCTACCTGATACGTCACGACCAATAATTGCCATGAGTATGTGCGAAAAAATATTAATGTGGAAAAAGACGACACCAAACGACTTTATTCGTTTTTACGATATTGACGTTACAAAAATCACAGTTGCTATATCGTGTTCATCCTCATCGTACTCGGCGACCCTTCCATGTGTAAATTTTTATTTACTCGCCCTGGACTCTGGTAAGTACAATATTACCCTGTTACACCCAGATATATAGATAGTGAGACCAAATATTCTAAAGCACATATTTCAATGAAAACTGATTTCAACCTGGACATCTAGTAAAACTCCAAATAGTAATATATATAAAATGCGTTGAATAAACAAAAAAAATTAAGTAAAGCTCAGTGAGTATTGCTGCCTTGAATTTTTTTTTTTTTTTTTTTCTATAAATTTTTCTCTAAAAGGGGTAACTTATCGAAAAATGCTCAACGCAACCATTGCAATGATCTCGTAATCTTTTCGGTCAGTTCTTACTCTCTTGCTCTCGCTTTCAATTTCTCATTTTACCGTCAAGATAACAGCCGTCTAATAGCGACCTAACTGCACAAAATTTTTTGTAAATAACTGCATATGTGTACATACATAAATCAAACAAAAACCGATGGTTTTTCATTCAATTTTAATGCTGTGACCAACAAGAGTAAATATGCAATTGTATTGCATTGTATTATCGACATTAACGCTGGCGTCAGTTTTTATAGCCTGCAACTGAAGCCAACATCTATAACAAAGGAGAAATGTTGACAATTCTCGGAACTATTGAAGTGTAGACAAATTCAGACAAATTAGCGGAAAAACCAAAAATTTTATAATTTTATAAAATTATGTTAGCAAAGGTATCAATGTTATGTATGTACATATGTATGTATGTGAGTGAGTTTGCTGATGCAAGTCAAATAGCATGCCGAAGCGTACAACAGACCAGATTCTACAAAAAATAATTAATAAAACTCAAAATTAGTACAAACAATGCAATAATTGTCACTTTAATCCCTCAATTTTTGATTGAGTAATAAGAGCAAGCAACATACTTAAACATTGAAATGTTTACGAAATACTGAAACTACAACAAACAAGCATCATAAACATTGAAATGTTTATGATACATGTTGAAATATTGAAACTACATACATATATTTGCAATTGGTATACATTAAATATCAATACGATGAAAATTATTTTGGTCAACGACAATTATAAATTCAACAGTTGGAATATATAATAATATTATAATATAAGGTGTAGTAAAAAGAAATACATTATTTTTCCAATAAATGGTTTTAGTAATCTGTATCTTGCGTGGTATAAGTGCGATCGGGTTACGCTAGATGACGTTAGAGAGATAGGATTTCGTACTGAATAAATTTTTCAGGTAGTTTTGTAATTGCTTGACTCAGTATTGTTTGAGCACGCGTCAAAGATGGACACCAGTAAAAAAAAATACACCATATTTTACAGTCAACGTCAAGAGAACACGGACGTGGTCGAATCGCGGTGAGCCGGCGCAAACGGTAGCCAAGCTAGGATTAACGGTCTGGAAGGTTTTGCTATGTGTTTGGTGGGATTGGCAGGGAATCAACCATTATGAGCTGCTCCCCTACAGCCAAACTCTTAATTTGGACCTGTACTGTCAACAATTGGACCGCCTGAAGGAAGCAATCGCCCAGAAGCGGCCAGCTTTGGCCAATAGGAGAGGAATTGTGTTCCATCAGCACAACTCCAGACCACACACATCGATAGTAACTCGCCAGAAGCTCCAGGAGCTTAGTTGGGAGATTTTTAGGCATCCACCTTATAGTCCAGACCTGGCACCAAGTGATTACTACCTGTTTCTGGTGGAAAATTCGCCTCAAGAGAAGATTGTGAAAATCGACTGTCCCAGTTTTTTGCCAATAGGGACGAGGGATTCTATGAGAGTGGCATTATAAAATTACATTCAAAATGGCAAAAAATTATCGAAAAAAACGGTGCATATTTGACCTAAATCGGATCATTCTAACTGTGCTAAATAAAACCTTCAATTTAATGCAAAAATAATGCATTCCATTTTACTAGGCCTTATAATATATTTCTTTGCCGCCGGCGAAACATGAAACATATGTAAACGTCACAATCTGAATAGAAATGACAAAAATCGTCAAGTTCGGCACACATAAGCCACTGATTGAAAGTTGACAAAAATTGTTGTCATAAATTAAAAGTGAAAATCATAACTGCTGCTGTGCAAAAAACAAGCATTGGATTTACTTATGCTTGTATGAAGTAATGCCTCTATTTCGACGATTGGCCACTTTATCTAATCGCATTGTCTGATGTCATAAATGCAACCGGTCCATTCAACTCAGCAGAATACGGAAATGCTTTGTACGGGAACAAAACAAAGCATTTACGTATTCTTGCTGCTACAAGAACAGCAACACGAACAACAATAATATGGCAATATTACATGTTATGACACCTTATGAATACCCTAATTTAGTAGTTGAAAGGACAAAACAAAATTCAAAATGTCACAGCGGTTATGGCAATAAAGCGGTCTACGGTATGGTTTTACTTCAATTTATCTTCATAAAATGCACACGCCATTTTACAGGTCACATTGGTAAAATTCAAAGATGTTGTTGTATGGTTTGACATACATATGTGCATTAATATTTAAAAAACACATTAACAGTTTCCACTAAGTAGCAGAAAATAGTTTGACATATAAGTAAAAGAGGATATTTGCTCTAAATAACAATAAATATAAATTGTATTGTATATAAATTAAAGTGGTAATTCAATGCACGCATAGGTGTATGCGTACATTGACAACTGCCATTTGTGCGTTTAAAGACAATGGCACATGTTCATAGCCAAAATGAAGTTCCAACTTGTATTTAGTATCTGTCAAAAAGTCGATATTTATTTTATCTTACAGGACCCTTTTTATTTAACGTTTTTTTGAGGAAACAAACTAACATCAATGTAAGGAACATTCTGTATTTGACCGTCTATTCTGTGTATATTTTGCAGAGGCCGTTTGTGGCCATTTTGATTTTTGGTTCCGACCTACATACACTTGTGAGTGAACATCTGTGTGCAGTGTGGAAGATTTAGTCGGTTTTTACCGTTGGCTGATATGATTTGTCTTAAGCAATAACAATAGCAAGAATTTAAATCATTTCAAGTATTGTAATGGAGTGTGCTGAATATCCTTTCTAAATGAGAAAAATTTGATAATCGGTTTTGCTGGCACAAGCGGCAAAAAAAATGTTGGACGTTTTGGCGTATGATGATGACTTGATGACTGTCAGTTTGCTAATTTGACAGCCAATTTTTTAATTTCTACTAAAAGTTCGTTGTGGTATCGTAACATCTTCAAATTGAACTCTAAATTTTGATCGGTTCCGTTTTGTTTGTTTGAGCTTCATGTCGGATAATTAAAAACGTAAAAATTGTTAAAATAACAAACATAAAAGAAAAAAAAATGTTTTTATCAAGATAAAAAAATGCCCTCACACAAATATTGCTACTATTAAAACTTATATCTGGCACTCAAAATGACAGATGGTAGTCAATAATTTTTGCGTGGCGTCACAAGATAAAGCACAATATTAAAAAAAGAAGCTGATGTCGTACACTAAGTAAACGACAAAAAATCAAAGAGCATAGTCATAGTTATACACAAGTGCGCAGTAGTCGAATGAAGTGATATTTCATAGATCTCTAATGCTCGAATTCTATATATTTAGATATGCTATTTATAAGCATTTTTATAGTATTATTTCGTAAAACGAAAAAATATATATTGAGTTATTGAAATTTTTTTTTTTGAAATTTAACATTGTACGTTAATCTTAAGCTTGCCAAAAGCTTCTGGAATTATTGTAAAAGGCAATTTTATTAATTGTAAATAAACATTACTGTAAGCTATTTACAATAGTTGTTATCTATTAATAGTCAAGCGATTGCGAAATGCTTTTCCAAGGGTGCCCATTTGTTTATTCTATAATAATTTTGAAGCCTCTTACAATAATTTCTAAGCCTAAGGTTTGCGTATGTTAGCCTACTGTAAGCTTTTTACCAAGCATGTTTGGATTGTTGGGTTGTGTATGTACATGTGCATACACACTCTCATTTGAGTGTGTGTGTGTGAGATGCTATATAAAAAGATAGAAAATTACGTTGAAATGATATAACACATGCTTCTGTATTTATCTTATATTTTATTATTACCAATAAAAATACAAATGAGGAAAAAATCGAAAGTCAAATTTACAAATTCAGGGTTATAGTGCGTTTTCAACACGTAAATAATAGAAAGTAAAATAATAGGTCCGTTCGCATACTTTACTAGTAAAATTTCTCTATCAAGACGATTCCAGAGAACAAAGTGAAAAAGTACGCGAACGGAAAATTTGTAATAGCCCTGACAGACGGCAGCGTTAATCCGTATTAACAATTTACACTGATGAAAAATTTCTATTGTAAATTTTTCTCGATCCATTTTACAAAACAATGGGTTTTGTTAATAAAAAATTTTTAACAATTGTTAACAGTTTTCGACATGAAAAGCGTTGGCACACAAATAAATCCAGCTGTCAATTACAAACTGTGAAAGTCAATTTACAAGTTTCTGAGAGTTTTCTATTCACGTACTTCTTGTAGATTTTCTCATATCGAGAGTGACAGATAGTGAAATTGATAGTGATACTAATGTAAGTGAACAAATGTAATAAAACAGCAATTAGCTGTTTAGTTAATCCACAATACTGTTAGTATTTTATTCAGATTAAATGCGCCGTTAATCCGGATTAACACTGCCGTCTGTCTAGGCTATAAGATTTACTAGTACTTTCTAAACTCCTTCAGTTCTGTCACTTGTCAGTAAGAACAGCTGGTTTTTCTATGTTACGAATTCTTACTAATAGAAGTATTACCAGTAAAAATTTGCAAGAATTATCACAGAGAGGAAATCATTTGTTCTCTCAATTTCCCCTCTTTTACTGGTGTTTGGCGTACGCGAACACATTTCCAGTAAAAAATAGTAAAATTTGTAATAAATTGTAAAAACTATTACGAAGCGAACGGGCCTAATGTAAAAAACGGTTTGCGGTTAGTCAAAACGGATAGTTGCGGGCATTTTTGTTTAAGGTCTCTCTTTTTTTGCGTTTTTGTTTTGATTATTCATATTCGTCTGCTATTTTAAATTTGACATTGAATACTTTCAATGCTCGAATTTATAAAAGTGTCAAAAATATCCAAATATAATACAATAAATTACTATTTGTAGTTTAAATGATTGAATTTCCATATCTATGTACAAATTGAATACTGTAAACATTCCGAGACACATTATACCAGAATTAAGATTCTACATTTGATAGCACGTTTATTCAGAGGTAAGCAAAAGCAAATTTTACAAAGGCTAAGTTAAAATTTCTTGCAGATTTTCATTAAAACGCTGAACTGTGTACATTCGAATCATGCAAGCCGAAACGAAACCGCGTCTGCGTGCTCCAAATTTCACAAACGATGAAAGTTTGCTTTTGCGCGAGATTTTAAAAAAGCACAAGCATATTCTCGAAAACAGAAAGACTGACGGAGTTAGTCTAAAAAAATCTCCTTACAGTCGGCTGGGGCCGACCAAACTATACCCTGCATATGTAGATTTATATATAAAAAGTTTACTCGAATATCCAACTTTTCTTTTATTTCCACTTTTCGAGAAACAATTTTTGTATATACTACTAATTTACACCCGAAATATGGTTGACTTTGACGAAGTAAAAGGATTTTAAGATAATTCCGAGGCTTAGTATGGGAGCTATATAAAATTGGGCGTGGCTTGCCACTTTCTAGTAAATCCAATTAATTTTTCAACGTTAATCCACACCTTAAATTTGGTGTCCTACGTTAAATAGTTTCTAAGTTATGGTGGTTAACATTTTTGTTTAATTTCCTCAACTTTGTATGGGAGCCCCAATAAGAAGTGGGCGTGGTACGCTGATTTTTTGCCAGATTATTTCCGACTACCATATTAACCTAAGTGTTAATTATGATTGTTCTAGACGGAAGGATACAGAAGTTACAGCTATTTCAATTTAAAAGAAATTCGGTCATTTTGTATGGCGGCTACTATCAACAGTGGGCGTGGCGCGTCCATTTCCTGCGAGTCTAGTTGCTCCTACAATACTAATCCATACCTAAAATCTCGTTCTTTTACGCTAAATGGTTTATAAGTTATGTCGCTTAAAAGTTTTAGTTTAATTCCCTTGACTTTGTATGGGAGACCCATGAAGGAGTGGGCGTGGCACACTGATTTTCTGCCAGATTATTTCCGACTACCATATTAACCTAAGTGTTAATTATGATTGTTCTAGACGGAAGGATACAGAAGTTACAGCTATTTCAATTTAAAAGAAATTCGGTCATTTTGTATGGCGGCTACTATCAACAGTGGGCGTGGCGCGTCCATTTCCTGCGAGTCTAGTTGCTCCTACAATACTAATCCATACCTAAAATCTCGTTCTTTTACGCTAAATGGTTTATAAGTTATGTCGCTTAAAAGTTTTAGTTTAATTCCCTTGACTTTGTATGGGAGACCCATGAAGGAGTGGGCGTGGCACACTGATTTTCTGCCAGATTATTTCCGACTACGATATTAATTTAAGTGTCAATTATGGTTATTCTAGACAGAGGATTGCCGAAGTTACAGCTGTTTCAATTTAAAATTTGTATGGGGGCTACGATAAACAGTGGGCGTGGTGCGCCCGTTTTCTGTGAGCCTAGTTGCTCGTACAATACTAATCCATACCTCAAATCTCGTTGTCCTACGCTAAATATTTTGTAAGTTATAACCGGTAACATTTTTTTTAATTTCCGCAACTTTGTATGGGAGACCCAAAAAGGAGTGGGTGTGGCATATTGATTTTCTGCCATGTTATTTCTGACTAACGTGTTAATCTAAGTGTCAATTATGGTTATTCTAAACAGAAGATTGTAGAAGTTACAGCAGTTTCAATTTAAAAGAAGTACAGACACTTTGTATGGGAGCTACGCTAGAAAGTAGGCGTGGCTCAACCACTTTTGGTGAGGTTATATAGTAGTATAATATAACTCTATTTGCAAAATATTGTTGTCCCAAGTGGTATATTGTGTGAGTTATAGCAAGTTAAAGATTTTGAAAATTTCGAGGTTAGTCGCTTTGAATGCTTGGTGTGGGCGTGGTTATTGACCGATCATGCCCAATATCAATCCCCTCCGTACCCTTGGATCATAGATTACTTATGCCAAATTTCATCGAAATAGCTCAATATTTACTCAAGTTATCGTGCGAACCAGCCAGGTGACAGACAGACGGACGGACGGACGGACGGACGGACGGACGGACGGACGGACGGACATCGTTAAATCGAAAATTTAATCGACGCTGATCACGAATATATATCCATGTCTATATCTCCGGAGATTCCTTCAAGTGGACACAAACATCTGACCGAAATGAATATACCATGCATATTGCATTATGCAGGGTATAAAAAAAACAAATAGCATGGAAGGAGGTGGCGAACGAGTTTAATTCGACCACAACTGGTTACATCCGGACAGTAGATAGTTTGCAGCAAAATTATAAGAATTTAAAAAAGAAAATTAAAAAAAAGAGCGCATCTAGTTCCATAATGGGTACTCCAGGTATGTATGTAAATGAAGTATTTTTGGCATATAATATATTTGCATAGTTGATAGAACTACCGTTATAGATATGGAAGAGGAGCATGGTACGTCTTCTGACGGATGGAAGAAAGTTTCCAAAAGCAGAGCTGCCTTAGCCGACACTTGCCGGGCGTTAATTTCGGAGATTTTAGAGCATGCAGATGTGCAAGAAATGGAGTTAAACACAAACATCTTGGATAGAGGTGATTAGTAATTTATTATTTTGAACATTTTACAATATAAGTTTTCAATTTCTATTAACAGACGATGGATATTTACCGAAAGGTAATAATGATTCTCTTATCGATAAGGTTATAGATTTAGTTGGGCTTGCAATTGACGGCTGCTATGCTGTGAATGATGGTGATAGCAGTGTGATCACAACGCAGGAGTCCATAGTACCAATTGAGTCAAAACTAAACCTTCTTCTGACTTCTAATTTTTGGATTTAATTTGCGTTCATTTATGTACATATATATTCGGAAATCTATTTCTTAGAAAATGTTCCAGTAAAAAGGGGAAACGAAAAGTCCAAAAATGATAAATCAGACTATTTCAAAAACGACACGGCCCATTTAAAAAAGACTCCTCATGCTATATTGGCCCGTGAGTATCAAATATTTGGTTAATGTGTTATGTGTTCGTAATGATTTGTGCTTAATTTTTAGGAAAGAGAAAATTTTCGTCAATAGAAGAAGAACCCGTTGCAGAGAAGTTCAGAATACTAAAGCCTGAAAAGTTAGACTTAGTATTGGCTCAAAAGCAACTCTTAAAAGTCCAGTTAACCGAAGAAGAGGAAAAATTGGAACATAACCGTCTGTTAAGGAAGATGGCAATGGAAGATGCAAATAAACGGTATGAGGAGAATGAAGAAATACTTAAGCATAACCGGCTTTTAATGCAACTTGAACTTGAAGACGCGCAAAAAAAGTATGAACATAACGAAATATTAAGAAAAATGAAGTTGGAAAAATATACAAAATAAAGGATAGAATTTCATGCTGTGAAGTATTAGTTTAGGAATTTAATTTAATTATAAAGAAATACTCTAAGTACATCAAATGTAATTGAAATGTTGTAGTGCATACTCACTTTATACCGTATATTGACATACAATTTACCTTATGCTTCTTATACATTGTAACATATTTACCATTTCTCTGTTTTACAATTTTAATTTTATTTTATATGAAGCAGATTAAGTAGTCCTAAGTTATTGAAAAATGTGCTATTATATTGCCATATTAGTTAATAAAAAAAAAGATTAAATTGTTTTATATACATATGTTATGTTAGTTATATTATATATATATATATATATATATATATATATATATATATATATATATATATATATATATATATATGTATATATATATATAATGATATTTTTAATTATCAAATGTGTATTGTACCTAGTGATTTTAGCCGCACATGAGTGCTTTCTATAGCGTCCAATTATGCGGGCAATTTGGTAAAATTTAATTGCAGCCTGCCTCATTTGTTCTTCGTCAAAGGGCATATATATAGAAATTCCATATACAAACGGGCAATATCATAAGTCACTTTATATATGACACCAATAAAGTGCTCATAGATCAAAAGTTGGCTTCCTGTTGAACACATACATAATCATTGGTTTGCGAGCACGTCGGCCGTGCTTGTGATAACGTTCATTATGTTGCGCACACAATTTGCAACTGTATTTAACTATAAATGGGCCTGATGACAAAAAAAAATTAAAACAGAGTGGTTTTCGTAACCGGTGATTGCACTTCCTATATCCGCTTGGTCAATTATGTCCAATTCAACGATCTAATACTTTTTGCACGAGATCCTCGTAAAGTGAATGTAAGTCTTTACAATATGTTATATAAATATGTATGGTACAATTTTACCAAGGATATCATTAGTTGGTTCCATATTTTGTGAATAAACTATATATGGGATTTAAATCTTCCGAACGAAGAGAACTTATTGCGTTTTATATAGTAACAGTGACACACAGGCAGGAACATATTTGTACGATAAGAACAATTTCCTCCCATATAAGAAGCCTCCTTAATCGCATTTTATTACTTCATATGTTAGCAGAAGGTGGGCGAAGCATTAGATGTGCCAGTAGTACGTGCTTTTGACCAATACTTTGGCAATACTTTCTAAAAATGCCGATTTCTCTTAACCCCACCATAAAGATTTGTTCATCTTGCCAGTATTTCTTGTTCGCCAAGATGCTATATGCAATACATTTTTTATCAGCAGCCATTACAAATTAAATTAAAACTAATTTTCCTCAAAAAAATAGTTTTTCTCATTCATTTAAATCTGATCTACCTTGAATGTATTGTAATATTATATATCTATGTATTAGCATCGAACCGATTATCGAAACTATTTAATTAATTGAGAAGAAGAAGAAATGAAATGAAATAAAAAATTATGTCACTTTCATAACATTGCATGTTACAACAACATATATGGTCTCTTTCTCTGTCTCTTTCCAAACATGTATAAACCCTAATTCTTTTTTCTTAACATCAACTGGAAATGACAAATGGATCCCAGGAAATGAATTATTACCCTAAAAAGACGTAAGCAAATATGAATTCCTTGATGGCAGACTAGCACATAATTATCTTTAGAAAAAAAAAACAAAAACTAAACGAACAACACACATTCGTCAAATGTAAAAAGCCAATGCGTTAAACCCAAACATATATCCATTTATATACAAAATCATGATTAAGAGTACATACAAAACCATAAAGCAATATGATATAGTGCACATAAAAATACAAGTATATGAATATAAAAATAAAGGAACAACACCGAGAACAACAATGGATAATAAGAACATATTTATTATGAGTAATGTTCATATAAAATTGCGCAAAGGAAGTTCCGCTTATTGTACGGTGTTAAGGCATAAAGTTGAGCAACTTATGTCTTGCGAGTCGAATATATTTCAATTGTATTTGAATGCATTTATATAAATGAAATAGGTCGACTAAAAAGGATGGCACATATGTACATTAGGGTTGGTCGTCGCAACGATCGAGTTGATTAACTCCACAGTTTTACCACAATTTTCAAATCATATCCCGAGGGAAAGATTTATGCCTAATAGTACAGCCGATAAAATTGTATTTGTATATATTAAATATTTTATATATTGTAAATTAGAGAATTCACTCGTAAAAGTGCACATAGAAGATTAGTGAAATCTTTGGTGAAATTATACAAATATACAAGATACATACATACATCATATAACTAAGTTATCATCAAATTAAACAGTATGCTTTCCAAATTGTATCGCATTTACTCAAGTACATTTTTCTTGTATACAAAATGACCTAGCCTAATATCTGCATGCATATATAATATTTGGATGTACAAATAAGTACGTACATATTTTCCCAGCGATTACACGTGCAAATCAAACTGCTAACAATAACTGCGACACAATTATTATCACAATCATCATCAGCGACAACATAGCATACAACAGGAACAACAACAACAAACAAAAATGAAAAAGAAGAAAAAACTACTTCTTCATGAAGATTGGGGAATATGAGATTGATTCGTTATTTGACGGAAAGGACAGACAAATGGGATACACCTTCGAATACATTATAAATACAAGATATATGTACATAAATTCGTTGCCTTGTTAATCTGATATCTTGCTTATCTTTGTTTTTACACAAATTCTATTCAAAGTTTTTTTCATTTTCTCTCTCTCTCTCTCTCTCTCTCTCTCTCTGTCACAATAACAATTGTAATAAGATGAAGGAAACAAGTGATGAAGTCGTTGCTTCCTTTACGTTGCTGCTTGACTATTTGTTGGTTTATAATTATATATACTTTAATACTTGTTTTGAGTTTAGAATTTCAAGATATTTATATGAATTTATGATTTAACAATTTGTCAGTTAAAAGAAGTACATACATAGGTACGGGAAGAATTGCATGACTATAACTTAAGGACTTTTATGTGTCTTTTTCCTTCATCAAATAATACTAGATACATTAAGGTGGCCGTCAAAATTGGTAAGGGCAACATTTTGAACGCAACTTCTAGTTCTCATAGACAAAATTAGAGAATTTTTAATAAGCAATTTCATATTTCATATTTTATTATGCATTTATAAATTTCAAATAAAATAATAAGATCAAGAGATTTAATTTTTCTAATTATCTACAATTACATTAATTAAAACCAGACACAGGCCGGCATTAGATATATGTTTGTTTTTGCAGGTAGCTAGTAGCCAGGTAGAATTGTTTATTTAAGACTCTTTTTGTACCCTGCATAATGCAATATACATATATTCATAATGCAAGGTATATTCATTTCGGTCAGATGTTTGTGTCCACTTGAAGGAATCTCCGGAGATATAGACATAGATATATATTCGTAATCAGCGCCGCTTAAATTTTCGATTTAACGATATCCGTCCGTCCGTTCGTCCGTTCGTCCGTTCGTCCGTCTGTCTGCCACCTGGCTGGTTCGCACGATAACTTGAGTAAATATTGAGCTATTTCGACGAAATTTGGCACAAGTAACCTATGATCCAAGGGTACGGAGGGGATTGATATTGGGCATGATCGGTCAATAGCCACGCCCACACCAAGCATTCAAAGCGACTAACCTCGGAATTTTCAAAATTTTTAACTTGCTATAACTCACATAATATACCACTTGGGACAACAATATTTGGCATATAGAGTTATATTATACTACTATATAACCTCGCCAAAATTGGGTGAGCCACGCCTACTTTTTAGCGTAGCTCTCATACAAAGTGTCTGTACTTCTTTTAAATTGAAACAGCTGTAACTTCTACAATCTTCTGTCCAAAATAACCATAATTGACACTTAGATTAACACGGCAGTCTGAAATAATATGGCAGAAAATCAGTGTGCCACGCTTACTCCTTTTTGGGTCTCCCATACAAAGTCGAGGGAATTAAAAAAAAATGTTACCGGTTATAACTTGCAAACTATTCAGCGTAGAATAACGAGATTTAAGGTGTGGATTAGTATTGTACGAATAACTAGGCTCACAGGAAATGGGCGCGCCATGCCCACTGTTTATCGTAGCCCCCATACAAATTTTAAATTGAAACAGCTGTAACTTCGGCAATCTTCTGTCTAGAATAACCATAATTCACACTTAAATTAATAGTCGGAAATAATCTTGCAGAAAATCAGTGTACCACGCCCACTCCTTCATGGGTCTCCCATACAAAGTCGAGGGAATTAAACTAAAACTTTTAATCTCCATAACTTACAAACCATTTAGCGTAGGACAACAAGATTTAAGATATGGATTAGTATTGTACGAGCAACTAGGCTTACAGGAAATGGGCGCGCCATGCCCACTGTTTATTGTAGCCCCCATACAAAATGACTGAAATTCTTTTAAATTGAAACAGCCGTAACTTCGGCAATCTTCTGTCTAGAATAACCAAAATTGACACTTAGATTAACATGGTAGTCGGAAATAAAATGCAAAAAATCAGCGTACCACGCCCACTTCTTATTGGGGCTCCTTTACAAAGTTTAGGAAATTAAACAAAAATTTTAACCGCCATAACTTACAAACTATTCAGCGTAGAATAATCAGATTGAAGGTGTGGATTAGTATTGTAAAAGCAAATATACCCACAAGAAATGGGCCAGCCACTTCTGTTGTTTATAGTGGCTCCCATACAGGATGACTGAATTTCTTTTAAATTGAGATAGCTGCAGCTTCTGCAATCTTCTGTCCAGAACAATCATAATTAATACTTAGGTCAATATGGTAGTTGTGCATAATCTGGCAAAAAATAAACATGCCACACCCACTTTTTAATGGGGCTACCATACAAAGTTGCGAAAATTTTAAAAAATTTAAACCGCTATAACTTACGAACTATTCAACGTAGGACAAACAAATTTAAGGTGTGGATTAATATTGAAAAATTAATTGGATTTACAAGAAAGAGGTAAGCCACGCCAGCTTTTTATATAGCTCCCATACTAAGTCTCGGAATTATCTTAAAAAGCTCCTTTAAATTATCCCTTTTAGAACTCTCATAACATACAAAGCACTTCGTCAAGGTCAACCATATTTCGGGTGTAAATTAGTAGTATATGCAAAAATTGTTTTTCAAAAAGTGGAAATAAAAGAAAAAGATGGATATTCGACTAAACTTTTTTTATATATATCTACATATGCAGGGTATAATTTGGTCGGTCCCAGCCGACTGTAAGGAGATTTTTTTTTATTAATTCTCTGTCAATAATGGATGTATATTTTTTCATCGAAAATTCTAATCATTTTCATTCCCAAATAGTATACTTTGAAACAAACAAAAATTATACTTAAAAAATGGTATATATCCTCAGAAACTTATTTAATTGTTCTCAGAAAAAACAATGACATATACAAACAAATCGTTTAAAATAAACAGTTATTTTTACTGACATATTTTACGATAATGTTTCGATTCAATTTTAGACCTTTGGAAATTCATGGAAATTGTTAACAAAATCCTGCTTCCGAATGATGCTTCTTCATTACTCGATAACGAAAGTAATTACTTTTTATATACATAAAATAAGAAAGATATTCACAAATATTAACAATTTTGTCATACCGATTTGAAAATTGGTCAAAAAACTATATTTTCAGTACCTGTGATTCGGAAAACGATCATTAAATACATATTCGACCTTTTGGGTCAAAAGATTCGAAATTTTTGACAAATCCAAAGATAAGAGTGTGTACTTTAGCATAAATAAATAAAATAAATATGTGGGATATAAAACCCCGAAGGGCTCATTGGCCGAGCTTCTTTAGCATACAAAGAGAATTATAGCGGAATTTGCCGGCACTTTTTTTCCCCGTCATCTCTATTGTTTAATTGGACAGGGTGATTTTTTAGCAACGTTCTTTTTGGCAACATTGTTTTGGGCAACTCAGCTGTTTTCGTGTAACATGTTACTGTCAAACATGTTCAGTTTGGTCTATAATTGAACCATGAATCGACTTACAAACGAACAACGCTTGTAGATTATTGAATTGTATTATCAAAATACATGCTCGGTTCATTCATTTTATGGTCAGTTCATCAAATCAGTTTCAATGTTCACTTCCATCTCTTCAACATCTTTCAATTTCATTGGTCAATTTTGGCAATGAACATCAACCACTCTCATTGGTGCATTTTGATATTGCCACTTAAGACAGCTGCAAGTACATACAAATAATATGTTCCGAACGGCAGAACCCTTGTGCCATTATTTTTCCCGAGCTTTTTAAACGCGCTAACCAAAAGCTACGGCAAAACCATCTGTACCTAATAAACAAGTTCCAATAAATGTAATTTGCTTTGTCCCAAAGAGTGATACTCATAGGAAGAAAAAATAAGATTTCTGCAATAATACTATTGTAATATATAGATATGTATCTGTGGCTAAGTGGATTCTAAGTTCATGTAAGTACAATGAAAATATTTTCAAAGTTGCTAAAGCATTTGACAGACTTGGACGTTTAATTTTGACAATAAGCTAATTCGGCTTATTCATAATAGAGTTAGTCCCATAATCAATATTTATCACAATTGCACATCTTCATCGATTGTCGACACCACTCATTATCACTTCTAATGACTTCGTAAAAATGGACGGGTCTACGTCCTGAAAGCACTCAACCACGTGGGAACAAAACAAAGCATTTCCTTTTTTTTTTTTTTGCTGCTACAACCACAACAACATCATTTCTAATTTTTGTTAAGAGCGTTGAAAAGGCACAACGCGCAATCACTTACTATTTTGAAAACCAAATGCGTTGCTTATGTATTCCAAAATGGTTTTTTTTTTTTCGTAAGTAATATTATATATATTTTTTTTTTTTTTCATTTTAGTATCATATTTATTTATTGAATCTTCTCCTTAACTGGAAAACTAACAATAAGTAATAGAATCTTACATACTAAATTTGTTAATAATTTGTATAATATATAAATAAATTATTTGAATTTAATTGCTAAAAAATAATATGAAATTTCATATAATTACACCCTGTACTCAAATGAAATGAATTTGTCGTATCTCAGTTGGTAAATGAAACTATACAGCACAATTTTTATATAAAAATAACATTTAGTGGAAATCCTCTGATATATTTACATTTGAGATTTATACTATAAACATAAATTTAATACACATACCTCATATTGATTTTTATAACCAAGTACTTATAATGGATGTTAAATATTAAGATCTACTGTAAATATTTGTTATAAAATTTCTTTACACCCTGTTGGCAATGAAATAATTTTGCATACATTTAGGCTGCACTTAAAATAATGTTTATTTATCTCATTTTATCATACATGTTTTACAGTTTATCTCTTTTGCTTTATTATGCAGTTTTTTGCAGCTGTAATAAACAGCTTGTATGAACTTAAATATGACTTGCTCATTTTTGTATTAAAAAAAAACATATCTCGAATTAAAGCAAAATTATTAGTAATAAATTGATTATGGCAAAAATTTATCATTTAATTAATTTCTGAATATTTTTTTAGTGATTATTATCGATGCCGTTGCAAAGTATCAATCATCTAGAAATAAACAACAATGATATATATCGTATTTTAAAAAAATGTACCAGTTACTCCTTCTTTTTATAATTCTCTCTTTGCAACAAATTCGCCACATCTTCATTATGATAGCTTCTTTCGGTAAAGTCAACTTCAGCAACAGCATCAGCAGAATTATCATCAACGTTGAAGCATACACAACATATGCAGCATAAATACATGCGATGCTTTCAAAAATGATCGGTAATAAATTAGCCATTTAAGTGAAACTGGCAAAAGGCTAAATATAGAATAAAAATTTTATTTTTACACTGTTCATAAAGTAATGGAAAAGAAGGTAAATCCATAAAAAAAAAACGAACAACAACGGCCATTATACAACTGCGGGATATTATAAGTGCTTAAGAACAGAAGGAGTCATAAATATGAACGCACATTTATAGTAAGTACATTAAGGAGGATCAAATTGTATGAAATAAAATTTGACTGTTTGGCGTAACAAAAAACATTAAATGTTGATCATTTCATGGATTTTCTATCACAAGGAAGCAAAATGTAATTCTAGATTTTCGCCAAAAATATTGGCAAGAAAAAATTATTAATGAATGTCTGCCATACATTACATCGCATTACATTATCCCAAAGTGATAAAATTAATACACGATCTCCATTCAATTTTGTTTCCCACTCTACTCCCTATCTTCAGCTCTTATGTGGGTTCACATACGAAATGAATGAATGAATACCTGAAAACCGACATATATCTTGAGCTGCCCTCAGGATGTGCCCATGAATTGTCCCTAGAGTGATAAAATGTAAGACCGACCGCCATTAATTTCCTCCATGCGCACTCGTTAGTAGGGCTCCCATACAAAAGTTGCCCATCTTTTAGGGGGCTCCAATAACTCGTCCTTGGAGAAAAATTTATTATAAAAAATAACCAAATTTTATGCCAAATTTTTCTCCTCGCCATTCTGTAAATTTGATCCACCTTAATGTACATGCCTATGTAACTGCATACTGTATACGAACATCTATCTGATGCTTATGCTATATTATGATCATTTTTCTTTCAGTTTTAAGCCATTGACTTGTAAGTAAATACATATGTAGAGTATGATGGAGTCAATATTTCGAGGATGAGACAATCGTAAAAAGAAGCTATTTTAAAAGTTATAAAATTCCAATTAAGCACCGCTACGATTTTGTTCTTTATTTTTTTTTTTTTTTTTTTTTTGTCTTTTTCTTGTTGCAATAATCTTCTTCCACTGATTGTTCAATTCAAGGTAATACTTGAGTCTTATTGAGTCGCAATACAGCAATTTATTTCCAGCAGCTATGGTGTCAATCTGTTGTTGTTGTTGTTGTTGCTGTTATTAATAGTAAATACGTTGAACCAGTGTCTATAAAAGCAACAAACAAAAAACCAATTCATCGTTATAACTGTCCAATAGTAATTCATACCATTTAAAGCGACAACTTGCTTCTCAAAATTCACCATTCACTTCATCCCCCCTCCTAAGGATACACAATGTACATTCCTAGCACATTTCATGACATACGTATAATTTGAAAGCCAAACAATATGAAATGGGCGTTGCGAAGTTGTCAACCTGTCACACCAACTACAAGCATCTGCAGGCAAAATTTCAATTTCAAGTTCAAGTGTACAATGCGTACAAGTACGCACATACAATACGAGTATTCATACTCCATCCCTAAAAATCGATCCATTGGCTTACATGACTGAGAGTGTATGTAGATGTGTAAATATGTAATGAAACCAAAAGAAAATTCCACATCACCATCGAGCAAGATTTCTGCTTAAAGTTTCACGTTTTTGCATTTGCTTTATGCAACACAACAACGTTACGTCTCGCATGTTTATCATACGATATATACATTTACCTTTGTGTAGGAATTCCTAAGGATGCTAAGAAAAGATGTACATACTAACATGAATGGAATGCAACGGCAATTTTATTGTGTGAGGAATTTGCATTTAATCTCAAGCGAGACATTCACTTTTATAAAAAAAAATTTAAATACAATAAAGCTCAGGCTATTTTATGCAACACATGTAGTTACATTTAAAAAGCTTACGTATATTTTTAGAATCATTAATATAAGACAATAAAAACAAAGAATAAGCAGCAAAAAAGAAGATATTCCTTGAGTGTAAAGAATATGAAATTATCGAATATTACCACTACTTAGTCTCACTGAATATTACCTGTAGGTATATTCCAATGTATTTTAGTTTTAATTTCATGGAAGAAAACACTATAAAATTCTTCATTAAACCACATTGTATGAACTCTTAATGAGTAAAAGAAGGAGGCGGTAGTTGTACTATAAAGTCATGAAGAGTGAGAGAGAGAGAGAGAGAGATGTTGAAAAAATAGGGTGCAATCACACGTACTATTACAAACAACCGTAACCACAAGCATGTACACAATATCAACATGACGACATCATGACGCCAAATCCAAAAGTCGAGGTCGTTCAACGACCTTCATCATCCTTATAGCTGTGCCATGTACATATACATAAATATTTATATGTATATATTTAGTTACTCTCAGCATGCTGTGTTTATTACCATCACTAAGTAATATTGATGCTGAAAATTGAGTAAACCGAATAAACAAAAGAAATCGATTTGGGGTAGATCAGTTCAAATTCGTGCGACACTCTGCGCAATGTACGTACGTATGTGCATTAGAGTGGGTTAAATTGTTTGGTAGGGTAATAATTTTCACCGATATTTTTTTATGTGGCCCTTAAAGCCCCGAAATGCTCATCGGCCGAGCTTCTTTTCCATTACTGTTGTGCGTGTTAAATTTTGGACAATATTAGGAGGGACCTACTTATTTTAGCCGATTCCGAACGGCAGAACCCTTGTGACATCACTTTTTTCTGAACATTTTCACAGAATATAGCTAAATAAAATGCAATAAATGATTCTGAGTCAAAATTCGTATGAAATCATACGTCCAAAATCAATTTCCAGGTACTCAAAAAGCAAAAAACAAAAAGGAACACTCTACATTTGCATGAAATTATTCAAAGACAAATTTCGAAAGCTTAATTTCTGTAATACAGAAGATATGTAGATATCCTACGTTCTGACAGGTAAACAGACGTATTTTCGAGGAAAAAACTTTTTTTTTGTGAAGCTATATATGGTTTTAAGCTGACAATGTTCATTTTGAAACATAATAGCATGCAAAACATACATACGAAAGCATGAATTGTATGAGAGTTAGACGTGATTTTTATCCAATTTAGTCCATTTTCAAGGATATCTATTATTTAGTAAATATAATCAAATTTACAAAGTTTCAACTTGATAACTTTCCACTTTCGCTCACAAAATGTATAGTAAGAGTAAATATTTACACGCAATTTTAATTTGATAGCTTTATATTTTTGGGCGTAAATTATGAAAACATGCATTCAGAAATATACTTTTGTATGGGAGGTAAAGCTAGTTTTCATCCCATGTTGCACATTTTGTAATATATTAATTTTGTGGTAATAATAACAATTCATACTAAATTTGAGTTCGATAGCTTTATATTTTATCACGTAAAAAGTAAAAGCATTCATTAAACATAATACTTTTGTATGGAAGGTAGGTGTGATTACACATTCAAGTCTATTCGTTTTCGAAATTGGCAATTTATTAGCACATTTAATCAGGCATATTGAGTTTCAGTTTTATAATTGGATATTTACGTTCTCAAAATGTAAAATCAAACCTACGGAAGCATAAGTTTGTATGGGAGGTTGGTGTGGATTTTATCCGATTGCCCCTATTTTTTATTATGTTTATTAATTGATAAATATATTAGTGTATATCGTATTTCAGCTTGATACTTTTATATTTTCGCACGTTAAGTGTCAAATAACTCATTCAATAACAAACTTTTATATGAGATATGCGTAATTTTTATCCGATTATCCCTATTTTCTAATATAATTATTTTATAGTAAGAATAACTCTATGTACTAAATTTGGTTTTGTTAGTTTTATATATTCGGGTGTAAAGTGTAAAAAAAAACTTATTCAATAACATGATTTTATATAGGAGTTGAGCGTGATTTTCATCTGATAACGCCTATTTGGCAAAATATGAATTTTGAGTAACTTTTCATACAAGTTTTAAGTTCTTGAGCATTCAACAACATATTTTTGTATGAGAGCTAGCTATGATTTTATCTGATTATACCCATTTTGTAATACAATATATTAATTCTGTGGTAAGATTAACTTTTCATGCCAAGTTTTAGTTCGATATCTTTTTATTTTTGATCCTAATAAGTGAAATCATACATTCAACAACATATTTTTATATGGGAGGTATGCGTGATTTTCATCCGCTTAATTGAGATTTGGTTAATATGATTGTTGGAAATAGATTTAATATATATACATATATATATATAGGTAGGTGCCGTAGCTCAGTGGTTAGTGTGTTCGCCTTCTGATCTGTAGGTCGTGGTTCAATCCCCGGCTGATGCGTAACAAATTTAATATCGATAAGATTTTTCTTTCGAATGGTACCCACCTGTCGGCAAGCAATTGGCAATTCTTCCGACAGTAACAACTTGCCATGAAAAAGCTTCTTAAAGAACTCTGTGACAAAGCTCAGAAAAAGTGATGTCACAAGTGTTTTGCCGTTCGGAACCGGCTAAAATAAGTAGATCCCTTCTAATACTGTCCAAATTTAAGACGCACAACAGTAATGGAAGAGAAGCTCGGCCAATGAGCCCTTTGGGGCTTTAAGTGCCACATATATATATATATATATATATATATATATATATATATCTACATATATATATATATATATATATATATATATATATATATATATATATATATATATATATCTTTTTTTGCAATACTCAATATTGCAAATAGAATAAAAAATTTTATGATTATAATTTTGATCCGCTCTAATTTATTTACATACGTACTCGTTTTACAAAAATACACACATATGTATGTGGCTATGTTCAAAATATTCGCTTCTTCTTAATTGCTTAGCTAACAGTGTAGGTTGGTACCTACAATAATCTTTTGTGCCTTGTCTGATCAACCACTGTGTCAATCACAGTGGGGAGTATGTAATTAACCCTTGCAAAATATTGGCGTGAATATACATAAAGTTCTTCTTTATGATACCTAGCTATGTACATATGTAGGTATTGTTGATGATATGTTCTCACCATACTGTAACACATGCACATGCACACAATCGAAACACGATTAAATTACAACAAGAATACAATTACGAGTAGAAACTAAACAACAAGAATAACAACAACTACACTATGATAACTGCATTCCAGACACGCGATAAGAACAAGTGTGTTGTCGTCGTGATCTTCTTGATTGTTAATATTGTTATTATTATCCAGGTGACACCTTTAAAATCTGAGTCTCTCCCTCTTTCACTCTCGTTTCAATTTTATCCTTCTCTATCTTGGAATCTTATTTTCAGTTACTTCAGATTCTTATTAATATCGCACTTTCATATGTACGAGATCATTCATCAAATATAAATTAAAATTTAATGATGTTGATGAGTTACATCGAGTTATGAGCATGTTGACTGTTCATTACTTATTATCCTGTTGGTTCGGTCTTATTATAAAAAAAAAAAAACAAAAATATTCTTGCAATTTATTTATTAAACATGGATGTATGTTTGAATATAGATTACATCAAATCATTCAGATGATTATTCTTATAATTTAACGTGATTACGAAATTAGATCTCACTGTCGGTAATAATTGTCTCTGGGGCCTTTTTACTTCGGCGACTCGTTTGCATTCTCGATTCCCTAACGATTTAATGTCTCCTAATATATTTTGAAAATGTTCAATCCTTGATAACCTACAAAATTTATATTTTTATACAATTGGTTTTCTATAGGAGAAATAGCGAGAATGTGTACAATATATCAGCGAAAAATGTTCGAATAAAAGAATAAATAGGCCTCGGTCATATATTTGACCACTCTAGTGACGATTCTTTAGCAATTATTGGACAATTTATCAATTTTCAAGCTGAAGACTGCCTAAAGAGCAAATATGGGAGTAAGTATGTATCGGAAAAAGTCGTGTAGTAAAAATTAATGGGAGTCAATCTGCTGTTTCACACCACTTGTGGAGATTCCTGGGCATTTATGGGGGTCAATCTTATGTTTCAATCCTCTTCGGGATATTCCTAGCTTTCCCTTTCGGAGCGATAGAAGTAAAATATATAAAAATATCCTTTTCATAGGTGATCTCCTTTAAGACAAAGATAGTAAGTAAATAAGTTCAAAGAAAAGTCCATGTATTAAAAACTAACGGAAGTCGATTATAAAGTTTATCTCTATGGAGGTGATTCCCTTTTCTTTTACTTTTCTTTGTCTATCCTTTTCTTTTCTTTTTCTTTTCTTTTCCTTTTCAGGTCAAAATGCGAATAGAGTTCAACGACCTCAAATGCGTCTGTTAGACGCATTCCTCTGTCGAAGCAATGTCATTTTGTTTGAAGTGAAGCGTGTTCGTTTCGTTAAGCGGCTCTTATATTAACGGTCTCGGTAAAAATCACGTCACGAGTTATTTTTGTTTTCAAAGCAAAATGAAAAATTGAGAGCGAGAGCAAGAGCGTAAGGACTGGATTTAACTGGGCATAACTTTTGACAAACTTTTGCTCTTACGTACGAACGGTACGTACGTACGCTACTGCTGCAACTAGCCACCGACGTAGCGTACGTACGTACCGCCCGTACGTAAGAACATACAAAATTGCATTGATTTTCTCCGCTCCGAGCAACGTCTACGTCACCGTCATACGGTGGTGAGTTTTCGTTAACACGACATTCCCATAAGATAGGTCGTGTCAGCTGACACGTTCTACGTTTTTACGTCGGTGGGTAGTTGCAGCATACGTCGGTGGCTAGTTGCAGCATTATGCCCGTAGCAGCGACGGAGAAATCGACTGTTCTTTCTTATATACATACATAACAATGTTGCCATGTAACACTGTGCGTGCATGCTTTTAATCACACTTACCATTTTCATGATCAAATTTCATAATATATATGTTATAAACTAAAAAAAAAATTAATATACCTGAAGTATATTTTAATAAATAACTAAACACGATAATAGTCTTGATTAATTAAAAAAAAAAAACTAAACTTCTTTAGTTAAGTTTTTATTCATTTATAAAAGTCTAAGTTGGTAACCCTGTAAACATATAGAGCGATCAGCTGGCACGTTTTTACGTAAAAAATCAAATTGCTGTTGATTCTCTCCGCTACGAGCAACGTCTACGTCACCGTCATACGTTGGTGAGTTTTCGTTAACACGGCATTCCCATAAGATAGGTCGTACGAACGTACGCTACGTCGGTGGCTAGTTGCAGCATAAAGCGCCCTGGAGACGATCAAATAAACTCGTCAAATTCTTATAAGTGTGCGTGTCGTCGGGTTTTGTCGGCTACACCTACACGTTGTCGGCTCTGTTTGATGAAAATCAAAATATTTTGATATTTTCATTTGACGGCGTTTTATTTGATCGTCTCGGGTTATGCTTATAAAGCAAAAGCTCATTTGCATTGAAAACGTCAACATGGACAAGTGTGCGGACGAAAAGAAGTTCATATTACATTTTATTGAACAATATCAATGCTTGCCAGCTTTATGGAATGTAAAGTTGGAAGCATATAGCAATCGAGAAGAAAAAAAGAAACAATATGAGCTGCTATTGGAAGTTTTTAAGGAGCAGTACCCTTTCTTTTTTTAGAGCGAAAGTGTAGCTAATAACAACAAATCATCATCCGACGACGACATGACGATGCGCACACTACGAACTCAAATGTAAAGTGATGATTGACGAGTATATTTGAACGTCTGCGGGCAAGGCACGAATGAAGTACACTAACACATATGCTGAATTATCCATTTCTATTCGCTCGAAATTCTGTAATTTTCTCTCGCGGTTGTACTACTATGACGTCAAAACTAGAAAAATCTTCTTTGATGGGCGCAATCTTCTTTTTTATCATTCTTGGAACATAACATACATACTTTAATTAAACAGTAATTGGTCACAAAATAAAGAGCGAAATATTGTCGTGATTGGCAATCATATGATTCTCAACATAACAGCCGCCGCAGTATAACCAGTTGACGTGAATGTATTCATTTCTCTCTTCCTCCAGCATTCATTTCTCAATACAACAACAACTGTCAAAGTAAGCATTGAAAGCAATCTATTTGCACTTATCAACGTGTATTTCAATGAGATTTGACAAATGCCTGCAACATGCATGATTTCTATGCATCTTTTCCCTTTTACAAATATTTTACTTTAAAGCTTTATTTTTTAATTTTTTTTTTTTCATTATTCATATCATATTCATCATATTTGAATCGAATAAAAAATGTACTCAGACAATATACATAGAAAGCCGTTCAATTTATATTGCATTTTACAAAATCAATGGGCTGAATTGAACTAAATTTCGAAATTGTTTAAATTAAAAACATATTTTTATTGAAAAACAATTCAACATTATCAATTACGTAACTAGCTTACGTCTAAGTGCTATGTACGCAAATACAACGAACAACAAACGTTAAAGTTCACAGTTTATAGCATGATCTTCCGGTGATTTATTACCGCTAAATCACTAAGACAGTACAAAAGCAATCAAGAAAATACCATATACATATACATGAGTATATACTATTTAGTACACAGAAACTTGCATTACTTATTACTTACTTACTTGCAATTAGAAGATATTCAATCGATGAGTTAAACCATAAAACAATTTCAATTTATTCATTAATATTTATTGTTATTATTGAGCATTGAGCATTTTATTGTTTATATATATATATATGTGCGTGTGTGTGTGAGGTTTTTTTTATCTTTCTTTAATTTATTTATTGACTTTAGTTGAATAGATATAATTCTATGTATGAGTATATACAAATTTATAAAGAACAAAAGAAAAAATAAAATAATAATTAGACTAAAGCTAGACTTTGATGGTTCGTTAGAATAAATTACTTTACTATTCTCATTTATTGTTCTCCATGATTTATAATACCTATATATTATATATTTGCATACATACATTTATTTAATATATGTACCTTACACAAACACACACACTTTGTATATTATATAACTTACATATTCTTGAACTAGCTATTGATTCTTATATAGAAATATTATTATTATTATATTAGGATTATATTGTAAAATAATTTTTTTTTTTTTTTTGTGTTTTGTTAAATTTAATATGCAAAAAGGAACATTATATAAATGTGATGAAATTTATATATTTATATAAGTACTACATATATACTCTACTATTAGTTATCGTTCAAAATTGCAGATTTTGAAATTTAAATTCACTCACTTTCAAATTCATCATTTTCAGTTGGTTCGTTGGTGCAATTTGATTCGGAAAAAAGTGAATTTGGTTTACAAAAGTATACTATAGTATAGGGGTGACTTGAGAGTACAAACCCCATATAGAGAGGAAAAAAAATTTCAAATATGCTAGAAAATATTATGACAAACATCAAACACAATCAAGTCATTATTATCATTTCTAGCAAATATTAAATTTCACTGTATTTATTTATATATGTATATTTATTTATATACTTCGCTACTATAATTATGGCAAGTACATGTTTATTTTATTTCGATTTCTTATTTTTTTTTTTCGTTTCATATTCATTCATTTTCTACAATTAAAGAATCGCCTATTAAAAATTACATTATAATAATATAGAATAATTTAAAATCATTATGGTAAATAAAAAAAAATTAAAAAAAATAAAAGCCAACAACTAAATACATAGGTACATATAGTACATATCAATATGCAATAAATTAAAAGTCACTATCATCGACCACGACTATAATTACGAGTATTTGCAGCAACAGCAACAAGAGCATCACCATAAGCAGCTACATATTGCTATTTTATATCCTAAATGAATGCTATAAATTTTACGACTATCTACAGTACGACTTGGATCACATATTTTTCAGCTTGTCTAATGGACACAAAAACACACAAAAAAAATAAAACCAAAAAGAAAAAAACAACTAAAAAACATTATGTGAATACAAAAATACTTTATGCTCATTTGGCACTGCAACTTTTTTTGCTTCCTCGAAGAGTGTCACATTAATTATGTTTGTGTTGAAGAAGCAGCATCACCAGCATTATCAGCAGCAGCAGCCGCATCATTTTCTTTGTTTTCGTCTTCTTCTTCTTCTTCTTCTTCTTCTTCTTCTTCTTCTGCATATTCTTCATTTTCTATTTCAATTTCAAAAATGTCAACAACGCCTGTTGAATTAAGCTACGATTAATGGTCGAATCAGCAGTGTAACGCACACCGCGTAAATTGCCATCGTTGTGGTCGACAACACCATACTCGCCAACAATGAAACCATCGTCGGTTTTCTCTTCGACACGATATTTGCGATAGTTGCGCCCCTCAACCACATAAGCCACTTTGGCATCATCGTCATCTTCACCAACACCACCACCACCACCACCACCACCACTTACACCATCGTGCTTGTTGTTCGTATCAACAATATCGTCGTCATTGTAGTTGTGATTGCTGTAGTGGTCTCCATCACCATCATCATCACCTTCCTCATCGTCACCAACATTACTATTGGCATTATATGATGGCACTTGTTTGTCATTATTCACATTGTCATACCGCATACGACCACGTGTCGGTTTCCATGCAGGCGAAATTGTAGCTGTTGCTGATGGTGATGGTGTTGTTATTGCTGAACCTCCAGTCCCTTGATTGCCATGGGATCGTCCATTCGACATAACACTTACAGACTCTTCAATTTCATAATTTTGCTCAGGGCTTGCCGTATACAGATCACCATCGTCATCGTGATGACTATTTTCGTTGGCAGTAGCGCTGAAGTGTGCGCCCGCACCCGAAGAGATGGAAAATTTAGAAACACACTTGACTAGATCTGCATCTGTGAGAGTGGCAAAATGAAAAGTAAATGAAGAAATAACAGCGAGTGTTAATAAAAAGGTTATTGAATGGCAATTATAATGAAAATATCAATGTTGTATATAAAATTAGTAATGGTGGTGTACTACATACATTAATGTCACATAAATTGAACATTTTTTGCAATAAAACCGAATTTTTTTATTGTGACAAAATAAATAAATTAAATTCAATTCAATTAACTAATTCCAAAATCGTAATTTTTTTGTAAAACTTCATTTCGACATTATTGCAAAATTTTTGCATTTAATTTGTTGTTGTATTATTTCAATTGCAATAATGTGAAAATTTATTTCGGCATTATTGCAAACATTTTCGCAATCATTTTGAAATCGTGGTTATTGAAAGATTAAATTTCAGCATTAATGCAAATATTTTTGGATTAATGTCGACAATCGAATTCAACACATTTTCTCGATATTATTTCAATTGCAATAATGTCGAAAAAGTGAGAACAATTTTTATTGGAAATTATTGAAAAAATGCTGGCGTATTAAATTTTGCAACAATTACGATTTTTACATTATTGCGAAAGTTTGCAATTATGTCGAATAAATTTCGTTGAAGTTTCGTTGAAAAAGCGTGTCGTCATTACTGCAAAGATCTCGCAATATTAATTAATGTAGCCATTTTTAATAGAACATTACAGATATTCTTTATATCTCTACTTTAAATTTAAGTTATTACATTTAGTTAGTTATAAAGTGCCACAATTGCTTTTTATAAGCACTTTGAAGCACTTTTAAAAAATCTTAAAAGCCAAAGCAAATCTCATTTGACGCATTTGTGTTACTGCTCAAAAATCTATCAGAAACAATGGGATGTAGTAATAATCAAATTACAGTCGACTCGTCGTACGTCGTAAGTCGTCAAGTCGTGGATACAATACCCTGCTGAAGCAACTCTAATATCGAAAAAATTTTTCTTTCGATCGGTACCCAGCTGACGGCAAGCAATTGAAAATTGTTCTGGCAGTAACAATTTGACAGTACTGAAAGAGAGGCTCGGTAATATCACTATGAGCCTTTCTGGCCTCAGTGTGTCCTCTCAAAGAGAGGGCTATCACAATCATCTTACCTAACCTAATCCAATCTACTTTCTAGTGGTTTCAATTTGAGTTTATATTCCCATAGTTTGGACCACATACTTCGAAATGTTTGACATATAGAGGTTAAAATTCCACTTCTGCTCCGTTAATCGTTTGCTGTGCGTCCATATTATGTTCTCACATGTCTGACCTATATCCATTAGAAATAGTTACAAAAATTGTGTGCTCTGAAAAACCTTATAAATTCTAGAATGCGCGAATAAATACCTCTTCCCGTACAAATATCTATCTTAGATGCATCCGTGAAGATGGTCAGTACCTCCCTTCCTCAAAAAATCTATATAAAATTCACTACGAAATTACAGATGCATCAAAGAGGCTGTTTACTTTTATCAATTTTTTTTCCCAATGGCACTTATTGGGTGTAAAAAATCTTAAAAGCAAACGATAAATCTTTCTTTCCAGCAAATTGCAACCCAACAAAAAAGAATACAATTTAAAAATGCAATGGGAAAAATTTCCAAAAGTTGAAATATACGATCTTATAATTTTTTTGTTCACAGCAATTGAAACGCTGCTATGGAATTTTATTGTTGAAAATAATGGCATAAATAAATAAACCCCATTGAAAGCATTGAGTACCCACTATAATCAATCTTAGAGCAACAACAATTTCATACTTTCATATAAACGTACGAGTATCAATATAATACAAACAGACAGACAACAAATTAAAAGCCAAAAATTAGTATTTCTTGTCTACTCGTACATCGATCAGTACAAGTACTCATACAACGACTACAAACAAGACTCACCTCGATTGGATAATCCTTTGGCATTTTGATTAGAATGTTTATCCGACAATGTTGATGAATGTTGACGCTGTTGTTGTGCCGACACCGATAGAGATGACAATGCCGATTCTAAGCATGGATCTTGTTTGTCCGTAGCGTATGTTACAGATGCTGGTGGCTTATTTAATAGCTCGGGATCCAGCAGATTTTTCGATGATTGCTGTGGTGCATTTAATAAATCATAGGGTAATTTATCCAAATTGTAGAGAATACGACGTGGTTGCGTATTCGTGGGCACATTCGATTGATATGTATTACTATGCGCTTGTTGTCTGCTTTGGTAATTGGTCGCTTGCGTTGGTGGTGAGCTGGTCGTTTGTGCTTCACCGAATGCAATGCGCGACACAATAGCTGGTCGACGCGATGATGGATAAATAGTGGGATAATTGGTAATTGGCTTTTGAGTGGTTGTTCTCATTGGCGTAGCCATTGTACTTGTACTTTGACTTTTGGGAGTTGCCACAGTTGTTGTTGTTGTTATTGTTGATGGCGATGATAATGATGATGATGATGAAGATGATGTTGGCCAATAGGTTTTCGCCGGTTCACTATAGATTTTAGACGGCTGTGAATATACCTTAGATGGTTCACTATAGACCATGGATGGTTGCCCGTAAACCTTTGCCGGTTCCGAATAGACTTTTTCGGCCTGACCATAATTTTTGGCAGGCTCTGAATAGACTTTAGCTGGTTCGGAATAAAATTTCGATGGTTCTCCATACATTTTGGCTGGAACCGAATAGAATTTAGCGGGCTGAGATGCCTGCATGTTAGGCCCTGCACGTGGAATAGCTTTTAGACTTTCGCTAACATTGCGCTGCGCTTCAGCAAGTATGCCCGAATGTTGCCAAGCGCGTACGTCTTGAACATTTTGCGATATCGAACTGTAAGATATTGACCTAGACTGTGGGCCGTGACCTTGTTTGGTATCGTGATAGATTACAGTTTGTATGGGCAGCAAGGAGTCATCGGTGGAATTGTGCTCAGCATGGCTGAAGTTGCGATTGGAACCGCTCTGTGCGTGCGGTGCCGCCAAGACATTGTGTATGTTGGTCGATGCACTATTCTGTGAATCGATATCATCAAGTGATGTGCTGGCTGTGCGAGAGTGATGTGTCTTATGCTGCATCATTGTCATAGGCTCAGCTTCTTCAATTGAGAACTCACTCTTGTGCGAACGATTTATGTAGTCAGTTGTAGTTGATGGCGTTGATGTTGTCGTTGTTGGTGTTGTTGGAGTTGTAGATGTTGTCATTGCTCTTGCTGGTCGCACTGTTGTTGAGGTTTTTCTATCATTCGTTGGTATATTCTGCTGTCGTCTATCTGACTTATTTGTATAGGTGAACTTATTCGATTGCGCTGCCGATTCAGTGCTGGCTCGTTCACGACTTGGTCTCGATCGTTTGCTAGACGATGAAACACTCACAGCGACCACTTTAATTTCATCACTCTGCTGTTTTGTCGCTTGCTGTTTTTGCTTAGCATTCTTGGTTTTATCTTTTTTCAGATCAATTTCACGAACTACACTGTCAATGACTGCATCATCTTCATCGTATTCCTCCAAAAATACAATCTTCGAGCCAGTTGTCACTAGCTTCACCACCTTTTTGCCATCGACCACATCATCATAATGATCATCATTTGTGGCAACATCAGCATTTGCATTCAAATTTCCATTTCGTCCCTTGTAATCTAAACTTCTTGCATTCGTACTACGGCCAACAATTTTCTTTGTCGTTGTCATGTAGCCATCATGATCATCATCCGTCAATGTTATACTTCCCCCCTCTGAGTTATTGGTTTCATCATTGTCCTCTTCAATGCGATGCAATTTATCTGGTTGCAATTTGTCACGTTTCAGAAATAACTTGAGAAATTCATTCCCAGCAATGATATCACTCGATTGATGGTTACTCACCCCGCTGGGTCGTGTGTCTATTGTTGGTGCTCTGGACAGCATCTGTAATATGAAACGAAGAAATTAATATTTAATTACTGTCATTTCATTCTTAATTGATGTCATTTATTTATTAAGTGCTGTTTTCGTTCTTTTTCTGTAAATATTCATCCAAGTAAAAAGCGATTGTAACAAGTAAATATCTCTAAGTAAATATATAATTCTTAGAATAGAAACTCGATTTTTTTTTTGTATAAAAACAAACTATATTGGTCGATATTTTATACTGCTACCATGTAATATACATATCGTTTTAATATTCGCTTGATTAACTCTTTTTATATTGTATGGTAAAAATCTTCAACGTGACTCACAAAGGTATGATATAATTTTCTATGCATTTCCGTAAATTGTAAAAGAATCTGTGTTTTTTTTTCTTTGTTTTTGCTATCTAATAAAAATACACACTCAATTAATTTTAATACAATATATTTATTTATTATTCATAGTGATATAATTAATTTGTCGTCCGTATTAAAGGCGACACTTGAATAACAGACTTGAATAATTTAATACTCTCATATTGAAATTGTTTTAAATTAATCAAAAATCATTACATTTATAAAACCAATAGATCTTATCATGGTTCAACTCTCACAAAAGCACACCTATGCTTAATTACAACAAGTCAATGCCACGCCCTTAATGCTATGTCAGAATTTATAATGAAATTAATATGAGCACGAATTATTTATGCTGATTGGGGTGGGTCAATTTGTATGAAGCATAATTTTGACAACATAGCTCGGTGCCAAATGAATATAAAGGGGGTAACTATATTTGAAGAAAATGTTGTGGAGCAAAAAAATAATGTGGTCGGTCATATATTCTACCACAATCTATAATGATATTTGTGAACGTTCTGGTATTCTGGTTCATTTTATAGGATAGCTCCACTAAGTTTTGAAAATAGCGTGTACGTAAATCTGTTGTTGTTGTTGTAGCAGCAAAAATACGGAAATGCTTTGTTTTGTTCCCGTATAAAGCATTTCCATATTCTGATGAGGTGAATGGACCTTGGTCGACCACGTGGTCGAGTGCTTCCGGGACGTAGACCCGTCCATTCTTGGGAAGGTACGTAAGTCAGTCATACATTTCACCGCTCTAGCGGCAATTCCTGGGCAACTACGATATTTTTGTGTTCATTTTATAAGATGCCCTATCCACTAGGTAAGTACGTTTGGAGAAAATTTTAGAAAGATTCATGTATTTTTGGGTTCATTTTGTAAGGGCACCCCGCTTAAGGAGTGAAGATAGTGAAAATAATGAAAAGAAAAAACAAATATTGGTCGGTAATACATTTAACCGCTCTAGCAGCGATTCATGGGTGCTCTGCATCATAGAATGCTAGGAAAATTCGTAATGGACGACCCCAATGAATTCGCTAAGTCAAAAATAGATTATATTAGGTTTATTAACAAATCATGGTGATTCGAATAAACCACATATCAGAGGTCACACCAGTGGTATATCAAAATGGCGCTTATTGTGCTAATTGTGGTTTTGTCTCTCAGGCTGCACCCAAACCAACCAACCAACCATAATTCACTACTCTAGAGACGATTTTTGGGCAGCTATTTGGATATTTGTCGATTTTCAGGTGTATGCGCGCCCTCTTAAAGACTGAATATAAGGGGTAAGTACGTTTGGCTATAATATTTTTGAGTTAATGAGGATCGATCATACATGTTACCGCTCTAGAAGCAATTCCTTGGCAGCTACTTCAATCTGCAACATAAATTGTAACCTTGGCCCACGCTTTTTATTAGCGTCGCCGATAAAGTCGCTTGGTTTATTATCTTTCCAAAGACGGGTTCTATACAATTTTTTATTTTATATTTTGACCCCCCTCAGTGTTTGCTATAGTGCACAAATTTCAAAAAGACCTATTAAAAAAATATACTGATATATATATGGAATTTAATTTTACTTCCTTGGGATAAAATGCTTGAAATTACCTAAACTTAATGTATTTCACTAAGCCAAGCCGTTTCAAATTTGAACCCACCTTTATGTGAATAGTATAACACATTATTTGTGGGCATGGCAAACAACTTATAAAACATGCTTAAAAAAAAAAAAAAAATTAATATGCAAACACGAAGTCGAATATGCCTTGATTTTATTTATATTGGTTTTCTACCATTTGCTTGCACATTTTGAATATATCATAATTTAGTTAATAATTTCGATCAATCGTATAGGTCGTAAATTGATACTAAATAAAATCACATCAACTAATTGCCTTTGTTTCAAATTTAAATTCATAACACTTTTATGCTTAAGAAATTGATTAGCTGCAAAGTAACATATTTTTATTTACTTGTTGTCGTTATGCTTGTTATTGTATATTTGATTGTGTTAAACTAATTCGATAAGCTTCAAAAAAAATACAAGCTCACAAAATAAACATATAAGTATGTACGAGTATGTACATAGCAACAAAAATTTGCATATGGACAATTGCAAAAATATTAACAGACAATATATCTATAATAATAATAATAATAATAATTCTCTATAATAACAAGAAAAATAAATACTTATGATACAGTATGTGTATGTATATTTTATGAAAATCATAATGACATTAACATCCGGCAGAATAAGTATTTCTTTTTTACAATGTGAGCTACCACATTGTAATAGCTAGATACATATGATATACAATATACCTATATGTAAACTTGAGACTTTAGATATTGACCGACATGTCACCGTGATACAATAACCAAACGTACATACACCGAGCAAAAAAAACTGCGTAATGATTTTGATAAAACATCAAAGAAGTTTGAGTCCATTAATGAAAGCGTAAATAATCATTTCTCACATTTATCATAGTGAATACATATGTATATAATTGCTGAATATTGATGATGCCATAATGTCTTTTTTAAATACAATTTCAAGATTGTGAAGTATTTTTTAACTCCTCGATTTTACCAAATGACGTCATACGTGTACATATATAATGTATAACAATAACAGAATGCAAAAATTTGCAAATAGGGTTTCTATACCAAATGGATTTTTCCAAAAATAAATCTTAAATATTTTCAACTATTTTTAAAAAATAATTTAAAAGAATTCTATAAACACACTGTAACTGAAACAAGCTCAAGTTCAATTACACACTTTTTATTAAAGATAAGGAGCGTTATACTTAATTTTGCGCTACACAGAAATGTTAGTAACACATAGTCCAAAAGGAAATAACCAAGATAATTTATGAATTTCTAGACATAAATGAATGAGAAAGGGCGATAATGAGGGCATATGTTGAACCAATAATGATCGAATTTTTTTTATAGTTTTACCCCGTGTATTTATAACACATCATGGATGCATAGAAACTTATATAAACTCACAATTAATTTCAACATGATATTTCTGATGTCATCGCTTCAAGCCTTTATACCAGAATCATTCGCCAATCGTTCACGAGCCCCAGTTCTGCAACTCTTTGTCACTGCAAACACTTCCAAAACACGTTAATTCAGTTCTGAAGGGATCTAAAGCATGTTTATGTGTTTTTCAATAAAACATTGGATGAGTCTCCTAACTCATTTGCGTTTGTCTCCTATGCGTGAGTTATAAATTCGAACCCTGGTCAAACAGTATTCACCAGTCAGAAAAATCATTGATATAATTATGTATATCTGGTCACACCGAGTGTGGTATATAATTATATATATAAATAAGTAATGGAAAGTAGAGAATAAGCACTGTGCACAATTCAAAAAAAAAAAAAATTGCATTCACAGTGGAAATGTGATGTTAGCAAAGCTTAAAAACAAATTTGACTATTTGTTCGTTTAAAGACGAATGATTAATATTTACTAAGCTCTAAACAATAACAATATACATTCGATGTATATTAGCAACATTTTAGTTCTTTTGCAATATTGAAATTGTTGAGCAACTTTAAGTAGCTAATCTGTCACAGTTAAATACAACTCAATGTTTGACGTTTGTTTATTTACCATACATTTTCAATTTGTACGAAAAAAAAATAATAAAATTAAAATTCGCATGTAAATTAGCTACACAAAGACATTTTGTGTCGGACGTTTGGTGTAATTAGCTGCACCTTATAGCCTAGACAGACGGCAGCCTAATTCCGGATTACCAAGTTAATTCGAATTAACTCGGGCATTAACTGCAGCTAATCCGCATAAACTCTATGAGTTAATTCTCAAAATAAAAGAGGATTAGGACAATTTGCTATGGCAACACTGCTGAAAATTGTCTATTGTGAATTTTTCTCTATCCATTTTACAAAATATTAGGTTTGTTCGCTAACAAAAAACTTTCAACAATTGCTAACAGTTTTCCACATGAAAAGTGTTGGCGAACAAATAAATCCAGCTGTCAATTACGAACGGTGAATGTCAATTTACAAGTTTCTGATAGTTTTCAGTTCACGTACTTCTTGTAGATTTTCTTATATCGAGAGTGACAGATGACAGAAATTGTAATGTAAGTGAGCAGGCTATAATAGCCTAGACAGACGGCAGCCTAATTCCGGATTACCGGCGCACTTAATCAGAATAAAATATTAACCTGACAGACGGCAGTATTGCGGATTAACTAAACGGCTGATTGCTGTTTTATTAGGTCTGTCCATTTACATTACTATCACTATCAATTTCTGTCATCTATCACTCTCGATATGAGAAAATCTACAAGAAGTACGTGAACTGAAAACTATCAGAAACTTGTAAATTGACATTCACCGTTCATAATTGACAGCTGGATTTATTTGTTCGCCAACACTTTTCATGTTGAAAACTGTAAACAATTGTTGAAAGTTTTTCGTTAGCGAGCACACCTAATATTTTGTAAAATGGATGGAGAAAAATTCACAATAGACAATTTAAAGCAATGTTGCCATCGCAAATTGTCCTAATCCTCTTTTATTTTGAGAATTAACTCATAGAATTTATGCGGATTAGCTGCAGTTAATGCTATTAGTTCTTTTGCCACACAGAAACATTTGAGTAGATTTGAACGACTAATTTGTCACAGCGAAATGCAACTCTGACGTTTGTTTATTTACATTTAATTTTGGTTTTGCTGTGTCAACCAAAAAGTTTACTAAATATTGGTCTTTTTACAGAAAAATATAGCAGAAAGTAATATAAACAAAAAAGAAATGAGAAATTACAAAAATTATATATTTTATACAAAATTATTTAAAGCAACCAGCATTGATGATTTTCCGCATTAAGAAATTTTTTTAGTACACTGAATCAGCTGGTTTTTTTTAGTACTTTAACAAGGATGCCACAGTGTAAAAATAAAGCGAATCTGAAGGCAATAAGTTAGTAATTAATGATTTCAGTATTTAAAAGAATATTTTTCAGAACAAATGAGCAAAATAAAATAATGTAAAAAATCTCGCCAGCAGTTATAGTCAAAATTAAAATCATCTCAAATTTAGCACCGACTTTTTGGACAGATTTTTACATGGAAAATATATTAAAAAAATGCATTTCTAAATTCAAGATGATCCTAACTTTGATAATAACTACGGGCATCTGAATTTATTATGGAAATACTTCCAAAAATTATAAAATCTACCACATTTTTGCTAAGTGTACTCTGCATACAACAACAATGACATTGATAAGCATATCGCGATTAATCTTTGTTAAGAGCTCTTATTAAATGGGCATGAACATATCATATTTATTAACTGATTAAGTTCTCTTTTCATCAGAATGATTTTTTAGTACCACAACTAGGACGTAGGACAAGAGTAAGAACTGCAACAAATTGAAATAAGTAGCAATAAGAACAAGATTGAAATTGTAGCGTCAACCGAAAAAAAAATCAGGCTACCTTCACATGCGTGGTAAAATTACGAGCGCCACTGATTATGAATATAAAATTAAACCATTTACTTTTTATATGTTTGTATATTTATGGTTATATAATATATATTTTTCTTTCTCTATTATATGTACATATGTACTCGTATGCCATACCATAGCATTCAACTACTTAAAATTTAACATTGACATGAAATCACTGAAAGGAGTTGAATGGTATGTTTTTAATATTAGACTCAAATAAACTCTTAAAGGAACTACATAATTCTTGTTGTTTTGTGTTTTCATGAATAAAAGTAATACAATGACAAAAATATTTGGTTACATTCAAGTGTCACATGCTTCATGTGTTAAGTATGTTATGCTAACTTTGTTAATTGTTCATTATTAAAGGTTATACACCTTTTTGGCCAAGACTAAATGTTCATGATGTCATTTTATACATATACGTATACGAGAAAGGAATGTCAACAATACAACAACAACAATAAAATCATTTATACACAAAATCATATAAAATGGAGCTATCTACTGTTTTTGTCAACTTTTGTTGGTAATAAATACATTTTTAAATTCAAACCAACCAAAAAATTTAAAAAAATATATATACATATAACAAAAACTAGAACATACCACAAAATTAGAGCTCATTCATCATCTAGTTGATTGCCTTTCACTATTCAAATACTGTCACATAAAAACACACACACACACAAATCCACATAAATGCATTCATGAAGTATGTATGTCATTATAGTATTTTGTACATATACATCATCAATTGACAATTTTCACGGTTGTCTACTTAGCGGAAATATCAGCATAATAGACAATTCTTTTGCCAACTTTGATTTGAATTAATTAAGCGTCAAAAACTTCATCAAAGACATAATATTGTATGTAGTGCTTACGAGTACTACATTAAATTGGTTAATTTGAAAGCCAATCAAGAATCAATTTACTCAAACTCAATGAGTCTGAAAAATGCATATACCTTACAAGTAAAGGGTGTGTTAATTGACATCGTTGATGTACAACATCAGAAATGAGAGCATATTATTGGCGCTTTTTTTTTTTTTGGTTTTAATAAAGTCAGCGTTGCCGCCTCATCATTGCCGCTAGCTATCATTAATGAAAATCGACTTCTGTATATTATATGAGTGTTGAATACATATATTAGGACAAGTCAAATTGGAACAAAGAAGCCAAAATTATGAGAATTTCGAATTACCCGGTTTTTTAAATTCTAAATTCAATAAAAATACATGAATTTTGTAAGGGAACTCTATAAAGGGTAAAGATAGTGGTAAGTATGTTCGAAAAAAATATTACGAAGGAAAAATTAATGAATATCACTTCACATTTCATCACTTTAGAGATGATTCCTGCACATCTATATTATTATTTGAAAATTTTCATGTGTTTTTGTATCAATTTTGTAACGAATACCACCTAAAGGTTGGAGATAGGGGTAGAGTATGTTTGAAAGAAATATTTAAGAGTCAAAATTACTTGGATTCGATTATACATATGACTACTCTAGCTGCAATGCCTTCACAGCTTTGGTGGTTTTTGTGTTCATTTTGTATGGGAACCCTCTTAAGGAATGAAGATATGGGGCAAGTATGTTCAGGAAAAATGTTGGTGAGCGAAACTGAATGATAGTTGGTCGTACGTTTTATCTCCCTAAAGGCACCCTGATAACGATGAAAGTGAATTTCATATAAAACTCAATTTTGTTTCCTTTGCTTAAAATTAAATTTTTTATATTTCACCTCTCATCCAGGCTGTTTATTCATGTAGCCAACCTTAATGTACATATGTACATAAAATATATTTCATGTAGACCTACTGCTTTTTTTCGATTATATTTTGTATTAATTTTGATTAATACAATATGCCTACACTTTTAAATTTTCTTTTTGGGGCGATAATGATCTGGCATGAGGCGTTTGTTAATTGAATTTAAGTGTTGTTTGGGCTGTTGTTGTACTTTTCTGGCGGAAAGAATATTCGCTGTAGCAACTCATTTTTGTTCCATAGCAACAGTGAAGAATAATTGTATATTAATTTACTTTAATGGTACTTAATAAACGTGCGTTCCACTACTAATTTAATATTGATTGATTGCCAGACAATTCACAAGACGGTTCTGATTTCATTTCACTATTGAAAAATAGATATTATATCTCAATTCACTTTTCCATTTCATTATTACATATTTTTTTAATCATTTGTGTAATGAAAATATGTAACAAAAGTTCAAATGTTCTTAAAAATCATAAGCATTGCCTAAGTTAATCAATTACTTAAATGTAAATATTTTGAAATAAAATGATGCTTGTCTTCATTATCTAGTAGATATAACTTCAAGTACCTAAAAAAATTAATTTGACTTCCACACGATAATTATATTGAAAAAACAAACAAAATGTAATTTGCAGATATACTCGTATACATAAAACTACTACCACAATGATCAATTTGAGCCATCCGATGAGAACCAGTTTCATGAAAGTGTTAAAAGTTATGTATGAACATAGTACATATACATATACGTGCATACATAATTTGCCATCGCTGTTAGTGACGAAAGACTTAAGAAACGAACTTGTTTGATGAAATTTTCTTTTCGTCATCTTCTCATTTTTTTCCCAATGATGATGCATTATTTTTTTCTCTCTTTTTGTAAATACCTGCATATTACTGTGAACTTGTTAAATTTTAATTTTGAATTTATATTAATTTACATATGTATAAAAGTGTTTCATATTTACATCAAAAGCAACTTGTTTTTTTTCTGTTTTTTTTTTGGAACGATATAGTCAATTTACTAAACTATAATATATGCTTATAATTCTTGATTAAATTATGTAAATTAAGAAAATATTAAAATATTATATTTTATTGCATTAAACACAATAGCTTAAGTGACAAATATCACAGTTATTTCTGCGTTTCACTATTGTGACTAAACGTTATATGGGGCATATAGGGTTGCTAATATTTTTATAGCCCACACAGTCATTTGTAATGCCCATAAAGTGATGTATTGGGTATGGGAAAATAATTTACATATATTATGTATATATGTATAATTATTTAAAATAATTTAGTCATGTTTGCCCATGACTAGCTGCCTCTTTTTCAATTTGCCCAATATCTGTAATGAATAGAAATTAATGTCGAGTTGGAATTCAGTACATAGAATTATATTTACAAATGAATGTACGGACTTTATGAATGGACGTAATGGAATGGAAATTACACTTATCATTCACACAAAACTATATTTTGACATTCAAATATTTGTTTATATTTTGTGTATCTTAACATGAAGTTATTAAACTAAAACTTGTTATATAAGATTAGTTTTACCATTAGTTTACCGTATAAGGCAATTGAGTTGAAATTAGGAAGGTTATAGTTTTATTTATACCAACGAGCGAATCAATTTAAGAATGGACGCCATACAGTTAAAATGAGATTACTTGTTTCGATAAGACTTCCTTAAAACTTCTGCATATACGTTCGAAAATACAATGTTACAATATAACTTCCATATGAGCTGCGCAAAAAAATTCACAGGCTTTGCAGAATGTTTATGGAGAAAAAATTGTATTAAATCTTTCGTACATAGCTCAATGAAAATATAAAGCACTTGAGTTTAAATTTTTTTTTTTTTTTTTATACAAGCCTTTTTATTGGATCTTTCTAAAATTACTTAGAAACTAACAATAAGTAATCAAATCTTACAAACTAAATAAAATTATGTGATATTCCCTACGTTCCATCACAATTTGTTGAGTCACGAGGTATAGCAATTTCACAGCATATTCAGTGTGTCTTTTCTTTTTAATCGACGATGCCCCGTGTTCAGCAACAATTGCCTAGCAAGGGGATTCGGATGACTGTGTAATTTTTGAATGTAGCTTCTGCAAGACATTGCAACTTCCTCAGAAATTGTGGGTACATTTAAATCTCGATGGATGTTAACGTTCCTCATATACCAAGGCGCGTTTACAATAATTCGCAGACACTTGGATTGTATTCGCTGCAATTTTTCGATATTTGAGGAAGATGCGGTGCCCCAAAACTGAATACCATAAGTCCAGATTGGCTTCAGGATTGCTTTATATAATAGCACTTTGTATTCGAGATTCAACTTTGATCTTTTGTGTAACAGCCACCATAACTGATTCATTTTAAGCTTGATCTGAGTTTTCTTTGCCTCTATGTGATTTTTCCAGGTCAGCCTTCTGTCGAGGTGAATACCCAAGTACTTTGTTGAGGAACATTGTGGAACTGATTGGCCATTAATTTTAAGTGGGGGACATGTATCTGGCCTTAGCGTGAAGGTTACATGTACGCTCTTTGATTCATTGACTTTTATACGCCATTTTGCTAGCCAGATTTCGAGAGAATCGATATGAGTCTGCAGGAGTTTAGTAGCTTCTATGGGGTTAGAGCGAGTGCACAATATTGCCGTATCATCTGCAAAGGTCGATATAAATGTATAGTTATTGCTGGGCATATCTGTAGTGTATAAGAGATACAGTAAGGGGCCCAAAACGCTTCCCTGAGGAACGCCAGCGTGAATATCCAATGGATTTGTTGTGTAATCCTTGTGATGTACGAGAAATTGTCTTTTCGTGAGGTAGCTACTAAGCAATGAGGAGACATTTGCAGGCAGTAATAGTTTGAGTTTGTAAATAAGGCCATCGTGCCATACTTTATCGAAAGCTTGAGTGATATCAAGAAAGACAGCTGAGCAATACTTTTTTTCTTCAAAAGTGTTCCTTATCAGAGTTACAATGCGGTGGACTTGTTCTATTGTGCCGTGCTGTTTTCTAAATCCAAACTGATGTTGAGGAATCAGTTGGTTGAGATTAATAAATGGAGTTATATTCATGACAAGTAGCTTTTCGAATACTTTAGAAAGTAGAAGCAGGAGGCTGATAGGTCTGTACGATGCAACTTTTGTAGGGTCTTTTCCTGATTTTGCTATCATAATAATTTTTGAAGTTTTCCAGCATTTGGGATAGTGTTTAATACGAAGGATAGCATTGAAAATGTGCATCAGATGAATTACTGAAGCCGGAGGTAGCTCTTTTATCATTTTACCGGTAATTTTATCTGGACCAGGTGATTTTTTTGGGTTTAAATCTTTATAAATTGCTTTGAATATGTCCTTTTTTTTAATTTTGAGCGTTATTGAGCAAGGTTGAGAAGTTAATATTGGTAATGAGGACTGTGAAGAGGGTGGATTGGGTGTAAACACACTTTTTAGGTGGTTTGAGTTTAAATTAAGCATATTATTTAGATGATTATTTTTACCAATGAGCTCATCAATTTAGGAATGCGCACCCAAATAACATGCTTTGATAAAATTTTCATAACAATTCTGCATGAACATTCGAAGATATTATTACGATATCAGATCAGATTGACTTGTGGGCAAAAATCTACAAGTTTGGAGACCATATTGATGTGACTTTAAGAAAAGACTTCCATAAAACAACTCAAAGGCATTTTTTCCTCTCAAACTGCTACAAAACTTGTGTATTTTTGTCCTAAAGTCCAATTGTAAATCTTATTATTATGATTGATTCAAACGGCCATGAAAAAGCATTACGAAATCCTTATAGAAGTAAGTACTTGCATTTTAACCTTCTGGAAGTGCAAATTGTTACTTGGATTGTGGATAGAGTAACGATCGTGAAAGCTGAGCTAGCAGAAAAAGCGATGTTGAATTTAACCCCAACTTCGAACATCGCCGGGTAACGAAAAAAAGGTAAATTTGATATTTGGTGATTCATCCAAATGAAATTATATAAATTCAAAGTGATATGGTTGTATAATAATACCTTCCGCAATGAATGAATGTGGATATTAAAAAAATCAAATTTTAATTACTTTCAATTGCAATTACTTTTATTTTATAACTTCCATAAGACACTTTTATCGAGGCAAAATAACTTCGATATGGAAGCCGTTTCTAAAGCAACAATGCTTCCAACAAATAATTGCTCAAGAAGGCTCTCATCGAAATGCAAATTTTTGCTTGGATTATTAGGAAAAGGGTTGATTTCAAAATCTAAGCACTGTGACGTAAAATATCGTTTGTTCTAATAATTCTCCGTTTGGTCTTCGGATAGCTTGAAAAACATCCAACCTGAAAAATATATGAATTGTTTTCTTTAATTTTGTTTTTATTTTTCTACATAGTCTTCATGTAAGCCTATATACTTTTCATATCGATGCTTTCGATTTTTTAAACACGTGCAAAAAGTACACATGGTCTTTCTTTACAAAACACGAAGGTGATGGGTTCCATATTCGATGAAATGCTATGTTCTTTGTGAATACCTTTTAGCTTAGGAAATAAACAAAAGTCACTTGAGACTCATAATTTATTGATTTTCACCATGGCAAACGTTAATGTGTGAGACGATGCTTTGTTTTGAAGAAAGAATAATTGTTTTCTTCAGCAAATGTAGTCATTTTTCAGTCATTTTTGCCTTTAGCTTCATTTTAATTAATTTTGCGAAACTTTGCACTTCTGATATCCTTGTATTGTAGATCATTCTTATCATTACTCAAATTAAGCAGAATCTTTAGAACTATTTGGAACCATTTGGAACGATTTGGAACCAGATGATGAACCATCAATATATTCTCTTTGAAAATAAGAAATCTTAATGCTGAATTTCCTACTAAAAATACAATCTATGTATTATCCATACTGGGACATCAATGTCTAAATATTGAAATGACGTGGCATGTAAATTTATGTAAATTTCATTTAACTTTAAATTTACTTATTAATTTATATGTAATTGAGAGACAAACAACAACAACAAAAGAATGGAAAGTCAAAACCGATCTAATACTAGTCAACTATTTTCCATTAGTGGAAAATATTATTTAAATACGAATGAAGGACGAATCAATGGCGACACGAATGCTAGCATAATACTTACAAAAAGTATCTTGACAACAATTTGAATTGGTACAAAGTAGTGGTGACTGTGATGGTGTAAATATGGGTGAAACATTGGCAGTAGCAGAAGAATATGTAGGTATATACTCGTATGTCTGTAGGTATGTATATAGTAAGGAAGGCCGTAACAAATGTTAGCATGCAAGTATATATTGTATTATATATGCATAACGTATTTACACTATGTGTCAGCGCAATGTGGGTGAGTTGAAGTTTTAATCATTTATATGCATACAAATAAAACCACTTGCTTTCCAAACTGACCAATCGACCGATGGTCGGTTAACAACAAAGTTGTTCTTTTTATATATATATATATATATATATATATATATATATATATATATATATATATATATATATATATATATATATATATATGTATATATATATATATTTGCATAATACGTACTATATAGCGCATACCACATATATAGGTATAATATAAATGTATTGCCATATTATTAGGTTATTATTATTATTATAGAGTCTGCTATTATTATTATTATTGGTATTAAATATTACTAGTACTGCTACACAAGTGACCAATTCTATTGTTTGTAATTATGTATATTTATAAATAAAAAACGATCTACATAAATGTGGCAACCTCATTTGCGACTGACGTAATAACGCAATTATTAATTGCAATTGCTTATAATTTATGTATCTGCATATTCGAATGTAAATATATGTATGTATATAGGAGGAAAAGTAAATATTTTTTTTCCTTATGGTATTGTACATGTATTTATTTATGTGCAAATGTCTGATTGAGAAGTATAAATACAAACAAAAAGCGTTATTTGTTCCCCACCGTTTTTTTATAGCATTCGCACAACAAACAACTTTCTGAAATTGTAACACACAAAAGAAATGTTGGTCAGAATGTGGTGTTTGTTGCAGCAGCAACAACAATGTAAATTGCAAATTATATCCATTTAGTTATGGTTCGTAGTAGTAGTAATAGTAATAGTAGTAGTAGTAGTAGTAGTAGTAGTAGTAGTAGTAGTAGTAGTAGTAGTAGTAGTAGTAGTGGCAATAATTGCAGCAGCCAGAAAATAAATACATCGTTGCGCATGCACACATTATCGCGTGCAATTATTTTCTATCTAATGAGCATTCAATAAAAACAAAAGAAACATTCAAAATAACAGCTTGAATGCAAAACAAAAGAAGAAAACTCGTTGCACTTAATGTAATGGAGAGTATAAATATAGTCTATGCTATTGTATATTGGTTTTTTTTGTAAAAATATTTATTTTCGACATTGCAATTGCAATTAAATGGACGATATAGTAGTAGTTCAGTGGGTTAGTGTGTTGGAAAATGTTGAAAAACATTATATTAATCGAATGGTTTTAGCATATTTAAATTTGTATAGATACATATATATAGATCCTTTCATTTCAATAGAAGTCATTATTAGCAATCTAATTTCAGACTTTACATTAATTAGATCGACTAAATTAACTAAGTAATAAGTACCTACATGTACCTTACATGTATTTACGTTTGAAAAAACAAAAATGCCAATTAGATGAGCATTTTATTGCTAACAATAAAATCTAATATACTTGCATTATTGTTGTGGAATAAAAACATCATCGTGTATAATTAAAGAATGCTCATACATCACTGACCACCATAATCAATCACTACACTGAAGAGCAAAATAACACAAATGCTTCATTAAGTGCAATTATTCCAATTTTAAAGCTCATCTAATCTCTTAGATTCATATTATTGTAAAAGAAGATAGATGAAAAATTATAATAGCACATTGTGTTCACAGTGTGTGCATTACACAAGATCAAAAATTGGTTGAATTTTCATAATAGGATCATTTCTTTGCATATTTTGTTCAGAATCTAGGTAATTAAATTAAATACAAACATTTGAGAAGATAACACTTACATATAAATATTCCATTTTTAATTTATTAATATTGTGAAAGGTTGAATTTGATTTCTGAATGTGTGCATTTGGTATGGAAAATTATATATCTGACTTGGAAAAGTGAGAATTAGAAGTGCACAATCGAAATCTCCCTAAAAAAAAAATTGTATATACAAAATTTTTCCAAAAAAACTTACTTAAGTTTGACTACTTTATTTTAGCTAATAGTGAAATAGGTTAGCAAAAAAAATTTGTTTATATTTTTTTACAAATTAAATTTTATTACTATTTTTTTTTTTTTTTTTTGGCTAAGAGATTTCGAAAAATTGCTTTTACAGCACAAACAAAAATATTCTACATGTTTTCACCAGTTAAACATTAAGAGGGTTTAATTTATAAAATAAAATATTGTAAATAATTTTATTAAACGTTTCACATAAATGAAAATCATTTCATTAGCACCGTTTAGCGATGTTTTTGCATCATTATTACCCAAATTTAAGAAAACAATTGAATTGTACTCAAAGAAATATAACTTTTTGCCACAATTTCTTAAATTTTTAAGTCAAATGTTTAGCAAAGCGATTGGAAAACATAATAATATATTATACAGGGTATTTCAAGTTCGTACTATTTGTCCCCATCATCAAACGCCTTCTCGCAGCTATAGTGGAATTAAGCAATGAATTCGAATGTCTCCGACAACTCTAACTCGTGCTCGTCCAGTTGGGTTAACTGAAAATATCACAGCTGTAGTTGAGAGTGTGACTGAAAACCTAGGTTTGTCCATTTTAAAACCGTTTTACATGGTATTTTGCTTAAAGATCTTGGCCTACGTACTTATTAGGTGCAGTTGATACAAAAATTGAAGCTTTTAGACTATGGAAAATGACGTACATTCGTTAGTTGAGGGCTGCAAATGAATAAAGAAAATCATGATTTCTCAAACAAAATTATCCTGAGTGATGAGACTCATTTTCATCTGTCTGGGTACATGAATAAGAAAACTGTTGTATCTGGGGCACCGAAAACACAATAGAATTTGTCGAACAACAAGTGACAGTTTGGGGTGGTTTTTCAAGTGGCGGTATCATTGGGCCATATTTTTTATTTTTTATTTTTTTGAAAATGATGCTGGTGTGATCATTTCAGTGAATGGATTGCATTACTAAACAATGTTAACTGACTTTTTTTAGCCTGAAATTTATGCTATGGACATGAAAAATATTTATTGTCACCAAGAGGGCACCACATGTCATACAGATGGTGAAACAATGATTCTATTGCGTGAGAAATTTCCTAAACGTATGATTTCACGAAATACAGACATTGAGTTTCTTTGGGGCTAAGTTAAAGATAACATCTACGCCAATATTTTTATTAATTTTCTCGATAATATTAAAAATTAAAATTAAAAAAAAAATATATTTTTATCGATTTCATTATAAAAACGTTGCTTAAGAAAATGCTATAAAATGACGTGAATCAGAATTTAACTTTCTATATTGTAAATTTGTGAAATTTTTAATATTCTCTTGAAGTTTGAATTACTCATAAATGTACTTGGATAATTTTTTTTACATAAATTATTGGATTAAATTAATAACGAAAACCAATCATGGCCAATCATGGATTTTTCAGTACATTATCTAAACTGGGATTTCGAGATACCGGATTTGGAATATGACTTAAACGAATATATACTTATGTATGTAGATAAATAGATATACAATAATATACATACCAATAGGAGAAAGAGCAAATTTAAAAACCAACAAAAGTGTGCCATCCCGTCACACAACTGTCTTCTGTTTCTTCCACCGTAAGTACTTTCGCGTGCAATGTTATTGTGCAGGTCAGCAGCGTATTGTTACGTTATTATATGTATGTTAAAAATTTGTATTCTTTGAATCTGAACACATATGTATGAGTGAATTGAAATCACTGTTGATTGAATGTAATATCAATTGAAGTATAACACTGAATCCTCTCACTTCTTAGGATTGCATGTGATTCACTATAACAACTCATTATTGTATGTGGTTGCATTTTGAATCATAATTGTATGAGTAATAAAGATATCCCTGATGATACACTACAATTTATTTGCATGATGGTTTGTGTGTGTGTGTGTGTGTGTTCTGTGTTGTTTTGTCTTTAGTAATCTTTGGCCTTTGATGAGATGGCACTGCAAAAGAGAAGAGTTAAGAAGAAGTGTTAATTAAATATTTTGTCAATTCGTTGTATTTTTTCTCTTAATTTGATTAAATACTTAAAATAAAAAGATAAAAATGTTCATGCGTGCACTTAATTATTATCAAAAATGTAGATATAACTATATGAGTACAATAATTGGCACACTTCAGAGGACATTGCTTAATCAGCCGACAATCATTGCTAACTTATTGTGCTTATTCTGTGTTAATATACGCCCACTTTTGATGTTGTGATTGCTGTTATTGGCTAATTTATAATTTGCATTGAAATGTTTGGTATTTCTCATATTGTATTTATGAAATTGTTAACCTTTAATTATAGCAGTATGTGGTTGCTGTCACTTTGCGAAATATTCCATAGACGGAAATCCGTAATTATTTGCAAACACCAACCAGCCACCAGCCAGCCAGTTAGTTCGCACAATACACACGCTACTGTTGGTAATATGGCCAGTCAGTTAATGTGACATTTTTTCGTTTTCGTTTTCTTTTTGCTGCTGCTGCTGTTTTGGTAATGACCATATTTTGGTTAATAGTATCAACGCCTCCCAAAACAAAATTATATTCGTCCTTGAAGTTTCACTTAAAATATATTCCCATTATATTGTAAAGATTTCAATAATTATCCAGCCAACAACAACAAGCACGCCTCTCCGAAAATTGTTTATAAATATCAATGAATAGTGGTCATTGTTGTTTTTTCTTCTTCTTCTTCTTCTTCTTCTTTTTCTTCATTTTCATTTCTAATGAATTAAGGCCAATTCTGTGAAGAATGCTATTGTGGTTAGTACTGTGGTTATATGATTGATTGTGATTACTACTTACTTACATGAATATAAATATGTACATTCATAAAAAGCAAAAAAAAAAAAACAAACCGATTGTGCTCAAGATCAACGCATCAACATCGACATCTATAAGATCAAACAAATTGATTCGATATAAAGTGATGATATTGATGATGAATTTAATGTGCATATACATTATGGTGAGTCAACATTTTTAAACAACCCGGATCAGTGAATAATTTCAAATTTGATCATTTCAAGAAACCAAAAAGATAATTGTGCTTTTTTGAAAGAAATATGGAATAGCACTTGCGAAGCAACACTCAAATTAAAATTGCTCATAATGAGTTTAATTTTGTAAACATATTCAAAGTCCAAGTTCAAACTTCCAATAGAAATAACTGAACAGAATTCACCTCCAGAGTGTTAAAATGTATGACCGACCCCTATTAATTTTTACTCCCAAATATTTTCTCCAAACATACTGATCCCCTATCTTCCTTCCATAAGGGGGCTCCCATACAAAATGAACGTAAAAGCACCTGAAAATCGGCAAATAATCGCATATCTGAAAAAATATCTCACCTACAGTAATTAAATGTATGACGGACTACCACTAACTTTTCCTCCTCAGCATTTTCTAAAAACATTCAAACTCCTTATTTACACTCTTTAAATGAGCTCTCATACAAAGTGGACGTAAAAATATATGAAAATCTACAATTAATCCTAGAAATAGCTAGCTTAGTAGAATGTTTAGCCAACCACCTATATTTTTTCCTCCCCTACATTTCCTTCGAACATGCTTGCTTCCTATATGTAAACTCTCCTGAAAATCGGAAAATGTATTGAAATGTATTATAGACCCACATCAGCTTTCGCTCTCCAACATTTCTTTCAAACATACTCACCCTCTATCTAACGCTTTTAGTAGGGCTTCTCCTACAAAATTGATATTTTTTAATGGTTATAAAAACTTAAATGAGGGTGCCGTCCAAATCTGGAATTTTATATTGCTTCTTTTACAGTGAAAATGCATAAAATTATCCAAATTTTATAAATATTTCGCTGAGCAAGGTTAACAAAAATTTTCTCTCCAAACAATTTGACTCATCTTAATATACATCGATGGACATGTGTTTATGTGATGGTTTTTTCCTATATATTTCACCACAAAAATGAAGATAACAATAACAAATTGAACATATAACAACAACACAGCAACAACAAAATCCAATCATATTGGAATGCTGTTCGATATGTTGTTTAAAATGTATGCGAAATGTAATTACAGATTATTATTTATTCACCATCTAACATATGTAGGTATATACTATATATATAAATAATGATTATATTAAGGTTTTCATTAAACATATATTTTTAATGATTATGATTATAATTATTATTATTGTTATTAGTAATAAGTATTAGTATTTCTTTCTATTTAAGGTGTCTGGCTGCATATAGCATACATACATATCCACCTTGTGGTAGGTACATATATGTGTGTAATAATCATTACTATCGATTAAATTTTTTTTTCTCCTCCAATTTAACAAATTGTGCAATTTCACAATCGTATTAATTACATTGCATTATGCAACGCCCCCACATGCAATAACAATAATAATAATAAAAATAATAATAATAACAATAATTCATATTTCATTTGATTTTATTTTGAGTGTATTTTTTTTTTTCGTCTATTTTTTGTCTATTTTTTATCTCCCTTTTCAACAAATGCCAATTAAAAAACTGCTCAGCTAATGCCGCTATGTCTAATCTTGATGATATATGGCTAGTTGACTAGCCGACAAGCTGACTACCTGCCAGTGTATGTAAAAGATCAATAACAATTGGAATTGTTTTTGAAAATCATCCAATATTATAATAATTTTTTTGTGTGTAACTCTTACTTTTCAAAAGAAATTAAATGAAATGAATAAATTAATGAAAAAAAAAGACAAAATAAAATATAAAAACATTTAATCAAAAAAACTTAAAACACCCAATCAGCTGTCAGTTAATTTAACACTCATAATCATAATCTTTCATAATACAATATGATATGTAAATTTATTATTTTTCTTTTTTTCAAAAATAAACCTAAAAATTATAATATAAAATAAATAAATCAAAATAAAAAAATTGTAAAATATTTTTTAAGAAATCAAAAAATAGCAAAATTATATATATGTATAATACATAACACTTACGTAAATTAGCATATCATATTTTCAGTAATTAAATATATGCCATCACAAATAAATGTTGAATAAAAAATTTAAAAAAAAAACAAATCCCTCTTCTCTAGCACTTACAGTATGTTCGACAAAAAAACATACATATTTTCTCATCTAATGCAGTACATAGAGTGATCAAAAAGTTTCCGGAAATTTGAAATTAGCTATTTCAAAGTAATTCCCCATAGAATGTAATACACTTAGGCTCTGACATACTTAATTTCAAGCAAAATGTTGCCATCAGTTTTATTTAGAATTACAAGTGTAATTACAAAAGTAAAAGCAATTAAAGGCATTGTTGAAATTACTAAAATATAATTTGGATTGATTCAGTCTAAATTTTAAAAAATCAAATGTCACCGAGATGCGTCACTTCTCGTTTGCTTCCAAAACATTCATATTGTTTGAAAAAGCGTGTGTTAGCATCTGTGAAGTGATCCACAACGCCTTATTCAACACATTGTGACTTCTGGCTAGTCAATAAAATAAAAAGGCTGGTTGTTGTTGTTGTTGTAGGCCCGTCCATTCTTGGGAAGCAAAAGGGCCGTTCCATGAACTCGGTTTCGATAGATTCAACGATAATCTCTTTGATTATTGATGCTTTGAAGGCAATCTTATAAAGGGCTATCTTGAATACTCCTAGGATTTAAAGAAATGTTGTTGTTGTTGTTGTTGTTGTTGTTGTAGCAGCAGGAATACGGAAATGTTAATTGATGCCATTACTGGCAACTGTATTGTTGTTAGCGTTGATGTTGGCGTTGGCATCGGAGTTGTTGTCATTTACTCCCTCATGCAGCGGCAAATTGAGGAAGCTTGCAACATCATGTGGGGTCGTCCACAACGCCTCAACGAAGAGGTGTTCCACAGTGTGCGAACCAGTATCACAATGTGAGCAAATGTCCGGAACCTCGGTATCCAAGCGAGCTCGATAATGGGCCAGCAATCTTGAGTAGCCAGATCTAAGCTGTGCTCTGGTCGCGCTCGGAGGACGGAGATTTATAGAAATCATCAGCATAAGTGGATTTCATTCTAAGATGGTTTCTCTGCAGAAAAAATCAATATTTTGTATTTTATAACACAAACATACTACTTTTAAAGAGGTGGTATATATTTTTTTATCGCTTAATTACCATTAGGACATTTGCAATATTCTAGGAAGAGAAATAAGTTCTTAATCGATTGAACAAAATTTTGTTCCTCTAAAACATTTCTAATAATTTTATTTGATCATATTTGGATTTAGAAGGCAATTCAAAAAAAAAGGTCATATGAGTAATATTAATTAAAAACAATTTTGGGTTGAAAAAACGAAAACGAATTGATTTAGAAAAATGGCCAAACATGGATATCTTTTATTTTAGCCCTACTTTCAGAATATGTAGGTCTTGGTCATGTGTGCAAACATGTATCGAACGGTATTACAGCTAAAGCATCTTTTCACACCATAAACGGACCCTGTGTTTAGAGTTTAAGCAACCGCATGAATTATTTTAATGAATTTATTTTCTTACTTTCCTACTTAAGCTTCAATCAAATCTTAAACTACTTCTATAGATTCTATAACTGAGATGAACAATCAAAAGTCTTAATGTAATTACCTATTTCCACTAAGAACCTAATATGCGCCTACGCTTTGGGTCATTGTTTTCCTCAAGTATCCCATTGTTGTTATTTTTACCATAGAGTTGGCTTTACTTTCAGTGAAGCAGTGGAAACCTACAAGTCCTTGAACAGAGAAATATTAGACATGAACTTGAAACTATGGATGTTATTTTTGACTTCGCTGAACTAGTTTTTCACAATTTTTGCAAGCACAAATTAATTGATCTATTAAGCTTCTTTTACATTACTGTTGTCTGTTATAAATTTTGGACAGTATTTGTAACAGTAACATAAAAAGTTAGCCGATTCCGAACGGCAGAAATATTGTGGCATCATCTTTTCTGAGTTTTGCCACAGAGCTCTTTTAGAAGATTTTTCATAGCAATCGGTTAATTACTTGTTAAAAGATTGGCATCATTTGAAGCTCGAAATGTCGGAAGTCAGACTCACGAAATATAGACCCGTGTAACAGAATCACAGCACCCACATTAACTTTAATAAATTAGTTCGATTTTCATTTAACATTCAGAATAATGAGAGAATTCTTAAATTTTATGAGAATAAAATTCTTGGCAAGGTCTTCTGATCAGTTTTCGTTTTCAGCAAGTACCGAGTAAGGTACAACCGTTAGTTGTATGAGCATTATGTTCGAATTGAATTTTCGAGAGTTAATTTCTTCGCAACGTCTATGGATCACTTTGCCATGACGGCGAGTATCGAATAAGACATAATCATGAGTTAAATGAGCTTTATAAAAAAAAATATGTCGTGCTTATAAACCTCGAAGGGCTCTTTGGCCGAGCTTCTCTTTCATAACTGTTGTGCGTGTTAAATTTTTGGACTGTATTAGAAGGGACCTACTTATTTTAGCTGGCTAATGTTAAAACTCTTGCGGCATCACTTTTTCTGAGCTTTTAGAAACTTTTCCACGAAAAATTGTTACTGATGGAAGAATTGCCAATCGCTTGCCGACAGGTGGGTACCGTTCGAAAGAAAAATCTTTTCGATATTAAATTTGTTATGGTTTAGCCGGGGTTTAAACCCACGACCTACAGATCAGAAGGCCAACCCACTAACCTACTCATATTAATACTAATAAAAATACAGTGCCTGTGCTAGCTCGGCCATCTGGAAGTTAGCCGGAACCTGAAAATTAACACAATAACAGTGGTTCTATTTACAATATCATTTCAATAATAAAGGATTTTTTTAACAAAACATTTTTTCTAAATCCCTTCAACTCAGCTTTTTTTAGAAAATAACTACAAATTGAAAAGTAAAATTTTAATGTTCTTAAAGTTTGTATTACAATGAAATTACTCAAACGGAACTAACAATAAATTTAACAATCAATTTCCTATTAAATTTTTTAATTTATGTTTCATACTCTCATGCTGATGTAAATATTTTACAGAAAAAAAAACCCCAGAAAAATTGGAAATACCAAAAAAAAAATTTTATTTCTAATTCCTAACAAAATCTTTATTAATAATCCATAATGTCAAGAAAAATGTAGAAACGAGCAATGATCAAATAATTGAATGCTTTCGCAATAAACAAATGTATTTTTGAAATGCGTTTTTCGATTCATGACGACTCAAGTATTGTACTTCTAAATAATTTGCACATTTTTACTAGTTGGGTTTTTTTGCACTCTCTTAAGAAATAATAGTAGTTTGCTATGAATTTCGGTTTCAATTAAATTAAAAAAAAAAAAAAAAAAAAAACTATGAAAAACCACTTCACTTTTAATTTTAGAGCCGATGACAAAATTGAATCATTTCGCACATGCGTGCACACGATTCGAAGTAATTCTAATCATATTCACAACTTGTTTATTAATGTTCATTGTGATATTGAAATCGACTATTATATATAAAACCAGTATTAAAATATGATGAGTAAACAAACAAAATATGAAATAATCCTCTTAAATCAATTCCACATATATATTTAGAGTGCATTGTTTAGTCAGGAAAGAAAATATTTTGAATCTTCTTTTGCAAAACTCATCGCATTAATTAACTATAAATTAATATATTATCAAATAAATTGATAATTTCTATACAAGACAATTTAGCATCAAAAAGTTCGAGAGATATTCAAAACGATTGATGAACAAAAAAAAAGAGAAAAATTAAATATAGGAGCCTCTCCATGGCTAAAAGTAATTTTGATAAAACTATACTGATAAGAACTGGTTCAGTATAATAAAGTTTTAAAATTTATATTGTAACAGGTAACTATATATAATGTTGCTTTTATGATTGCGCCTATTACTCCAGCATAGTATTGTGTTTAATTAATTTTTTAATTTTTTTTTATTTTTTTATTTATTAAATTCCAACTCTGATGAGATGATTACTTTTCACAATGCCGGAAATTAACAAAGCAAATTATATTGTACAAATGGCAAATTGCTTAAAGAACAAGAATAAAAAGAAGGGGAAAAATAAAATTAATACATAAAAATACTTAATAAATTTATTTAAGTGCTTCATTGTTAATTGCACTAATTACACTTTTAAAATAAAATTTATTGCTTATTAAGATATTTTATCTTTATAGTTGATCTGTCGCTTTTATTATTTCTTATATTACATATACATATTTCTAAGTAAATGAAAACGCAATAAAGCTATTTTAATTATTTCAAAATATGAATATTGAAAATGTTAAAAGTAACAAATGTTTGATTTGTAGCCACATTAGGGTAGGTCAAATATCTATCTATATATCTAAAAACTTTCGATGATTTTACATAAATTTTCCCCAAGAAGCAATAGGTATAAAATCAATTAATCAATCAAAATATGTGGTAACTATATTCCAAAAAAAAAAATATTTGGAAGAAAAAGTTAACAGAGTTCTCTCATACACTTCACCTCTTTACCGACGACTTCTATGCAATTATATGGTATATTTGCAAGTGTTCTTGAGTGCCGTTTGTATGGCAGCCTCTCTATGGAGTGGAAATAGGGAGTAAGTATGTGCTGAACAAATGTTGAGGAGCAACATATATTTTACTCTCTTATGGTCATTGTTATGAGGTCATGGAAAAGAATTTTACGAAAATGTCAATGTCGTAGGAGTGGAAATTTGGGGTAAGAATATTCTGAACACATGTTCAGGAGCACAATAAAAAAAAAACACCCCTAAAGGTACTGTTAGAAAATTAATTTTATTAAATCATCAATTTCGAAGGGAAACTCCTCTAATGAGTGGAGATACAGGGTAAGTATATTTCGAGAAAATAATTTAATTGTAATGGGTTATTTAAAAAGTTTGCGCGGTTTTTTGGTACATCATCAAGTACATATTGGCGACTATTATCTATGACATTTTGCCACTATTATTGGATAACTTCATAATTCTATCCGCGTAGAACTGTGCTGTAGTGCTGTGGTTTATCGGCGAAAAACTTGGCAAAGTAATTTTCAGAGGCTCTTCGGTTGGCCAATTTTTTACCATTAAGAAAGTTTAGCAGAGTCAGAAACAAATGGTAGTCAAACGGCACACGATCCGGGCTATACGGTGGATGCAACAAAACTTCTCAATCAAAGTTCCTTTAATTTATTCCGAGTCATCAAAAATGTGTGTGGCCTGGCATTGTCATGATGGAACACAACTCCTTTCTGGTTGCTTTTCCTTGATTTCTTTGTTCAACCGGTCCAGTTGTGAGTAGTAGATATTAGAATTAACCGTTTCACCAGGTTGTAGCAGCTCGTAATAGACAATTCCCTTCCAATCACACCAAACACTCAACAAAACCTTGTTTGCTGGCAATCCGGGCTTTGAAGTCGTTTGTGAGGGGTAACCGTTTGATTGCCCATAATGATTCACTTCGAAATTTCCGGAACGGAGTCGAGCACGGAATTGGAACAAAATCGCTCACAACATTCTCATCATAAGTTAGGTTAGGTTAGGTTGTGTGTCTGCCCTCTCTGAGAGGACACACTTAGACCAGAAAGGCGCATTTTGATACCACCGAGCTTCTTTTGCAATACTGTTCGTTCGTGTTAAATTTGAACAGCATTAGAAGGGACCTACTTATATTAGCCGGTTCCGAACGGCAGAACTCTTGTGACATCACTTTAACTTAGTTTTGTCATAGAGCTCTTTTAAGAAGCATTTTTGTCAAATTGTTATTGCCGGTAAAATTGCCAATTCTTGCCTGCAGGTGGGTACCGTTCGAAAGAAAAATATTTTCGATATTAAATTTTGTTATGCTTCAACCGGGGATTGAATCCACGACCTACAGATCAGAAGGCCAACATACTAACCACTGAGCTACGGCACCCACAACATTCTCAACATAAGCCGAACAAATTTTTCGTCATGTTTTTGAAGCAGTTTTACCTCTTTTATAGTAAAAAAATCATCACATAGCGTATTTCTTCAGATATTTCATTAATTTTCAAATTTTTACACTAGCAAAGTATTACAGAACTGTTGTATTCACAAAAAAACGTATCCTGAAATGTAAACTTTCAAACACATGGCCGTTAAACACAATCGAATTAGTGTTGCCTGATATATGGGCATCAGCACCATCTAGTAAGAAAAAACCGCGGATACTTTTTAAATTATGGGGGTCGTCCATACATTTGTCAATCTATGGTCGACGCCTGAGTAGCTAATACTAGTTTTCCTCCTACATTTTAAACTTCATTCTCGATATCTCATAATTTACCGCACCTCATCCCTACAATTTTTTGGTAAATTTTAAGATTAAATTCAATGATAGACAAACAAGCAAAATTATATCTCAATAACTTGAAATCTGAGAAATATTTCAATGCCATTTTCGAATCCCAAATCTATTTAAAAACATGGGAACTTTCTGGCGTCGATTAGTGTTTACCAGAACGCTGTATTGTATTGAGTTAAAGTTAAGCTATATTGCAAAAAAAAACAAAATTGACATTTTTATTGAGCCAAAATACATTTCGACAATCTAATAGTTTCATATACTTAATAGTTCACACGCCACCCAAAAACTAGTTTAAAATTAGTTTGTTTTTTTGGCCACACAAAAATAAAAAAAAAAACAAGTAATAAAAATTCATATCTCTGCTCTGATCAGAAGATCAGATATTAATGAAATAATGAAATTGTATTCATTAAGAAAATATATTTGGTTTAGAATTATTCAACTAAAGCAAAAAAAAAAAACACACACACACACAGCAATAACAAAAATAATGTTAAATTAAATATTCTTGAACTTGAATCGAAGCGGTCATATTACGCCAACTTTTATTTTCTATTCAAACGATGATTTTTTATTCTTAGAATTTATTTGATTTTAATTTTCTCTTTTTTTTTTGGCACTTTAGCAATTCCAGTTAGCTGCTCAAGGCACAGTTATACTTAAATTTGTTTTATTCAATTCTAATCAATGCGAGTAAACGTTTTTTGGTTTGTATATTATATTTTTTTTTTTACAATTTCAAATCTAGTTAGTTTGCATACAAATTTAATTTAATTAATTAAAAAAAAAAATACTCATATATCATATGCAATGTATAGAGGTGAGACAACAAAAGTGCTAGAAGAAATATTTAAATAGAAACTAAATTGAATTGAAATTGAATATATGCATACTCGTATGTACATGCAAGTTCAATGATTCCTATTGAATTTCGTGACTCACATGTGGTGAACTTTTAATTATGAATAAATAAATGAAAATTTAACAAAATAATCGAAATTATGTTTTTTGAAATATAAACAACAACAACAAAAGTGCATACATATTTCAAAAGAATTATTTTTTTTTTACTTCATTATTTAAATACATAGTATTGAAGTACTCTTGCGTATTTGTTATTACGTATTATGTATAGTGGTAATTATGTTTTTAATGTTGTTGTTTAATTTATTTTTTTTTTTACACACTTTTTTATGTGGTTTCTTCAAAGGTGTGAAATGCACCTTGACATTTAATTTTTTTCTAATTTTTTTTTTCTTTTTTCATATTTAAATATTTTCAAATGGACATACCAATTTTATTGTATATTGTTATTATTACGTTTTTGTTTTTTTTTATTTTATATACATATGATCATTACCGCATAGTCTTTTGGCAAGAGTACTAATATGTATATGTATTAAAAACGAATATATGAACGTGACTGAATTTTCTGATTATGGAATATGAACAAATAAACAAATTTATTATTATTTCAATGATGGTGCACTTGTTATTGATTATGTTCAAATTACTGCATATTTATATACAATATATATAAAAAAAAATTTAGAAATAAATTGTTATTGCAAATCAACAACGAAAAAATTGAAGATGAAAAAATCATGCTACAAACAATTCAATGGCATACAGTTGATGTTCAATATATTGTTCCATTCCATTTAGAAGGTATTCAAATATATGCGGAAATAGGATGTACGTATTAATGAGAATTTCATGAAAAACGTTCAAACAAAACATCAACAACAATATATGTATTTATTCTTCACACTAAGTCACAATGTCAATTCTTTCAAATAGAAACTTTCATTTACTTTCAGAATATTTTTTTTTATTATGAGTAAATGTGACTAAATTCGAAAAGGAACTAAATAAATAATGTTTAATATATGTTAATGAGAAGATAAAAAATATATGCAGAAAGGTAACAAATCATTGAATTCATTTATGCTTTCTAACTAAGACCTAATTTATTTGTATGTATATCATACATATCAGTGATATAATATGTACATAGTAGAGAAGTAGAGAACAATATATATATAATAGAATATTGGAAAAAGTGAAAAAATATCTAAACTATAAGTTTCATATTATTTGCTTTTCTTTTTTTCTTTTTTTTATATATGTTCTTCTTTTTCTTTGTGAAATTTATTCATTAAGAAATTGAATATATTGTTTATTAGCATCATTAGCATTGACATATTTATGCGTAGTTGGAGAAATTTTTTTTATAGCTACAAAGGGAATATTTTCAGATTTAACAATTAGTCTCTTTTGTGTTATATAACAGACAGTTTGACAGCATAGCAAACACTTTCATTATTATATTAATATGTATTCTAAGGGCCCAAATTTCAACTTAAATTACGACAGAGTTATTTTAAAATAACTCTGTTAAATTACGACAGAGTTATTTTAAAATATAGCCTTTAATATTTTACAAATTTTAATTACATCAAACATTCTCGAATCAGATGATATGCTATAATTTGACGATGCCGTACATTAATGCCGCAAAAAAGTGAAATAATGTCAAAATTTATTTTATAAGGTAGACAAAACATTATTCCACACATTCGTACAATAATATCAAAATTATACTTTTTGCAATATTTCATTTAAACATTTTGTGCAATAATGTCGAAAATTTAACTTCATAAATTTTTATTTCGATATTATTGCACAAATGTTTGCAATAATGTCGAAATGAAATTTTTTTCGGAAATTTCTTCCTTGTAATTGCGAATAGGCGATCTATAATACTTTTCCATTAAGGCAATATATGCATTAATGCACAATTTTGTGTAAATGTAGAAATTTTCTTTTTCTGAATTTATTGCATTTTTCGACATTAATTCATTCAATATAACTATTGCGCGTGGTCAATATAACTATTGTATAATAAGAAAATTTCAAAATAATGAAAAACCTAACACAATCGCATGAAAGGCAGGTCTTTTCCAACAAACGACTTAAACATTATTACATATTGTTGTTGTTGTTGTTTTTATAGCAAGAATACGGAAATGCTTTCTTTTGTTAGCGAACAACGTATTTCCGTATTCTGCTGAGGTCAATGAACCTTGGTCGACAACGTAGTCGAGACCCGTCCATTCTTGTGAAGCCATTCTTATATATATTTAGGTTTGCTGAATTCGAATACGTATCGATCAGGTGGCATTTCGTTGTAACCTCAAAACGAAAACTACGAAACTTGGAGCATTCAGTAAAATACTCAGAATCGACCTTAAAGGTATGCAACGTATGACCCTATCAATTTCTTTCTTCAACATTTTTTTCCGAACATACATTTCCCTGATCTCTACCCTTAAGAGGTACCGACTACAAAATATACGTTTTTATACACTTCGCTTCCATCGCTCCCATGGTGTTTTTGCAAATGTGGGGCACTAATTGTGTCAACATTTTTAATGAAGATTTATAGTGGAATAAGACCCACCACTGTTTCTATTGCTAATATGAAACAAGTTCAGCCCTTTAACCTTATAGGATTCTAAGAATCATGCATATAAGCCGACCGTATATATATCAGGAAAGCGATTAGAAATTGCTCCATATTTTCTTATAACAAAATGTAGCCCAAATCAAAATAAATCAATAGTCAGAATAAATAAATAATGTAATAAAAAATTATATAAATTCTGTGTTTGGGCACTTTAGCAACATAATCTTTTCCGATACTCTCATATTTCGGATTTAGTTCAAAAATTCACAAAATCATTTTTCTTAAATGACTCGCAAATAATTTTAAATTTTATTTAATTATTTCTCATAGTTATAAGTTTTCACAAATAGTACGAGATTTTTAGCAATATATATAATCAATTTATAAATAATGCCATACCGGATGCACCGACGACGACGCATTTTTAGAGCTACTTCAAGAGCCACTCACGGGTACAAACATAGATTAATATAAATTCTAGAAAATTCCTCTTTAGAAGTTATTTCAGTAAACAAAATACTAAATTAGAGATAGAACAGCGTAAAATAGAAACCAAATATTTATCTTTTGAAAATCCGGTTAATTCCAATAATATGATAATTGCTTTAACGACGTACAAACAAAATTGAAGGAAGGCATTGTATGTATAAACCAATTCTTATTTGTACTGAATGCATTACCTATATAATAATATATAGTTAGGTAATAATTAATTATTTCAATTTTTTTTTGTTGTACTTAAATAAATATAGAAGAATACTGAATATATCAAAAATATAATTACTTTAGCCTTGACAACATATTTGTATTATGATTATGAGTTGATTAAAAATATTTTTTAATGGATTAAATAATTATAGATTAAACATTAAAATTTGATATTAAAAGAATTTCTTATTTTGTTTGCTTCTGTTTTACATGATCATACATATACTATGCATATACTATGCATGAGTATGCGTATATATGTATGTATGATCGATTCTATTGTTTTCCTATAATTTTTGCATGATTATAAAACAATAACGATGCCTCCTCTATTAATTAAAAGTCGAATTGATTAGTGATATGATGAACCTGAATAACTGGTAACCAAAAAATTAAAAAAAAAAATGAAACAAATTAAAAAGAAATCATTCCCTTTCAGTTACTAACGTTGATAAGATATATTACCTCATCATCTAGAATGATTTGAACCGGAAATTAGTTGCCTATAGTATGCAATCAGTTTCAATTCGATTTTGTGGTCAATGCGTTTAGTGCTATTGTATCCATATATAGAATTATTCAACAGCAACTATTTCTCTATTATATATTTTTTAAAAACCCTCAAAGTTCATTGGCACTTGCCAATCATAAAGTCGGCGGCGCTTCAAAAATCACTATGTAGATGAACAAACAGACACATGTTCGCTATAATTTTTGCAATGATCGTACAAGAAATCGTCTAGCCACGCCCCTTATTTAATGTTACGGAATTTTTAAAAAATGTTAACCCTATGTAGCTTACTTAGCCTTCCGTTTAAGGTAACCGTATCCGACACGTAGTTTAAGATTGTAAGAAAAAGTAGTTTTTGCATAAAATTGGCGTAACACTCTTATTTAATGTGGATCCCACACAAAGTCATTTCATTGTTTAAAACTTTAAACCGCTATTACCATTATCTAGGAGAGCTTTATATGGTACATAGATTATTGTAATAATATATAAGAATCTCGCAATAAGTAAGAGAACCACGCCCACTATTCAACTCAACTCAATGATGTCGCAATATACCCGTTAAGTGTAGGACAGCCATATTTGGTCAATAAATATATACTATGTAGTAGAAGATTTAATAAAAAAATGGTAGTACCGTTACAAAAAAATTTAAAATACATATTTCTGCAAAATGTTACACTCCTACAATTAAAAACAACGTTTTTATTACCAAAAAAAAACTGAACACATTTGATTTATTTTTCATTTTTGACATTTTTTTGCTACACCTGTAAAAATATTTTTTATATAACTTACAGCTTTCTTGATTTCATATGACTTTCATACACACAACTGCAATATTATACCCGTTGAATTATATTATTGTAAATGTTTCAGTTTAAACCTTAATATCCATGATCAGCCGTTACAGGGTATTCTCATCATTTCTACTTTGAAAATTAATTAATTTTTTTTGTAACTATTAATTAATATAACTAACAAAATTTATTAGTTTTATTAAAAACATTTTAAAATTTAATTATTTCAGGTTGACGGCATCAGCAAAGTGTCTAAAAATGTGCTTCCCTAATACATAAGTATTTACAAAACGTATATAGACATATATTTGACAGTTTTATGAAATGGTAACATTAATTAAATACATACTATGCTACATACCATAATATCATAGAAACAAAACTAAATTATTTGCATACAATCAAGTCAAGTCAATTGAAATAATTTAATTTTAATTTCAATTCATTTAATATCGATATATATATATATTGTATATATTTCAATATGCTATATAACGTTAAAGAGAAAGACTTGGAAACAAATAAATGAACTTGTAAATTTATTTATTTATAATATTTTAATCTGTCTATAATGGCACACCTAATTCTAAAATAATTATAAACTTCATGACATGTAAATATATGGGCACTCATACAATCAAGTATGTACGAGTATACCATATAGTTTATGTCTTATATAGTTTTTGTTGGCAACAATAGAATCACTGAACAAGTTTGCTCATTATTATAACTAACTAACTAACTACTCTATATACATAAATACATATTCATGTTGAAACATAATAAGAAGTGCTTTGATAAAAAGCTAAATTAAATAAAACAATAAAAAGATTTATAATAATATTAAACTAATACACCATAATTCCGTATCACATTAAATATATATCGCTTTCTTAACAACGTCATCTTCCCTTCTCTATTGCTTTTAATTCTCTTGCTCAGTCATGTACTGGATATTATGAATATGTATGGCTGTACCTTATACTTACTTACGTATCAACACTACTTACGTACGTATGATGAACATATTTGAATTATTCAAAAAAACCAAAATTATTTTCAGTAACATCTGGATCGTAATTAATTAGCTGTGTTAGTAAATCTTTAATGTTTATGAATACTTGGTGAATAATTAACATAATAAACTTTTAATGATGTTATTCTTTAAACAAAACAAAAAAAACTAGTTGCTAAGTAGCTGTACTTTTGTATGAACCTGTTTCAGAATATGCTTGTTAAAATTATTCTACGAAATATACCTACCTACCTACAGTATATTTATATAAATATTGGTTGTTTGAACTTTTTATAAAAAATCTACATTACATGGCCTAAAACTATGATCGAAAGCCCCCATAATTATTAAAGAATTTTATTAATTATCATTCGTTAAAGAGATTAAAACAAAATAGTGGTTATTCGCGATATACATAAATTCTAAATAACAAAGGTATTCTATCTTCAATGAAAACTTATTGATTTTAATCTGAATGAACATGCGAGCATGGTTTAGAACACAACAAAATTCTGCGACCTTGAACCATACGTCACTGTTTATAAGCTACACTTTTGAAATATTGTAGTCAGTTTTTTTTTTTTTTGGAATCCAGTATTAATTCTAGTCATAGAATCAGGTTAATTGTCATAAGGGCATTTCCTAGATTACGGACGCGACATTCATGTGTAGTAAAAGAAAGACAAATGTACGAATATGATGCATTGATTGCTTTGCAACACTAAATGAGTAATATATATATTTTTTTTAAAGTTGAACCAATTCAAGTATTTTATTTCAGGATATCAACAAATATATCATATAATGTTACGGACGCGACAAAATATGAAAAATTTTAATTTCTTTGGTGATTCATTTGAAAATTTACAATTTCTTGCAAATAAGAAAGAAATATTTTATTTTGACAATGTCGCCATACGACAATATAAAGAAATATAACGGTCGTGACTTTACGAATTATATAGCGTCACGGATGCGACAAAATATGAAGAGTTATATGCTTTCCGAGATTTATTTGAAAACTTACAATATTCTGCGAAATTTAGAGAAATATTATGGTACTTTTCTCAAAATGTCGCCATATGCCGATATAAATTATTATAGCGGACGTGACATTGTGGTAGCGACAAATTTTTAATTGATTTAAATAATAATAATAATAAAATATAAAGCTTACTTCATAAATCTTATAAATTCGTATATATACCATATATTCACTCAGGTACTGTATACTTTATAGCTCTCAAATTTGATATGGAAGTTAAAAATGTTGATGCTGATGCTAAATTTAATAAATGAATGGGACTCGATAATTAAGTGTGACACTTCCCATATAATCAAAATATGAAAAACTCCGTTTCGGGCCAAAAATAAAAAAGGTGAATAAATTGCCAAACATCATTTTTCCATAAATTGTTCAATTCTGGATCACCTTTTCCGGGTAATGCCCATATGAAGGAGAATTATTATTACTTTGGTATAAACAAATGAGAAGCTAAATCATCGAAGTGGTAGGATAGAAAAATTAATGGGAGTCGATCATATATTTGTCCACTCTAGAAAAGATTCCTGCGCATAGTTGGGATTATTTGTCATTTTTCATAAAACGCCATGTTTATAGGGCTGCTCTAAGTGATAGGCAAAAGGAAAAAAATATTAATTAGTAAAAATAAAGTAAATTAAATGAAATTATAAAATTATTTCAACCCTCGAGGGACACTCTGGAAGTGGAAGAATCGGAAAGTATAAACGGCAATTTTTTAGAGGAGACCCTCTGCGAATGTTTAAGGTAAAAAATTAATGGTTGAACTTTTTAATACTTTAAAGCAGTTTCTGGTTATTTTAATGAATGTTTCAGCAAGAGCCATTTTTTTAAGGATAAAATGCGGCCTGACCTATTCAACCTAGCCATCGAACCCAAATATGTATAAAAATGATTATCCCATATGCTGAAAGACATCTTTTCGTATTTTCTTGTTGCTGTTCTATTATTGTTGTTACAAAAAATTAATGAAAATAACACATTGAATCGATTTCGTGTCGACGAATACGAATCCAGGGTCAGGTTGACTCGATCTGGTCATATTTCATCGCTAACCTAAAAAGATATTCTAATGCGTGGACGGAGCTCTCTCATCGCTCTCAGGTTTCTTTCTAAATATACAATTTTTTTTTTTTTTTGCTTTTTGCTGAGACATTTCGAAAAAATATGAGAAAAACTTTGTTTGGAGTTATAAAAAAAACTTCGGATTCTGATCGAACAACCCAAAATATATCGAATGTGACGACTTTGGTCTGTCGGAAATCCTACTTTTTTTTTTTTGTTTTTGGATAAACCGAATCCAACCTTTTCACAGAGCTCATACGGAAGCTTTTTGTTTTTCTTATAGAACATTTTCATTGACGCAAGAATTATCAATTGATCGTTAACTGAAGGTTTAAAAGAATAAATAATTGTGTTTCTGAAAAAAATTTATTGTTGAGTGGGCTGCATTGCTAATCCAAGATAATCCAAACTAATAATAGACATAACACCAACGAAATATGTAAAATAATTATAAAATGATGACAATTCTATTCTCGAAATATCAATGTAAAAAATCTCTACATTTAAAAAGTTCATATCGAACCCAATCTCTTTGCATATTTCGTCATTTTCATTAGGTTTATTAAGTTACAATACACTAAAATGGATTGCAAAGCAATTAATCAGATTCACGATTGGCAATGAATTTTTGTGCAATTTTTGCAATTTCATTCTTGTTAAATATGTAGTATTATGTAGTATTTTTCATTTATTCAGTATTCATTTGCTTGCTCTCTCACACACATACAGTACATACACAAAGTACTCTGTATGACTATGTGGATTGGAATGGAAGGTAAAGATGGTGATGATAAAGTTATTTATTTAAAATAATATAAATGTCCTCGAGAGAAGCAAAAAAAAATGTGTACAATTTGTAGACAAAGGTATTACTTTTTTAATGCCTTGTATGTACATATTTGTTTAAAAATCATTTTTAATTTAATAGAGTTTAATGCACCGTTTAACAATAAAACAAAAATACAGAAAAATACCAAACATATTTTTGCAAAAAAAATAAAAAAAACCAAAAAAAATTAGTTGGCCACTGCGAGTATGTACGGGTAAATAAATAATTGGATACATATGAACTTCTTGTTATCGTCTCTAGCTGAATGCAAGTAGCTGTTGTAGCTGTTGCTTCTGCCATATAGTTTACTATAAATTTTTTTAGTATGCTCTAAATTATTTCTTTAAAACAACGGTATGTAAAACAGAAACGCACACTTGTATCTTTTTTTTTTATAAATTCAAAACATGTGTATGAGATTTTTGAAAATAAAGACAAAAAATTACTATTGTCAATAATGATAATTTTAGTTTATTTTATTGTGGTTTTTTTATGATGAAAAATTTTAACAAAATAATTAAATGAACCAATGAACGAAATTAAATGAAATGTAATGTAATGAGCAAAATACTAAATGCTTAAATTGCTTTGGAAAGGTAAATTGCGACAAAAATGTGTTGCTATTGCTATCAATTGTTGTTGTTTCGCTTTTTTTTTATTTATTTTTTTTTTTTTTAATATTGTTTTAAGACATATTTATACATTTTAGTTGATTTTATTTGTTTGTTTGGTTGCATTCATTTTTTTTTTTTTTGTGTTTTTTGCATGTGCTTTGCTTGCTCGTCATACATATGTACATATACATATATTAAAGATAATATTGTATATATATATATTTTTTCCTAAACATTTTTTATTATTTTATTGTTGTTGTTGTTGTTGTTATTGTATATTGTTTCTAATAACATTTAAAACAAGTTTATCGATTTAAACACCACCACAAAACTAGCTATCTAAATAATGCCGCGCGACTACTGGTACTGGAACTGCTGCAGCTGCGGCTGCTGCGGCTGCTGCGGCTGCTGCTGCTGCTGCTGCTGTTACTGTTGCATATGTTGCAATTGCAGTCAAATATGTATATTTGTATGTGTGTGTGTGTGTAAGTATAGTAAAAATCAGTCAAAAGTGTGGAGAGAGAAACCAAAAAAAAAAAAACAAAAACAACAATGACAAAAACTAGCAATAATAATATAATAATAAACTAACGACAGCATCAGTTGTTGTTGTTGTTGTTATTGTTATCGTTGCTAACTTAGCTAAAATGCCAATTGCAATAATCTCTATGTACCTATATTAAATGGAAATATACATACATATACACATTAGAATGGCTCAAACTTCGTTTTACTAGAAAAGTATATAATAAAAGTAGAAATTGCAATGGCAGTCTTTAGGGGGAATAGAAACCGATCAACTTAAAGAAGGATATGCCACACTGGTTCATGAATGAATAAAAACCCCCAAAATGCCATTGAAGCGGGTATAAAACGGCTTAACTATAAATCACATCTGTCACGCTGTGTTGTCAGACAAGTTCAAATCAGAAATTTCATAATATATTACGATGTATGGACAAGAGATGATCTTGTACACAAGTCTAATTATAGTAGAAATAATCACCAAGAATAAAGGAGCATCCCATTTATATGTAAATGTTTAAAAAATTACCTTACAATCAACCTAGATCGGATTGGATATAAAAAGTGTATAACTCACATTAAAACTAGTGATTTTATATATATAAAATATTTTAGTAAATTTTCAACCGCTTAAATATACATGTATTCACTTTCTAAATACAACTGCCTCACACTTATTTTTAACGGCTCTACACTAACATGTTGCAGTGGAGCCAAACAATGATTTTGTATGGGAGCTGTACTTAATCGTGTGCGTGGCTCAACTATTTTTTACTATTTCTATTTCTATTTATACTATTAATATATACACCAAATATGGTTGTTCTAGATGTAAGATTAAGTAAATTATGGCGGTTTAAAGTTTTTTAAAATTCTATGACTATGAGCTACATTAATTTATAGGCATGGCTCAATCATTTCTTGTGAGGTTATTATCCACAACTGCGGCGATATTTTTATTAAATATGTTTGTTCTAGATGGAGATATAAAGTAAGTTGTAACGGTTTAACACTTTTTTAATTATCACAACTTTGTATGGGAGCTACCTTAAGTAGTAGGTGTGGCTTACTAATTTCTTGTGTCATTATTCTCAACTACAACATTAATCTGCTTGCTAAATATTGTCAAGCTAGATGAAATATTAAGTATGTTATAACGGTTTAAAATTTGTTTAATTATCGAGACTTTGTAAGGGAGCTACATTAAATATTGGGCGTGGCTAGTCAATTTTTAGAAAAATTACCTCTCACTATATTATTAATCTGTGGACTAAATATTGTTTTCCTAGATGATATATTAAATGAGTTATGGCGATTTAAACTTTTTTAAATATTCGTATGTTTGTATGTTTGTATGGGAGCTACATTAAATTGTGGGAGTAAATCCCTCATTTCTTTTAATATTATTAATCACTATAATGTCAAGCTATGTATTATATATTATTGTTCTAAATGGAATATTAAGTAAGTTATATCGATTCAAATTTTCAAAAATTTCGAGGTTAGTTTATTTTAGTACGCATGGCAATTGAACGACCACGCCGATTTTCAATAACATCCCTAGTCTTGGAAGATATCCTGCGAACAAGCCAATTGGCAAATATGAATATAACTTACGGAAAATTTTTTATCAACTCCACTCTGCTGATGAAAAATATATATTCTTCTCTATATCATTGAAGCTTCCTACGACGATATAGAGGTGATCAAATATTGGGATTGGTTTTTTCGCGTTAATAATGTTTTTTTTTTTTGTATCGTCTGATACTTCGAAATTCGATATTATAAACATTAGACTTTATTTGATTATTCGCCAAAATATAATACTTTTATACCCGTAATTATAGTCAAAGAATCATCTTAAAGTTAGAATAGGCTTTTGACAAATATTTTTTATATGTCAAAAAAGTCTATTCTAACTTTAAGATAACTCTAATTTTTGCTATAACAATGGACCTTTAATTTTTAACAAACAACCATAATGTATATCATCTACTTCCGTTTGCCTTTGTTTCACTCCATATGTTCCATATGTCAGATGTCCAAACTAAAAATGTTGACGAAAAGAAGATTTCAACTTATTTCATTAAATTACATTTAGCAACTTTACTCAGAATGATCTTTAGAATTATAGTTTGCTACAATCGTTTATAATTTTTTCGTCTTCTGAACAATTTGACACGATCTAATGTGCATTCTCATGCACTCTGTACTTATCTATGTAAGTGAGTAGAAACATACCAACATGTATTCATGTGGCTTTAAACAATTATTTTGTTGCCATTGGTTCTTTGTTTTTTTCCTACTATTATTTGCTGTAGTATCTAGTAGCACATACGTAAGAGTACATAAAAGTCCATTGCAACACGTGATTGACTGTCGATATTGTGATTTGTTTTGTTTCATTGGTTAGTAGGTAGAAATAATTGTTGTTGTTGTTGCTGTTGTTGTTGAAAATTTAAACGATTAAGAATAAAAAAAGAACAGGATAAGACTGAGTTATTATTTTTTTTAATGCACAGACATAAGAATCACAATTTAATAGGTGGCTATGGCAAAAAGCAATAAATGCTTAAGTTCATTTTAAATTTCGGAATAAAAACATCAAACATCAACATCAACATTTTTCACAATATGAGTATGTGGCCAAGCACATCAGATTCTTTCAACTCAACTAAAGCGCTTGTTGATTATTGCCACAGCTTGTAATAAAGCATAAATAATATTTTATTATTACTGTTGTTGTTGTTCTTCTTCTTCTTACTTTTTTTATTACATTTTTTTTTTTTGTTACCATATACGACTGTATGTAGGTTTTTGGTAAATCGATATTTCTTTTCAATCTCATTCATGCCTGTCAATCAAGTATGCCCGCATACATATAACATATGTACATAAAATAAGTATATGTGTATAGTACAAGTACAAGTACAAGTACATGTACTTCCTTAGGTTTGTTTATTATTATTTATTTTTTCTGTTTTTGTCTTTCTTTATATTCATTCATATCAAAGCCAAATCATACAATTGAATTCCAATTATTTGTTGCCGCTATCGTTGTATAAGTAGTACATATATGCAAGTATTACATACAATAATGTAATACAAATCACGAATTTACACTTTCATCCATGACCTTGACGTATATTTACAACTACATGCAACTATGTTTACAGCCATTTTAGCCATTGGAATACATACGAGTGTATGTCTAACACTTTTGCTCTGAATTTTTCTCTGTAGTAACAAATAAGAGGAAGACAACAACGACGACGACGACGACGACGACGACGAACATGACGAAGCGAAGAAAATATAAACAAATACCAAGAAGAAGAAGAAGAAGAGGAAGAAGAAGAAATATATAAATGTGCGTATTTTATTTGTTGCTAATGCTTATTCATGAACTATATGTGACTATATATTTTTGTGCATGTGTCATAAATGGCACATATGCATCAGCAGCAATGGCAGCAGCAGCAATAGTAGTCATAACCAAAGTTAACCTCAATGGCAAGCTAAAGTAAATAATGCCAATAATCCAACAACAAAATCAATATCACTCGTATATATTACATTCATTAGCTGATTCTGCATGGCATATTGGACGATTTTCTGCGACTTCTTTTTTTTGTTTGTTTTTTTTTTTTTTCTTCTTTTGCTCTTTATTACTTTTACGATGGATGGATGAATGGTATGATTCTTGTTTAAAAAATTTGTAAAAATTTCACTTTAAGATTCTTTTCAATTTTATTTTATTCAATTTCTTCTTTTTGTCATGGTTTATATTCGATTTTTTTTCTATTTTGCTTTTTTCTTTCTATACCCTACACTCAAAGAGTTTAATGTATATTGAGTTCGCTGAGAGATGCGGAAAAGTTGATATAGTATAATTGATTGAATCATAATCTGAATTGGTGAATTCGTGAATAGGTGAAAACCAAGGAATACTAGAACTATCTTCTACAGAAATGCATAGTATTGAATGACTATTTTTATACTTTTCCAGTGAAAATATGAAGCTATGAAACTAAAACTTGTCATATAAAGTTGTTCGCATGGTAAAATTCATATAATAAAAAATAGGCGTAATGGGATGAAAACCACGGCTACCACCCATACAAAAAATATTGTTTAATGTGTTTTTTCCACATTTAATGTACGAAAATATTGAGCTATCGAACTGAAACTTGGTACACTGATTATAGCTGATCATAGCATAAACATACTAGAGATCGGATAAAAATAACACCTATATCCCATACAAAAGTATGTGGTTGAATGTGTGTTTTAACATTTTATATACGAAATTTTAAAGCTATTAAACTGAAAATCGATATATACTATTATTTTTACTAATGCATGATCACTTTTGAAAATGAACAGAATCTGATAAAATATACGCCTAGTTCCCATATAAGCAATTGCTTCCGTATGTATGATTTCACATTTTGCTCTCGAAAATATAAAGTTATCATGCTGCAACTGGGTATATACAAATATATTTGTTAATAAAATACCAAATTTAAAAATGGACAAAATCGAATAAAAACTACACCTATATCCCATACAAAAGTATGTTTTTGTATGTGTGTTTTAACATTTTATATACGAAATTTTAAAGGTATTAAGCTGAAAATCGACATATGAAATTATTTTTACTAATGCATAACCACTTTTGAAAATGAACAGAATCGGATAAAATATACGCCTACTTCCCATACAAGCGTATGCTTCCGTATGTATGATTTCACATTTTGCTCTCGAAAATGTAAAGTTATCATGCTACAACTGGGTATATACAAATATATTTGTTAATAAAATACCAAATTTAAAAATGGACAAAATCGGATAAAAACAACACCTACCTCCCATACAAAAATATGTTATAGAGTAAGTGATTTCACACTTTGGGCACGAAAATTTGAAGCTGAAACTTGGTACATATTATAATATTTACTAATTAATACACAACGGTAAAAATGGATTAAATCGAATAAAATCTACACTCATCTTCCATACAAAATTATGATTCCGTATGTATTTCTTCACACTTTTCACACGAAAATATGAAGTTATTAAGCTTAAACTCATCATTTAGTTTTGTATTTACTAATTAATAGACATATTAAAAAAATTCGCTTAATCGGATAAAATCCACACCTACCTCCCATACAAAAGTATGTTTTCAAATTTATTTTTCCACCCTTTGCGTACCAATAATTTAAAGTTATCATACCAAAACTCGATACATGCTATTATATTACTCAATTAATAGACATTTTGGAATATTAGCCAAATAGGATAAAATCCACGCTTACCTCCCTTACAAACTTATGCTGTTGTATGTATGGCTTAACACTTTGTGCACGAAAATATAAAGTATGTTTTTCTTCTAAAGAAAATATATCCATCTGTCTTGGTATAGAGTATCTAAGCGTCGATATTGCCGAATTTAAGCTTTCCAAAAAATAAAATTGTTTTTTTTTTTTTTTATTTTTCTCTTTTTATTGATTTACTTACTCATAAGCAAACGATTCACCTATATTCAATGAAAGTGCATGAAATGTTTAATCCCTTTTGAGTGGGTGTATAAATTTTTGTATGCAAACATTGTATTTAGTAAATGCATTACTACATTACCCCAAAAAGAGTATTAAAATTAAATGAAAAAAAAAACCACAAACCGAAAATGCATAAATTATAAAAAGAAGAGAATTACCGTTTTGTTGTTGCCGCTTAATGTTGCTGTGTGCTTATTAATATATGTATTAGTATATATATATATATATGTCTGTATATATATATACTTTATAATAAACCAATATTTATTTGAATTACAGGCTTTTCAGCTGTTGGTTTGTTTTTTTTTTTTTTTGTTTTTTGTTTTTTGCTTGCTTGACTTTGCTTGCTTGTGCTTCTTTCAAAGATTTCACAAATACACTATTAATTGACAAGTATGTCTGCAGGTATGCATGTATGGTAGATGAGATGTAACGCGTTTAAATTTTTTTGCTTTTGTTTTTGTCTTCTCAATAATACTTTATATGTACGAATATAATTATTTCAATTTGTAATTTTATTAATTTTTTTTCGTTATGTTTTTCTTGCTTCTTGACTTTTAAGTGTAAAATATTTAAATATTTCTATTAAAGTGCGTGCAATCGTGCGTTTGTGTGAGTGTTTGTCTTTTATGTCTGTCTCGTTGACTTAAATAGAATGGTGTTCGTATTTTATTATAATTAATTTGTTGTTGTTGTTGTTTTCTTTGAATATTTGCTATTTTTGTTTCTTTTGTTGAGCTAATCAAATTTTTCGCATTTAAGTTTTGTTGTTTTTCATATCTAAATCCTACAAAATGCTAATTCGACTTAGATGACTTTTATGACACACTCTGAAAACTCTAATTTAACTGACTTTTTCTAACGAATTTTAAATTTTCGTGAATTATTTACTCGTAAGACTTGATTAATTTGTTCGATGTCCTTAAATTTGTTTTCAGCTGTGTTCACAGATCACTATATAGTAAAAGTATAATATTCTAATGATTTAATACAACAAGAGGCAAATAAAAAAAAAATCAAATAAACATTTTTTCAATTCACTTTTACTTTTCGATTTTGCTTTTTCGATTCATTTTATATAAATCTTTTATTTTTATTTTATTTTATTACACACATATATATAGTATATATATATTTGTTTATACATACATTATGCTATGAATCTAATATTTTCGATATAAAAAAAAATATACAATTTTGTTTCAATATTATAATTTTTTTTTTTTGCTTTTCACACAACCGTATTCGTTGGCATTCGCACAGAGTCAGTGTCGATGTGTGGTTTGTTGTTCTAATTTCCGTATTAGCGAAATTTTTTGTGTCTTTACCACTTCAACGTTCGCGTTGAACTGAATTACCAAAACGATCTGAAATCAAGCACATAGTAAGCTCTTGTATTAATAACTTGTAGCAACAGTCGGCAACAGAAGTCACTACATACATACATACACATTGTGTATAGATTTCAACCAATGTAAGTATGTATTACTGTAGTTGTTGTTGTTGTTGTTGTTGTTTAGAGCCTGCAGATACAAACAACAACAATTTAGCCAACAAGTACATTCAACATACGTAATGTATGTACAATATAAAAGAATGGCAAATAAACTTGGCTTAAAGTCGAAACAAACGCAAACATCGTCCACAACAACAACAACGGCGGTAGCTGTAAGTGTGCAAACCAACATTGCAATTGTTTATGGTACTCTCCCAATTATCAGTTGAAAATACCAACAACAGCAACCATCATATATAAGAGAAATCATTAATACCAACGAACCAACGAAGCAACCAAACAACCTACTATTCGTATTACCATTCGACTTTTGATTTCTTTGTTTGTATTGTATTGTATTACTCTCTATCTCTTTCTGATTGACTTCACTAGATTCTTCTTGTTCTACATAGTAGGTGCATATTATACTTAGCCCCTTAACACCATTCTATCTAGAGATATACCTTTAACTTTGAGACAAGTTATTCACTTGCTATTGTGACAATAGCCACATACCTACCACATATGTGTGTATTAATGGTACCTACTCGTGATATACACTATTATGGCATTCGTTATATTGTTACGTTGATTTCTCTTAAATATATTTTACTCTTTAACATTTTATTTTACTCTTAATAGTATATTTATGCATCCACCAGCTTACATGTACATATGTTGTATGTTGCTTGTATTATTTCCTGTCCAATGTTAATCCTCCTTGAATACATACAACCAACCATGTGCATCTATTTATGTACATATATGTGCATGGGTGTTTACTCATTATCAATGCGTCTATAATTATAGCAATTAATTGTGACCAAATATGAAAAATATCTTCGCTTGATTTATTAAACTGGTTCGTTTTCCTATTCGATTTTTTTTTGTTTTGTTTGTTTTTTGCATTGTGTACTTTGCAAACTTTGTAATTAATTTGTAGAAAAAACTTATTCTTATTATTTTATTAAATTGGTTTCCCTTTGATTTATATTTGGAAAGAAGAAATAAAAAATTATAAAGGAAAGGGAAAATTACTTCATTTCTTATGCAGCCATGTCATGATCTGTCTCAACTACAGTGCTGCACGAACATATTAATTTGGCTTGTTCATTACACTACTGAATTTTTCGATTGGTAATAGTATTCGAACAATATCCATAGCCAAACAAATAGAGATACGACAATTTTTGAAGCTTGAGACCCTGCACTATGAGAGATAGAAATATCGTACGTTCGAAAAACTACACTTTTGTACTGAAAGTAATAGTTTTTTTCATTCGATAACATCCATTGTCAAATGTATTCGTTTCGTTAATAAAAATAATCATCTATGCTGAGTTTCAATGCTTAATCGCTTGATATGATCATGCTGAAAGTCTACAAAAACTACATTCGAAAATATACTTTTATATGAGAGTTAGTCGTATAACTCAAGCGACTTCGTTCATTTTTGAGCTCAATCATTTATTAGCACATTTAATCATGTATATATCAAGTTTCTGCTACATAGCTTTGTATTTGCTTGCAAAAAATGTAAACAAATATAAATGGGAACGCAGTTTTCTATGGGAGGTAGACGTAGATTTTATTCGAGTTCGTCCATTTTTAAACTCAAACATTTATGTCCAAATATAACAAATTTCTGCATCATTACTTTGTATTTTCGTGTGTAAAATGGTAGAAAAATGCATATGAAAGCATATTTTTGTATGGGAGGCAGATGTGATTTTTATACAACAACGCCCATGCTCAAACGTGTGCATTAGTTAGTAAACATAATCATATATACTGAGTTTCAGCTGGATAACTTTCTTTTTGTGTGTGTAAATGTAGGAAAAGTGATTTGGAAATCATACTCTTGTATGGGAGGTATTCATAATTTTGATCCGATTATGCTCATTTTTACAGTAACCCATTAATTGGTAATTATAATTGTATGCTCCAAATTTCAACTTGATAGCTTTATATTTTCGTGGATAAATTTTGCAAATTTCTTATGGAAGCTTACGTTTGAATGGTAGATAACAGTAATTTTTATCCAATTCAGTACATTTTTGAATATCTCTGTTCTTTTAATAAAACTAACTTTATATGTTGATTTTCAGTTTGATTGTTTTATATTAATGGACTAAAAATATAAAAACACATTTCCAATTCGTTCTTTTGTATGGGAAGTAACTATGGTTTTTCATCAGATTCCACCTTTTCATGATATCACCCTGATCATCCTCATGATTGTGATTTGATGGAATATATATGATATGGTTTTCCATAAATATCATACTTTGGATGCTCGTGCAGCAGTCTGATGATTACCTACCTACCTACGTGTCACTATGTAGCATTTAAGTTCGTGTCTTAAGTCTTTTGTTATATTTTTTCTTAGCACTCGCATATGCAATTGAATTACTTACATACAATAATATATATATTTTATAGCTATTGATATGCAAATATTTACATATACTTAGTGTCGTTTGATATTGAATGATATCAATATCAAGTTATAAAATTATAAACGTAATAAAAAAATGTAATTAATATGTGCTAGTAGTTAATAGACGTAATTAAGAGGGAGAAACAACTAAATAAATCTGATTAAGTGTTGATAATTGATACAATAATTAGCTATGAAAATATTATGGTGTAATTTGTACCTAAATTGTTGTTTTGTTGTTTTTCCCCCCTCTGTTATCAAGTATTTTTGTTAATCCCTTGCTAGCCTTATACGTTTTATGTCGTCACTGATCATATGTAATATTCCATACCTAATGATTTCATTACTTGCTTTATATGTTCTAATACTTGCAATGATTTTTCTTTTTCTTAATTTTATATATTTATTTATTTTATTTTATTATAATTATCACCTTTTTTTCGTTAATTTATAATGTGACGAAATAGCCTTATGAACTAGTTAGACAAACTCGCTCACTCACGCGTCAGCAATAGTCAAAGAAAAAAAAACCACTCTTAAGAACCTACAATTTGCATATTTAATAACATATTTACTGCAAGTAAATATTGTATTAAAATCAATAAAATATGAATATCATTGAGCAAGGTTTAGTCATTTAAATTATGATTATTATGTTATTTATTAAACAATAATTCACCCTTCTAGATTTTACACATTCTATTTTACATATTTTTCTTTCTAAACAAATCGTAATAATGACACTTTATTCATATCTACCAAATTATGTGTTCCTACACCTATATAAAAATTTACATATATATATATATATATATATATATATATACATATATATATATATATATATATATACATATATATATATATATATATATATATATATATATATACATATATGTAGTATATACATTAAGGTGGGTGAAATTGTTTGGAACAAATTTTGGAAAATAAAATAAAACTTGAATCTAACTTGGAAATAAAAATATATTCAATACATTATAATAGCATGAATTTTGTATGGCAGCACCATTAAGAGATAAATATAAGGAGTGAGTATGTTTAAAGAAAATATTCAAAATTCACCGTTGATGGTGATTTTCAGTTGTTTTTTGTGTACTCATTTTGTATGGAAGCTCCCCTAAGGGGTGGAGATAGAAGGCAAATATGTTTATAGGAAATGTCAGTAATAATAAATGAATAGGGTCATGCATACATTCGATTGCTATGATTTTCGTTCATTTTCATGGAGTAAGCCTCTAAAAGTGTAAAAGTGGAGATAGAAAATAAGTATCTTCGAGAGAAATGTTCTTGTACAAAAATTTATGAAGGTCATTCCTACATTGCATTGTTCTAGATACAAATCTTTGAGCAATTTAAGAGCTCTTTAAGAGGTGAAGATAGGGCTTAAGTATGTTCAGAGAAAATATTTTATACCAATAATTGGTTGGAGTTGGTCAGACAGACATTATTATACCTTAAAATCCTAAATTATGAACAATTTTATAGTATAATTCTCTGTTATATGATTTCATGGCTCTAGAATTGATTTCTGGGAAGTCATTTCTATTTGAAATTATATCATTGGCTTTATATCATGCCTTCTATGACTTATTATGAACCACCTTAATATACAATATACATATACATATATCGAGAACATAATCGCATGTCACACATATGGCTGACGGCAAAATATTGAATTAATTACATAATGCTGCAATAGGAAATATTATTGTTTGGATGATTAGAATATGTTGAAATTTAACATGTTATGCCTGCTTGTACATAAATGCATATGTTTGAGTACTGTTGTACCAGTGTCAACAAAATGCAATCGGAATTTTCAAGAATTATCATATTGTGATTGAATCGATTAATCGTACATTATTTAAATTTAAAATGATTGCATACTTTTAGGCACTATATTTGTTGTGTGTTCATGGTGGTGATTCATTGATTGATATTTTTTGTATTGGATGTCAATTGCCGAATATAACATAATTACTTTCAGATAGTCTCTAAAATTTAAATGAATATAAAATTAAAATGAATTTAAATCTAAGTGAACTTAATTTTTGTGTTCTAGAAACAGAATGATTTCATTTTTAATTGCAATTTTACCGATTTCACTTTTTTAGTGAATAAATGCATGCTTGATTTTTGAAGATAAGTGAAATTGAAACATAAAAAATGTAATACAACACAATTGGTGTGAATTATTTTCACTTTCCATCGCAAAATCTACGCATTCATAATTAAAATGAATGAAATATTGTGCCTTTCTATGAGCTCTTTATAAAAACGTACGCTGTTCAAAACATTTTTCATCTTACTGTGGAAGATGAAATAAAAATATAATGGATATATGTATGTACAAACTATAATAGAAATATAATATGTAAGTATTGATATATCTAAAACATACAGGAAAAACCAGAACATGATAACATGGTTTACGAACGGCTACTTGACTGATGAAGGAGCCGGAGCAGGAGTGATAGGCCCGGGGATAACATACTTGGAGCCTCTAGGTAACAATACTACTGTCTTTCAAACGGAAATATAGGCGATTGACAGGTGTGCCCACTTTAACATCATGCGCCAATACCGAAATAGAAGGATTGCAATACTGACAGACAGTCAGGCTGCTATCAAGGCAGTGAACCCTAACCAGGTGAAATCAAAACTAGTGTGGGAATGTCGTGACAAGTTAAATAAAATTGGTGAAAACAACCAATTATGAATCCTTTGGGTTCCAGGACATATTGCAGTTGGAGGCAACGAGCTAGCGAATAGGCTTGCCAGGAAGGGATTTGCAGGGAGGAGAATGAGACTGCAAAACATGTGTTGGGAACGTGTCCAGCACTTAGAGCACACAAGAAAGAAAAACTTCGGGGAATTTATAATACCGGAAAATCTGCTGAAGTCCATTAGGGTAGGATCTATACTAAAATTCCTTATGGATGCTGGACTTAGAGAAATACTCGAGTCCATGAAGGGGTGCACAATAGACCTAGGGTCGCAGTTTAAGTTTGGTAAGTTTAAGGCCTTGGCTGCAAGTTTTCTTTTTTTTTTTTGGTTATTAAGGATCCCATTACAAACAATAATATTGCTGTCTAATATTTTATCAACCGTTCTTATCCCATTATATTTTTTTTGTGATTTTTTATGTCTTTATGAGACATACTTAAATTACCCAAACAAAAATTCATAATAGTATTTCTTTGATCTCTGAAATGACCAATGTGAGCAGTTCCCCAAATAAATAAATAAATTTAGACAAAAAGAATTCACATTTTTTTTTTTCTCTTTATTTATTATTTTATTATTGTATTTATTAATTTATTGTTCTTCATGTCATATTGTTGTTGTATTATTATTTTATAAATACATGTATTGAATTTCGTTGCTAAACCAAAACATCAACGTTTAACGCACACAAGGTGGTGTATATTTTAATGCTAAATTAAATGAAATAAATTTTAAATAATTTTTTTATTTGAAATTTATACTTACAGAATTTCTAAATTGTGTATGTAAGTATGTTTATTACAAAAATTGGCTTTCGCATACAAATTATTTGTTTCAATTTTTCTCAATATATAGAAGCAAATTTAAATTTAGTCTATGCAATTACTACATATGCGCAAGTATTAGTAAGTATTTACTGATAGCTTATCATCAATCTAGCATTGAATTTTTCTTAATTTTTTTTTTTTTCGTTTACAACTACATTGAATTTTACCACTCATAAAGCATATAAAAATAAAATTTGAAACTACATAATAAATTATTTCTATTATTACATATTATTATTGCAATAAAATTTGTTAAATTTTTCCATTGAAAGAAATTCATTTAAATTGTAGTGAATAGTGAGTAAAAATATTAAAAATTTGAAACTGTAAATAAAGTTAATATAAATATAATAGGTATTTTAGAATTCTCTTCTTCCAATCGTAGTAAGATAAAGATATCAAAAAGATTGTCTTTCAATAAATATATTGAATGCCAATGAGATTCTTTGTTGTGAGAATTACATGTTGATTATTATTATCAAATGATAAATGATTTGTGATAATCCAGAGAACATAAATAGGAACAATATTTAAGGAATTGTATTATATGTATGTGAGTGTGTGGAAAATCATCTTGTGATTAAATATCTATGTAGTATTTGTAAGTATGTAGATAGTTAAATAAAAGATATAGTAAGTTAACTTGAAAATGAAACCGTAATACGATAATGATTCTGCATTAAAAATATTTAAATATGTAAATATGATATGATGGTTTAGTTGAATGATGATTTGATAATTTATCGCTTGTTTCTTTATATTTTATATGCATTTTTGTATTGTTGATAGGTATTCGAGTATGTATTGTATATGTTTGTCTTAAATTTGTAAGTATAATTATAATTCGGAGAGTGTTGTTTATTGTATTCATAATACTAATATCAACATTGTTCCATTAATAAATTTTGGTTAATAAATGCATTATTATAATCATTTTTAAATTTTACTCTTTGATTACTTTGTTTCATTTGAAGAATATTTATGTATTTATTAACTCAATGCTCAATCGTTTGAAGCATATAAGATATACAAGCATACATATTTTTAACATTAAATATTTACAACCGTTTAAATACTTAATCTTAATAATACTATAAACTAAATTAACAATTTTTTTTTTTAGTTTGTTTATAAATAAAATTTTTTTTAAATTTATTATATAAGCCAAAAACCATTAGCTTAATATAGAATATAGAATAAATCCAAATAAACTAATATATATATATATACATATGTAAATATTTTTAGAATTTCCATCAAAAGACTGCAACACAATACAACCGCAAAGTATTGAAATCGAATTTCTATTGAGTTTATCCACATTCCATTTCCATCAATGGCAGCATAGCACTTAAAACATCCAATTATCAAATTTACCTCTTCTTGTTTGCTTCCTGTTTGTTGTGAGATTATGTTGTATTTTGCGCAAAAAAAAAATCATATATGAAAAAAGCAAATGAAAGAAGAAATATCGTACAAATAATAGTACATAGCATAATGTTAAAATATTGTAGAGCATTAAATCGAAACAATTATGTACAGCGAACAGTAACATTCAACATTTACTGGCATATTCTTCATTTCACTTTGATTAACAATCGATACCTATGCAATTGGCTCAAAACTAAGTCGCATTTCACAAAATTTCTGAATTTTAAATGTAAATTTTAAACAAAAATTAATTTTTCCATACCTCAACACATATGTAGTTCATCGATCAATGATTAAATTCAGAATATGCCAGATAAGTATAGTGTATAAGAGGCAATGTGCAATAGTCAAAATTAATAGCATATGAAAACGAAATACAAGACAAATAAAAAATAGAATTTGAAATATAAAACATGAACAAATGAAATAAAAATGATTCATCATTTCACTTTCACTCGTAAGTGAAATGTAGTACCTTGGAATATTAACAAAAATTTTAATGTCAAATATTAATTCGCACAGGATAGAAACGAAGTATGAAACAACATACAAAATAAGTGTAACATTAATATTTTGAAATAAATTAGTTTTGAGTTGGGCAAAATAGTAATGTTCCATTTTTTTTTTTGTGAGTGTGGAATAAATAAAAATAAATTGTATAAAAATCAAAAGTGTAACGTATATATTAGAAATTCATTAAGCCAATTCCTACCAAAATAGTAATGAGCACTTATGCTTTCTTATTAACAATAAGAAAGCACTCTTCTAACATAAATTTGTTTGATAATCCATTCCACTGCGAACTAAAATTTTAATCCAATTTTTGAAATACATAATATAATTGAAAATAATATTTTCTAAATATGTAATCACTCGTTCTAAAAATAAAAACAACAATAAAATTAAATCAAAAGTATGTTTTTTTCGCATATTTTTAAATTTTCTTGATATATTTATTCATCATTGCTTTAGTTTAAATTTATATATTGTATAGTAAGTATGTATGTATGTATATTATTGTTGAATTATTAATACAAATATATATATTATACAATATAAAATATTTTCTTTATAAACAAAATTAAATTTTTTTTTCATTTATTAAGAATTTATTTTTTATTTATATCATTGTTTTTTTTTCTTTTCAAATTTTACAAAATAATAAAAACCATAATACAATTTTATTTATATTTATTACGTTTTTTTTTTCTTTTAAAATACATGCATTTGCATGCATTTGCTTGGAGCATATAGACGAGGGAGCACTAAAGGAGGAGAAATAAAATTATAAAAGATGAAGAAAAGAAGAAATATAAAAACTATAAAAACTAAAATAAAATTTGAAAATAATAACCCTGTTCGTCGCCAAAAACAAGAAGACATTATCCCGTTGACAATAGCGCTATTCACGTTTCGGTGGTGCAAATGGTCTTGCAAGATTGCAAAAAAAAAACGCAAATATTTGCAATCAAATGTGAGCAACATTTTAAATAATTTATTTTGCAACACTGAATTGGTATTTCATATGGTCTTGCAAATGGAGTAAAAAATAATTGCAAAATTAGCAATCACACTTGGAAGTACATACAAGGATGGTGAGAAAAGTTTAAAACCTAAGAATATATTTTAATTTTTCTATATTTTTATCCTTCTAAACAATTTTTCCACTAACGTTCTGATCGCTTAGAAACGTCTAAATAGTACTTGGCGTTTTTTTCTGAAAAATAATTGGAAATGTTTAATCTGACGTGTTTTTGATCTAACGTCAACAATCATTGTCCAAAATGGCTGAAATGTTGATAAATAACTTTCAAAAGCTGGGCAAACATATTCTCTAGCTTTTGTTAACCAACGCATGCCATTTTCATGGTAAGCTCAGAAACCGGTCTGCCCACCCTCATATGTAGCACTAAAAACGTATAGCTTATATTTGCTATTCATATGCATTGACGCTTTAAAGCATTGATATAAAATAAATGCTAAGCAGAATTGAATCACCAATAGTCTCGCAGATTTTAAAATAAAATATGTTTCAATTGGTTGGAGATATTTGCTCTTTTGTAAGAGTGAATACCGCTAAGTGCGTTGCATAATTTGCAACACAATAGAAAAAATATAATCAAAATTGAATCACCAATAATATTGGAAAGTAGACCTTTGAAAGAGTTGTTTTCAATTGATTGCAAATATTTGCTCTTTTGCAATACAATACGCACAAAATCGTGAAAACCGGTAATCTTGAAAACATTTTTTTTTCTGTTAGCTCGTCGCAGCGTTAAATTTAGAATTGCATTTTAGCATTGCATACATAAAAATAAATTTTTAGTTATTGAAAATAAAAAAATGAACATAGTTTATCTTAAATAATCTTTTAAGTATATAAAATTTCCAAATCTTGATATCACTAATTGGCTTAGTAAATGAACTACACATTTCTTTTTTTTTTTTTTTTTTTGTTTGCATCATGTTTCCGAAAAACAAATTTTCGGCCAAACAGTGTAATATACGACAATTAATTAAATAGACTAAATAGTTGAAAGAATCAAAAAAAAAAAAAAAAAAAAAAATTTTATATCTAAGTAAATAATCTAAAATTTTAAAGCCCTTTGCAATTATAAAATGCGGCTTTTTTACATAATCTATTCATATAATCGGTATGCTTGTCAATCAAATGAAAATGTACAACGAAAGAAAAAGCTCATTTTAATCGACTAAATATTTTACACAAATTGCAAACAGTACATAATTGATAGTCGGATTTAGTACTATGTTGATTTGAATATTTAATTGGAAAACACAATTTTTTTAATACCATATTTTCTGTGGTGTAAAACATCCACAAACATATTTTCATTGCAATCAAATATACAAATGTAATTGGTGGCATGCAATGCGCATTAAAGGTACTCATGCATACAAAAAATATTAAATATCGAAAAGGAAATACAACTGTAAGTGCTTAATCACAATGAAAAAGAAATGCGAGAAAAACAAAAACTAAACAAAAACAGACGAACGCATTTTTCAAACATTTTTATGGAATGCAACAAAACATAATAAAAAGAATTCATACAGCTATTGGGTGGAGCAGGAATTTGGAAGGACATTATATGTACAAGTGCATCTACAATGTGTATTTAAACTTGCGTCACACACTGTGCATATTTATCCAGTTCACCGCGCAACACCTTAACACGATCCGTTTCCTCACGCAGCGTACGCACCAATTCATCGATGGTACGTTGTTGTGCATGCACCACAGCCTCCAGTTTATCGACGCGGCGTTCCAATTCGATAACACGTACACTATCCGTTCCCGCTGTTGCTGTGACACCAGCAGATTTGGCCGTAATGTTGTTCTCGTGACTGTTCAAATATGATGTTTTGGCTGCTGATGAATTATTTGTTGTTGCTGCTGCCACTTCTGTTGTTGCAGGTGAGGCTGATGTTTTTGATGCTGAGCGTGTATTGCTCAGTGATGGCGATATACTACGATTGCGTATCGAAAGGCTATTGGGGCGTACACGCACATCATCAACAGCAGTTGTCGTCGTCGTCGTCGATGATGATGCTATCGTTGTTCCATCTGGACCAATTTTACTATTCATACTCTTGGTCAATGCTTCGCTTCGCATTGATTGTTGACTACTTTCTGTCATCATCGATTGTTGCATAATATTCGATGATGACGATGATGATATCGATGAAGATTGCACTTTTGTCGTTGATGTTACACTATTGGAAGTGGATGAAATTATATGGCTGCTGTTTGTGATTTTAGTATCATTGCCGCCACCACCGCCGCCGCTGCCGCTGATGCTGCTGAGCAGTTTAGAAGTACGATCACTCAAACCCGAGCGTGGTTCAACATTCGGTGAGGTTGTTTTCATCTTCTCTTGTGACGCTTTCAACTCCTCCATCCAGGGTGCCTTTTTCTTTTGCCACTCGCGTGGTTTCGGTTTAGCCAATTGTTCTTCACCCGTTGAATTCTCATCCGATGATTGCAATTTGCCATCATCACTTTGTGACAACTCGGCCGCACTACCATTACTGCCATTCAGATAAACCGAATTGTTATTATTGCTCTCGCCAATCACATTGATCGCAGCTGACGGTGGTCGGCGCTTGGGTGCCTTTACACGTCCTGCGCGCATATCGGAGAGTATGGAGGCTCGTTCCACACGATCGAAATCAGTATCCTCCACAGCAATGGTGGCAGCACGACGCATGACAACATTGCCCGAACCAGAGTCCGGTAATGCACCGGGAGACATTCTGCTGCTACACACTCCATCGGCATAGTCATGCGATGCAGCTGTGGTCAATTTGTTTTCGACATTTTTCACCTTTTGTTTAAGTCCTGATAAAATGTTGCCTAAACGAAATGAAATTTGTATGCATTAATTGATGTAATCACAATTTTTTTTTCTCAATACTTACCAGCAACACTGGTTACAGATGTGGTCTTCTTTGATGGTACATTCGGTTTCTTTGTAAGTACAGGTGGCGGTGTTTTCGTTTTTTCATCCATGTTTTCTAAACTTTTACGCAATTCATTCGTTGACAAGGAGCCGGTGGTCGTAGTGGTGGTGGTGGTGATGTTGTTGCTATTGTTGCTGTTGTTGCTACTATTAGTTTGCAATTTCTTCAAACCAATACGTGTGCTTGCATCGGGCGCTGTCGATAGATCCAAATTTTTATTCTCTAACGATTTTCGTTGTGCAGCAACATTTCCACTTGGCAGCCCAGTCTCCGAGAGTATATCGTTGAGTGAGTCACGTGAACCGAAACTATCTTTGCGATTGGAACTGTGTGTCGATGAAGTGCTGCCAGACTTTTTAATAACGACTTTTGCCGACGTATTAGCTGCAGCTATATGGGGATGCTGCTGCTGCTGCTGTGATGATGATGACGATGATGACGCCGCCCCCACCGATGTTATATTCGATGAATGCGAAGATGTTGCAATGGCAGTCGTTGATGCGGCATGCGAATTGCCAGCATTCGATGTTTTGACAGTTCTGTGGGATGGTTGTGTTGTGTCATTTAATGGTGCAACTAAAATGGAAATGAAAATATTTTTTATTTATTGTATTATATATAATTTATATTTAATATCAAGCGCAAAAATTTTGAACATTGTTGGATATTTGTAAATTTGCAAGTTGCTGGTATTTTTATTATTGTTTCTTTTTGTTTTATACTAAAAAGCAATATTTCTAAATGAAAATTGATTATATTGTAATAACAAACATTTTAAGCTGTAAACTGTTTTTCAACAAATAACAAATTGAACAGAATAAAATTAATAATTCTGTATGAATGCAACCAATGCAAACTGAATCAAATGTGTCATACAAATGGGTAGACTTAGATGGTTTTGTTCGATTATTTAAAAAAAAAACATATATGAGAATACATGAGTGTGCATGTATGTGTTTAAGTAAGAAAACAACAACAAAATCTGGTTAACACAAGCTTCAAAATATTAATCGGTTTCTTTTTTTTTTTGTTGCTTTTGATTTATGGCGCATGAATCATATACATACTTGACAGGGATGAGTGTGACAAATAACTAAGACGTATTTTCGCACATTTTAAAATGCTTTAGGTCATGTTTCACTATTTTTGGTATTCAATGTAATTTAATTAGAATAAATTTTATTTGATAAAAATCAAATTATTCATAATTCATAATATCCGTTTATGTTTTGATAATAACAAATAACAAGCATGTAGTGGATATAAACAGAAAGAAAACGAAAAAAAATAAACAAATTCATTGCAAAGTAAACTCAGAATTAAATATTCACAACTCAACACTCTATAAAAAATACATATAAGGGACATTAATGTGCATTAAGGTGGGTCCAAATTCTGTTATTTGTTATTTTAGATTAATAGTCGTATATTTCACGATGTTGTTGATTTTCAGAGTTTTACTGCATTAATTTTGTATGGGAGCTCCCTTAAGGGCTCAAGATAGGGACCAAGTGTAGTTGGAGGAAATGTTGCTGATAACGAAATAATGGGGATCCGCCATATATTTCACTGACCTAGATGCATTTACCATGAAAATGCAACTAAAATAGCTCTGTGACAAAGCTAGGAAAACGTGACGTCACAATAGTTTTGACGGCTAATCTACGCAAGTCCCTTCTAAGACTGTCCAAAATTTAACAGACACAACAATACTGTAAGAGACGCTCGGCCAAAGGGCTCTTCGGAACCTAAAACTGCTACTTATTTTTTTTTAGAGGCGATTGCTGGGCAGTTATGGTATATTTCGAGAATTTTGTATGGGCATTTCTTTAAGGCATGGATATAGGGAGTAAGTATGTTGAGAGGAAATGTCGAAGATGAAATATTAAGGAGGCTTGGTCACACATTTCACCGCACTAGGGGCTAGTTCTAAGTAGTTTGTTGTTGATTTTAATGTGTTTTCGCATTAAATTTGTATGGCAAACCTCTTAAATGGTGGAGATAAGGAGTAAGTTTATTTGAAGAAAATATTTTTGATAAAGCTAAATGGGCTCAGGTGTATTTTATACCTCCATGAGCAGCATGTAAGCCAATTTCATAAAAAATCAACAATTGTCAATATAATTTCAAAATTGTTCCTACAAGGAAGCAATATATTGCTGGTTCCTTTTCAGTTTTGCTCCCAAACATATTTACAATCTATCTTCACACATTAGGGATGCTCTCGTACAAAACGAACCTAAAACACACCTCAACATCGACAAATAACCTCACAACTGCACAACAGAAACCGGTACCCACAACGCTAAAAAGTACGATCGATTGAAATTTATTTTTTGCTTCCTTGTTTGAAATTATTTGAAATGATTTGGTATATGTATATGAAATTATACCACATTTCGCTATAACAATCTATTTATATTAGGGCCTTTTTTCGAATGTTTCGTTATACGGCCCAAATGCTGTCTATGGGGTAGTACTTCATAAATATCAACTGAATTATTTTAAAAAAACTTGACCCATTATACGGCCACTATTTAAGGAGCGTGTCTAGGCCGTATAATGAGGTATGTGTGTATTTAAAAAAAGTATCCGATATAATCAATTATTCGTTTAATCCAAATCATGAATAATCAAATAACAAATTATTCAAATAATCATGATTTGGAATGCTCAAAAATTTTAATTATGCGATTCATATTTTTGCCAATTCAAACTAGACAAGTAGATTTTCACAGCTACAAATATGTGAAAAGATTAATCAGATTAAAATTATTCGAACATTGTATTCAAAATATTTATACAATATTTTTGCAATATAAACTAGATTTTTAAAACGTTTAAAATGATTAATTCAAAATTAAATTTAAAAAACAGAAAATTTGAAAATGAAATATATTTTGATTAATCAAAATTCTGATTAATTTAATAATCTAAGAATTAATTCTTTGATTAATCGATTAATTGATTAATCAGAATGCTGTTCAAACTCTCGATTCCGGCACCAAGTTGCAAATTATCTAAGCTATGACACCGTAATTTATTTACTTACAAATTATTTCATCCCCAATTGTTTTGATTGAGACATCTATCCTACACAAAATCTGTGTTACACACTGTGCCTCAACTACATCTATTACTAAATGGGTACATTTATATAAATTTACATAAATTTACACGTTGAAAAATATTTCAACTGGGTTAAAAAAAAATAACTGAAAATATTCAATTCTATTTATGACTTAATGACGACATTTGAAGCATTTTAGCAGTGTGAATATGATTAAAAATACAATACAACAACAAGAAATGAGCACAAATTGAATAATGATGAACACAAGATATAATATTGTCCCCATACAACAACAATGAACAACAACAACAACAACAACAAGAATAAAAATCAATAAACAAGTTAAATCAGCAGCAGCAGCAGCAGCGCATTTCAATACTACAACAATATTGATGAATAATAATAATAAAAGCAATTTATTTTTTTTTTTTCTTTTTCTTCTTTTAATGTTTTATTATTTCTTCTTAAAGGTCACTCTAATCACAAAATGATGAATAAATTGAAACAAGACAATGGCAACAACTTTCGATCACAAATTCAAGCAAGACGACGGACGAACGAATCACAGATTATACGATTTGAATAATTTTGGCACAACACAACACAAATATAACAAGAAGAAGAGTTCAAATATCTAAGCATCTAACGCCATCATTATCGGCATTAAGGCAGCTATTGAAAAAGCGAAACAATCAAAATTGGGTTTCAACAAATTTTATTGTTGCACGCACGACACTCAACATTGTCATTGAACGAATGATGCAAATCAAATTTTGAAAGAATATTTGACGGCTGCACTTGCATTACAAAAAAAATTATAAAAACTTATTAAAATGCTATCAAATTTTAAAAGCTACAACTTTCACTCTTCTGACGCATTCCACCAATGATGGTTGCGGGCGTTGTTTGGAGGCGTTCAAGCGATATTACATGAAGTAGCAAAACAGTCGTAACGCACAAGTACGCAATTATACTACGCACAAGCCATTTATAATGAGAAAAGCGAATGGGGGGAGTGGGGTTGGTGAAATTATGTATTAAATAACAGACAATTTAATAGTGAGTTTGAAACAATAAACACCACAAAAAAACCAACAAACAAAAGACTTTAGATGCAAACTTATTCAAACAATAATAACCTCATCTTTCTTCAAATGATTTGAAAATGTAAAGGAAGGCACTTTTCATTAAATTGACAATTTTGCTGTAGTTTTTTTCTTTTGATGCAAACAATCACTTATAACCGCGTGTACACGCCCCGTATTTTCTTTCTTTCTTCCGCCATTGAACGTGTGTAGATTTTCAATGTTGCACATACGAGTATATTACACACGCGCGTTGATTACCACATTTTCTGCACGTACATACATGGCGTTCAAACACTATTTGACACACTTGATGGGTAAAAAAAAAAAAGAAGAAATAATCAAATCGGCATGTGAAAAAATCAAATTTAATACACAATGTATTGTATGTAGCAGTAGCAATACTGGCAATCGAAGAGACCGACAGATCGACAGACAGACAGAAACCAACTAGTTTTCAACTATGCCGCGTGGCTACTCACAAATTGTTGCGATGTTGATGGCTGGCTGGTTAGATGGACGATAGATTGCTTGTTTGGTTTATTGGTCTGTTGGTTGGTAGGTTGATTACTACTACTCGTACTACTACTACCACTACTACTCGTTGCTGCTGCTATGTACTACTGCTGACGTGCACGAAAAAAAAATATATAACCAAAAATAAAATCAAACCAAAGAGCATAAAGAAGAGTAGAAATTATATATATTAACATAAAGTATAGAAGAAATTTTTGTAGGTTATTACGAATACAAAATAAAATGAAATTCTGCTCAAAATGAATTATGATATATTTGGTCTTTAATGTGCCCGCATAGCACAGTAATTCATTTGAAATCAATACAAACAAGCAAAAATGCTTCTTCAAAGCGTTATAGAGACAGCGTTGTAAAACAATACAATATCTACCTACTATTACTACTACTAATATGTACTACTACATACCCACACTGACCAAAAGGTAAACAATAATAAGAGACTAACGTAAAATAATTTGAAAAAAAAAAAAAAACAAACAAAAATCATATAAAAATTTTACAACATTTCACTCATTCTTCTCTCATTTTTTTTTTTTTTCTTTCCTTTGTTCTTCTTCTTCTACTCCCTCATTTGAGTGTAAATAATATAAAAATAACAATGATGATGTAAGATATATTGCCTTTGGTGTTGCTGTTGGTGGTGTTGGTGCACATGCGCAGTCTTCATTGTCAAACATTATAACGAAACGATAATAAACTCAATTAATAATAAAGTTGCTTTCTCTCTTCTCTCTCTATCGCGCTCTTTGTGTTTCGAGTATTTTTTACTTTTTTTTTTATTGGTAACAATAAACGATAATAAATGTAGTAGTAAATAGTAGTAAAAACAATAATAATTTTATAAACACAGAGAGAGAGAGAGAGAGAGGCGGTCACTCGAAAAGTGTATATTATGAAAAAATAAAACCTGTTACAACTGTAATGGTTTGTAAAAAAAAAAAAAAATTTTCAGTTTGATTTTCGTTGTTTATTTTCTTCTCTTCTCTTCCTCATTTCTTTATTTTAATACAGTTTTTTTTCTTCCAATCTTCAAATTATTATTTCAATATACACTTGAATATGTAGGTACAGTGGACACAGTAGTGCAGTAGGATAAAATCGCTAGCACAGCCAAAAATGTTGGGATGTTATGCGTTAAAAAGTATACAAAAACATTTTTTCTTCTTTTTAATTTTTGTTTTTTTTTTTCAAACTTATTTGGGACTAGCGATTAATTTAAAAGGATTTTTGGCAAAATTTATATATTTCAATAACAAAATTTATGAAGACATTATTCAACGTATTGATCATCGTTAGCTTGGACTTTTTCCCCATCTTAACTTTTTTTCAATATTATATTGGGACTATCGATTAATTTTTAAGGATTTTTTGGTAAAATTTATTTCTATTTTAATAAAAAAATGTATAAAGACTTTATTCAAAGTATTGGCTAGGACTTTTTCCCCTTCTTTCTGGTAGCATATGGATTCCGTCCCGAAAGACGGCTCATTTTTCGGGGCCAAAAATGAATCAAGCCAATTTCGGATGCCCTGTACTGAAGTGAAGTGAAGTGTATTCTAGTAAGGGAATTCTGCATCGATCGAAACGAATGGTAGTCAGACGGGGCAATATCTGGGTTGTAAGGCGGGTGAGGTAAAACTTCCCAGCAGCAGCTGTATTTTGTTCGTATATTATCGCATATTCTTCAAATGAATAAATTTTGTTCGGTACAGGTCCCTTATGATCGTCTGACTCGATTTGCGAACAGCTCAAAATACAACACACGCTTCGGGTTGTAATGAATCCATTTTTTTCGACACCAAAAAAAATGGATAGCAATCAGCTGCAAAAACGACTTGCTTTTATTTAATAGGTATTTAATAGGTACTTAGTTTATATATATTTATTCTTTAAATTTTATAAGAACATCAATTTTATAGGGGATCCCCCATAGGGTAGAAATAGGGATATGTCTATTTAGAAGCTATTGGCCATTACCTTTTTGAGTTAAGGAATGAAATGAGACCAGACCGATTCCGAACCCAAGTCCGAAATCGAATTCAGCGACCCCTCCAAGGCGTATACAACTTCAAGACGTTTATAACTATTTCCCTGAGCCTGCGTCATTCTTGTATACTTAATTTATACGAAATTTTAGAACATTATCAAATTCAATTTCATCCACTTCGATGCCTGGCACGCGTTCATCAACAATAGCAAATTTTCGGAACCAATACACAATTTTTGATCTTCAATATATCATCATCATATCTCCATCATCATATCTCCATCATCATATCTGGTCACACGCACTGTCAACAGAGGCACACCACAAGGGGGAGGTCTTTCCTCATTATTGTGGCTACTCGTAGTCAATGACATCCTCAATTAGTTCAACAGAAAGGGAATTAAAGTAGTAGCGTATGCAAATGACTTGGTGATAATAGTGTCTAGTATGTTTCCAACCATAATCAGTGAGATTATGGAAAAAGCTCTGGATTCACTAAATAGATGGGCAACAAGATGTGGCCTAAATGTAAACCCAAGCAAAACAGAACTATGTCATACTAGACCCAAAACTCAATTGGAGACTCAACGTAGAACACAGGGTTAGGAAAGCTAGTATAGCTCTCTACACTTGTAAACGAATGTTGGGTAAAAAGTGAGGACTCCAACCAAAATGATATTTATGGTCGTATACAGCCATTATACGACCAATCCTGACTTATGCGGCACAAGTCTGGTGACCGGCACTGAACAAGCAGTACAACCAAATTAAATTGAGCAGGATACAAAGATCAGCATGTATTCTGGTCACTGGAGCTTTAATTTCTAGTTCTACTGAAGATTTAATTGCTAGTTCTACTGAAGCTTTAAACCAACTCACACACCTAATACCCATAGAACTTCACATTAAATCTCTTGCGACTTGTAGCGCAGTTAGGCTTACAGAGAGCTGGACTACAAGATCTTAGTCACAGTCACAGATCTTAGTCACTCGATAGCAAACGCCATCACTGTCTACTAACACCCTGACTCAATTTCAAGAAAGACTTATTGGTACGGTTTCCAGCAAGAGCCGGATGGAGAAAGGGACACGACTTAGGAGGTTTTGATTGATTGGCTTCAAGTGATAGTCTCATGGTCAAAGATAGCTATATTTACATCAGTCAGTCAGCTGCTATCAAAGCCCTAGATTCTGATACAATATCTTCAAAACTGGTCTTACAATGCAGACAACAACTCGCAGAACTCAGTCAATGGCTCCAAGTTGCTCTTGTTTGGTGGGTGCCGTAGCTCAGTGGTTGGTGCGTTGGCCTTCTGATTTGTAGGTCATGGGTTCACTTCGCGGCTGAGGCATAACAAAATATGATATAGAAAAGATTTTTCTTTCGAACAGTACCCACCTGCCGACAAGAATTGGCAATTTTTCTGGCAGTAACAATTTGTCAAAAATGCTTCTTAAAAGAGCTCTGTGGCAAAACTAAGTTAAAGTGATGTCACAAGGGTTCTGCCGTTCGGAACCGACTAATATAAGCAGGTCCCTTCTAATGCTGTCCAAATTTAACACGCAAAAGAGTATTGGAAGAGAAGCTCGGTGGTATCACAATGGGCCTCTCTGGCCTAAATGTGTCCTCTCAAAGAAAGGGCAGCCCCATAACCTAACCTAACCTAACCTATTCTTGATTGGCTTCCAGGTCATAGGAACATTAAGGGGAACGAACGAGCAGACGAATTGGCTAGGGCAGGTTTTGCATTGGATATTTTATTCATATTCCGTTCAATAAGATAAAAAGTACCATAGCTTCTCACTACTGTTCCATTACGGAACACAAATGGAAGCGGCTGACAACTTGTACCGTGTCAAGACAGACATGGCCAAGGTATAACATTCAAAGGCGAATCAACTGCTAAATGCAGAACTGAATCTTCCCTTCAATTCTTTCTATCGCAGCTGTCAGAATGTGAGAATGAGTCGGAAAGCCTCTCTCATTACTTATACGAATGCCCTGGTTTGGCAAGAGCCAGAATCCGCTCTTTTGGCAAACCTTTTCTTCAAAGTATTGCCGAAATCTCAGATATTTTGTTATTCTTGGATCTCAAAGTGGTTGTAGCACTTTAAGAGATAGGATACTGGAAACTATTAGAACTTTCAACCTATCCAATATATCAAAATACAAAATTTAAATAAAACATTTAACGAATACCCGTGGTAGTAAAACGTTGCTAGTCACTAATTAGGTCCTTCATGAAGGTAAATGAATATAAATTATATAAAACATATTTCTTAAAAGAATGTTTAAATTGAATTCTTATTTTGCAACCAAATATGGTCAGGTCATTGTTTCAATAAATCAATATATTTTATATAAGTACTCAGTTTGGCTTCGAAACAATCTCAACAAATGCAACATGAATAAATAAATAAATAAATAAAAAGAAAAAACAAAATGGCAATTGAATGAATTGAATCAAGTACAATTGCCCTGTATGTGTATGCAAATGCAGTTGACAGAAATGCATCATGTAATATGAAGGGAATGAAGCTTAATGTCACGTTTCAAACTTGATACTTAATAAAAAATAATAAAAAAAAAATAATGAAAAAAAAAACAACGACCGATAACAGCAGCAGTAATGAATCAACACGCAACAAAAACATTATGACAAAAAAGCACATATGAAATACATAAGAAGAATACTAATATTTATGCAACAGCTGTAAACTGGTATTTTTATTTTTTCCTCTTCCTCTGTTATGTTTTTTTTTTCCTTAACTAAACACCAACAATAAGCTTGAAGGAAAAGGGACATAATATGCATAAATTTGTATAAATTTGCATCTTGCATTATGCAATAACTTCAAAATTTGCAACACAGCATAGCAAGTACATATTAAGAAATTCAATGTACAAATAAATTGCAACTAACTCTAATGGAATAGATGAAAAATTTAAAATGAAATGATAAATATTACATTTACATAAGCATTATTACATAGCTCAAAAAAATACAATCTACTACATACATATGTGCATATGTATGTATGTATGTATTGTATATGTAGGTAGTCTACTGGAAAAACACGTTTACATACAAAGTGAATTGATAAAGTTGGCCATTCGAGCACCGAAGATTTCAATTGAAGCTTTTTCCAGACTGAATTCTGCATCATCATCATTATCATCATCATCATCATTATCATCATCATCATCATTATCATCATCACCATCATCATCAGTGTAGTCAATGTGTAGATATGTTTGTGTGTGTGTGTTATGTATTCATTTAATAATCATAAACAAATACAAATGGAAGCAAAATGAATACATTAAGTATTCATTAATAAATTTGTATATGTGTGCGAGTGTGTGTGTATGTGTATTAGAAATGAAAATTTCATAGAGATAGAGAAAATAGTCATAAAATGATTATCGTGAAAATTATACAAAGAAACAGAAAATTATATTTACAAATACATATTTTAATATTTAATAGATACACAAGTGGTTCATGTTAAACTTCAAGGTGTAAAATACACATAATTTTAATTACCAACTATGTATTAAGACTCGAACCATACCTCGGCAACCTCTACTAACTGTCAATTTCATGGTATTTGGTTGACATTTAATGTTTATTGACATTCATTTTACAAAACACGTGTTCGTTTGATGTTGAAATTTTAACATGGAGCAAAGAGAGAAAAAAAGTCACACAGCACTCATTGTTCGTCAATTTTTGGCTCGGAATCAGGTCTGTGTGTTGAATCACCCGCCGTATTCACCTGATTTGGCACCGTGCGACTTCTTTTTGTTCCCAAAACTGAAATTGAAGTTGAAAGGATGCTTTTTTGATGCATTCAGACCATACAACGGGCTTCGACGAAGGCACTGGAGGCAATTTCGAAAAATGAGCTGGAACACGCGTTTGAATCACTATTAAATCGATGTAACAAGTGGATTGAATCAGGCCGAGAATATTTCGAATAGATATACCGAAAAATTAGCAGATATCGTGTTTTAATTGTGTTTTCTAGAGGCAGTCTTGATACATAATTGTCGCACCTTGTATATGTTTTTATGAAGAAGCTTATTTTGATATACTGTGGCGCGTGTATTGCTGATACATGATGTGTGTTTGCTTGCGTGTGCCTCCACCAACGAAATGGAAAGTTAAGTGAGCTATTCTAGCAAATGCTTCACTAATGCAAATTACTTCTCATTTGTGTGTTTTAACTGCAAAAAATTGAATCAAATATGCCTACAAGTGATGATTGCACTCAACAACAATTCTATTTAGATAAATTTGACAAATTTGGGGCACATATATAATTCAAATTATTTCACTCGAACTTTAGATGAGGATTGCATTACTTTTTCTTTCACTTAATAAAATAAAATCAAATAAAATAAAATTACAAATGATTTGAATTTAGCACACAACTTACCATCGGATGATGACAACATTTTGACAAAATTATCTGGAAATACACCAACTTTACCGCGTATTTCACCCTTCCACCAGCCTTTATCTGGTAATTCTGTACTAATTACGGTTATAATATCGCCCACTTTCAATTCCAATTCATCATCATTTTGTGGTGCATATGGAAATTCCACACGACAATAATCTCGTTGTGGTTTCGGCGGCAGTGATGGTGCCGCATCATCAACCGGTGCTGTTGTTGTCACTGCCGCCGACGACGATGTCATTTTGGAGGAGGAATTGAGTAAATCCTCTTTGGAACTGTGAAAACTAAGTCGATTTGTTTTGCGTGTTGATGATGAAATTGCCGACGCAACTGCTGCTGCATTCGCTGCTGCAGTGGCCGTTGCTGTTTTGGCCGCTGTCGATGTTGATACATTGGTTGCCGCTGCCGATGACGATATCATCGATGATGATGGTGGTCGTTTACTTGCCAATATTGGTGATGGCTCAATTGCGACAACAAAATTTGATGGAAATACACCGATTTTATTTTTTAAACGTCCACGCCACCAGCCTTCTTCAACCTAAATGCGAAACAGAGTTAAAAGAAAGAATATGAAAATATCATATGAAGGACATACACAATTTATGTATGATACTTGTATACACAAAAACTATCTACTCATATATTGTATGTGTGTTTGTGTAAGTGACAACACACAATATGTTTGTTGTTGTTTTTGTTGTTTGCACTTACCTCCCCAAGGAATTCAATGACATCACCCACGGCCAGCGACAATTCGTCGTCGTTAACTTGCGTATAGCTGTAAATGACTTTACAGCGTCTATGTGCCGTCGTTGATTTGTCTCTATATATCGCGGAAGAAATGTGAAAATGGACAAAAATTATATACATATATAAAAACATATATGAGATAGGCAGTTATGTTAGTGGAATACAATAATATATGTGATATAAATAAATTCGAAAGTAAATTATAAGTCATAAATATATTTTAACTAGTTTTTATAGTGATTATATTATATTTTATTAAAATGAAATAATATTTAACTAATTTTTCCATTTCCTTATTGCTGTGATAAGTGTAAACCCGAATTCAGTATAAACAATAAACATGATAAAAAAAAAACGCCAAAATGTAATAAAGCGTTGATTTTGTTATGAGAAATATCATTTTTTGGATTTGGATTTTTCAAAAATTTTCGAAATTTTATAAAAAATGTCAATTTTCTCGATGAGACCCCCTAATGGATGGGAGATAGGGCAAAAAGTTGTTTCTAAAAAAAAATTCCGGATCGATTATACACGAAATCGCTCTAGGTTCAATGCCTTCCTATTTATGGGGGTATTTATCGATTTTCAGGGGCTTTCAAGTTCATTTTATACATTAGACCGCCACAAAAAGTAACGATGGAGATTAAGTATGTTCAGAAAAAATGTTGGATAGCAAAAATTAATTGCGGTGGGTCAAATATTACAGCCTTCTTTCGAGTACCTAGGCACTATTGAGTACCCGGTGGAAGCAAATTTTATAAAAAACGTCAAATTTGTATGGGAACCACACTAAAGGGTAGAGATAGAGGATAAGTATTGGATCTATAACTTAATTCGTGCGGTTTGCTAAGAGATGGCGTAACTTGATTATTATTCCATCGTTCCAATATTCCGAACATGCGTTGGAAAGCTACTATCATTGTGCGTCTTTCTCAGTATATGTCATTCATTTGAAGCGTAAACAACAATAATATTTTTTTCACTCAAATATGTCGAACTTTGTGCCTGAAAGAGTATTTTTGCGGGGAGTTCTTCTTCATTACTTTAATATGAAGAAAACTACTGCCGAAAGTCATCGTATTTTGGTGGAAGTTTATGGTGAACATGCTCTATCTGAGCGAACGTGCCACATGTGGTTTGCACGATTTAAAAGTGGTAATTTTGGCTTTGAAAACGAAGAACGTCCTGGGCAGCCAAAAAAGTTTGAAGATGAAGAACTGGAAATTGGGTGCCACATGGACTGAAGCCGAGAGACGTTGAAAGGAGATTTTGCATGTCCGAAATGCTGCTGAACGCCAGAAAAAGAAGTTATTTTTGCATCGGATTGCTACTGGTGATGAAAAATGGATTCATTATGACAACCCCAAGCGCAAAAAATCATATGTGAAACCCGGCCAACCAGCCAAATCAACAGCAAAGCCGAATATCCATGGCGCAAAGGTAATGCTCTGTATTTGGTGGGATCAGAAGAGTGTGCTGTATTATGAGCTGCTAAAATCGGGTGAAAGCATCAATGGAGAACGCTACCGAACACAATTAATCCGTTTGAAGAGAGCAATATCCGAAAAACGCCCGTAATATGCGACCAGACATGAATCCATAATTTTCCATCATGACAACGCTCGGCCTGATGTTGCAACAGCGGTCAAAAACTATTTGGAAAACAGCGGCTGGGAAGTTTTGGTTCACCCGCCTTATAGCCCAGACCTTGCCCCGTCCGACTATCATTTATTCCGATCTATGCAGAACGCGCTCACTGGAATAAGGTTCACATCAGAATAGTGTATTAAAAATTGGCTTGATTCATTCTTGGCCGCCAAGCCGGCGCAGCTCTTTTGGGATGGAATCCACAAATTGCCAGAAAGATGGGAAAAAGTCATAGCTTCAGATGGGCAATACTTTCAATAATACTATTGTACATGTTTTTCTTAAATAAACGTACAAATTTGGGAAAAAAAACCGCACGAATTAAGTTATAGATCCAATATATTTGAGGAAAAGTTCGTAGCGAAAAAATTAATGGGCGTCGGCCATACATTTGATCGCTGTAGGGGTTATACCTAGTAAAATTCTGACGGTATTTGTCGACTTTCATGTGTTTTTACTTCATTTTGTAGGAGAATCCTTTCAAGGAGTAAATATAAAGAGAAATTATATTTGGGAAAAATGTTGAATATCAAAAATAAATGGGGATTGATCTTAAATTTCATCAATCTACGGGGCACCTTGCGGGTAGTGGTACTGAATTTCATAAAAACATCAATTTTGTATAAAATCCCTCCAAATTGATGCAGATAGGGGAGAAAATGTAGAGGGAGGAGAAATACATGTCATTACACTATTGACGATCCCTAGTCAAATAACGGGCTATTTGTCGATTCTCAAGGAGCTTTCAAGTTCATTTGGTATGAGTATTGAAACATCCCTAAGGAATAAGTATGTTCAGGAAAAATGTTGGCTAGCAAAAATTAAGTAAAGTGGCTCATACATTTCACCTTTCTATTGATGGCACAAATAGCGATGGAAGTGATGTTCATAAAAGTATCATTTATGTAGGGAGACCCCCCTAAAGGGTGGAGATAAGTATATTTGGCGAAAATGTTAAGAAAGCAAAACGAATGGTGGTCGGTCATACATTTCACCGATTTAGGGGCGCTACCTAGACAATTATGAGGGTAACTGCTGAATTTTGCCAGTGCTTTCACGTTCATTTTGTAGGGGAGCCTTTCAAAGGAGTACAGGTAGAGATAGTAGTAGAGATAGAGGATAAGTATATTTGAGGAAATAGTCGTGGCGAAAAAATTAATGGGCGTCGGTCATACATTTGGTGATAGCTAGTAAAATTATGAGGGTATTTGTCGACTTTCATGTGTTTTTAAGTTCATGTTGTAGGAAAGTCCTTTCAAGGAGTAAAGATAAAGAGAAATTAAGTTCAGGACAAATGTTGGATAGCAAAAATTAATTGGGGTCAGTCATATATTGCATCCCCTTATTGGGTACCCAGTGGTAGAAACGAAATTTATAAAAACTTCGTTTTTGTAGGTAAGTCCCACGAAGGGCTAGAACCAGGGGGTTAGAATGTTTGGAAAAATGTGAAAGCAAAAGAATTAATGGGGGTCGGTAATCAATTTCACACCTCTAGGGTCGATCCCTATACAATTATGGGGTTATTTGTGGATTGTAAGACGTTTTGTAAGTCATTTTGTACAGATCCCTTGTTAAGGGATCAAAATAGGGAGTTAGTATGTCCAGAAAAAATGATGGGTAGCAAATATTAATAAGGGTGGGTCATACATTTGACCCCTCTATGCACACCCTCAGAGTAATGCGAATTTATTTTATAAAAACGTAAATTTTGCAGGCGATCCCCTATAATGCAGGTCGACCTTAGATTTCAGGCCCCTAAAGGCGATTCTGAGTAATTTAATGAATGCTTCAACTTTCGTCATTATATATTTTAAGATTTGAAACGGCGTACGTTCTGACCACATTAAATCAGTCTCAAATTCGAATTCAGTTGGTGTAATAATTAATTTTAATCCCTGACGATAATAGAGTTTAAAAAATAATGCAAATGCTTACCTTAATATGACTGTATTCTCATCGTTAATATCAATAATGCGTACAAAATTATCCGGAAACATGCCAGTTTTGCCATTCGATTGTACTGTACCCTCCCACCAACCGCCTGGCATCTGTTTGATATTGTTTATTATAGTACCCTTAATCAGATCGATTTCATCTGGTTCCTTAGCTGCATAATCGTATTCCACTACAGCTGATACTATAACAAAATTATGAAAATGGGCAAAAAACCAAAATATAAACATTAAATTCAATTAAATCGATGTTGTGCAAATAAGTGAAGAGAAGATGGGAAAAATAACAAAAAAAATATGAAATTTAACAACAGCAAGTATCTGTCAAGTGAATAACGTTTGTGATGGAGTAAATGAAATGCGTTAATTTGCTATAATATAATAATGTCATGATGTCTCGCTATAATTTTTTTTTTTTTTTTTTTTTAATTAAATGAGACGCGACATCGTTGAAAGTAAACATCAATTAGAGTCGGCAACATCGATGTCAGCGAAAACGTTGAACTCAATTTCGTGCGAAGCGAAAAAACAAAACATTTAAAAACGTATTACAACAGCAACATACGATAGGTACATAAATAAATAAATCATATTAAATTTCATTTGTGTGTGGCATAAATGTGCCCACATAACATAGATGAATTGCTTCATGGTTGGGAAGAGTTTTAGTTTTTACATAGGAAAAATCAAGACGGATGATTGCAATTCACAATTCTCAGCAATATTTTGTCATTTATTGAATTGAAATTATTTATTACTAAAAGATGTAAGACCTAAACTTTAAATAAAACTTAAAACAAGGAAGATATGGTATATAAAAAATCGTCGGATGATGACCGTCTTAAACATTTAAAATATCATTTAACTAAAAATGGGATAAAGACATTGGGGATGGATTTTTTAATAAAACTTGCAAGCGCTAAAATATGCCAGTCGCACAGTTATTTTTAAAGGATATACAGTGATATCATTGAGTGGAGTTTGTATGGGAGCTACATTAAATAGTGGGTGTGGCTTACCCATTTGCTGCAAAATTATTTTCCCATACAATATTAAACTACATGCTAAATGTGATTATCCTATATGAAAGGTGAAGTAAGTTACGGTGTGGTTTAGTTTTAAACATTTTCCGGGACTTTGTATGGGAATTACATAAACTAGTGGGCGTGATTCATCCATTTATTTAACGAATTATACCCTTGATACAAGATGAAATAAGTTATGGCAATTTGAAATTTGTACAAATTCCGTAACTTTGTATGGGAGCTATATCAATTTGTGGGCGTGACTCGACCATTTCAAGTGAAATTATTTCTCTCTATAATATCAGCAGGCACATAAAATATGGTTATCTTAGTTAGACGATTAAGTAAGTTAAATCAGTTTAAAGTTTGAACAAATTCCCGTATGAGAGCTACATTAAATAGTGGGCGTGACTTATATATTTCTTCCAAAATTGTTTCTTGCGACAATATTCATATGTTTTACATACTAAATATGGTTGTCCTAGATAGAAATTAAGAAATTGATTGCAGTTTAAAATAAAAATAAATATGTGGCACTTAATGCCCCAAAGGGCTCATTGGCCGAGCTTCTCTTCCATTACTGTTGTGCGTCTTAAATTTTGGACAATATTAGAAGGGACCTACTTATTTTAGCCGGTTCCGAACGGCAGAACACTTGTGACATCACTTTTTTGAGCTTTGTCACAGAGTTCTTTTAGAAGCTTTTTCATGGCAAGTTGTTACTGTCGGAAGAATTGCCAATTGCTTGCCGACAGGTGGATACCGTTCGAAAGAAAAATCTTATCGATATTAAATTTGTTATGCATCAGCCGGGGATTGAACCACGACCTACAGATCTGAAGGCGAACACACTAACCACTGAGCTACGGCACCCACAGTTTAGAGTTTTAAAAATATGAATTAGTTTCATGGAAGCCACATTTAATAGTGGATCTTGCTCGCCTATTTCTTGACAAATTATTAACCACTACAATTTGAATATATGTTGTCCTTGTTGGGATGTTAAGTAAGTTATAACGTCTTAAATATTTCCTTAATTCCAAGATTGATATTGTTGTTGTTGTTGTTGTAAGAGACAACGATTTCGAAATCACGAATAGGTATGTATGACAGTTAATTTAGTTGTTGTTGTTGTCCACCGTGCAGAGGGAGCCAAACTGGTAGGCCTTCTGGGACAGTCGAAAAGTTGACGGGTCTCATGCGGGTTTGTTAACGCCGCGAGCATCGGTCTGGAACAGTATCAGCTAGCCGGTGCATGTCGCAGTTCAGATAGACGCCCCATCCAGATCTTAGCTGCGCCAAAGTGGCTCGAGCGGATCTAGGGAGCTGTTGTTCGCAGTCTGCAATTGGCGGTGGTCGACCCCCCAGCACGATGTTATGAGCATGACCCTCGATAGCCGCCTCCACCGAGCATTGATTCAATGAATTCAGAGCCACCCTATGCGTACTAGAGCTCAAATCATCGAACAGGTTACTCACATGCCCATCAAATGAGCATAAGACACCACGGATTCTACGCGGGGGAGAGGCAAGCTGCATTAAACGGTTGTTGGGGTGTGATGGAAGGTAGCAGAAAAGAAGAAATTGCTACAAAAGCAGTTCGTTGTGCTCATTTTTAGCATTTCTAGCATTCGCGTTTCCTGTTGTAGGTGATCCTCATGCGCCATTTTATGGCAGCCTGTGATGATGCGCAAAGCAGTATTCTGCCGGGTTTGCAGAAGCCGATATTGCGTGTCGGTTATGAGTGACGTCCAGATTGGAGCCGCGTAGTTGACGATCGACCTGCCGATGGCCTTATAGGTGATGAGCAGCGTCTCCTTGTCTTTCCCCCAGTCAGTGCCAGCCAGTGGCGTTTTCAACATGCGTAGCAAAGATCATGAGACTATCAAAAGTAACTCCGAGGATTTTAAGTCTATTCACAGTTAGAATAGTTCTCCCATCGAAAGCCACAGAGAGCACGGCTCTGAGCTCCTTAGTCCAGGTGGTAAATTAGATTGCTTTTTGTGGGCGTGACGGTTGCTTACGTTAGAACTAACATTTAATATTACTTAAATTTACTCAAGGCAACCGTAGCGTAAAGAAATTAGTAAAGAGTGAATTTTATAACCGAAAAATTCTTTAAAATGGAATATCTTCAGTTTTGTATGGTCCGAAAATTGTTGTTGTTGTAGCTGCAAAAAGACGTAAATGCTTTGTTTTCTTCCCGTACAAAGCATTATCGTATTATGTTGAGTTGAATGGACCATAGTCGACCACGTAGTCGGGTGCTTCCGGGACGTAAACCCGTCCATTCTTGGGAAGCGTCCGAAAATTGTCATACTTTTTACTGAGATAAACACATACATATTGTATGGTTATGCGCATATTGCAGTTATTATAATTTTTATTATGTTGTTTTGATTGCAAAACAAAATTACAAATTGTCCCATACATAATTGCAGGATAGTCATAATGAATGGGTAACTGTATACACACAAAGAAACTTATTCGAACAACTCATTTTCAATTACATGTTCATAACTATTATTATACTTTATATATTACAGTTAAAAGTCGCTCTTGAATTATACATATTGATGCATATAAATATACAAGTAATCCTACTCCTTCCGTTAAATATTATACACAAACAACATTTGTGGTTCATGTTGCTGTGAGTTCAGTGTATTGTCACTGGGGTAATCTATAGTTTTATTCACTTAAAATGTATTATGAATTCATGACAAATGTAGATATTAATATTCAAACTGAAGGTATGAATGAAGGTAGGTAAATGAAGAATGATAAAATGACTGTGTTGCTCATAACTACGTGAGCTGCATGGATAAATAGTAATACAATCCATGCAATTAAAATGCGAAAACATTTTTAAAAAAAGTGTAATTTCCAGCAAAATTTATAACCACCAACACCTCGAGAGGTTAACTAATAGTTAACTAAGCTCTAAGAATAAATGGTTGTTAGTTAAACCACCAATGCCAATGAATTTGACCCTAACGCTTATGTGAAAAATTTATAATCAACATATCAGCTGTTAATTAATCTATTAAATCTTCTTGAACAAAATGGTTTCATCAAAATAAACACAAATGAAACGAAAATCATGTTAACATCAAGAAGCGAACATAACCGTAAATTTATCTTACTTGTATTAATTACACTCTGACCATAATCGCTTTGATTTGATTTGAACTTACATATGTACAGGTAAGTAAAGCACATTACACTCTTATACATATGTACATATGTACATATATACTCGTATATATATATATATATATAAAATATACTACATATATATGCAATAAAGGTAGTTGATAGACCGATAGACTCACAAGAAAATACAAGAGAATATGAAAACTGGGTCAGTGCGGTAGCATTTCAGTTTAACCTCAACAATACAACAACAATGCCAAATTGAAACCACCAACAAATTAATGTAGATAAACTCTGTACATATTATATGTAAGTAGGTATATGAAAAGGGTAGGACAACTGTTTGTTTATTTTTTTTTTTTTTAAATTATAAACTATAAAAAACGTATTTTCTTGTTTTAATGGAATTAATTTTACACCCGTAACATTTTGTCGAAACACTTTTACCCCCTATTTTTATCCCTTAGTGGGATTACCCTACAAAATAGATATTTTTATCAAATTGGCTGCCCCTTATTTTTATTCTCTAACATTTTTCCTGAAGAAACTTAGCTCCTATTTTTACCCCTAAGCGATATTCCACTATAAAATTGATCAAATTGGCTGTTATAGCCCTAACATCCGGATTAACGATTTAATTCGAATTAACTCGGGCATTAACTGCAGTTAATCCGCATTAACTATACGAGTTAATTCTCAAAATTAAAGAGGATTAGGGCAATTCTCGATGACAACACTGATGAAAAATCTCTATAGTGAATTTTTCTCGATCCATTTTACAAAACAATAGGTGTGTTCGCTAACAAAAAACTTTCAACAATTGTTAACAGTTTTCGACATGAAAATCGTTGGCGAACAAATAAATCCAATTACGAACTGTGAATGTCAATTTACTAGTTTGATAGTTTTCAGTTCACGTACTTCTTGTAGATTTTCTCATATCGAGAGTGACAGATGACAGAAACGGATAGTGATAGTAATGTAAGTGAGCAGACCTAATAAAACAGCAATTAGCCGTTTAGTTAATCCGCAATACTGCCGTCTGTCAGTTTAGGATTTTATTCGGATTAAGTGCGCCGTTAAACCGGATTAACACAGCAGTCTGTCTAGGCTATTACCGCTCTCAGCCTACCCCTGCAGGAATCAAATATATTAGCGATACCCATTCCATTTTTCCCATCACTTTTCCTAAATATACGTACGCTCTACTGCAGCCACACTTAGGGGTGCTCTCCTACAAAATTAACATTTTTATATAAAAATGACTGCCACGGCTACCAGGGTGCCCCCAAAAGGTTTGAATATATTGTATTAGTAAATATTTTAAATCAATTTTTCGAATTTAAGAGTCATTAGTTTATTTAATTAAAATTGCCGCTTCAATGGGCATGTTTTCGCAGGAAAATTAAACTCTCAATATGAAACTCAGTACATACTCTTATATTTACTAATATCTGGACAAGTTGAGAAGTGAGCGCGATCGGATTAAAACCACGCCTACCTCCCAAACAAGCGCATGTTTTTAAATGTATATTTTTACACTTTTCACATGAAAATTCAATATTTTTTGACAGAAAATTGGCACATATGATTCGATTTGATAATAAATGGACCAGTTCGAAAATGGATGGAATCGGATCAAAACCATGCCTACCTCCAATACAAAACTCTGTTTCCGTATGTATGTCTTCACAGTTTTCGCACAAAAATACTAAGCTATGGCTAAAACGCAGCACATGTAATTATTTCTATCAAGGAGTGAATTTTGTTTGAAAATGGGCATTGTCGGAAATCACCACAAAAGTATGATTTTAAAATTTTCTATTTCCATATATGCCGAAGAAGCTAGAATCAGAGTTTTGTTTCACTTATCCCAGTATTCTTCAAACTTAATTTACAGTACTTCGTCCCCTACAGATTCAAGTCATAGTAACACATAATTAACCCAAAAAAAAAAAAACCAGAGATGACCCACCCTTTATCATATCGTAGCAATACAACATGTACATATAACTGAATTGAACTTTTTTGCTCTGTTCTTGTTTTTATTATGCTTAATATTGCTGTTGTCGTTATTGCTGTTGCATTCATAAAATAACCACAAACTCTTAACGACAACGATTATGAGAGAAGTTTAAAGTTGAAAATTTTTCATGCTAAAACACACCACACCAAGTAGAATTGTAAAAACCCGTTTTCATTAATAACACCAACCCATGTGTCAATTTTAGAGAAATTATGCCCTCAAGATCAAATCATAGGATGATGATGATGATGATCGTGGCGGAGGTTAAAACATTTCTTTATATAATTACTCCATATAAAATTAGATGAATCAAAGAAAATAAAAAAAAATCTCCTTACAGTCGGCTGGGGCCGACCAAACTATACCCTGCATATGTAGATTTGTATATAAAAAGTTTACTCGAATATCCAACTTTTCTTTTATTTCCACTTTTCGAGAAACAATTTTTGCATATACTACTAATTTACACCCGAAATATGGTTGACTTTGACGAAGTAAAAGGATTTTAAGATAATTCCGAGGCTTAGTATGGGAGCTATATAAAAAGTGGGCGTGGCTTACTACTTTCTAGTAAATCCAATTAATTTTTTAATGTTAATCCACACCTTAAATTTGGTGTCCTACGTTGAATAGTTTCTAAGTTATGGTGGTTAACATTTTTGTTTAATTTCCTCAACTTTGTATGGGAGCCCCAATAAGAAGTGGGCGTGGTACGCAGATTTTTCGCCAGATTATTTCCGACTACGATATTAATTTAAGTGCCAATTATGGTTATTGTAGACATAAGATTGCCTAAGTTACAGCTGTTTCAATTTAAAATTTGTATGGGGGCTACGATAAACACTGGGCGTGGTGCGCCCATTTTCTGTGAGCCTAGTTGCTCGTACAATACTAATCCACACCTTAAATCTCGTTATTCTACGCTGAATAGTTTGCAAGTTATAACCGGTAACATTTTTTTTAATTTCCGCAACTTTGTATGGGAGACCCAAAAAGGAGTGGGCGTGGCACATTGATTTTCTGCCATATCATTTCCGACTACCGTGTTAATCTAAGTGTCAATTATGGTTATTCTAGACAGAAGATTGTAGAAGTTACAGCAGTTTCAATTTAAAAGAAGTACAGACACTTTGTATGGGAGCTACGCTAGAAAGTAGGCGTGGCTCACCCACTTTTGGTGAGGTTATATAGTAGTATAATATAACTCTATGTGCAAAATATTGTTGTCCCAAGTGGTATATTATGTGAGTTATAGCAAGTTAAAGATTTTGAAAATTTCGAGGTTAGTCGCTTTGAATGCTTGGTGTGGGCGTGGTTATTGACCGATCATGCCCAATATCAATCCCCTCCGTACCCTTGGATCATAGATTACTTATGCCAAATTTCATCGAAATAGCTCAATATTTACTCAAGTTATCGTGCGAACCAGCCAGGTGACAGACAGACGGACGGACGGACATCGTTAAATCGAAAATTTAATCGACGCTGATCACGAATATATATCCATGTCTATATCTCCGGAGATTCCTTCAAGTGGACACAAACATCTGACCGAAATGAATATACCATGCATATTGCATTATGCAGGGTATAAAAAGGCACAAATGTGTGAAATTATACAAACATTCATGCAGGTGATTAGGATCAGTAAAAAAATACGATAATTTACAGCCGATCGTGCTTAAGTGCAATATATTTATTATAATGTCTTATAATATCGTGTGACGTGACTAATGAAGATGAAAGAAGCGTACTTATATAAACAACCATATATAATTGTGAAAGCTAAAATACTTCAAACATCACCAATAAAGGAAATGGCAAATAATAAGCAACGAGCTGTTAATATGTGGGCGCACCATTAATACGCTTGTGTATACCAATAAGTACATATAATATTAACCACTATTAAACAGTAATAAATTCTGTATAGGCGTCTAGATTTCACATGCTCACTGTAAACAAGGGAATATTTGTATAAGTAGTAGATGAGAAAAACCCAAAAATGCTTTTACACACACCTGCGATAGCAAAAAATTACTATAGATAAACTCAGTATTAGAGTACATCGACATACAGTAATGGCTAATATTAAAGCACCCTCTTAACCTTTATGTGCACGATAAAATACATGCACATCTTTCGAATCGAAACATTTTTGGCATTAAATACTCTACGAAACTAAAACTTCTCGAGTATCGCTAACTATTATTATTATTTTTTTTTTCAGAAGTGTTTCTCTACTGGTGCCCCTTCTATTGCAAATGAATTAAAATTAAATATTCGTCTTAAAAACGCTTCTGAAAGAGATCTATGATAAAATTGGGAAATATTACGTCACAAGTGTAGCCATTACATACTTACTTACTTATGTGGCCATAACAACCGAGTATCGTTTTATCGTTTTAGCCCGAAAATAACATGCTTCGCCAGCCATCTCTCTTCTTCGCTAGCTGGCACCAGTTAGAAATTCCAAGCGCCGTCAGGTTCTCCAGTACTTGGTCTTTCCACCGGAGGTTAGGTCTTCCTCTTCTGCGTCGTCCTCCAGCGGGTTCCGAATATAACACCTTCTTAGCTGGAGCGTGTTCTTCCATTCGCTTGACATTACCTAGCCAGCGCAGCCGCTGGATTTTGATGCGCTTTACTATGTCAATATCGGCATACAGCTCATGGTTGTACCTTATTCGGTACTCACCACCAACGCAAATAGGTCCAAAGATCTTGCGTAGGACTTTTCTCTCGAAAACTCCAAGCATTCGCTCATCCGAGGTGAAAATTGTCCAGGCTTCAGAGCCATATGTTAGGACAGGCATTACTGCTGTTAATGTTAATGCGTAAGACCTATCCGACGCGACTCTCTTTCCAACTCTGAGAATGCTGCACTGACTGCTCACGTGTTCATGCCGATTATGTCAATATCGTCGGCATACGCTAACAGCATGACACTTTTGTTGAAGATAGTGCCATTAAGACGTAGATCAGGAGCTCGTATTTATTTTCTCCATAATAAGATTGAAGAAGTCGCACCATAATGAATCACCTTGTCTGAAACCCCGTTCGGTACTAAACGGTGCGGAGAGGTCCTTCCCAATTTGCACTGCACAACAGGAGTTATGCAGTGTCATTCTACAAAGTCGAATGAGCTTTGCAGGAATACCGAACTCAGACATTATTGCGTAGAGGTAATCCCTTACCGGACTGTCGAAAGCGGCTTTATAATCAACAAATAGATGGTGTGTGTCGATCTTTTTTTCTTGGGTCTTCTCCAGGATTTGGCGCAGTGTGAAAATCTGGTCGATGGTGGATTTACCAGGTCTGAAGCCACACTGATTAAGGTTCAATCAAGTTTCTCAGCATACAGAGAAAAATTCTATCGATACAAATAGAATCAAAAAGTATAAGCGATAATTATTTGATTCTGACCCTGAAATTATGATCTTTTTTATAATATATTCAGCATATTGTGAAGATTGAGAAGCGACTTATTGGACATATTTCCCATGTAAAAATCTCTTAAAAGCCAATACTAAAGTCACGATGATCTTAAATTTGACTATAATTATGGACCAATGTGTCCAAACGCCACCTTGAACGAGCAATTACGTTCATAGTGATTACTGATATGACAAACGAAGAAAAAGAGAGGGCAAATTGAATTATTTCTCATTGATTACAGACATTTTATACTTTTATAATGTTGTATAGCAGAGAGATGGGTGTCGTAGCTCGGTGGTTAGTGCATCTGATCGGATTTTTCTTTCGAACGGTACCCACTGGTCGGCAGGCAATTTCAATTCTTCCGGCAGTAACAATTTGCCATGGAAAATCTTCTAAAAGAACTATGTGACAAAGTTCAGAAGAAGTGATATCAAAAGGGTTCTGCCGTTCGGAACCGGCTAAAATTAATAGGTCCCTTCTAATGCTGTTCAAAATTTAACAAGCACAACAGTACTGGAAAAGAATCTCGGCCAAAGAGCCCTTAAAACAAATGTGTGCATAAAATTTTGTCTGTCCCCGACATAATTTACTATTTGTACAAAATATAAAAATCTGCAAAAATTACCATTTATTCAGAATCATAGATACCATTTTCGAATTTCGAATTATTCGGATATATTTCGTGGTCACGTCGATAATTTTCCGATTTGGCCCGTCATAATTAATTATCGACACGTAAGTCTATAAAAATTATCGCAAAATACTGGGTCCACATGATCACCTATTAAAGGCACCAACAGGAAATTGTGAAAATAAATACATTGGCAAGAATACTTTTAGCACACCAACAAGAAATTCCGTCGATCAATTTACACTTTAGAAATCTCAGGCGTTGTCCGGTTCTCCAGGAGTTGGTCCCTCCAATGGAGGTTAGGTATTAGTCTTCATCTGTTTCCTGCAGTGGATTCTAAATAAATAATTTTCTTGGCTGGAGCGTGTGCTTCCATTCGCTTGAGATAACCATAGGGGGTTTTCTCTCAAAAACTCCATGTAACTTCTGTTCTGAGGTGGAAAGTTTCTAGGCTTCAACCCCATTTCCACGGAGAATCATTACGAAAGACATGTTGAGCGTGGTTTTCGATCTTAGAGAAAGGACTTGAATTCTCAATTTCTTACCACAGCTCCGCACTTCTAGGGATTGCTCCGGCTACCTATTATTTATTAGGAACTTTAAATCATTCTTTAAAAAAAAGCAATTATTTCTGTGGTGGATGTAAAGAGAGAAAGGAGATGTAAAGGTAAATGGCTTCAAGTACTCTCTCTCTCTCTCTCTCCAATATTTCGAACACAACTAAATGCCTCGTATACTTATACCAGTCTATGTATGCACTTTCGGTTATAATTGGTTTAAAATATGATATTTTTGATACCTACATGAAATTATGTGCCGTGAACTGTTACAATAAATGTTTAAAAAGAGCCTCAATGTACTCGTACATGAATAAGTATTTATGTAAGTATACATTCATGCATGAACAAATGCGCATATTAAAGATGCACTTGAGTCGAAGGTGAGCTGAATGTGTTAATTTTTAGTAAAGGCGGATAGATGATAGTGATTACTTACATGCATACATATTTGTAGACCGAACCATTATTACGTATGTAAAAGTGGTGCTAACGACGCTGTAAATGAAGATCTGTCACGGTTGTTTGGAGCTATTGCTGACAAAAATATGTAAGTACAAAAGTAAACAATTGTTAACTTCGAAGAACAGTGACCGAGCTTCTTTTCTACTTTTATTATAAGGAACCAATTTGGTCATGACTACAATGAATTGGACCTACTTGATAACATCACCCCATGGAAACTTTTTCCGAGTATAAAGGTTAACGCACTAATATTTGTTCTCTAATAGCACCAATTTCAAATACATAAAGACATTATTTAAAATGATATAGAAAAGGGAAAATGTACTATGCTATAAAGACTAAATGAATAATTATTATGTAAGCAGAAAAAAAAAATTTTTTTTTAATATGGATGCCTCTAACAACAAGAAAACAATTTCTCTATTTAATTCATTTGTAAATTGAAGATTTATTGATGTTTTTCCCCCTCTTTATTTTGTAAATAAAATTTGCAATTATATTAATCACTTTTACCAACAACTGTCACTTGTTGCTACACATTACTAAATTGTTACCCTGCAGTCCAAGCCAAAGTCATTAACTCCATGTAGTTAGTCATGTAATATAATCGAGTGAAGATAACTAGAAAATAACTAATATTTTAAGGGAAAGTATTAGTTGAAAAGGAAGATTGGCCTCTTTCTCCGATTGTTGAACAATCTTGTCGAAAGATATGACTTCAAATCCTTGAAACTAGTTCAGATCTGGTTCAAGGTAATGCAGCGGGAGTCAGTTGATCGAAATAATAAATATTGATGGTTTATTCCAATATATTTCTTTCTTATTCTTCTTCAAAATTACTTGGTAGTTGATTTAGAACTAGAACCGCTCTAATAGCTAACTAACTAGTTCCAGGTAATGCAGAGGGTGCAAATGACAAATGCAATACCATTAAGTAATGGAATTATATACATACCATTCCAATATATTACTTAGTAGTTGATTTAGAACTAGAACCTGTCTACTAGCTAACTAACTAGTTCCAGGTAATGTAGAGGGTGCAAAGGACAAAAGCCATTAAGTAATGCAGAGTATATACATACCATGTATTTACAATACACATTATGCATATGAACATATCGCTCATTTGCTGCAAGACCGGCATAAGTCAAAAAAATCGATTTTCCATAAAACGCGTTAGAAGTTTTCAACTGACTCCAACCGTACACGGAAAACACGGAAAAAATTCTCTTCTCAAGCGGAGCATATAAGAGGTATTCATATGAATTTTTCACTCAACATGAAGTATGATATAACGAACAATTCTGCAGCATTAACTCAAAAATCACGTTTTTTGATTTATGCCGGTCTTGCAGCAAATGAGCGATATGTAGAGGGTGATTTTTTAGCGACTTTCTTTTTGGCAACACTCTGCTCAGCTGTTTTCGTGTAACATGTTACTGTCAAACATGTTCAATTTGTTCTATAATTTAACCATGAATCGACTTACAAACGAACAGATTATTGCATATTATTGAATTTCATTATCAAAATTCATGCTAGGTTAAGAAAGTGCATCGTATACTTCTTCCATTTTATAGTCAGTTTGGGCGACCTATTCGGAATCTTGTGACTAAATTTCGTACCAAATTTACATTATTGGACATTAAACCACCAACACGCATACGTAGAGTGCAGACAGAAGAAAATATCGCAGCTGTAACCGCCAGTGTTGTTGATGACCGTGAATTATCGATTCGGAGCCGTTCAAAGCAATTGGGACCTCTGTTACTCCACTACGTGGAAAATTTTGCAGAAGGATCTGGGTGTAAAATCTTTTAAAATACAACTGGTGCAAGAATTGAAACCACACGACCTACCACAACGGCCAGCTTTTGGTGAATGGGCGCTGGGAAAGTTGGATGAACATCTCTTTTTATGGGAAAATTGTGTTTAGCGACGAAGCTCATTTCTGGTTGAAGGCATACGTGAACAATCAAAATTGCCGTATTTGGTGTGAAGAGGAGCCAGAAGCATTGCAAGAACTGCCAATGCATCCCGAAAAATGCACTGTTAGGTGTGGATTATTGGAAGGTGCCACATGCCACACAGCACGCGAAACAATGGCCCTATTGAGAAGCGATTTCGATGAACAGTTTATTTCACGTTTGGAGCCGGTCAATTGGCCGCCTAGATCGTGCGATTTAACGCCTTTAGACTATTTTTTGTGGGGCTATGTTAAGGCTCATGTCTATAGCGACAAGCACGCAACGGTTGACACACTGGAAGCCAATATTGAAGAATTTATTCGTGAGATACCGGCCGATATGTTGGAGAGAGTATGCCACAATTGGACTCAGCGTATGAACCATTTGAGGCGCAGCCGCGGTCAACATTTACATAAAATCATCTTTAAACATTGAATTATATAGATTGTTCTATCGACTCAAAGATTTCATACATTTCTCTAAATTTTATGTTTCTTTTTAATCAAATCCGAAGGCTCTTAAAAAATCACCCTGCATATGTATATAAACTTACATTTATACAATACTTACAGCAAGTGCTTCACTTTCATTTTCATCATTTCTAACTATTTATTATTATCTATGGAAATGCGCTGTGTAATGATGATGATAATAATAATAATAATGATGATGATTTCCATACAGAAGCACAATCACACACACACACACACACACACAGTTATAGACACATTAAAAATAATTTGCTGTTATTTTCCGCTTTCTATCATAAAATAGTGAATATAATATTAAATCCGTCATAGACACATGCATATAAAATGTATAGAAACATGTGTGTGGTGTATATAAATTTTATTGATGAACTACTGTCTAATATGTATATACATGTATATGTAACACCAGTAGCAGCAACAGCCATGTAATACGATGTGACAACACCGTAGCATCAAACAACCACAGTGTACTAAATATAATTTATGTTTCTATACATGAATATATGCAATATGATATATTCATAACGAAATATGTATACGCATGTTGATACTGAAAATTACTAAAAAAAAAAAAACAAATGTATGACAACTCATGGTCAAGGAAATATGTATGAGCATACAAGTACACATTCCTACTATTACAACTACGAATGTGTATGAGCATGTTTTGAAAATTTTAAATACTACACTAGTTAACATTTAGTACACATTGTACATATTGTACATACGAAAGTTGTCTGAAAAGTTCGTGACATCAACAATTAAGATGGCAGCACATGTCAACAAAAGCTGAAGAATGTGTTTGCGCATCTTTGAAAGGTGTTCATCATTTACCAGCATGCAATTTTGGCTAGTTGAATTTATATGTGACCTTACCAATTTGGGAAACGCTGAACATTCGCTCGCGTTATACAAAAAACCGTGTTCGTCGAAAAAATGTCCAACGCATTGTTAGGACAGTTTATGCGCATTAAATCACAGTTTTGGCTCCGATTAATCACTATGGATGCTTGAGTACATAATTATAGCCCGGAAATAAAAATACTGTAAAAACAGGGGGCTGACCGCGCTTTAGGTGCCGCGATTGCTCACGTTAGACCAAAAATGTGTTCTAGGGAGCATTTTCAATGCACATAAGCGCAATAGGTCACAGTTTAGATGCTAATTAATTACTTTAGGTGAAGCTTGAATACATCTTTATACCTCAAAAACAAAAATACAGTCCAACATAGTGCACTTCAAAGGGGAAAACGGCGCCAAAAGGTAGAGCCTGTTTTTTCGACTAGAAAGTAATGACATTTTGGAATAGTGAAAGATTTTCCTTCATCAATTATCCATTATAACATATATACATATATTGGATCGATGAATCCGAATCCATGATCGGATTTCCACCATAGCCCATAAGGTTTCTTTCCAACCTAAAAAATCCAGCAAAATTGCACCAAAAAAACAATATTTTATAAGATTGGAAACAAATCTGACTGTGATTTGACGATTTGACTCTTCTGCCCCACGAGACATCCATCCCACTTTTCTTTTATGGGACTATGTTATGTTATGTTATCGTGGCTGCCCTCTCTTGGAGAGGACACACTTGTGATTGTGATTGTGATACCACCGAGCTTCTCTTCCAATAATGTTGTGCGTGTTAAATTTGGACAGTATTAATAGGGACCTACTTATTTTAGCCGGTTCCGAACGGCAGAACCCTTGTAACATCACTTGAGCTTAATTTTGTCACAGAACTCTTTTAAGAAGCATTTTTGGCCAATTGTTACTGCCGGAAAAATTTCCAATTCTTGCCGACAGGTGGGTATCGTTCGAAATAAAAATCTTTTCGATATCAAATTTTGTTATGCTTCAGCCGGGGATTGAATCCACGACCGGCAAAAAAAAGTTCTGATGTCCGATTCTATGAATTTTGGGTTGATGAAGCCGATTACCTGGTCGGATTTCGGCCATCACCCTAAGGTTTCATTCTAACGCTCGAAAAACCTTTAAAAACTGCAGGAAAATAATTTTTGCGGTTAAATGATACTTTTTTGTGGGGTCTGTCATGGAAAAAAAATTTTTGAAAAACTATATTTTTGAGGTTAGAAAGTATTCTGAGATGACCCAATATTCACAGAATGTGACCACTCTGATCCGTCGAATATAATTGTGGGGAACATTAGCAGAATCACCATTTCTTGAAGGAATAAAAATGACCACATTAGCAGAAAAATATTGTTTCATCAACACAACGTGCCATATCGAATATCAACGGATTTCGAAGTTGAGCAAACCTTCTTATTCGCCAGTTCTAGCCCCAAGCGCCATATTTTTCGTTCCGTAAGCTATTTGAACGGATTAAAGAGTTGGTAGAAGCACTGGAAGAAGTGCGCATATGTAAATACTTATTAAAAGTAGCTTCTAAGACCTAAAGCCCAGAATCAGTATTGCAATTAAATTGTATAAATGCTAATCAATAATGATTAAATAATCAGATCGGTTAAAAGTCAGCTAAAATTTTTTCGATCATAATTTTTTCGCCTATCTCATATGATATATATAGCTGTAGTACACCACATTCATATCATCAATATGCTAATTAATTAACCAATGGCAATACGATACTATTAATATGACTAATATTTCAATGTCTTGTTGTAATTGCTACAACTAATTGTACAATGTCATATTACAAATTGCAATTTTTTATTAGAGATTCAACAATAAATTCGTATGCGTTTCTTTGAGCATAGTGTAATTAACACAGTGATATAGCGAAATTGAGAGTAACACTTTGAAATGTCAATGGCTTTTTTCTCTATACATTTAGACAATAAAATTAAATAATTTATATTATTTAGTATTCATTACAATGATACACTGATTGCTCTTTGTAAAATTGTGACACTGAATCAAATAATCAACGGTTTCAGTAAAATTCTGAGTTTTGTAAATGTTGACGCCAATGTCGCCATCACTTCTTTAATTACACTATAATTTATGCTCTATTTTTGTGTCAAACAAATTCATTTATGTTGATTGTATTAATTTTCCTTGAACTTGTGTCTTCTTAGAAATTAATGAAAAATATTAAATTGGTATGGTATGACATAATTCAATGTGTGGAAAGTATTTGAATGAAAATATGACCATACAAAATTCAAGTGCTCGTATATTTTAGGCACAGTTTTTTGTTATGACACCACCATCCATAATAAGCAACTTGGTATCAATTATATTTACAATACTTGGAAAACTAGTCGTCTTTTCATTATTTTAAATTCATTTATATTCACTACGACATAATTAGATGATTCACAAGGTCTCATAAAATCATATCTGTCATAATTTAAAGTTGAACAAATCCTATATTCACCCTTTTGTTTTATTTGTATAATAGATTTTTCATTGCCCGGAACATCTTCCTGCCGTGACGGAAATGGGAATCTGGTTACGGATGTCCAGAGCGTACTGAGTCTCCAAGTTACTGAATGGCGATGCTACGAACGATTCCGCCCAATTACGGATAATGGTGTTGACGTTTCGCCACCCGACCATGACGCGGTTAGAACAGTCATAATGAGGCTGAAGAACAATAAAGCAGCAGGTGCAGATGACCTGCCTGCCGAGTTGTTTAAGACCGGCTCATCGCTGCTCACCTGCATGCACCAGCTCATAAGCAGAATATGGTCGGACGAAAGCATGCCTGATGATTGGAGTCTCAGTGCTCTCTGCCCCATACATAAGAAAGAAGACCCCACAATTTGCGCCAACTACCGTGTAAGTCTCCTGAGCATCGCATACAAGGTCTTATCGTACGTATTGTGTGAAAGATTGAAGCCTATGCTAAGCAACGTGATTGGACCTTAACGGTGTTGCTTCAGACCAAAAAAAACCATCATCGATCAAATTTTCACATTACGCCAAATCATGGAAAAGACGCAAGAAAAACAGATCGACACACATCACCTATTCGTCGATTATAAAACCGTTTTCGACAGTCTGATAAGGGATTACCTCAACACAACTATGTCTGATTTTGGTATACCTGCAAAGCTCATTCGACTTTGCAGAATGACACTGCTTAATTCTCGTTGTGCAGTGAAAATTAGGAAGGACCTCTCCCCTCCGTTTAATACCGAACGAGGTTTCAGACAAGGTGATTCATTATCATGTGACTTCTTCAATCTTATTATGGAGAAAATTATACGAGCTGCAGATTTACGAAATAATGGCACTATCTTCAACAAAAGTGTCATCCTGCTGGCGTATGCCGACAATATTGACATATTCGGTATCAACTTGCGAGCAGTCAGTGAAGCATTCTCTGAATTGGAACGGGAGTCACGTCGAATGGGCCTTACAGTGAGCGAGGCCAAGACGAAGTAGCTAGTAACAACAAACAAAGAGTCCCAACGTCTTCGACAACACGTCACTGTTGACAATTACACTTTCGAGGTGGTAAAGGACTTCGTCTATCTTGGAACCAGCATCAACAACTGTAATGACGTCAGCCTGGAGATCATGCGTAGGATAACTCTTGCCAACAGGTGTTGGGCTGAGTAAGCAATTGAGTAGTCGCGACCTCTCTCGAGCAACGAAAACCACACTCTACACCCTACACATTCTACACATAATGACTGTTCTTACAAATGGCGCCAAAGCTTGGACAATTTCCAGCTCAGATGAGAGAATGCTCAGAGTTTTCGAGAGAAAAGTCCTACGCAGGATCTTTGGAACTAATTGCGTTGGTGGCGAGTATCGAATAAGGTACAACCATGAGCTGTATGCCGACACCGACTGTAATGACGCCAGCCTGGAGATCATGCGTAGGATAACTCCTGCTAACAGGCGTTACTTTGGGCAGAGTAAGCAATTGAGTAGTCGGGACCTCTCTCGAAGATAGAAAAATACAAACTACAAGTCCCTCATTATTCCTGTCCTAACATATGGCGCAGAAGCCTGGACAATTTCCACCACGGATGAGAGGATGTTTAGAGTTTTCGAGAGAACAGTTCTGCGCAGGATCTTCGGACCTATTTGTGTTGATGGCGAGTATCGGATAAGTTACAACGTTGAGCTGTATGAGCCGCATGCTGATATTGACATAGTCAAGCGAATCAAAATCCAGCGGCTGCGCTGCCTGGGTCAAATCGAGCGAATGGAAGAAGACGCTCCAGCGAAGAGGGTATTTAATTCGGCATCCGCTGGAGAACGCAGAAGAAGAGGAAAACCAAACCTCCGTTGGAAGGACCAAGTGTTGGGTAACCTGGCGGCGCTTGGAATATCCAATTGGCGCCAGCAAACGAAGAACAGAGAAGACTGACGCCGCATTATATGTTCGGCCTAAATCGATCATCGGTTGTTATGACCACATTAGAAGAAGAAGAATAATGGATTTATGACCCAAAAAAATGTGCTTTTTGAGCACAGAGACTTCACTTTTTCCCATTTTTATATAAATGCTCGTGAGCATCTATTTTAAATGGCTGTCACAACAAAATAATTTCACAGATATGTTGGAAATTTTGATTGCATTCTTTTGAAAGATGCTTCCTGACAAGCTAAATGTTTTCTTTTGCCGAATATGATGAGCCTTATTTCAATTATAAGGGACTATTTGAATCACACTCGTATTTTCTATTATATTTTTATTTTCTTGCTATAACTTGCTGACTATATATACTCGTACAGATATCTACCTAAAGTATGAAGCAACTTCATAGCAACTTCATAACTTTCATAGCAGTCATAAAGGTCTGCGACGTGCATATGTTGAGGCAATAATAACAATAGAGTCGGTATGTAATCACAATCACATTTAAGCAGTGTGATAGATAAGATTAAGAAAAATAAAAATTATAATATTCTTACTGGAAGTTTAATTATAAAATCGGAAAAAAAAGAAAATGACAAAAGGAAACCAAAGAAAAACAACAATTTGTTTGAAAAAAAAACAAGCTACACCAAAAAAATAAACAAAATTAATCATACAGTTGAAAGAAAACAGCAAACAAATTATACAAAATATCTACAAATTCTACAACACAAATTGAATAACAAAGAATTTTGTGATTTCTTACGAATACGAATACGAGTAGTACATACAATGGCAAATAATGATTTTATCAGCGAATGGAATTTGATGATTGTTTTTGTCACTTCATCACCCCATAGCACATTTTAAACATCACATTTGCATATGACTCACTACTTTATGCGTTGTGCTAATATCAAAAGTTGTGGCACTCGATTAACAGCATTCGCTGTGCGAAATAACTGGTATAGGTAATTTCAAAGTGCGTAAAAAATTTCGAGCGGCAATTTCTATATATAAGGTCTAGTAAAAAGAAATCCATTTTTTGCATTAAATTGAAGGTTTTATTTAGCATAGTTAGAATGATCCGATTTAGGTCAAATATGCACCGTTCTGTTCGATAACTTGTTGCCAATTTGGAAGGTAATTCCATAATGCCACTCTCATAGAAACCCTCGTCCCTATTGGTAAAAAAACTGGGACAGTCGATTTTCACAAGCTTCTCTTGAGGCGAATTTTTCCTGATGGAAGACAATTCCTCTTTTATTGGCCAAAGCTGGCCACTTCTCAGACGGTACAATTGTTGACAGTACAGGTCCGAATTAAAAGTTTGGCCATAGGGGAGCAGCTCATAGTAGATGATTCCCTGCCAATCCCACCAAACACATAGCAAAACTTTCCTGACCGTCAATCCTGGCTTGACCACCGTTTGCGCCGAATCAACCACGACCGTTTTCGCTTGACGTTGACGTAAGTGACCCACTTTTCATCACCAGTAAACATCCGCTTCAGAAATGGATCGATTTTGTTGTGATTCAGCAGCGATTCGCAGATGGAAATTCGCTCCCTGAGGTTTTTTTGCGTTAACTCGTGTGGCACCCATACATCGAGCTTCTTTTGTATCCATTTAAATAAAAATGATTCCAAACGGTTTTTTGTGCAATGTTTAGCTCCTGGGCAATAGAAACATTTCGACGATTTCCATTATTTTATCGATAATTTCGACAATTGGTCTTCCAGAGCGTGGTGCATCTTTGACATCAAAATTACGGGAACGGGATCGACGAAACTAAAATTGCACGTGATTGGCTGTTACAGTATCAGGACCATAAACACTATTCACATTTTCAGCCGTCTGGATTGCGTTTTCGAATTGATCGAAGAAAAACTGTAAAATATGGAGTATTTTCTCTTATCTGGCATCCATCTTTGACGCGTGCTCAAACAATACAAAGTCAAGCAATCACAAAACTGCCTGAAAATATATTTAGTACGAAATCCTATCTTTCTAACGCCATCTAGCGTGAACCGATCGCACTTATACAACGCGAGATACAGATTACTAAAGTCATCTATTGGAAAAATAATGGATTTTTTTTTTACTACACCTGATATAATCCTACAAACCGGTGGACTTTTGGAGAGGATCAATCTTGGTTTCTAGAGAAAAAAGAACGAACGTTGTGAAAAAATAATTTTTCGACTTCAATCCTTTGAACTAAAATTTATAATCAATTTTAGGAGGCATAAGTTGTCAATAAGACAGCAAATGGTTGCCATTATGAATAATTGCATTGACAGAAGTGAGTTCCCACGGCAATTGAGTCTTCGTCCCCGAACAAACCATGGTCATTCCAGGTCAAGGATTGCCAATTCAGCGAAAAATGCTGTTACAACAACAATAAATTTTTTGTCGTCCTAATGATATTACGGATAATGAGCATACCAGAACTTTTGAAAGTACCAAGTACCATTTTTGCCATTATAATTAACGTGGTTTTTGTTGTTTATTTTGACTATAATTTTATGATGAATTTATTTGATTTTTTTAAGAAATTTTTCTTTATTTATTTTATATACTCGTACATTTTATATGATTATTTCTACTTGTTCACATTCGCTTTCACAATTATGGATGACGACGACGACGACGACGACGCCGATATTAATGACAATTATTTCGATTGAAATTATAAACAATAATAATGAATGATGAATCATCAAAATAGTCATAAAATATCATCATCATCATCATCATCATCATCATCATCATAATTAAATATGATCATTATCAACATTGTTGAACATTAAGAAATTGTGTTGATTTAAATGATTAAAAATAAAAAATAAAACGATAGCGAGATTGTCAAAAAATGTTTTGTAATTCAATTCCAGAAAATGAAATTGAAGAGTTCATTCACGTCACGTCACGGCCATCATTTGTCGACAATATTATTACAAGCCAACTTAAGACAGGTAAGTCCAAGTAACAGAAAACAAAAACAATGATACACATATAATCTCACAGTATAATGTGTATAGTGTACGAGTATAGTGAGTAATGAATAGAACGACAAAAGAATTGCAAATGAATGAAAATGTAAAATATAAGATAATGGTAGTAAATAGATAGATATGCGAAAATAAAAAGAAAAAAGAAAAATATTTATTATATATACATGTCACAACATGGAAGTAGTTGCATTTATAATGTAAAAATATGCATTAATGTACATTAAGGTGGATCGAATTGTATGGAACAATATTATGGACTAGCTGGACTCAACGCAAAATATAAAATTTGAGTAATTTCAAGCAATATTTCCCAAGAAAAGCATTAAAAAATTCCTGATTTTTAAAGAGTTGAAAACAACGTAAATTTTGTATGGGAGCCCCCCCTAAAAGTGAAATTATATGGCAAGTATGTTTGGAGAAAGTGGTAAGAAGACGACTATTGTCAATTTTCAAGTGTTTACCGTTCATTTTGCATGTGACGCCCTTTAAGCGGTGAAGATCGTGAGTAAATACCTAGTCAAGTCATAAATATTGGTACACAGCAAAATCGACACCAAATGAAAACGAATTAATATTTTTCAAAAATTGTTTGTCCTTTTGATTGGGTTATTCAATGGCTAGAAATCTTGGAACAACTTATTCGAAATGACTTCCAGCACGACTTGAGACGATCTGGCCACTCATCGATCGCGAGACGCACTTCATGCATGGGGAAATTGTCCCCTGCACGGACAAGGTTTCGCTTCAACGATTCAATATTTGGGTGTCGAGTAGAGCAAGCCATGCCCTCTAATACGGACCACAACTTGTAAGCCAACGAGTTGAAGTCTGGACTACCAGCTCCCCAATCATCTGTTGATATGAAGTCCGGAAAGTTGTTTTTTAGCCACAGTTGAGTCGTTTTTGCTTTGTGAACTGGAGCAGAGACCCCTTTGGATCCACGGCACGAGTTGGGATGCTTATGTTACACACGATCGTTCTGTTTATTGAACAATTCTTCTACGGTGAAGATTTTCTCGTCAGTAAACAGAAGTTGTCTGTGAGCGTTTCGGCTGCGTACCGCTTTCGATTTTCGCTTGCGTTTTCCCTCCAATGCGGCCGTGAAGAGGTGTCCAGTGTGTCGCTGGTACGCGCTAAGTTCCAAATCTTCATGGACATAGATTTTTGAGAGATTTGCATTTCCCGCGACAAGATTTTCTGTTTTCACAGCGGTTTTCTGTCGCTTTCGGAGTTCTCACAATGCGCGGACAGCCGGATCTTTGACGGTCTCGTACTCCATCAGTATCCTCAAATAACTTCACAGCACGATATACAAAATTGCGAGTGATTCCAAGCGGTCGCAATGTCCGAAAGATATCGCCTTTTCCCATGCTGCATTTTAGTAGGCCAACTACAACAATACGTTTTTCGATGTCGCCCCATTCCATGATTGTAACCAATTGATGCCAAAAACTTTATACGTTTATACGTGGCAATGAAATGTCGACTGTTATATCGCAGTCAAGATGAAATGGATGCGCATTCGTATTGAATGCGTTAATTGTGTTATGACTAGACTAAGTTCAGAGGAAATTTTAAAGAGAAAAACTAAAAGAAGTAAACTTATTGCGTTGCAAAAAAACTAAAAAAAAAAAAAATAGGCGTATCCAAATTAGGAATTTATTTACACTATCTTCTGAAGAAATTTTTAAAATGTTCCAAATTCGATGTATTTTGCTAAACCAAGCTGCTAAAATATTTTTTTTTACCCACCCTAATGTACATTGTATCACAAGAAAAAGTAAGAAAAAACTGTTAAAACAACAAACAATACACAGGAGTGGTGCAATGCCATTATTTCATAGTCATATATAAGTGTAAATACCTTACATAGAATAAGATGATTCAGGCGCAGGCATTCAGGCGACTTATCTGTTGCATCAAAGTAAATTTACATAACGCCACAACGTATATGTAAGTAAAATTGCTTATTTAATAATTTAAACAGTGACTGTGACAATAAGATACCACTATATACCGTATATGTTGTTGTTTATACCAAATCATAATATGTACACAAAGGTGGCCACACCAGGGGGTGATGATGGAAGGTAGATATGTATGTTTGAGAGAAATATCAAGAAGGAACAATTAATGCGGGTCAACCTTATGCTTCATTCCTCTAAATTCGATTTATGGGACGATTGAACGATTTTCTAGTATGTGAATATTCCATGTTGTATGAGAGTCCCCTCAAGAGTTGGTGATAGGGAATACAAAAGTATGTTTCGAGGAAATGTTAGAGAGGAAAAATTAATGAGGGTCGATTGTTGTTGTTGTAGCAGCAAAAATACAAAAATGCTTTGTTTTGTTCCCTTAAATGCTTTGTATTCTGATAAGGTGTATAGACCTTGGTCGACCAAGTGGTCGAGTGCTTCCGGGACGTAGACCCGTCCATTCTTGGAAAGTAGAAAAAAATATTGAATAGGTAGAGCTAATGGTGGTTGAATTACCATATGACCTTGCTAGAGGCAATTTTTGGGTAGATATGGGGATTTTTTTTTAATTTTCATGTGATTTTATTTCATTTTGTATGACAGCCTTTCAAGGCATAGATATGGGAGCTAATTATGCTACGGAAAAGTTTTGAAAATATAAAAATAATTATGGTCAGAATTAGTTTTCACCCTCTTAGAGGTGTTACCTTCCTTGTCGGAATGGATATAGAGGGTAAGTATGTTTGGTGGAAATGTTACGATGAAAAATAGGGATATGTTATATATTTTACTCCTTTCGGGGCACCCTTGGGAGTTTTTTAAGGGGTTGTTGTTGTTGTAGCAGCAAAAATACGGAAATGATTTGTTTTGTTCCCATGCAAAGCATTTCCGTATTCTGATGAGGTGAATGGGCCTTGGTCGACTACGTGGTCGAGTGCTACCAGGACGTAGACCCGTCCATGCTTGGGAACTACCTTAAGGGGTGGAAATAGCTGAACAGTATGTTTAAGAAAAGTGTTGTGTAGTAAAAATCTTGAATGTTGACCATATATTTGACATCCCTAGGGATGCCTACTCGGTGCGGTGGGAGTGAATTATGTAAAAACCTCAATTTTGTAGAGCGACCCACTGAAGTGAAGTTTCTTGTGGTAAAATATTGAGACAGGAATAGTAATAGTGGTCGGTCTTACATTTCATCCCTCTGGAGACAAGGTCTTTTTGGTTAAATAAAATATCAACACTTTTGATTTTGTTGTTTTTTCTTTTTATCAAATCGAATATTTTAAGCATGTGAGCCTGGAAAAAAATAAATTTTCGAAATAATATTCGTATAAAGATTAATTATCATTTGAAAAACGCCAGCACTTTTGTTCAAAGTAGATGGTTTTAAAAAAAGCCAAAAAATATATGGAATATTTGAAAAAAAATTATACATAAAAATGTTTAGAAAAAAAAGACTTCGAGTTTGTTCAATACACTATACCTCGCAAAATGGCAGCTCTTTAAACTAATTTCGATATAACGGCTTTTTAAATCAGGTTTCGCTTTACATCCCACAATGTTTCGCTATAGTATAACGGTATACCGTGGTATATGTGTATGCATTCTTTCTCCAACATGATCTTGAATATATCTTTCTCAATTCGATTAAACGCTATTCTTATTGTTGGCCTACTACAATGATATTGAATGAATTATTGTTTTTATATGAACAAAAGTTTACAAAATGCCTATTTTCAAGAAAACAATCAATATAAAGCGTTATTTCTATTTTACCATCGCATCCGTATCGTCTTATGCTGGCTGATATCTTGAAATAAAGCATTTGATCGTACACAATTTTCACCTAAATACAATAACTACTGATTTGATTATATGTATGAAACAATCCAAAATTCATATCATATCCTTCCATTTGTCTATGATTTTCTTCATATTTTATGTGAACGAATGTCACATAGCTGAAATAAAATGAAAGCTTATGCTGAAGTTCATCGAGCAAGATAATTGTAACTTGTTATTTCATTTTCATTATCACTTTAACTTTAATAGTACTATTTATCATTCTTTATTGCTTTAGATTGTTTTGTATTTTCATGACTTTTAACTCCAATTTGTGTGATAGTAATTATATTAAATAATTTGAAAAAAACCGAAAGAAATTGCCACTAAAAAGGAAACATATTCTGATAAGAAAATGTATATATAGCAGTTGATTATCGGCTAAAACAAGTTATGTATAGTTGCTATACTAAGCGTATCAACCAATACTTAGAAGAGAAACATATTTAGGTAATGCACAAAGTCTCTTAAAATTATATGTCACAATTTAAGTTGAATAAACTCTCACATTTCAACAGTCTACAGCTCCAATAATCAAGAAACGTGACAAAAAGAGAGCTGGATTATGCTAAGTCGCATTTCAAGTGCTAAGTCGGACACCAAGCTACAAAATATTTAAAAGTACTGTAATAATATACGACATCATGACAATATATGTTGTTGTTGTTGTTGTTGTGACAGAATTTTTTTCTCTCAGTCGGGTCGGTCTTCATCCCGAACAATATGATATGATATGACCGCTTGTGAATAACCTAATTTTAATATATTTATGAACTATATTTTATAAAACAAAAAGATGTAATTTTTAAAACTACCTCTTAATGTATGCCATTAAATTAATAGAGCAACATTAAAATAATTTCATTTTTTTTTTTTTTTTTTTGAGAAATTTAATAATAGATTGCTTATCCATTATGCCGCACCCACTAATTGTGTGATATTTTTCATTTTTACGGTGCTGTGTTTAGTACTATTAAGGATTCTTTTCTATAGTGTTTGTTTGAATATATGATAAAATATGACATGCTACATATTTGTTTACATATTAGTAGCCTCTTGAAAGTAACTAAAAGTAAGCACAAGAAATAAGTGGGTGCAGGTTTTTTTTTTGCATGTCAGTTCAAGGCTATCAATTTATAAATGCTACTGTTACTGCTGGCGGCAGAAAAATATGAAAAACTAGATATAATAAGTGAATGGATGTGTTTATATAGAAACAAATATGTTGATGTGTAAGTAAATTTATTCAAAAATATTCTATACGCGTTCATACTACACAACTTCTATATGATATCCACTGTAAAACTGAGTTTTTTAATAGATTTTCATAAAAAAAGCACGGCAGTTTTAGAATTTTGCTATCACCACTGAATAAACACCTTGCTATATTTTGGAACAAGTGCAGAATAACTCACTTAAAGGAAAAAAAATTAAAAATTTCCTCGTATAGGGTCTATTTTTGTGAATATAATAACCAAAAACTTTTTATCGCTAACGCCCATATAAGGCGCGGCTCAAGGTCAAAGTTCAAATTTACGCTCGAAATTACTCAACTAATTTAAACTTTTTTTACAAGATGGGTATCAAAAGAAAGCTCTTTTTAATACCTTTTCACTGATATTTAACAATTATAACCTTTTTGTGATATTTTAAAAGTTTTGAATGAGAAGATATTTGAAAATGTTTTCAAAAATCGATTTTTTTCGAAAATCATCACTATTAACTTATAAAAAACGTATAACTACATTAAAGTACATACAATTACCTTTTCAATGGTATATAAAACTAATTTTTAGAAAATATTTTTATATTTTTAATATTTTTTAATAATTAATACTTCATAAAATTTTTTCAATATAGATGGCTTCCTTAAAATTCTGTTTTGCGACCATCTGTATTTTCGAATAAAAGTCTTTTATGATTGTTGGCCTTCAGCCGGTCGAAAAAAATAACCCTTATAGAACCGACTCCGGCTTCGCGATCATAATTTTTTTACAATATTTACAATTATCACTATAATCCTCCTTTATCTCACTACTTTCGTATACACTTAATTGGAGTAGACAAAGTATGAAAATAATAATAATTTAAAAATTTTTTAAAAAATTTGTTTAACAAACTATTGGAACGTAATGTCATGGCCTTTAATTTGATGATAAATTTTCAATAGGTTAATAGGGCTTATCTTATATTTTTCAAAAACCAGTTTTTGAAAAACATAATTTCAAATTTTCATTTTTGAAAACGCCACGCCACGGGTTTTTATATTCACAAAAATAGGCTCAACACGAAGAATTTTTTGTTTTGTTTTATCCTTTAAGTGAGCTACTCTGGACTTATGCGCTAAATTTAGCAACTTAGGAGATCTAAACTAAAACTTAACTAACAAACTAGAAGCTGAGCTCAATCTAATATATGTACATTGTAATCACAATCTGGGCAGATTGAATATATTATTCACATGCAGCATTATAATATTTGTATTATTTTCCGTTGAGATCGACACCACAAGGTGATATATATTCTTATACCGGCTTAATATCATCTGAAGTATATGAATATTAAATAAAATAATTTCAAAAATTAAGTATTAGAACGTGCTCACACCAGCATTTTCAAATCTATAATTCATAATTCAAATCTATATATACACAAACACACACACACACAAACATACACACAGATAACAAACAATACGTTGAAAATAAAAGAAGGGTGTGAAACCGAGAAAATGTAAGCATCCGGACCCACCCTTTTCATATATGTATGTACGATTAGATATGCACAGAGTAGATTTTAAAAACAAACTTATTCAAAATATTTTCACTGCTAAATCAGATGCTTGCCGCCATTTAATATTGTCACAATTATACACCACGTTTGAAAAACTTACCACCACTACCACCTCCTCTTGCATTTCTAATAGATGCATCCATGATGTAGTTATTCGTTGGCAGCAAAATATTATCCTTCTAAATGTTGCTAATTTTGCTTATGATGTAAATGACAAAGTCGAAATAAATGCTCCTAATTGCAATGCATACAAATTTTACTTTTGCAAAAAAAGGCACAAGCAACAAATATGAACCTCTTAGCAGTAGTTTCTCTGCGACCGATGCCACTGCCGATGACGATACTGATGAATCACAATACGTTGCTGCCGCACAACCAGAAAATGTTTTCGTAAATTTGCTCTTTAAACTGATTCGCTAAACCACTTTTATATATGTTTTGCTTTATTTTCATTTTTTTTCCATATTTTCTACTGCTTCTTATTCTTTTTACCACTTCTACAGAGTCTAGCACTGATTCTTCATCTTCGTTTTTGTCTTATTCTTTTTTCTTACAATTACTTCTACTTCACACTATTGCTAACTTTATATCTACTGTTATTTATGGCATTTACGGAATTTGTTAAAACAAAACAGCCAATAATGCAGCATAATTGAAGAATTGCTGAAAACAAAAAACGATTCAATTCAATAAAATAAAATGTAGTAAAAGGTATACCAAATAAATGATAAATGACAAAAGACATAAATAAAACACACACACACGCCGCGACAACCGTGTAAGCCAAGTTAAAGAAAGCACCTAGAATCGGGGAAACAAAGACGATAGCAAGAACTAGAATACGGCAACTGTGACGACAACGACGACGGCGATGACAATCACGGCCACGAGCACAAAAATAATAAGTGATATGAGAAATACGACTGTTTTTTTTAAGCTCATTACATTTTTTTGATTAAATCTTTTTGCCTTCATCGATACATACGTACTTTTCTAATCTTTACATTGACCTAATACTTTGCGCAAACATCAGTAAAAGCATTATAATGCCAATTAAATGCTTGCCTATAAGTAAATAATAGCAAAAATCAATTCATTTTATAGTCAGTCATTGAATTTGCTGTATTATTGATTTTCACCATTTCACACCTTTTTTCACAATGTAAATGCAGGTTGTAGGGTTTGCTAATATTTACGTCTTACATTTAACACTTTGCGCTTGTACTGTTTCTTTTCTTCTGTACACTAGTATAACATTTACTGCCATACATAAATAATATTCTTACTGGATTCTATCAAATGCAATTGAGCTTTTCTTGTCTTCGGATTAGCTAAAGAAAAATGCATTCGACGATCACACCCGTTACGTACAACTGCAACGTCTTCACCGCTTGTCATCAACACTGAAACTGGAATTGACATTTTCCAATTTGGCCACTGCATTTTTGTTTCTTTCTGCTTCTTCTATCCTCGCCTCATGGGTACTCCAACTGCGAGGTACAGTATTCCCGAGCAAGGCATACGTGTATTTTTATGATATAAGAAGAAGGTACAAAAGCATAAAATTCACAATAATCAAATATCGAATGTTTTTCTGCTTTTTACTTGATACAAGTTTGTTTCGTCAGGATGAAAAATACCATTATTATATTTCTCAATACAACAAATCAATGCATTATTTTGACAGTAAAACATAGAAAATGTGATACCTTCTCAGCTACTTTCGTACCGAAATAGCAATTACGAATACTTCAACTCGTACTTTACGCCCCAATTGGTTTGCTTTTGTTTTATACATCACCCAGCGCCATCTTGAATATTGTACCGCCATCTAGTTGAGAATCATTATTTCACAGATTCTCAAAACATATACAACAAATACTTTTGTAGTAGCAACAATAAGCATTGGCTGTGTTATAAAATAATTAACTCTATCAATAATTAACATATAAAGAATTTAAATTCTGAATAACACGAAAACAGCTGTTTTTTATTTTCATTTCTTATCTGCGTAGCTGATAGAGCAGAGATGTTATAATTTAGCATTTATTCTTACAATGCTAAAATTTTATTCTAAAATAAAATATATAAGTAATATTTAAAAGTTTTAATAAAACATAATGCATTCATCGAAAATTAAATGCAGCATTAATCAGCTTAAAAATAAAATCATTGATTTTATTCGCCGTGACACATACCTAACATCTCTGTTCCATGACATCAGTATTTCAGAAAATTAAATCAAAATAAAGTAACTAAGTATATGAATTGATTTAAATACATTTAATTGCATAAATAAAAATATAATAAAAATGCGTCGTCGTGTTGGATTGGGTGGCATCCGGGCGCAGCTGGATGCAGCAGCAAAATATCGTGACATTGGAGCAGAAATTAAAGAAACACAATTGGAACAAATGACCAAACAAATGGAAGTATTTCGTGATAAATTGGAAGAGTTCTCGATGAAACATAAACAAGAAATTCGCAAAAATGCACAATTTCGTAAACAATTCCAAGAAATGTGTGCAGCCATTGGTGTTGATCCACTGGCATCGGGCAAAGGTTTTTGGAGTGTACTCGGAATGGGTGATTTTTACTATGAGTTGGGCGTGCAAGTGGTTGAAGTATGTCTCGCAGCCAATTATAAAACTGGTGGTCTCATGGAATTGGATGAATTACGAAAACGGCTGATTGCAGCACGTGGTAAGAGTGCAGTTCATCAAGAGATTACAAATGAGGATATCTTAATGGCAGCAAAAAAATTGAGTATTTTTGGAAATGGGTAATATGCAAAACATTACATCCATTACATCCATTACATCCACAATTTAGTTTTATAGTACATAAAGTGGGCAAAGGAAAGTATATGGTTCAATCGATACCGGGTGAACTGAGCATGGAAGAGACAACCATTCTGACGGCAGCATCTAACACTGAACAAGGTTGTGTAACTGAAAGTCTACTCATTGAGCAATTAGGGTAATTAATTGGTAAACATATTTGTGTGAACAAATTTTAATGGACCTCTCATTGAATAGTTGGACTCCGTTTCGTGTTAAACAATCATTGGAAAAGATTGTTGGTGAAGGCTTATGTTGGATTGATGATCAGGATAGTGAAAGAGGTTATTGGTTTCCAAGTTTATTTCCTGGCCGTACAACGCAAACGGCAACTTAAATGTGAACGTGTAAAATGTAGGGATCTTCTGTTTTTTTTTGTTTTTGTTTTGGAAAGACGAAATTGTGTGTATTTAATTTCGTGTATATTTCCATATTAAATAAATAATAAACATGTTTATTATACAATTTACAAAAATGTAAACATTTGCCTACATACAGTCGCACATCAGTCACATTGATAAATTTACTAACATACATTCTCACATAGACCCAAAATATTATCGAATTAAAAACATTTAGCCAAATTGATCTTGTAGTCGTATTTTTTGAAGCTCAATTTTCAAATTATCATTTTCTTCTTGCATCCGATTTATTTTCTTATCATACTCATTTGTTAAGTCCTGAATGTAGACTTTGTACCTACAAATATTTTGATATATGAATCTATTCTATAGCAAGATGAATATATGTACGCACCTTTGTTTTATTTGCTTATTAGATTGCATGAAGTCTTGTAGTTGTTGCTCTTGTGCTGCTGCGCGACTGCAAATAAGCATTGTATAATTTTGCACATTATCATCTTATTCAAATGAAGTTTTACCTTTGCGCTTCCTTCTCCTTTTGCAACATACGTTTGTTAGTCTCCAACTTAATCTCCAATGTATCCTTTGGAATATAAACACAAATATTCAATACAATTTCTTATACTCACAAAATAATCGTTTAATTCGTATAACTAAATCACAAGGTATGATTATGAATTTTCTACCGGAGATTATTCAAAAATCATGCCACATACCAACGCTCTTGTGGCCGCTTGCAATTCTTCTGCTAATCTCTCATTCTCTTTGACTACCTCGGTGAATTTGTGCTCGAAACGATTACAGCGTGTTTCCAATATTTGATTGAATTTCTTTTGATTTTGCAATTCTTCTTTCAACTACAACAAACAAAAAATAAAATCGTTACATTATTATCAACTGGATTAGCAGTGTTTTGACTATTATTCACCCTTTCTTGTATACCAATTAGAACCTTTTCCTTTTCGCAAAAGTTTTTACGCAATGCCTCCATATCTTTTTCAACTTTACACGCAGCCTCATCCATGACCTGGCCAATGGTCGATGCAAGATTATCACACTCCTCCTTGACAACTTGTTCACGTTTTTGCGCCTCTTCTTTATCGGCTACAGCCACCTCCGCTATGGCTAGTGCCTCTTGAACCTTTTGCAATGCACATTTTTCACGATCAAAACGCTCCTCAATGACACGCTTGGATATGTTCAATGAATTTTCTAAATCATGATTTTGACGTATCACTTCATTCAATTGTGCCTTCAGCTTCTCAATGATAACATCACTTTGTGATTTTTGTGCGAGATCGCGTTCTTTCTCTGCCTCGTCATATAAATAAATAATTATATTTTGTTTATTTGAATAATGCATACTTGTATATTCGTACCTTCCAATGCAGCTTCCAAATTTTTAATATGATCATGTAATTGTCTTTTTTGCTCGAAAAGATTTTCTATAATTTGAGTCTGTTTCGCAATTTCAGTCTTCTGTGTCCTAATCGAACTCTCCAACAATTTGATGGCAGTATCATATTTCTGTTTTACCTGAAAATACGCTATTTATTCCTAATTTTTTAATGCTACATAATATTGGTAATGACCTCTTCAATAGAGTTTGGTTTAAATAGCTGATTACGATAATTTTGAATTTCTTCCTCCAGATTTTGTATTGTTCTTTGCGAACTCTGATTCAATGAACGTAATTCATTATTTTCCTATAAATACTATAAATATTAGAAATTGAATAATACAAAAATTAAGTTATAACAATTTACCATTTGCAAAAAGTCAATTTGTTTTCTTGAATTTTTCAAAGCATCGTTTGTCAACTGTTCCCTTGTAGCATCGTCTCGAGCATCTTGATATAATGCTGCAGATGTTGTTGTCGTTGTTCCTGATATGGTTGCCGCTGCTGCAATTTTAAGATTTTCCAGTTTTGCGTTTAAACGTTCGTTCTCCTCTATAACTTCCAGAAGTCTTTCTCTTAAATTTGTTTGTTCATGCTGTGTGTATTTGTGTATGTTTTCAAACATGTACATATGTGCATATATGTTCAATATTTCAATTTATTTATTGTGTATGGTGTGTACTTACCTTAAAAAGTTCCAAATCCGTCTGAGTTTCATTAATTAATTTCTCACAGCTTTTTGTGATTTCTTGAAAAATGCTACAAATCGAATTTGGTTGATGTATTTGAATTCTGTGCATATTCTCACATTATTTTACTCACCTATGATCGACAATGGATGTTGGAGTCATTTTTATAATTGGTTATTGCAAATATTGAAATCCAAAATATTTGAAAATTCATATTTTTCATTAAATGTGAATTTAAGCTGAATTTTTAAAATATATTACTCTTTATTACACGTGTTGTTATTACAATTCAATGGTGGGTACAACCCCTAGTACACCCCAATTTACTACTTTACAGTCTTTGTGTATAGACATAGCCGTTACCATGGCTATTATTAGTATTTGACTGACTAGCCAAACTACACATTAATCGTAATACTTAAATTATTATAATAAAATAAAATAATAAAGCAAGCAAATTTTAAAATAATTTTCACAAATAAATATATTAAATATTCCAAAGTGAAAATGCCGCTTTTCACCAAAAAATTCGAATCGAAACCAATACCACCACGTACAGGTCGTTGCACAACTGCTTGTCCGCCCGTCACAGAGAGCATGGATGACTTCAAGCATATTTCATTGAATTTGGGTAATAAAGAATTACGTTTCGCCGATGGCATCTGGATACATTCATCACGTAAGAGTGATGTCGACGATGTGGCACGTCTGCATCGACGTATTCGTAACTTGGAAGAGGAGAACAATATGTGCCAATTGAAAATTGAACTTTATCTTGATTTATTGACGGAGCAAATATGCGAATTAAATGCTATAAAATCGAAAGGAAAGTAATTTAAATTATAAATGATATTATTTAAAGAAATAAAATGAATTTTATTTATTATACATACATAAGGTGTTCTGTGCTATTTCCATATGTATTATACATATGAATAAAATGCATGTTTTATTTTATTTTATTGTATTTTTCTCTCTTCATATTCTTGTAAAATGTGCCAACATCATCATGTGCCATCATTCATCATCGGTGTTTGTACAGATGCGGTTAGTCTGCAAAGGACTTCTCTAACATTTGTATCGAAGGAACAGAATTCGAATAGCACTTATCAAGCCATTGTTGGGCTTGATCGACATTTTGTCCCATTGAAAATCAATGAAACACCAACACACGAAATTGTTTTGAATCCAATATTTTCAAAATCATAAAAGTAGCGCTACGGAAACTACTGTATCTTGTGAACAATGGCTTCAGAATAAAGGTAGAGCAATTGAAAAAGATTTCTCTTGGCTTCGCCTTATGATATCATAAACGATTCCCTTATAGTGTCAAATTCAAATGTTTATTTTCTTCTTTGCTTCTTCTCGTATGTGTTTTTTTTGTTATTTTGTTTTTTCTCTTGAATCTCTCCCCAATTGCTCTACCTTGACAAACAAACCGTCCTTGTTACTAATGATCAGATTGTCATGAAATTTTGACAGGTATCACTTGAAGGGTTTATCATCTCTCATGAATTTTCTTTAGTGGCTCCACCTATGTGTCATCCTTTCAGCCGATGTATTAAATTACTCGTATATACTACTTCAACAACATACAATTCAAAATACATTATCAGTTAGGCAACTGATTATTTTGCTTTATAGTCAGTAATTGATTCAATATCAGCATATTAGAGTAGTATTTCAATATCTACCCGACAACTTAATATATAAAGGACGAAAAGAGCAATTCAATTAATAATTAAATTCCAATATAAATATGAATGGTTTCAATTGTACAAGTCAAATATACACTATCAGATAATAAATTTAGAACACTTATTGAATTAAATATCAATGTGTTATCATATCATCGGAAAAGAAACTACATATAATCAACATAAAATTATGATAATATGCTTCATAATAGCTTAAGCTTCATTCACGACTCCAGTTACGTTTAATTACATCTTTGTGTACATAAGCACAACGAATGTGCTCATAAGCGAACAAATTTGAATGTTTGCTGACAAACTGAATTTTTTGTAGCAATTGCTGCCGTTAGCTCCACTTTCATATATATTTTTTTTATATTAACGATAATAAATTGATAAACAATAATAATACACATTCTCACACATAAATATGTACATATCTATGTATATATCGGCATTAAGGTGGCACACAACCTCATATAAAAATCTACTACTTGGTGGTTCACTTAAATTCTCTTTTTCCAGTCACGATTTTATGGCAGATCAAGCTGTCATGGTACATTTTTACGGATAATTAATTTAAAGGTATTTTTTCCAATAGAAATTTTATGACAAATTGCCGAATTATCGTTTTTTTTTTTTTTTGTTTTTCCAGAATTGTTGGACATTTTATCATAGAAAAGCTTAAACCGGCAGAGCATCTAAAAATTATTCAGCCCTATTATGAAAATCATAATTCTACGAGGTATGTATTTTCGGCCAAAATTTTGTTCAGTGATGAAACTCATGGCTTAATGGCTATGTCAACAATTTAAATTGCCGTATTTGGACTGAATAAATCCATATCTATCTATGTGTGAAGTGAATAATTGTTGCACTACTGTCCTTGAACAATCTGGTTACCTCTTTCATGTTAGCGTGGGTCCCAGAGCACGTGGGCATCTCGGAGAATGATGCCTCTGACGTATTAGTAAAAAAGCTTGAACCAGAGTTGAAATCTTTGCTACTAATGTAATAGAGAGCGACTATCTTGGCTCTTGGCTCTTGATACAACAGAATGTGCTTCGATTACTGCAACATATTAAATATATCAAGCACAGTACAATGCATGAACAACTTCAAGAGTTACTGTTAAACCGGCTACGATTGTGGAATTGGAAGCCAACATTATTCGCCTCATTTAATCTGGTTAATTTGATTAATACAAATTTTAATTAGTCGAAAAGTTTTATTACGAAAGTAGTGCTAAAAAGTCAATTGTAAGCGTTGCTTGTAGAATTGAGAACCTCCACAAGTCACTTTTATCGTCGCAAAATCAACTTCGATAAGGGGAATAACTTCCCAACCACACAATTTTTATCTATGGAGTAAAAAAGCGAAGAGGGAATTGCTTGTATAGGAAAGGAAGATTTACTTTAAAGCCACAACAGAAGGAATTTCTTTCGCATGACGCTCGAATTATTGTAGGTACGAGTATTGCTGATAAAAATATTTATAAAAAAAGAAAACAAAAAGTTTGCTGTCGATACACAATAACTATACTTATATACATAATAACATGCAAGACCATATTGATATTGTTAACTACTGACTTTGTTCATATACGAAGTACTTACGAGCATATACTTTATGTATTGTCGGTAAGTATTTGGGTTTTATTTGTACATATTATTGTTATAGGGTCTTATCAAGAACGACTACCGTTTATTTGCGCATTGATAGGGTAATATTTGAACGAATAGTACATGTGCATCTGTATACCTTCTTACATTAGTTGAATAGTGAAGTGTGAAATATTGTGCGTGGTTGGACGGACGTGCTTGCGGTTATAGTTCTATAAGAAACTACATACAATTGATCAATGTTTTGCAACACTTGTTAAGCTTGTAGTACAACACATTTTCAGTTTGTCATTCGAATTGGTGTTGTGTACAGTCGATATTATGTATAACACTGTTTACTATGGTAGTAGTCAATAATTATAACATATCGTAATTATTTGTTTACTTGATGTATTGTTATTGATAAAAAATTTCTATCAAATTTTTTTAAACAACTGAAACTGTGAAACTGCAAAATCATCATCATAAAATACAAACCATAAATATTGAAATTCAATTACATAAATCGAAAAGTAAATAAAATTATTTTCACAGTCAAATTGTGTATGTACTACATAGGTGTGCACATAAGTATCTAAACATTTTCTAATAAATACTACATGCAATCAAATTAGAATAAAAAAAATTGTGTTTCTAAACAATTCAACAATCACTTAATACTTACTAGACTGTGTACAAACATATGGGTGTATGTATGTACACTAACTACATCATCGCCCTCGTCTCATGGTCAAAACCCACTCACATGCACACATACAAAAAATACAGGTGTACGTATCAGCTTAGCACAAGTACAAGTACTACATATAATTCGCTTGCTGATTTCTAATTCATTCACTCACTTGATTAATTACATGATTATTGAATTCCTCTAATTCTACTTGTAGTATGTCGAACGTTGTAGATTATCGAAATCGAAGTGCTAACATCTTGTATTCTAAATAAAAAGAAAATATTGTGTCTCGAATAAAAGAAATGTGTATTTGTTTCTTGTTATTGTTTTTCTTGATTAAACTACCAACATTAATTGTGGTTACACAAGGATTATACATTGAAAATATAGGTAAGTAGAATAATAATAAATAAAATTTAAAAATTTTAAAATAAATCTCTTTTTTTTTATTTTATTAAATTTTCGAAAAGGTAATATTGTATATTTTTTTATCATATTTCTGAGGCCAACGATATTTTCGAAGATACTTTGAAGAGAGAAAAAGTTAAGATACACTTTAAAAATATGAAGTGTTGCGTCTTGCGAAATTTGTGTCGATATCGACAAAAATATAACTGTACTAGAATCTTCTTTAGATGAATACATGTCAAAATTCAAAACGAACGGCCAATTCCAGTTCATTTTGCATGACATTTAAAATTGATGTATTTGTGTTTTTTTTTTATGGAAAATTTAAATAATAGCTCAGTCATAAAGGCGCGTAGTCTAAGTGAGAATAGAGTTTTTTGACATATTTTCCCATACAAAAATCTGTCAAAATGCCGATTCTAACCTAAGCCTAAGTTACTATTTATGTAAAAACATTGATCTAATGAAGAAATTCGTCAACTATGAACAAAAAAAGCAGTCAAAATAATGCATTGAAAGCTGGTGGAAGTACAATTCTGCAAATTTCTGAGTCGGCGAGTTTCTGATAGAAGAGAGCCGTTTTCCTCCTCAAAATGTAACCGTTTTTGCTTCAAATCGTATACTATGTGTCGTTGATAATTTTACCGTGCTCATCGTAATCGATCTTATTTTCACAAAAAAACTGCCGCCATCAACTTGTTGGTTGACAGACTCACCTTTGTCTCCTTCGGCTTCGATTCACCACGAAAAATCCACTTTCTCGATCGTTCCTTAGTCAATGGTGTATTGTGCTGAGTCCATGTTTCGACGACGGTTTCGAAATGTTCGGATTGTAATTGAACATCGCAAAATATTTGAAAGTTAAACGATTGAGCGTGTTGTCAATCATGAACAAACAAACACAGCACCCATCTTGCGGATAGGTTTTCATATCCAAATATTTATGCAAAATTAAAATCACAGAACCATGGAGATAAGTCAGCAGCTCTTTCAAATTCGATCTTCTTCATTTACCGATCATACAATGTAATACAGTGAATTTTATCGACCGTTTCTAGTGGTAATGACCTCAATTGGGCGATCAGAGCTTTCGACAACTCTTGTGCTGTTGCGATCGCACCGAAATTAAATATTGTGGTTGTCATTCATCCATTATATTGTCCTTAATTTTAGTAAGATAAAAATTTAGAGACTTGCTGTATCCCGACCTGAGCTGTGCCACGTTGCACCTTGTTTTCCTCGGCAGTGATTCTTCTACTTTGGCTACAAGCGGGAGTATTGCGTTAAGGACTATACTTGGCTTATATGTACGAGTCGCAGCAGCTACCGTTTTAGCGTACCAGCATCAACAATAATCGAAGTCACGTAAATTTAATAAAACAGTGTCGCGGATGAGTCCAAACCAATGGTAAAAAGTCCCTATAATACTTTTCAAGCTATTGTTTGGCTTGTATGAAGGCTTTTTCGCCAAAAAAAATGAATTTAATGAACACACGAAATTCACTTTTTTCGATTTTTCCGAAAATGCTCATGGGCATCCTATTTCACAGATCCGTATAAAAATTAGGGTGGGTTCTTTTGAAAATTGCAAAATTTTTGGCAAATACAGTGTTCCTTATTTCAATTTTTTGGGGTTTTACTGTATTTACTCATTCTTGTACTCATTCTTAGTTTAGAAAGGCATTTTTTGCAAAAATACAAATAAAAATGAATATCCGATGGACCAGATGAGACACATTCTATGCATTTTGGGTCACTGAATCCGAATTTGTGGTCTTATCATCATCAGTTTTCGTTCTAACCTAATAAAAATTTTGCAAATTTAACTATAAAAAAGTGATATTTTGAGGTTAGAAAGAAACGTGAGAGTGATGGCGGATATCTGACCACGGGTTCGAATTCAGCTACGTACAACATTTTTGTAAAATTAAATTATAAATTTTAATCATATTTTCAGAGAATACAGAATTCATACAACAGCGTGTTGGGTATGACATTAAACTGGAGTGTGACCTCAAGGGTCTAGTGGAAGATGATAAAATTACAAATGTTCAAATTAGATGGTATTTTATGGTACTGTATGCAAATAGTCATTTGAATTTACAAATAAATTAATTTTTAACTTTATATTCATTATTCTTCTACTATGTAGCAATGTGCAGATAGTGCAAATAATTGCCATGCACAATATGATGATGAATGGATGCAATTGCCTTGTGAGAATAATACATGTAAACCACATTTACAATTGCATAATGTTACAGAAAAATATTCTGGTCTTTATAAATGTACGGTGACACCATTTCGAGTGGATACTGAACATGCACTTGATATACAATTGGTACGCACTTATCAGATCGATGTACAGAGTAAGTGAATGTTTAAAATACTGCTAGCATATACATGGTAATAATTATTATTTTTTTTTGTAGATACCTCTGTAGAAGTACCAGCATTTATAAGTTATCATCCACAAAATCGCAGTGCAATTATTGGTTCACAAGTTGTGTTCCAATGTCGCGTACACAGTGTAATCCATCCAACAATTAGATGGTTTCATCGCACACCCTATGCCAGTACGACTTTGGATACGTTGGATTATACGAATAATGCAAATTCTAAACATAATTTCAATGGGCATTTTGTACAACACAATGGTCACACTTACAAACTGTTGTCATCGTCACGTGAAAAATTCATCAGTGATAATGTGTATATGAGCAAATTGATATTGAATGCAGTACGCAAAGAGAATGTGGGCTATTACGCATGTGTGGCTATAAATTACCGTGGTCATAGTATCCGCGAAGCATATTTACAAATAATTTCAAACGTTGATACACTGTATGCTGGACCAAACAAATTCGACGATGACGTCATTCCGGAAGAGAGAACAGATCCGAGTGAATTTTGGCTGCTATTTTTAATGCCTTTGGGATTGGCATTATTGCCAGCAATCGTATGGTTTTGTTATGTGATTTACAAGCGATGCAAAAAGTGCCCGCCGCAATGTTCCGACAAAGAGAAGGCAGCAAGTCGCAGCATGCTTAATGCGCTCTTCTGAAAATTGCTCGCAACAGCGCTCGTCAAAAAACTGTATATTTTGAATATACTTGAACACCTGCATATTAGAGAAAACTTCAAGGCAATCGCTCAAATAAATACATATTCGCTCGCAGTAATATTCATTTAAAAAATCAAAATTTGTAGCAAACAAGTTCAAAATTTTTTTAGCTCTGTCAATTCCCAATATACATATACTATTTATATTTATATATATATATATATTGAATATATATTTGTATAAATTATATATATTTTTTTAGAACGTGGGCATACATAAATTTTGTTTGCACCACTTGATGATATTGGAAATCTATTTGAACTTTTATTTGATGCGTCAATTCGAAGTGCATATCTTTTATTTGCGCATATCCATAAATATTGCCAATCAATTGGAAGCTATTGATCCGGTGCATCAGTTGGAATCGTAACGAATTAAAAAACGGGTAAGCCTGCGATTACGACAAGGAATGATGTCCCGCAAACGTACTTCTGCGTGCTCTGCAGCAATTACGGCTGATGGTGTACAGTGTGGCAACGTTGATGAGTTTGAATATCAATATTATCGTCCCGGCTGTTACTGTACGCCTCAAACGGCGCAACATGCTGCTAACTATACGTGCGCCTACCTACATGATTATCAGCCACCTTGGAATGTTTGCAATACGGCAACATATGTTGTAGACGCTTATGGTATGGTTTACTATTTGAGTGATTTTGAACATCAATTGCAATTGCCTACCAATTTGGCATTGGCAACTGAATTCACATATCACTTCTTTGATAAAAATGTTGGCGAGGATATGCCAAATGATCAAGACGAAGAAGAAGAATCAGAAGAATATGTTAGTCCACGCAAACGTGAGCGTTTCGATTGCAATACTGAAGTGGAAGAAGTGGAAGAAGAGGTGGCCGAAGAAAAGGGGAAGAACAAAAATAATAAGCAAGTCAAAAAGAAACAGGCAGAAGAACTACCTGAAAATGTATACCGTGCCGAACAGGGATATTTAGTGGAAGAGCCCATTGAGCCAATTGATGCAACACAAGAAACTAGATAAGAAACAATAGTCTGCTATCATTAACGATATATTATAATTGATTGTGTATATAACATGTATGTATATTTTAGATGGTTTATTTTTTGTTCGTCCACAACCAATTAAAATAGATTTCCATGCGATTAAATTAATTTCAGCTCTATTATTTTTTTTTAAAGATCAAAGTTATAGAGCTGTATATATGCATAAATATTTTGTATTGTACATAAATATTGTCACAAAATAATTAATAAGTGGGCATCATGTTGGTTGGTTGATTCAAAAATATCACCAAAATACGCCGTTAATTAATGTTAATTATTGAAATGATTTGTATGCGAATTAAAATATTGTACAAATTAATATGATAATATAATAATTTCTGCAAAAATCAATAAATTGCATTGGCTTGAAATTTAATTACACTTGAAATGTAAATTTAATTTTCGTTTCATTTGTTGTAAATACAAAAGCATAGAAATTAAAATAACGTATGAATAACCAGAGACTTTAGAAGTATAGAGATAATCCACCGCTAAAACATTTTGATAAGAATTAATTATTGTAAACAAATTAAATTTTTATACAAAATTGTGTGTCATTGATAATTTAATGAATTCTGATTGCATAGATATTTTTAATAAAATTTTGACATTAAAAAATAACTCAAATATTACATATGTTGAATTTCGCATATTCTTGTATAAATATAACTTATAATTTTTCAATATTAATGCGGTTGGTTTAAAGTGGAACTCCAATGTAGGCGTAGACGTAAGCGTACATTTGATAACACGCGCGTAAAAGTATTTGAATGCATAAAAGTTGAACTGTTTTCTAATTTCATGTTCAAAATAACAACAATGCACATAAATAATATGATAATAAAATTAAAAAACAATATTTATTTTATGTTACAAGGCATTGCACTTTTTATTTAACGTTTTTCGTGGAAGATATGGAATATTTTTACAACTTTCGATCAAGCTCTTTTAATTTCTTGAACGCTATGGCAAAGAAATGTTTAACTTCATGGTCCAAATATATTTCTTACACCTACATCCTTCTTGTTGTCATTAGTTCAATGTACTGCAAGTGCATTGCAATTACGCTTTCAATCACCATCGATCTTAACATGAAATCATCGTACATTCTTATTTTAAAAAATAATATAATGTCACTTTCAAACGCACTTGCTTTATCTGTTCGCACGTAAATACATAAAAAGGAAGAACGCAATCTCATGCACGCGGACGTTATGGAGTTTCAGTGATTGCAAAACCATTTTTGCGGAAGCGAAAAACAGCATTCTTGCGACCAAAGCAAATCGAGCGGATGAACAGGTGCTCTTTATCACCATAGTTATAATCAAATTTAGATCATTTTAAATTTAGAATCGAATTGTTTGACATATTTCCCTATATAAAAAACTTTAAATTAAGATAAAAAAGATATGTTTTCATTTTCTTATTTTATTTTTTATTCTTTCAATGGTCTTAAGTTTGACTATAACTACGGGCCCGATTAAAGCTACAACTATAAATGTAGGTTTTATTCACAATTGGCACAACGCAATGGAACAATGCAATGAGAAACAAAGGTACACAAAAATTAAATACAACATCAACAACATACAAAACCCACCCCTAAACCATCAAAAGGTATGCATTTGTTTATTGTTGTGAAATTGTAAACATGGGAAGACAAAAAAGTCGTTTAAACGTCAGGAATATAGAATGAAGTCAAAATTTCGTTCGAGTTGTTCGGACTGGGTTCAATTAGTTGAACGAAACCAGTGTTGCTGTGACATTTCTAGATTATTATCGCAATATAACGACAACCCGAAGAAGGATTTACATGTAGTACATCCTGTCCATGTAGTAAAGTGGTCTGTCCTGGACGTCCTGCCCATGAACGTCGTGTACACATTAGTGTATATACGCTGGTTTTATTTGAATTGAAATACTACAATGGCTTTGAAATTTTGGAATATAGTAGGGCTGTCCAATTAACCGTTTGTAATCAAATTATTCGATTGATCACTATTTTGAATATTCAAAAATTTAAATTAATCAGAATTTTGTTTAACCAGAATAAAATATCCAAAATAATTCAATTTATTAATAAAATTTTTTTTTTCCAATACAAAGTAGACCGGAAGCTTTTCAAAGCTATAAATATGAGAATGCGCTTAAAATTTTTATTCCCAATGAATATTTCAAAAACAAAGAAAACATAAAAATAACAAATATTATGCTTAATTAAAATTCTGATTAATCGAATAATTTCAATTTTCATAAATCATAATTTTGATTAAGCGAATTGATTAGTCGAATAATATGATTAATCAAACTTTATGAATCCTAATATGGGGCGCATCTTACTGATGTTATCGCTTCAACGTCTAAAAATTTGTAAGCATATTTTAAAAACCGAAGCACGTTGGACATAGAACATAGCTCGTTGCACCGAAATTAAATTTTGGGTTGGATTTTCTGCGCAAAACTTCCATCTTTTTCTGACTACCTACTTTTCTACCTATCTCATTCGTACAGTTGCGCCTGAGCAGGCCAATGTGGACAGACACTAAGATTCTTTTGTGAAAATGTTTGTTTATTCTGTAGTTGGAATTGAATATTTATTGAATGAAAAATGTTTATAATGAAATCTAATTTATTTCTCTCATGGCCACTTGTGATCGTATGAGATGTATGTGAATAGCCCTTAAACGTCTTCCATTTAGGTGTACGTGACGTTTAAAACGTTGTATGTATATGTAATCGAATACTTGCTTTCGGAATTTCGTTCGTACAGAAAATGCATCCCTGAGCACATTCTTTCTCATTTCAATTCAACGTACGATTGTAATGGCGGACGACAAGCAATTGGATATAGTAATTGTTGTTTAATTTGTTATGTGCAAAAAATATTTTCAAACGCAAAAAAGTGTAAAAACAATAGCTGTTTATATTGTGGAAAATATGTGAAAAATTTGCTTAAATGAAAAAATTCGATCAAAGACTTTCAATTGACTCATATTGTATGTAGAAGAAGAAAGAGATAAAAAAAAGAGAATATAAAATACGCGGAAATTACACGAAGTGAATACACGGACAAGATACAAATAGACAAAAGGCGTACTTTGAACAGCATTGTCGAAAAAGTTAAAAAATCAGAAAATCGAATGTGCATTGGAAATCCTGAAGTATCACATATTGAAAAATAGAATTATAAATATACAAATATGTCCTCGCACCGTGTAAATGCTGTGGAAAAAGATTTGGAAAAATTTATAAAGTTTCTGGCGTTGAAATCGACGCAAGTCGTAGTACAATCGCGTTTAGGCGATAAAGTCCAAACGCAATGCAATCCCGAAGCAACGGCCAATGATTGGTTTAATATTGTAATACAGGATCATCCTGATGTTTATGCCGAAACAAAACTAGCACTTGCATTAGCTCCGGGTGAAAGTATTCTAAATAGATTTCCACTTTGTGTTGAAATCTCACTGAAAACCGTAGACGGTGACCAAATGGTTTTAGAGGTGTGGTCGCTGGACTTGCAACAAACAGGCGGATATAAGGTTAAGGATGAGCCAGGCATTAGTATTGGTACAGGAAGTTTTCCAACGAATACATCTGCTTTGGAGCAACAAACCCTAAAGGCGTCACATTCTATATACAATCGAATGGGTGTTCTCCTAAAATCGTTGATTTCTTTGACACGTGCCACACCTGCGTACAAACTTTCACGTCGGCAATGTCCAGATTCGTATGGCATCTACTATCGTATATTAGTCGCACGTCCGGCGATGCATACTCTCGGTGAAGGTTATAAGAATGTACGAATAGGCCAGCTCAATACTATTGTTGGGGCTTTAACTATGTCCGTTGCGTATCGAACCAAACTAACTATAACACCGACATCTGGTCAAGCACGTAACGGTGAGGGGAATACTATAATGCTGAAATCTGATCACTTCAGGCCATCGGACAGCAGTACGCCAACTCAATCAATGTCTACAGGACTGAAAAAGGTGGGCTCTGGCACTAATGGTGAACGTAAGATTATTGATCTTGAAAAACCTTTGAGACCGGGAGCCTTTACTGACATTGGTAAGTTGAAAAAGTACACAGAAGAAGACTATGTATTGCCTGAGACGCCTCCTTTTGAATGGCTGCTGAAGCATAAGCGCCACGAAAGTGGTAGTAGTGGTGGTTGTGGTTCTATTGAGTCTCTAAATCGGAAATGTGAATCACCTGCAGCATCTCCATTAACCAATGAACAGAATACGAAGAACATTAATATGACCAATAATAGTAACAATAATAATAATAATAATAATAATTTGACTGCGTTTAAAAGTTTGGAAAATGATGAAAAATCCCCAGACTCCATAGCATTATCGAATTCGCCGACAAAAACTTTATTTATTCCTGCAAAAAATAATTCAGCACAATCCTCCGTTTCAAGTACAACGCCTGCACAACCAATTGATGATGAACATTTTCTGAAAGAACTAAATTTTCCGTTTGCCTCGCCGACATCACATGTTAATGACCTGGCGAAATTCTATCGTGACTGCTATCATGCACCTCCATTGCGTGGTCTTAGTGAAATACAAATGGAAGCCAGCGGATGTTCTGTGTCTGCCATTTCTACCATCTCGTCAACTAGCAGCGCTGATTCATGCATTGTTGACGACTTGTCGCGTCAGTTGGAACAGTTTGAAACGTCGCTCGAGGATTATGATAAACTAGTTTCACAGCTTGGGCTCTCTGGATCATCATCGACAGGTAGCCGTAGTAGTGGAGGTTTACAAATGAGTAATTGAATAGCAAGTGCAGGGCGAATAATTATTTACGATGTAGGTAATTTAGATATCACATTTTTTAGTGGAAAACGAACGTATGAAGGACTTGCATTCGTTCTTTTTTTTTTTCAAGGGTGATTGAAGATTAGTTATAAGCTTGGCAAACATATTTCGTATTGGTATATTTAAAAGAAAACAAATGAGATTTATTGTAACTAAGCGATAAAGCGATAAAACCAATTCGTATAAATCTGTTTGCCCTGCTTATATAATTAAAAGTATTGTATGTAATTTAAAGTTATTATTTTCCTTTTTCCATTGTTTAACGAATTAAAAAGAAAAACAAAAAATATATAATCATATGTTAAGTGCCTTCACTTTGAATAAATGATTTAAATTAGATGATATTTTACAACAACAACAACAACAACAAGAAATAATACAATATTAAAGGCCTGAAAATCAATTGCAGCTCTCTACATATTGATTTGCGTTCAAACAAACCAACAACAAATTCAACATTTGATTTAAACGTTAAATAGCGAAAAGAATGTTTAAATAAATCATAATCATAATGAGAGACGTATGTAGACAATGTATTCAATTGGAAAAATGTTTGTATGAAAAAGTCAATAAATCGTAAATAATTGTGTAAGACTTCATCAGTAAGACTTGTTAAGATGTTTATAAAATTTAAGTTACAATAAAATGCCTAAGACTAAACGAGAAGAGATAAGATGCACTTAGTTTACGTTGTTTGTTTACATATAAAATACATGCATATATTTGAAGCAGTGAAGCACATGTAGACTATACATACAAAATACATATAACTCATAAAACCATACTATTATATTACGTTACATACAAACAAAATGTACATGCATATGTATATAAGCACTTAAGAACAGCTAGTTAGCTATACATGCATATATATATCATATAACTGAGCACCTATATTGTGGTAGTCGAATACACAACAATCGATTCATATAAAAATGTTTGTTATATTTTTTTATTTTTATTTTTATTTAAATATTTACTTATACAATTAAATGTAATTTGTAGCCGATTTGATATTATGGAAAAGTTTATACATTTATTTGCTTAAGAATTATTCAAATTAAACACACAAAAAAACAATTGTTATTAGACTTGCAATCGACAGACCGCATCAGGTGCTTCTTATAATGTGCTTTCCCTTGTCAAGATTACAAAATTCGACATTTTTATTTGTATAATTTGCATAATTTATTGTAAATATATATAAATATATATGTATGTGTGTATGTGTACACATACTCATACATACATAACCGCAAATACATAATTTTGTTTCATTTAAATAGTATTATTTGCACAAATTATTGCATCGCGGCTATGTACAAGTACTAGAATTGAGGGTGTCATAGAAGAAAGAGCTGAAAATATATAGTACCTACCTACCTACATACGACTAATATGAATAATCGTACATTCATGTATTTCATTATATCAACAACAGAAACTTAAAAAAAAAATACAAAATACTAAGGCACTTTAGAAATATTTAATATGTATAAGAATTGTGGCGCCCAGCAACAGGTTTGTCGTTGTTATCGTTTTTGTTTTTCTCTTGGTTTTTTTGTTTTTAATTAGACATACATACATATGTATGTATGTACGTAGTACTACATAGTAAAGTGAAATTGTAATAATGAAGATTGTGATTTTTTGTTCCACAAACCCTCGTTATAAAGTTCAACATACATAATCATCATAAGTTCATACCCAAATGTATACTGAACGCCCTTGTTGCTTGCACGTTTGTTTCCTACCCCATATATGGTAGGTATTTATTAGCAAAATGTCACAAATGCAAACGAAATAAAGATATGCATATACATGTATGTAAATAATTAAATAAATAGATTTATCGATGGCAGGCAAAAACTAATCAAATACAGAATGCATTCACAGTGCTGAGTAAAGTACATGCACGCATATGTATGCATGAATGTACATCCGATAGAAAAGTATCGGGAATTTTTAATTTAATTGGCCCAAATTACACATTATACAGCTGCAAGAATGTATTTGGTTTTTCAGTAATTCTCTTTACTCTCAAAACGTGTACAATATATGCAAAACATATCCAGAGAGTATGGGAATGAGTGAGAGTAAAATATTAGGAAAATAGAATACTCCATTCGCCTCGAGAGAAGTTCGAAAAATATTCAGTATATTCTTTTTTTTATGCACCTATTACGAATGGCAAGTCCACATAGTTGTTTGCTAATTAGCAGTTGCCTGTTCAGTTGCCTTCGTGCATTCAAACCAAAGCAGATGATTTCGTCGGTTGCTACCGATAATTCGAGTTTAATGCCACAACTGCTCCTTAGACAACAAGCCTTCCGTAATAGCGTCATTAATTTCGAATCCATCTATTTTGCATTTTTCTCTTCAAATGAACGAGTATTTACGAATATTGACGGACAAAGCATCAGTTTTGTATTACTGCATTTTGCAACGAACTCTATTTATACTAAGTATCGTTTATTTTCATGCTGTATTGTATTTTTGCTTATAATGTATGTATTGCAATGTAAAAAGACAAATTGAATATTTAGAGCATTCTCAAATATTTTACTTTCATTCGAAAATGTTGTCATGCTATGTAACAAAAAGATTGACTCCATTCACTTGTATTCATTGTAATTCATATTTGCTAAGAGATAATGAAAAATTCCATTCTAATACAAATATAAAAATATAAAATCTATCGCGATAAACGATTTTGTAGTGAATTCAACTAAACGTATATTTCTCTACGCTTATTTTGTAGACCTCGCGTGGTGACATTGAAATTGATAAGTTCTTTGAAAACATTTAAGCCTGACAACTCTCTAAAATTATTGTATGCGACTATTAAGTGCGATAGAAAAATATTATTATTATTAAACTAAAATGAAGTTATTAAATGCGTTCGCCTACAACAACTTTTAACAATTGTTGTTTTTAATGATAGAGGTAAGTTTAGAAGTGCGATTTAAAGTAAAGTGAAGTTTGTAAAATCCAAAGGATGATCTGGACTTTATTATAATGCATTGCTATCATTTAGACCGGTTAAAAAGGTTTGAGAATTAAATATAGGTAAAGACAGCCTTTCTGAGCTTTGCCGCAGAGCAGTTTTAAGAGTTTTTTTTTCATGGCAAATTTTAACTTTTTTGCAAGTGGCTGATGAATTATGTAAATCACGATTTCTTTATTTATTCATTTTTGTTTGTTTGTAAGAACAAAATTTTCAAAGAACTTAAATAGAGTACAGGCAATTCTGGCAAGTAAATTTATGTCTTCAGAGAATCAGATTTATGCACGGAAGACTTATTTTCAACTTTTCAGAAATTTAAACGATTTTACCTATATTACAATGAAATAAATTACTGTTGATTTTTTGAATTTGAATTTAGAAAGACTACTGCTTATTTTCTAATAATAAAGCCGTTATTTCATATGAAAATATGTAGTTTTTGATAATCAAACATATTAAATTATATGTTAGTTGTAATAGCTCAATAATTACATTACTTTTGATTAATCTCATCATTACTATCCAATCTCATTAATAAAATGAAAAGTAAATAAATTTATAGCAAAAGTCCTAACCTCTCGTAATTCTAAAATTTAACAAACATCGGTCTTGGTAAATTGATACACAGGACATCGTTCATTTTTTACAGTTATTTTTTATATTTTATTGTTACAATTTTAGAGTTGGTTATCGATCGGTATTAAGCTGGAATATTGGTTTGATTGTAGGAATTACGTGCAAAAAGCACATATAAGGTAAGTTATTAACTTAGTAATATCACCTTCTAAACTGCATCAACGATTTGACCCATTAATATTTATCGTAAAAAATACTGTTTGTTTACATAAAAATTTGAAACTGGCAGCACTCTTCACTTCATAGTGATGCTGTCAAAATAACATTTGATTTGGAGATTCTGCCTCTTATTTTTTTTTGTTTGGTATGTGAAATTTATATTTAATTAAAGAAGAAAATATCTATTTTAAAATAGCAATAAAAATGTAAGCTAATAATTAGTGAATAAATGAAAATGTGTATATCACATGAATTTTATTAATTAAAACAAGAGAAAAAGCTAAACAACTATACCAAATATAGTATTGGGCATTAAAATCTCGTTTGTGTACAATTATGAAGGACGGAATACATACGAATATACGAATATATTGTAGATTGGTGTGAGCAAAAGCATCAACAACAGTCGTCGAACGTTTATCAACCAAATAGAACGCGTGTTTTTCAGTTAGCTGATTTGATTTGTGATTCACCACCAATAGAAACCATCCTTCAAGTGTAAAAATGCCACCCGTTGAGTAAGAACTTGAATGAAATCATGAGAAAGAAAACAGAACAAAAAAACATTGGTTTAGCATATATTTTCATAAACTCGATCATTTCAAATGAATGAGCTAATACTAATTTTGTATGTGCGTATGTGTCGATATATTGGAAATTGTAGTGTAGCCAGTATTTACCTTAGATATTTTGTATCTGATTGTGGGAGAATTGCAACAAGCAACCTACTTTAAACCTCATGATATGCACTTAAATATGTAAAAAAAAAGAGATATGTTACAACAGCTTTATATGGGCTACAGAACATAACTTCAAATCAAATATTGTCAAGCTTTTATTATAAATTGAACATGTTTTTGGCCTTAACGCCCAGTACCCATTAATAAATGAAAAAACATTTCTCCCACATTATTAAAAAATGAGCAAATATTATAATCTACATAATAATTTAAATGTGAATTGATTGCTTTCTACAATCTATTATACCTACATATACATTCATTTAGTCAGTTTTGATCCAGATGTGTTTTTCATCAATGACGTCATCGCCAATTTAGTTTATTTATAGCTTTAGTTGTAACGTGTGCTAGATAAAAATGACAGATTTGTGCCTAATAGTAGATCAAAAATTGAAAGAAATCAAATGAGGTGAAATTAATTGAATGATTTTAGTTGGAATAGGAAGGTACGAGTACTTCTCAATATTTTCGTGTCTGTGTGGGAGTGGTCAAAAACCACTATTGTAGCAATGTGCACTAGAGAAAGGGTGTTTTTTTTTCGTTTTCTTATAATTAAACTTTATTATTTATATTTTATTTTTTATATTTATCTGACAACTAACGGTAGCTCAGTGAACGAATCGAATAATAAACACCATCACGTTTGTCATGTTTCCGGTACACATTATGGTCAATTTTTGAAAAGATCGAACTTTAACAATTGGAGAATATTTAGAAGAAGCAAAAGATTTATAATAATTTCAACGAAATATTTTTTTGGCGAAAATTAGATGCCAATTTTTGACACTTTTTACTTCTTGAGTTTATTCTGATGCTACCGAAAGCTAAAAAATATATAAATTCGTCCAATTAGTTCACTTTTCGATTATTTTTCGCTTTTCTCCAGTATATAGGTACCACTATCTTATGTGGAAAACAGTTTAGAAGAGCTTTTCATGCTGAGAGTGTTATATTTTGACCTTAGTGAAGTAACATATTAGCCGTTCTGAAAGTTAGGTAGCAGTGTGCTATCATTTTTTATGAACTTTTTCACGGCAAAGTCGCGTGAAGTTTCAAATATAAACAAAATAATCGTAAAAAGTGTTAAAAAGGAGTCTTTTGAACATTTTGCTTTATTTGCTACATAACTATATATGAAATACATTTTTTTTATCCATAATTGCATAATCGCACAACACTTCATAATCATAATCATTATCATATAATTGTGCTAGCATAACATTTTCAGATATATAATTCACTATAATGTAATATTACATTTTTTATTTCAGACTCCAGGCAGCTAACATGTCTTTGGGTGCAATGCATTGTACCCGGTGCTCGGATGGATTTGAGCCCAATGAAAAAATTGTTAATTCCAATGGTGAATTATGGCATACGCAGTGTTTTGTGTATGTTAAACAGCGTGATTTTGTTATATGAAGTCAGTCCATCAGTGGAAGTAGGCATAGTCAAGAAATAAATTCTATTTTTGTGTGTAAATTTCAGCCTTTTATTAAATACACTCGTAGACTGACAATTATAATAGGATATTTTCAATAATAATATGTTTGAATATGAACTTAATGCAATTTATTCAATTTTTACAGGTGTGCTCAGTGCTTCCGCTCCTTTCAAGACGGGATATTTTATGAATTTGAAGGACGAAAATATTGTGAACGTGATTTTCATGTACTATTTGCTCCTTGCTGTAATAAATGTGGTGAATTTGTTATTGGACGTGTCATTAAGGCTATGTCTGCCAGTTGGCATCCACAGTGCTTCCGTTGTCAATTGTGTGCTAAGGAATTGGCCGATTGCGGATTTATACGCAATCAAAATCGTGCTCTCTGTCATGAATGCAATGCAAAAGTGAAGGCAGAAATAACTGGACGTTATGTTTGCCAAAAATGCCAGTAAGATAAAAGTTGCAACATCTTTCTGCAACGAATATCGAAACCAAAGATGAATTTCGTTTTACAGAAAGATGATATAACTCTTGAAAAAAAGCATTATACTAATTTAATTTTCAATCACTAATTTCTAGTGGTCTTATTGATGAAGAACCTTTACGTTTTCGTGGCGAAGTATATCATGGATATCATTTCAATTGTACTGCATGTGGCATTGAATTGGATTCAACTGCACGTGAAGTTAAAAGTCGCCCTGGTTTGACAGCTAATGACATGGTATTGTATTGCCAACACTAAATTCAGTTACCAAGATTGAATTGAATTATATTATTCTAGAATGAACTATATTGTCTACGTTGTCATGACAAAATGGGTATACCAATATGTGGCGCTTGTCGTCGTCCTATTGAGGAACGCGTTGTTACAGCGCTCGGTAAACATTGGCATGTTGAGGTAATATAGAATGTAATATATCAACATTTGCATTTAATTTTAAACGATTTCAAATGCCAATTTCAGCATTTTGTTTGTGCCAAATGTGAGAAACCATTTTTGGGACATCGTCATTATGAGAAACGTGGTTTGGCATATTGTGAAACTCATTACCATCAATTGTTTGGAAATTTGTGTTTTGTATGCAATCAAGTAATTGCAGGAGATGGTAAATATTATGATAAAACCTTATGAAGAATGATTTGAAATATAATTATACCAAAAATGTTCTAGTATTTACTGCTTTAAATAAGGCCTGGTGTGTACATCATTTTTCTTGTTCAATTTGCGATGCCAAGATGAATCAAAAATCCAAATTCTATGAATATGATGAGAAGCCTGTCTGTAAGAAATGTTATGAACGTTTCCCTAATGAATTGAGACGTCGTTTGCGTACAGCACATGAAATGACTATGAAGAAAAATATTTGAGTTAAATGAGAATGAGAATATATACAATATAACATATACTCACTTGTATACCATATACGTCAGAAAAAGTAGTTTCAAATAATCATATTTATAATGTATAAATGCCAAAAAATCGATGTGCCTTTACGTGGTGGTGGTGTGTAATTTTTATACATCCCTCTACATACATTTATGAAAAGAAAAGAAAGAAGAGAACGATTTAATCCATAACAATACAATACACGGAGCAGCAAATTATCTATAGAAAACAAATTGAAATAGCACAAAAGCGATTTTACGTTTTATAATGTATTCATTATTGTTTTATATACATACATATATGTAAAGTTACATACAGAAACATAATATTAACATTTGTATTTATGTTGTAATTTCTTAATTTAGATAGAACATAACAAATTAATCAATGTAAAAGCGAAAACAATACTTTACAGTGTCTTATATATTGTGGATGCACATAAGTGGTTGGTTGTTGTAATATGAAGTAGTAATATACGTTGTTGTACATCAAATGGTCACTTTGAAATTTCCTAAATTATTGAAAATTTATACTTACATGTCCCTTACATGAAGCAAACTCAAAATCAGAATATATATAAAAATGTGTGAAATATTTGAAAACAAGTACGAATTTTATAGGGGATGATGAAATATGAAAAAAAACAACTTGCATGTATGATTCTAATAAACAAACAATTTTATATTCAAGTATGTCACTTTGTTTAATAAGTTTAATGCATTGGTTTCGTTTATTATTTTCTTAAAAATATTGTTATCAGACATTTATTAACAACAACAATGCACACATTCACTAATTTACAATTTAAATAAATCATTTTTCTAAAATCAACACTATATTGTATTACATACTATACAAAATTCGAAACAGAATGTGGATTTTATTTGTACTTAAATTTTACACAATTCATCTATCAATCCCTGTACTAAGCTTGTATTGCGTACAGCTATTAGACCACCCTCATTACATTTGAAATTGCTTTGATCAATATCTTCCCCTGCACTTTTATAACATAAAGGTACAGGTAGAAGTTGCTTAAGACTTTCTTTATAATTGAAAATATTGCCTCCTAAGGAACGTAGTATTGCTTGCGGTGCACATGTGTCCCATTTGAAAGTTGATCCCTTGCTGAGTAAATATAGATCCACTTCTCCGGTTATTACTTTTAAAGCTTTATGTCCTGCACCAGCGGAAAATGCAAATTCATAGCCTAACTTTAACATGTGCTGCAGTATATCAGAATTTTCTGAGCTGGAAAATATACCCAATAGGCTGGAACGTTGATCGGGGTGTAGTGATTTGCAATTGCTATCCTGCAGCTCGCCAATGGATATTCCCCAAATGATATGTGATTTATAGATGTTTTCACTTATCTTGTTGTGGAATGGTTGTGAAATAACACCCAAAACAGGTTCACCTGTATTTCTATCGTAAACACCAATTAGCACTGTAACGCAATCTAATCCAGTCGATGTTATGCCAGGAAAGTCTGTGAAAATGCTATCACCAGAAATATATTCTGCTGTTGCATCTGTTAAAAATCAGTCGTATGTTAATTACATAAACACTATACGGAAATCTGTTATGTTTATTTCTCTATGTGCACTAACCAATAGGATCGATCCATATGCCTAAATCGGTATAGCTAATTTCCGAGGGTAATTCTGGAATTTCACCCAATTGCAAATCATTGTACACAACTTCACTGTGAACTTCAGCTGCAAGTGCTTCAGCAGCTTCTGCATTGCCATGTAAAGCAGATGTAAGGCATTTGACTGTTTCATCTTGCACATCGCCAATAACAATTGCAATGGAATCACCCATGGTATTTGTAAAATTTGGTGATTCTTCTCCTTTAATAGCATCGCGCATTTCTGGAAACTATGTAAGTAGATATTTCAAATATACAGAAAGAAAATAATGAAAAATAATCAACATAAGAACTTCCATGTTAGAAACTTACCCAGGTACCTATGTCATGTTTAACCGTTTCCTGTATTAGAACATCCGCTAAGGTTTTGAAATCATGTTCAAAACGTGCATTAGCTTCGTCACCAGTTTTTTCTTGTACTAGTAATTGCAACAATTGCGAATTACTGCGGCAAATTCTAGCAATATTCGATGCTTTTTCAGAACAATTGATAATAATTTGCAACAAATTAGCAGGTTTCGTCGCAGTCATATTCAATATATTACTGCCGGTTAATTAAATTAGACTAGTGAAAAAAATTAATAATAATTTCCCAATATTTTGGTACACTTTATATCAATGATTAACCAATTAGTGTGAATGATATATTTGTATATATTATTTATTTGGATAATACTGCATATTCTATTTAAATACATGCGCACTGTATACTATTATGGATTTGTATTTGAACATATCTCAACACATGTATGGTTGCCGCCCCTGAATGTTGTCTAACTTATACGACGATGAAGCCATATGTTTGACAGTTGGGGGAGTAAAAAGAATTAAAGGCCCTAGCAGAGAACACAGAAAACTAAGGTTGCGCCCATCTTTTAACACTAATCTGTTCTCAGTGAATTTGATAGATTGTGACGTCATAGTAGTAACAAGCGATTCATTGTTCATTCATTATTCCGCCTATTTTACATTTTACTTTTCCATTTGTTCGCCATTTTGTCATTTCCCCTCTTAGCTGAACTAGTATTACGTCACAATTAGAAAAATCCTCTCTAATGTATGCAATCTTCTTTTCTATAATTCTTCATCTCCTAGCCATTATGGCTAGTGGATGTAGTATCATGTACGAATGTCTACACATCTTGCAATTTGTTGTACAACTTGATCGTATTGTAAGATATCGTGAGACTGATAACATACTAACAACACTTGCCCGGAGGTGACAGCATTGGTGTGTATTCTTTTTGACTGGTGCTGTTCCCATATAGAAAATGGAAAACGAATGAATGTGATTGAGAGAGTAATTTTAAATAAAGGGAATACATTTGTACAAGAGCAGGGGTTAAGCGACAAATCGGAGTTACAGTATTTTAATAAAAAAAAGCGACTATGGTATTTTTTTTATTACCATTTATTGCCCTCTGCAATTAGTAGCCATACTATTATTAATTTTCTTTTGTTTGTTTTCTGTGTTAGTGCTGCAACATTTGTCTCTTCAATCAAGGATTCGAACACATTTGCCCCCCGCGACAAAAAAGTTGCTTATGCGATATCGGCCCTACTGGGGATATGTACATTTTATGGGGATATTACACTATCAATGCTTTGATGACATGCAAAAGAGAGGAATTAACAATTTATTTCAAAAAATTTTTTGTTGACGAAACGAATCTTCATCACATAAAACAAAGTACGTCCCAAGGTGCTGAGATCCCATCACACACGTAGATAAGATTCGAAATTGTGTTCTTTGGGTAAATGACGCGTTGGAATAACTCTAAAATCATTACTTGTGTAGCCTTTCTACTTTTGTCATCAATCATATTTGAAAACTTGATTTTTGATATTTCTAATAGTGTATGGAGGCCTAATGAACAATTGCATTTTAATTGTTTATTCTTTACTAAAATATGTCGTACTTTGCTATTAGCCCCTTAGTGGGGTAGTTGTAGTTGAAAATGACAGGTATTTGTTATTATAACAACAAAATAAAAAAGCTAAAAGTAATCATCATCATCGAATATTATAGATTCAACAAATTGTGTGATATATTTCTGTTCAAAATTTATTTATAAAATATAAGTTAAATAAATATTTCTGTTCAATAACATTAGGTAAGTATAATATATTATATTTAAAAACAGAATTATTATTATTTTTTTTTCTCATGCCTTAAAATGTTATTGACGAGGTTTTTGCAACATTTTTTCTACAAATTTTTTACAGTTTGACTATTCACATTCAAACGATATTGCATTCACCAAAATCAATGACTTAAAATTGTTGATTGATTTACACTAATCGAAACACTGTGCGTTGCAGCCGCCGATGTCAAAATATACATTGCAGCAATAGTTTAAAAAGTGGAATATAGCATCAATTAATAGATTGACGCGAGAATAAAAATAAAAAACATTGAGAGCAAAATATTGATAGTGTAATATGTCCCTTTGTCATTCTATTCTACAACAGTTGTTGAAATCAAGCAATAAACATTCTAATTATGTCATATAGTGGATGGGTGACTTAACGAAGATGTACATTTATCAAAATACTGGTACCAGCTAGCCAGTGTTGTTTCGCTTCATTTTCTTCTTTTCAACATTTTTATTCATTTTGTTTTCATCTTTACATTTCGTGCTCTGATACTAGAGTAAATATATACGGAATAACCAGCAGATACGTACGTATGTATGCAATCTATTCTCGTTATTCTCGATTACTTGTTCCTTCTCTGTACGTATATACGTAGGTATATACCTACAATATAATACTTGTTTTATGTACATATTCAAATTCATTTTGCTTTCAACAGAATAATCATACTGTTGTTGGCGCTTGGTGGTATTTCATTCAATCTACTTCACTTTTTTTTATTGTTATTGCGTTTGTACAATTTCTCTGCTCTGCTACTTAACTTCTATGCTTTTGATAAACGCATTTTTTAGTCATGTACTAATTGAGAATGTTTTATTGCGCATAATAAATTAATAAATACAATATAATACAATAATCAAGTGATATTCCGTGTATCAAAGTGTGCTTACACACAAATATAACTAATGTCATACGAATCTGTGCTGGAATAAGCCCAACTACAAAATCAACTGCATTTGTGGGTGTTGTTTATTCGTAGTATACAAGAAAGCTGAAAATCGGTGAAATTTTATAATCTCAGAGAAATTTATTTGGAATCAACTTCAAAATGGATATAAAATTTGTCAACGTTCTCATTTTGGGATTCGGGTTTATGTTTGTGTTTACCTCGTTCCAGACAATGGGTAACATTGAGGTAAGTTGTAGAATTTTACGATGCGTTTTAAAGTGTCCTTGAATCGGTATATCCTTGGCATTTGGGGAGGAGGAACAAGTGATAGAATCATATTTCAAGTACATGATATTGACTTGTAGTATCAAAGTTGTCTGGTTGTGTTTCATATGAGCTATAAATTAATCTCTATTAATTGTTTTGTTACAAGTATTTCCTTAATAATAGTGTGATTAGACATATTCAAATCAAAGATTAATATAAGCAGGTACATATACGTATAAGGAAACATTGGAAAAAAACATATATGGATAATGTTTTTGACCTTTGTCCTCTGGATTGTAATGTCATTATTTCAGTTAAAATCTCTTCATAGTAAATGTTTATTTCTATTTCTACTTACAAATACTTATCGGCGTATGTGAACATGTATCCGAACACCCGCACAATTATTAAGTATATTAACAAGCATATACTTATAATCAAGTTTTCCATTCAAACAGTAAAGTATATTAATGTAATTATAAATATGTAATAATCAAGAGAGTATTTATAGCATAGACGATTTATCAAACTACATATGATTTCATGCACAACTTTCTTTAATATGTATTAAATATATTTATTCAAGTGGATTATATGTACATATTTGATGTTTATGCATATTCTTCCTTTTCAATATGTACATATAGTACAATAAATATATATTATACGTAACATATGTATATATTAATAGGAAATTTAGTAGTTTAACATATTCACTTAGCGAATTCAATAAATTTTAAAACATGTTTAATTATTTATAGATGAACCTGTTGTAGTACATCTTGTGTATTTAGTGTTTATCAACATTTTGTTGCTGGTATGTTGATTGATAATGTTGCTTGTAAGAGAGAATGTTTTTAAAATTGAAAATTCTGAGAGATTTGATCAAAATTCTTCTAAGCTATTATTGTCTAATATACAATATGTATATCTATGTACTCTATAGCAAGAATTGTAATTAGCTAGCTCTAATGTTATTAGTTTAGCTCTAAATAATTCCCAATTATAATTTCGTTATTAACAATGGCTTCGAACCAATTAGTAAATGGAATAAGTGAATGTACAGTAAAATATTTAATTATAAACACGCAAATCTACATATATTAGGTACTGTTTTGCCACGTTACAATACATTCATTTAGTTTTAACGTGTAGAAATGCAGAATTTTTTAAAATAATATTCAATGAAGGCGTGCTCCGTTCGATTATGAATGCATATATGCATGTGTATTGGTTAATTTAAACTAGAAACCAGATTTGATTTCTTTGATTTATTCATTTTTCTGCTTTGAAGCAAACCATTCAAGTAAAATGCCATCCTATATCTGTGCTAGTACTTATAAGCGTGTAAACCAAGTTTTGTTCTTTTTTTTTCTAATGCAATTTTAGAGAAGAACTAGTAAGAGTGTTTTAATCGGTGATGACCTATTGGCATAATTGAAATGAGTACGAAAATGGGGAATTTACATAGTAAAATAGTAGTGGTGCCCCTTTTACCTTAAACATTTAACAAAATTGTTTTACAATATATCTTGAAAGACAATATAACAACATCATTGAACATTACATCTGCATAGAATGATGAGTATGGGTATCTGCCTACATAGCGAAGTTAATGAAGTGAAAAAGAAATTGAAACCTACACCTATAAACTTCAACATTCTATAATGATCACTAATATACCAAAGCAATCAATAGTAAACAAGACAAAATATTTTTTTCTGCTTATTTGAATGTCAAAGTTTTATCAAATGCAAATAAGACAAATGTCAATCTCACTCACTACCACTTTGTTGTTATACTATGAATGAGTACGAGTACCTACTTGAAAAGGAAAATAATCTTACTATCAATGATATTTATTCATATTATTAGGAATATATTGAATGCATGGCAAAAACTTTGCTTCAAAACATGCTTAGAAGTTTCTAATTAGTAAATCTTATGCATAATACATATAGATATGTACACACTGATACTCGTATATTCGCATAGGCTCATGGTCAATTGTGGCTAACGCACGTTTTTTGTATAAATTTCAAGGTGGGTGTGCTTACTACACTTATACATGTACATAATTTAGTACTCATTATTAGTCTAAGACGAGCCCACCAAACTTAAACTATGTACGAATCTACAGCCATATGTTCATATGTTGTGGCTTTAATTTACTATAATATACCCTCGTATATACCCTATAGATGATTCTGACATTCTGACTAGTTCTTGAGTATAATTACTGGGGACCATTTAATGAGATATTGTTTTGCTATGCTTGAAATGAAAGTAAAACAAACGTTTATTAATGCTCCTATTCAGCAAGCCATGCCTACTTCTTAATGTGGCTCCCTTAGAAAGTCTCGGAAAATAAAAAAAACATTTTAACCAATAATATTTAAGAAGTAGAATCATAAGCATAACTACATTTGCAAACATAAACATATTTGACACTTGGATTAATATTGTTGTCGGAAATAAGTTGGCATGAAATCAGCAATCACCACGCCGACTTCTTAATGTGACTCTCATATGATGTAGTAAAAAATACCAACTTTGAGCCATCATAACGTACATATATAGTCTATCGCTAACGACAACTATACCTGACATGTAGAATAAAATTGTACAGAGAAACAGTTATTTAAAAATTTTTAGAGCCGCTTCTACTACTTAATATGGCTCTATACCCCTGAAATAACACCCACATATTCAACTGTAATATTTTTAAGCCCAGAAATAAGTATGTTAGTTGTATGTTATTTTAAATGCTTAAGATAATACCCTAAAATTCGTTTACTATGTAAAAGATGGAGACGGCGAGCCCATTTTTTAAATATATCTACGTGTGAAGAGTAGAAATAGGTCGACCCAGACGCAAAACTGGAAGCTCATCTTTAATTGGAGTTCATCGGTTAATAAATTTGATCGAGAATTGGTTTTTTTTTAAGGTCTATGTACATATGATAGCTAATGCTATTTTGAACTAGTTATTAACAGATGAATGCTAAACAGATTTTGAATTGGTTAATATTGAAAACCAGTTTTTGCATATAATGCATATGTATGTATGTATATATAATATATACGCATACATATTTATTACCAAAGTTGAATATAATTTGATAAGAAGCTTTTTAGCTTGAATGCTTGTATGTACAAATGTACTTATGTACAATAAAAAATCTGCCTTCTTTTTACTGGCAGTTATTATTTTGTCAGTAGACAACAAAAACAAAATTTTACATTTTTTTTGTGTATCCCATTAATGTATGTCATTATTGCAACTTATTCTCTCCTGCTGCCTGTCCCTTAAAATCTGATAGCATTTTGTCTTGTAATCAAAATTTTTGCGCTGTAATCAAGTTTTCTTTTCCTCTTATTTTTAATAAAAATATACGATTTACATTCACTTTAAAAATTGAAGCGTCTCTTTCAAAGTTTAATGGTAAAAGTCAATGCACTGATCGCTGCAGTAAAAGCAAGCTAGTGGTAACAAATTTGTTTTGAACTTTTTTTGAACACTCTATTATATAATATGAACGTACTTTGAAATTTCCCCACACTAAAATCCTGTTTGGTCTATTCGCAGCATTTTGCAGAGATAGCAGTATCGAAGCATTACTTATGCCGGCGTTACATCAAAAAAATGTATTAATTTTTGTGAACCTTTAAATTAAAATTCTTCTGTTTAACTTTTTTTTTTCAAAAAGCGTAATTAAAATAAAATTATACATTAGTTGTACTCATATACAGAAAAAATTGTTCAAATTTTTGCAAAATTGAATCGAATCGAATGTTGCTGGTTTACATCAACATAATTGCATCGAGAGAGAAATTGAGAGATTAAAGTGACAGTATGTTGATAGAGAATTTGCAAGACAAATTTTTAGAAGAATATGTAAAAGAATTTATGAGTTCGTAAAACTATTTTATTTTTGCGATAAAAAATGATGTGGGAATTATTTTAAAATATTATGGTTAAGCCTTTTTTTAAGCTTAATAAAATATGTTTATTTAAAACAGGAGTAACTGAGTGGTTGTACTCATTGTTCAATGATTATTGTTTTATCTTGTTCCAATGCCTATAATGTCATCATATCAAATCTTGTTACCTAGGTAGGCACTTGACAAAATAAATTGATAACAAAAGGCCAATTAAAAGCAGCATGTACGTATGTACCATTGACTTGGCGAAAGTGTTATCAATCACTTGATTGAAGTTTTGTACAAAGTAATGCGATCTAGACTTTTGAAAAAAAAAAACTAAAATTCAGAATGTAATCGTTTGTTGTTATCATGAAAAGTGTAAATTGGGTCATGATCGAACACAGCAAATGTGTTCGTCCTACGTAAGCATAATGGCAAAAATATTTGAATGATTGATTTTATAATTTTCATAATTATTTGCAGCTATTTTATATAAAATTTTATATATTGATATATGTATGATTTTTCGATTTCCATGGTTTTTGAGTTGAAAAATTGGGAGAAAAATTGTGAAATGATCCCACAGCACCCCAGGAGTCACCCATAGAATCAAGAGTAAGGCGGTCGGCTTGGCAGTCTTTAGTTTTATCAACAACATTTTTTTTTAAACAAACTTACCCTCTATCTCTACCTCCTAAGGATGCTACCATAAAAAATCCCATTCATTTTTACACCCCCAGCTTTCCCTCCAACGTTACCTGCAGCTTTAGGTGGACGTCCATAGGGGGGCGTCCATATATCACCTGGAAACAAACTATTTCATTTTTAATGCAAAGTTTATTATTTGCGTACGGGAATTAACTATTTATATATTTTGCTGTGGTGGATACTTATAGTGATTTAAAAAAATGAATAATTTTTAATCACTTATGGAAGGTCAAAAAACACACAAAACATATCATACATATGTTTATTCTTTCACAGAATTTTTTTAGACAACTTTTTAGTGCAATATATATTTTATTTTTTGCTGTCAGAAATGTTGCCAATTGTTTGTCGATAAGTGGGCACCGTTTAAAATAACGCTTTCTTGTTTCCTGGGCAAAAATTCTATTTTGTTGGACGAACTCCGGGAGTCGACCCTATGGTCTTATACACAGATAGTCAATGCAAAAGTGGTTAAAACTATGTTGATTTGAACATGTGTTTTGGATTTATGACAAACGACCTAAAACATATGTCGGTATTACAGAAAATTAAAGTAGTGAGCACCCTATATGCAAAAAAAAAACTTTTTTTTCAACATAGCCATCAAAATAGGAGTTTGTTTCGTCGATGACCTCTTTATTCGATCCAAATCTCAAGCCATTTATTCATTTTTTGGAAACAGAAAATAGTCTCATGGGGGTTAAATCTGAAGAATACACTGGATGAGAGAGTAATTCGGAATGTAATGGATATAATTTTTGTGCAGTACCCATCTTGTGGATAGCTTTTAATATGCATCGCTAAAATCCATGAAATCCATGTGATAAGCTTGCAGCCTCTACAAATTCGTGCACCTTCATCTGCTGCCGATCGTCCAATATCATACGGTGGATTTTATCGACCATTTCTGGCGTGGTAACCTCAGTTGAAGGAAGTTAAGCGTCCTTTTCAAGCTATTGTTTTTTTGTGATAGTTTTTTTCGAAAATAAGTACACAAAATTCACTTTTCTCTCGTTTTTACAAAAATGCCCTTCTTCTAAATGGTTCTTCTTTTTTAAATGGTAGTCACACAGTATTCGGTTTTTACCGAATAGGGTGTTCCATATTTCAATTTGCAGCGACTTGTTGACCTAACCTAGTACTTTAAAGTCGAATTAGTTGCTGCGACTACTGTAAATGCTAATTGTAATGTATTTTTTATATACCTGTGGGTATATAGTATTTAATTATAGTATATGTTGTTAAAAATACTACGTGTTTTGATTGTAAATTTATTTAAATTTATATACAAAAAGAGAACGCAGTTTGCATATTTCAAGCATCGGTCGGTCATTAACATTCTAAATTATTTCCTTAATGTGTTGGGTTGCAATTTCCTACTTACTTACGAACGATGATGAATCAACTCATATCGAAGTAATGAAATTTGAGAAATATATACACAAATAAATTGAAATAAAATTGGAATTTTTACTTTAATTATATATGTTAATATGATATTTATAGTTAATTGAATTACTGATTAATTTATTTATAAATAGGAACCTATTTAATGTATTATGCCGCGCCATATCACAGTGATTAAATAATAAATTTGCCTCGGCTGATCTACAGGCATCATTTTTTAACCCCAACAATGCTTATGTCGTTGTTGCTATTGTTACTTGATATCACCGAGTTAGGTGAATGTACATGCATTGGGATTAATCAAATTAGTATATAATTAATTTTGTTTGACTAAAATTTATTTTGAATTTTTAGAAAACTATTTTGGAAAGTATTTCCAAAGATGATCCCAATTTTAAAGGTGATGGTTATACAAGTTTAGCTGTTATTTATGCTACATTTGCTTTGTGCAATTGGTTGGCACCATCATTCATTTCCTTTACCGGTCCAAGAACAGCCATGTTGGTCGGAGCTGTAACATATACGTATGTAGTTGATTTAATTCACATATTTCTGTATTTAATTAATAATATATCCTTTTTTTTTTGTAAATAGGCTTTTTATGGTGACATTTTTATTTCCATCTACATGGCTATTGTATGTGGCAAGTGCATTACTTGGCGCTGGCGCTTCTATTACCTGGACTGGGCAAGGAACATTTCTAGCACGTTGCAGTGATCAATCGAATATATCACGTAATTCTGGTGTATTCTGGGCATTGCTGCAATGTAGCATGTTCTTTGGCAATCTTTTCGTATACTATCAATTTCAAGATAAAGACCACATCGATTCAGAGACACGTACGCTTGTTATTGGTGTCTTGATTACGGTAGCAGTGCTGGGTATTGTATTTCTAGCATCACTACGTCCAGTTGAAGATAATTCATTGCCTGATACGGAATTGCAGCAAGATCAATCGGGATTCGGCAGTGCCGTGTATGCTTTACGTTCGGCTGGTGAACTTTTTATGACCCGAGATATGCTATTTCTTAGTCTGGCCTTTCTTTACACAGGTTAATACACCAGAAATGCTATAATAATATCATTAATAATTCACACGCATATTTGCATAGGTCTTGAATTGTCCTTCTTCAGCGGTGTTTATGGCCCATCGATTGGATTTACTAAAAAAATATCAGAAACCCCGAAAGAAATCTTGGGATTGGCTGGCATCTGTATAGGTGCAGGTGAAGTCTTCGGAGGCGGATTGTTTGGAATTTTAGGTCCCAAAACTACACGTTTCGGTCGTGATCCAATAGTTCTGGCTGGCTACGTCGTTCATATAGTTGCATATTTTCTGATTTTTCTCAACTTACCAAATAATGCACCGTTCAGCGACACCAACGACATATCTTACTTGGATCCACCACGACCCTGGATTGCTCTGCTTTGTGCATTTTTATTGGGTCTTGGTGATGCCTGCTTCAATACTCAAATATACTCAATGTTGGGTGGAGTATTTGTAAAGAATTCTGTTGGTGCATTCGCATTGTTTAAATTTACACAGGTAATCAACTCGCGATGAGTACCCCTCTTCCAATGTGTATCTACAACTAATCGCTTCACAAATCTTTTTTATTTTAGTCTGTTGCTGCTGCAATTAGTTTCTTCTATTCTTCACATCTTGGATTGCGGGCACAGTTGCTTATTTTAGTTATATTTGGCACAGTTGGAACGGCTTGCTTCTGTCTCGTCGAATGGAAGGCGAAAAGACGTGCTCGTATTGAAGCAGCTCTTGATGATTCAGGTGATGCTTCCCAAGATTCGAATTCGATTTCAAATTATGAAAAGTAATCACAGATCAGAATTATTATTGTTGACTTTGTAACCGTTCTGTCCTCTTAGAGACATTAAATTGTTTGTAAACATTCCAATATTGGATTTTGATATAAAATGCAATTAAGTATAAAGCATTAGAAAACATTACTATTATTATTATTATTACTATTATGATTGTTATCGTACAAGTATTTTGAAACATATTATCAGTCTTCCGAGACAATAAACATTATTAAAGAACATAGGTACATGTTATTATTTTAAATTCTAAGAGCGATTAAAATGAATAAACTACACGTGCATCTAACCATAATAAATGCCAAGTTAGTTTAGAATCCTGAATGACTGCAACTAGTGCAATATATGTATATGTATTTTTTTTAAATGTAAATATTGAAAAACATAATCACATATATATAAAATTGCCATACTTCCTGAAAAAAATCTCGACTTTGTTATATAAATATATATATATATATATATGTCTAATACTTATATGATATTTTAAATGTCTCTATTAATACTTATATATGATATTCCATAATGTCTAAATAAAATTTATATAAATACATACATACATGCATTATTTTGTTTTTAATTAATATTCGCAGCAAACGACGCAACTTAAAAATCACATTCAATATTGTTGTACAATTCGGTTGTTGTCGGAATCGAATTGGAATTTGATCGAAATTTCGACATAATTGATTTCATATTTCATACACGGAGTTTGTGTCAGATTTGAAACACAATCCTCCAGCGATGGGGTTCTATAGCAAACCTGTTTGTTCGAAAATCATGAACGCAACGCATACATCCATATAAACAATTTCCTAATAGAAATATTCTCAAAATGGCCATGTGTCAATTTTTATAGTACCTAATGTCATATTACTACGTTGAAGGGTGTTTGTTACTCTTCAATAGTACAACCTCCGCAGTGGGAACAACGGTTATTCCGTGCTTGAAAATTGCCTCTAACATTCCATTTACATATTCACGTGGTTACCAAATAAAAGCTATGAATCGGATTGACAGTTACTATGTTGGCATTTGACAGCTTACAAATATCAAAGTTTCAAATTTAAGAACGGATCATAGTAACCAAGAAGCACTCATTTTCAAATAATGCGTCCTGTCGAAATTGCTTATTTCATTAATTTTTTATTTGAGCATTTTAGGGAAAAAGAAATAAATATGTCGAACTTATAGTCTCCGAAGGCGTCTTCCGAGGTCGAGTTTCTCTTCTAGTACTATTGAAGAAGGGATTTACTTATATTAGCATGTTTCGAATGGCAGAACCCTTGTGATATCACTTTTTTAGAGCTTTATTACAGACCGCTCTTAAAAGCGTGTTCATCTTTTCGATACTAAAGTTGTGCTTCAGCCGGGAATTGAACCCACGACCTACCGATCAGACCTAGACAGACGGCAGCCTAATTCCGGATTACCGAGTTAATTCGAATTAACTCGGGCATTAACTGCAGCTAATCCGCATAAACTCTATGAGTTAATTCTCAAAATAAAAGAGGATTAGGGCAATTTGCGATGGCAACACTGCTGAAAATTGTCTATTATGAATTTTTCTCCATCCATTTTACAAAATATTAGGTGTGTTTGCTAACAAAAAACTTTCAACAATTGTTTACAGTTTTCAACATGAAAAGTGTTGGCGAACAAATAAATCCAGCAGTCAATTATGAATGGTGAATGTCAATTTACAAGTTTCTGATAGTTTTCAGTTCACGTACTTCTTGTAGATTTTCTCATATCGAGAGTGATAGATGACAGAAATTGGTAGTGATAGTAATGTAAGTGGACAGACCTAATAAAACAGCAATCAACCGTTTAGTTAATCCGCAATACTGCCGTCTGTCAGGTTATTATTTTATTCGGAATAAATACGCCGGTAATCCGGAATTAGGCTGTCGTCTGTCTAGGCTATAAGCATTCTATGCGCTATCATAACTAAAAATAAAGAAACCTAATTAAAGTTTGACGTATTACAGAGCGTAAATACGCTCGTAAAATACGTTGGTTGCTATTTTAAAATGTTTTGAATGTAGTGGCAACTCTACTTGTAATATGACTTGATTCTTCGTTAAAATTGTTGAAATTAGAAAAGTAGTTGTATTTTGACCGTGGAGAAGTTCGTTCTGTCGTCGTTTTGTTTTAGTTGTAAAGTTATTTTATGATTTTTTGCAATATAGAAAATCTTTGTGAAAATTGGTATAAATTGAATCAATTGCTAATTGGAATATATACATTGAAATGAAAATGTCGAATATGTTGTGCAAAATGAGTCTAATTAACAAACAATTTCTTTCAAATGCGAATTATTGCCTTGTACCATATTTTTCTTTTTGGAAAGTGGCTCAACTTGTCTGATTCTTTTATTATTTTTTCTTTGCATACATATATGTACATTTATACTTGTTCAACAATACTGAACATTTTCTTTTTAACTACATGTTTGGAAGGACATATAACAACATTTAAATCGACATACGCGCATTATATGCAGAATATATAATTACAATAATACAATGAAAAACCTTGGGAACTAAAAAAATAATTTAAAAAAAAGTGAAATACTTTAATGAAAAGACAGCAGTGACAATAGCGCAACAACAACAACGGTGCATAGTTGACAACTAAAGTTGCCATCGATTTTGTTTGAGAAACCCCTAATATGGGGTTTTCAACTTTCATTGAAAGTTTAATGTTCTACTAAAACATATTTGGTGCGGAGTGTTAAAATAAAACTAGTACATATATGAAACAGACGATTTTAGTGGTTCAGTTAATAAAAAAAGTCAAGAAATTATTTCATTTTCACATTTTTCTATCATAATTTAATTCTTCGTCGAGTTCTTTCGAATTCATATTGTACTTGTTAAAAATACATATATCAGCTGAGTGTCATCTGGACTAATGTAGTATAGAAATCGAATTTCAATAAATAATTAGGATATGCTTTGCCATTTCACCACAGTTATTTTTCTATAACCTTCGCAGTGAAAAATTTCTGGAGATTACATTTGTATCATCCAAATACGTAATGTAACAGCAAATATGTAATAAAAAATGTGTAGTTTTGCCCCCTTTTCTATAGGATTTAGCGTAAATGTGAAATTTTACCAAATAAGAATGAATGAATGAATATAAATGCTATAAATTAGTAATTCAATCCTCTACTTATGTAGATATATCAAATGTCGAAAAATGGACAAAGTGAAGTAAAGAGAAGGCATCTAAAGTGAATGGAAATTGTTGACACCACTCTCACAATTATATATAAAATATGTACCTACCTATGTGACATTAAATGAAAAATTGAAAGGAGAAAATTATAAAAAAACAAGTTTTGCAGTTATACAAACATACCTACATTTAACTTTTATCAAATACTCATTGTTTACCAACAACAACAACAACAACAACAAAAAGAAAAAAGAAATGATGACAACATCACAAGCCGACATCAAAACAAATATAATGACAGTGAACGGCAATGATATAGATGACGGTGCCGCTGACGGTAGCGACAGCGGCAGTACTAAACAGGAAATAACTACTGTTCCCCCCTCAACAAACAAAACAAATAACAAAACAATAACAAATAACTTTTCAAATAACAGCAATGATAACAATGGCGTTAGTAACGGCTCGCAACGCGGTAAGTTAATATGAGAAATAAAATTAAAACCCTTTTGGATAGGTGTTGGTTCTACATTTGATCGTTTTTTTTTAATACTTAAGCTTATAACTTCATATTCATTTAGAATAGAAATAGAAATTTATTTTCAAATATTTCTTTCAGTTTTACTAATCAGTTTTCTAATCAAATTTATTCGTGAAATAAAGGATGAACGTTGTATCACAATTTTTTATTGCTATTTTACAAAGCACAACTATATTACTTCTATTCCCATGCTTGTCAATCTTTTTATTTTTTATTACCAATTTTTCATTAAGTGCAGTTGTACCTAATTCTAAAATCAAATTTATACATCAATTTAATTAGAATGTAGGAATAATCGTTAATATTCATCTAGTATATTAGTTGATTATTGTAAAATTGGTCCTGAGACTGTTATTGTTAGCGTGAATTATTATGTTCAGCTTGACAAGTTTCAATCAAATCTTTTTCAATTGCGCAATATAAATAGCACAGATTTATATAACGAATTATTTAGTAATCAGTAATTAACTGCTTTTCATGAAATTGGTTGCATTTTCTATTATATCCACATGTACATAAGTTATCGCATGAAATTTTGTACTAAATACTGGGTTCTCATGCATGAAATTTATAGATACACGCGACATTTTTCTCATTTGATATGCTGTCGTACGTAATTCATGTTATTTTTATACTCTGCACGAGTGCAAGGGTATATTCGGTTTGGTTAGATGTTTTTAATGATTTGAAGCAAGTTGCGGAGATAAAGAAAATTATATTAATTCTTGATTAGCGTCACCGAAATATTGCGCAGGTAGATTAATATTTTAGTGCGTAATAATTTCGAAAGAAATGGTCGAACTTCACCCACTATTTTAATGTAAATGTAATTAAAATTTAATGTTAAAATAATGTTAACCGCCATACTTACTCAGTATTCCGATTAAAGTAACCACAATTGACATATATATACATATTAATATTATAAAGAAAATGATTTTCAAACAAATAGTCGAGCCACGCCTACTATTTGTTGTAGCTCCTATATATGACATAGGTATTTTTTAAAACTAAACCGTCACAATTTAATCTGTATTGCGTCTAATGCGGCCATATTAGCTATGTAGATTAACATTATAAATTTAACATAACATTCTTAACATTAACATTATGAATTTACACCACCACAAAATGCCCACTATTTCGCAACTATATTTGACATGTAGAATTATATTGTAGAGATCATACTTAAATTCGTTTACAGCGCTAAAGATGACCACTTTTTATTCACCTCTATGTGTGCATGTTGTAAACTGGTCGTCCAAGACTGACTATAAGGCCAATTTTTTGCAGTTTTACAAATATTACAATGTACCTGTGTATTATTTTTTTCAATTGTAATCAGCTAATCGCCAATTAATTGACATTTGGTTTTATAGATATCTATTTCTTAGCTGTAATTCATGATAATACTTGTTTACTTAATATCTCAGTGAAGTATATAGTTTCGACTATTTCCCAGTGATATCAATTTTCATTTCGTTCACTTTGTGTAAAGTGTTTCTATTCAATTTAACAAGAGACAATTATTCTGGTTTTAAAGCACATACACATATGTAATTTATATACAATACATTAAACAATATATATATTATTGAATAGCGTTTTAATGAATTTAGCTGTGATTTCATGTTTAGTTTGCAACATGAGTTGTATTGAATCAAGTCTTTCTTATTGATTGAATTAAGCTCAAAATTAAGCATAAATTATAAGTGAGTCATTGCAAAATAATTAAATAACGAGAGAAAATAACATTTAAAAATATATTCTTTTTTTTTGCATAATTTTATAGCTCCAGAAGTGAATAAACGTAAAAAAATAAAATCACGCAATGCTACAGCTCCAATACCTGGCTCCAATTCTAAGGATTCACATTTGGATGCATGGTTAGAAGCATGCCTGAAAGATGCATCTAACACTCAACTGTCATCTTCGTCGGAATTTTTGGAATACAATCCAAAACCTACATCATCTGATTATACCAACAATATCGGTATAGGCTCTGCCATGAATAAGAATATATTCAGTCAGCAGCCGAAACAATCACAACAACAACAGCAGCAGCAACAATTTACATTGTCACAAATGTATCCAACGTCAAAGGTGAATCAACCGCAACAGCAACAACAACAGCAGCCCTTTGCAAATTTCCAGCCACAGCAGCAGCAGCAATTTACAATGCGTCCAAATGTTCATATTCCACAATCAATGGCATTTTCTAATGCATTTGCTAATGGTGGTAGTGTTAATCAAAGTTTTCAAAAGGTTAGTGTGATGTGAGCATCATATTTATGTGTATTAAGGTGGGTTCAATTGTATGGATCAATATTGTGTCTACATGGCTCAGTGAAAAACAAGAGTAATTAGTGATTTGTGTCCGTCTACTTGTTCAGTTTCTTTACAAAACCATTAATTTTATAATTTTTCATTCATGTTTCCTCCTCAAAATTTCCGTTTATCCAACCCCCCACATATTTTTCCTCCGAAAATATTTTCTTTAAACATACTTTCCTTCTACATCCAACCATTCAGGTAATTCCCATATAAAATAACCAAAAACACTTGAAAATCGACAATAGCTGCCCAGGAATCGCCCCAGAGGGAAGAAATATATGACCGACCCTCGTTAATTTTGTCTCATCAACATTTCCTCCGAACATAGTTTTCCCCTATATCGACTCCATTAGTGGACTCCCATACATGAATGACCGAAAAATACCTAAAATCGACTGTAACTGCCCAGAAATTGCCCCAGAGGGATGAAATCTATGACCGAACCACGTTAATTTTGTCTCATCAACTTTTCCTCCGAACATACTTTTCCCCTAGATCGACCCCATTAGGGGACTCCCATACAAAATGATCGAAAAATACCTGAAATCGACAGTAGTTGCACAGGTATCACCCCCACCGAGATGTGAAATAAAAGACCGAA